>OW443321.2:27500-750000 GCA_937001585.2 Brachylomia viminalis | reverse complement strand
CAACTTGTGTAATATAATTATTATATAATAATATATTATAATTGTGTAAGATATAACCTAAAATAAAACGAATATTATTTTCTCTTTTTTTTAAAGAAACGGGATTTTATTTTATTTTTGAACTCAAGAAAAGAAATGTAAAATACGACATTTTGTATATAATACTCGTATCTTGTAAGAGACTGATCTGATTTGTTAGTTCCTACTACATTTAACTGTTGAACAAAGCTGGTGTGTACGTTCTTTCTAAATAAATGTCTTTACCGAATTGATGATTTTTGTCAAATATACAATATATATTAGTAATGTACGAAGTCGAGACGACAATAAATTAAACTGCGTATATCTAATGACGTCCCCAGTCTGCATACGAAAATAACAAATATATCCAATAGTTTAGTCACTATAGCTAGTCACAGATTGGTGAAATAGTCACAGAGTGACTGAATTAAAAGTGTTTTTTCTTAAACAAACCATTTTATAATGTCGAAATTAGATTTTGTTTGATAGTTCCAATTTCCAAAATACTCTCATGCATTAGTATTGCCAGTGTTTTCATTTATTGTCGTACTGTTGTCTCCACATAGCATAGTACTTACTATGCGTAGGAAATGTGAGGTCAAATTAAATATGCTAGCGAAACAACGCAGAAGTGATGGGTGTATCTAATAATAATACCAGCCTATTGTTAGGCAAAGGACTTCTCATACAGAGAAGGCACGAGCATTGATCACCACGCGCGCTCAAGACGGGTTGGCGATATCATACTTATATTAACGATGTTTTTCTTCACCTTGACAGGAGTGTCCAAGATAAACTAAATAAAAAAGGAAGCAGTGGTAACTGTCCCGACTTACGAGATGTAGGTTCGAACCCAGGCAGGTGCTTTACTTTGCGTAAATAATTCCAACACCACTGCTCTCAAAACGGTGAAGGAAAACTTCGTGAGGAAACCGGCATGTCTTAGAACAAAAATAAAATTAGAAGACTTGTGGCTAGATTACCACCCTCGATGAGAGGAGGCCGGTGTCCTAGCAGTGGGAACATTATAGGCTGATTATGCTAATTAAAAAAGGCGTTAAGAGCGTCTATACCTTATGAGTGGCAACATCGCAATTTAGTGTCATATTTCGTGGTTTTCAATTTTTATCATTTAATCGGAGCTATAACTTAAAAATCTGTTTAATTAACTTTTTAGAATTATGTGAAAACTGTGTAAAAGGTAAGAAATCGTTGCGTTTACAGTTCTATTTATATGCAAATAATACATTGGAAACTTGCAGGGCGTTATTTTCATTGTAAAATAACTGTAAGCATTACGGTTACTTACATTTTAAACACTTTCACGTAATTCTAAAAAGTTAATTATTCAGATTTTTAAAATAAAGCTCCGATTAAATGATAAAAATTGAAAACCACAAAATATGACACTAAATTGCGACGTTGCCACTCATAAGGTATAAACGCTCTTAGCAGCTACGGGGATTGTGGTTTACTTAAAAATATGTTTGAATTATTTGTGAAGTTTTGCCAGCTAATTTCATTTGACCCTGTAGTGTTATTATGTCATGCATGTGGTAAAGTGTACTACTGTCTGAAGTATACTTCTGAAGTGTACTAGTCTGACTGATTTTTTTTCTAAAATGAACATGTTGTTTTTGTAATTATTTTTCAATAAATTCTGATGTCATCTCTCTGGGATAATTTTATTTTATTTCTTCAGTTAACAAACAATTGCGCAATAATGCTTAATATTTAGGTACACGATAATTTACAAAAGACTTAAGTAATCACGCAACCAGCATCGTTATCCACAAATTAATCCAACAATGAAAATAGTTTGAGCAAGGTACAAGCAAACTCCGCAAATAATTGTGTATCATAGATTAACTATTGTGCCTTGTGAAGTAACGTGTGACAAACTAGATGTGAGAATAAAACTAAACTATGCGGTACTTATTTAAAAGGATTTTTTTATAAATACTATTTTAAATTGTGCGAGTGACAATGCGAATATGTCATATCAGCATTATCGTTGTAAGTTTTCATTAGTCGACATAAAGGAGCTCTCGTTCTCCTGCGTTGGTTCTGCATCGCTTCGGCGCAAATAAACTGTGAGTGTGAGTATTACGAATACGTTGGGAGCGACTAGGTATGCGCAGGTATATATGGGTAATTCGGTTATTACAATCAATACAATTGTGACCAATCTTGTTTAAGAACAACTGATCAGGATACAATCTCCATGAACATTTATGTAGAAGAATGATGGCCACCTCATAAATAATTTATAGTTAAGGGGCCGTGCACGAAATCGACTGATTTTGATCAATTTTGTGCATTATTTCTAGGTAAGGGAAACATTATTTAAACAAAATTATTTGTGATTCGAAAACTTGAGTCCTTTGTTTTGCATGTAGCTGAAAGGGATTTTTCAAATAAGTTAAGTATTCATAGAAAATCACTAATATTCGCAACAAGTTTTCCAAAAAATGACGCGAGACTGACGTTTGATATTTTTTTTTACTAGAAACTACGTATGATTTTGAACATTAAAAATTATCATCAACATCATTATACGGTCTACTTGCATGTAGTTGGACCACTTTTTTCAACTTCGATACAAAATATACCAGAAAAATTATGTTGAAAAAACCTATTTTTCGAAACAAACCCTGGTAGTAATGTATTTATTCCTAATAATGAGCAAGTCGTTTCAAGAATTTTAAAAATCACACATTAATCTTCAGCTAATCTTAAAATTTCATTTTATGATTATACAATATTTTCATTTAGTAAATCAAAGTAAAAAAAAACTATATTTTCGAGAGTGCAAAAGTGATGAAACTATTAACAGGTGCTGTGACTGACACGAATGGTTTAGCGCCATGAAAACTGTACTTTTGTTGTCATACAGACATAATGTTTCAATTATTTCCAGCTTTGTCACAATTAGATAAGAAATTGACAAAAGGGTTTTTTACGTGCACGGAGCCTTAAGAAACCTAAGATGTTTACGTTGCACTGATTCCAATTGGTCTCTATATTTATTGTAGATGGGGTCCCAAACACAAGTGGCATATTCCACTTAAGATCTAATAAGCGCTTTGTACAGTAATAAAAATGTAGATGGTTTCTTGAATAGGTTGCAGGTCCGCCTTACAAAGCCATATAGCTGGAAACCCTTGGCTGTGATGTGATCAACGTGTAGGTACATCAAAGTGTCACTTTTTAAAGAGTAGGTACACCCAAATCTTTAATCAGGGACACTTTTTCCAAGTGAGTATTACAGAGAGAGTATGTGAATTGAACGGTATTAATTTTTTTGGTATAAGAAATATACTTACATTTGGATAAAAGATTATACTGATGTTACAAATTAGGCCTCTCGAAAAACACCGTGATGAAACCGGCATGTCCGTGAATCTAAAATTCAATAAATGTGACATCCCCTCACAGTATCCGCGTGGGTTACGTCCCGCTCCATTTTACAGAGAGGAGGCATTAAGGCTAGATTCACGTACAGTACTAGTGTCTAATTTGTTAAGTAAGCGATTCATACAAGTGAAACTTATTGCAATACGTTCATGTTCGTATAAGCGAATATGAACAAGTGTTTTATACAAATACGAACATAATTTACTTACATGTGAATAAAGTTCATTTTAGGATGAGGCGCTTAATTAGCAAAGTGGTTAAAAGATAACTCGGATGGTCTTATAGGATTGATTATACGCTCCCGGAGTCCTAAATTGAGCCGCCGCGCATCCATATGAGGTATAAAGGCCTAAAACATGAAAACAGTTATGAGTCAAAGAAAAAGTTTTTATGCAGTTCTAAAGCCGACATATTGGCCATCATTCTGGTGGTGTCGTTGTACCGAATTTGAATTCATGACCATTGAAAAGTTGTAGGAGTCTGTCTGTAGTATGTGAGTTCATGAAGACGTTTCGAATAACATGATGTCTGAGCTAATTGATTAAATTAAAACACACAAAGAAACAAACATTCGTATTTATTGCTTACAAATAGTTTACCTTTACTGTACAAACTTGTATGTAGGCCTTTAACTAAATAACATGCGAATTCTCAAACGCCACTTTACAGCCGGTTTCTGCCGCTCTATTCTGTAAAAATGTCATCGTGAAAACGTAATGCTAAAGTAGAGTTTGATAAATTCTCAGTTTAAAATTCTCAATGCCGAAACCGTAATTGCGTAACAAACACACGTGACATTTGATCGCAATGTCTTTTTTTTGACAGTACAGCCACGTTCATTGCGTTATTTACGTTGTTGAGCAGACGAAGTTAACCTATGCAGCAATGGATTAGGAATTTCCTTGGATTGTGTTTAAAGTGTGTTACGCAATTAGGGTGCTAGTCTTTGTTTTAAAATAAGAACTTTATATGACTCGGACTAAAGTTCAAAATACAAAAACCTGCTTGAAGATTTAACCTTGGACTTAAATATAGACCTCGCACTGTATGTGAGAGATTTAAGAGGGTGCATCCAGAAAGCTGGCAACGCGCAACGTCGCAAACAGCTGTCAAATATTTCAATGTTTTGATAAATTGGTCAATAAACTGTGTTCAAGAGCTGACAGTGTCATCGTTTTTGTGGAATATAGACACTGACAGCTCTTGAAATGCGGTTCAGATAATATGCTGGTCGCGTCCAGTTTGATTGGCGGAATTCGCCCTAAATGAAATTATGAAATATTTCTCTGTAGTGCATTAAAATTTGTATTATGAATTGCAGTCACTAATACCGTTACACTAAATATTTCATTTTAGGGGTAAAAAAATACGTTGTAGATAGTTTCCATTTTTTATGTCAAGCTCAATAACGTTGTTTTGAACTAGCAACCCGCCCCTGCTTCGCACGGTTTTTACTACTTGACAAATCATAATTTTTTATGACATGTAGGTAAGTTTAAGAACCTTCCGGAATAAATTCTCTAAATGACGGTGAAAATCGCATCAAAACCCGTTGCAAAGTTTAGAAGAACAACGCGGTCACACAGACATACACGAAAAGCGATTTTAATTAGATTATATATAGATAGATATAGATGCACCCTCTTAATGGGGACTTAAAATCGAGTTGCGTTTGAGAATATGGCCGTAAAACACATAAAATATTATTTCTTAAAAGTTTAGAATAAAGTGAAAACAGACACAATAAAATACAGCTCCCATTACATGGTAGATAAAAATGACTAACAAAAATAATAATAATAACCTAATTCCTCTCTGGAGCCCTGACCCTGCAGCTTGGAACCGGTGCCCGATACCGGTGGGCTACTATTTTTAAATCGTTTTACAATACAATATTTAAAATGTAATGTATATGTACTTATGGCTTAAACTACAATCACACGAACGGATCAGCAATTTTCTGTATGTCTATCTCTTTCTGACACTTGGACTCATCATTGGCTAGAGCGAGAAATCCGCTCGCAAGCATCCGCAGTCATTCGCATCAAAAGCGCTTTTACGTTCGAATGTAATTCTCGCTCTAGTGAATTGCTTTTCTTATAATAGTCGGAAAGGGACGGATATACAGCACCATGATGATGTGCGCGCCAAATTAAAACTTAAAGTATTACTATCAGTTAAATCATTTTCAGACACTTATGAGTCGAAGGGGTCGCTCTGTGAGAAGCTAGTTAGTTGCCCGCCCGGTCTAAAGCGTAGGTTCCTATGGAGAAGAACGGGCAAGAAACTTCATGGACACTCTTTTAAATCAAAGTATAGTGTTCAATATTTTGGTTATAATTATCGCCCATGTTCATAAGTATATGGGAAACTCCTCATTAAGGATATCAATGATTATTATTTGCTTTTAATCGAAAAAAACATGAAAATATTGTCATTTTAGTAGTCATATTGGTTTCCCGTGAATTTGCTATTACGGTGTCCGATCTTAAAATCTACCATGAAATGGGTATAAATTATTATTATAAACTAGACAAAAAAATTGGTTATTCTGAGAAATGGCGTATTCAACCAATATCAATATCTGAGATAAACATATTTTTAAAATCTTTCACGAAGTGAATAAAATCCGCAATTCATACTATTAACATATTTTTTTGACAACTCATTCCTTACCACGTAGTTAGATAGTTATCAAGTTAAAAAGTAAACAAAGAGGAACATTTCAAGTAATACTTAAATAAATACTTTACAATTTACAACTTTTCACTATTACTACATAATAATTTACAATAATTTGGCCCCTGTACCTACCTTATATTAATATTATTATATTTGAACGTGAATCCGGTCGTAGGTAATTAGAAAGACAAGCAATTACAG
Organism: Brachylomia viminalis; assembly: GCA_937001585.2. Taxonomy (NCBI): domain Eukaryota; kingdom Metazoa; phylum Arthropoda; class Insecta; order Lepidoptera; family Noctuidae; genus Brachylomia; species Brachylomia viminalis. Next base: position 743,679 of record OW443321.2, on the reverse strand, counting down.
AATTGCTTTTGGAACTTCGTTCCTTTAACGTGGCTTTGTGCTAGTTGACTGGTATCGTCACATAAGGAAAAGGCGTTATGCCCCCTCCAAACAGGTTCCCTCGCTCTATCTCTTTTTATTATATACGAGTGAGTGTGTGCATGCGAGTATCGCGAAAGGAACGAGTTCCTGTTCCCCCGACCGCACACGTTTTATTATATTTTAAAAATCCGTTTTTATAATATTGATTCGAAGGCAATACAATATGTTGACTCAATCAATATTACAAAAATGGATAAAATAATACTAATATCGATCTGATAAATAGAAATCATGCTACTATTTACTTGACATATATTTTTCACTATTGTCAGTTATTCAAAATGAATTTATTAACGACTGGAGCGCAGCAACTAGTGTAAATTATTAAAATAAAGACAATTTTACAGCTAAACCATCGTTTTCTAAAAGGCAACAAACACATTTGCTGTCAGATAGTCAAACTCATGTCAAGTAATTTGATTGGCTGGTGATATTTCAGGCAGCCAATCACAGCAGTTAACATGAGTTTGTAAATCTTACCGCTAAGCCATGACTACAAATGCTAGTAAAGTACAAGTGCCAGAACAACGTCTGATTGGTGATAGCATGGTTACCATCAGTCCAGATTTGCCCGGTCTGGACAAATGTCCAACTTATTGAAAATTTATGAAGTTATATGAGTACTGAAAAAAGAAAGATAAGTAAAATGTCCGGACTTTTTTGCATAAGCCCGAATTCTTGTTAGGACTTTCAAATTTCGAAACTGTAAACCCTAGCCACTATGGCATGCAAGCTATTTGCAAACTTTTGTTACTAGCACTTGTAGTCTATGACTATGACTGACTTATTATCATGATTGACTTTTCAGAACCTGAGCGAAGTCATCATAAATTAATAGTGTCTACCTTCTACGTGCACTGATACAACACAACGCCGCAGTATGGCGCATTGTAACAACACAGAAAAGGACGGAGTCTTTATATTTATTACTTATATTATATTAACATTATGTGATTGAGCGTCACTTGCAAACACCTACTGACCCGTATTATAACGTCTCAAGTATATTACAAGTGAACCATTGATAACTCCTAAAATTTTAAGGGCATCTAATACGCCCTTGTTCGGCGGGTAGTTGCGTCAAGGCCGATTTACACCAGACGAGCGAATGCTTATTCGATCCGCGCTCGCTCCTCGGAGCGATCCTGTGTTCTAGCGATTTGATATACATACTAATCGATGTAATTATGGATTGGTTTCAAGAAAAATTTCTATTGATGATAGGAGCCTACCAAAATTACAGGTGTATTTAGGTTCCGACTTTTGAACGTTATAAAAATTCAACTCGCAAACAAGATGTTTAGCAAGCAACTGCAAACCTACTAGAATGTAATGTTGAAGAAGCAAAAAAAAGATGGACTCGCTTCTTGCATCTTACCGTAGAGAAAGGCAAAAAACTACGACTTAAAGTCCTACCAACCACAGAATTGACTCGGGTCAATGACAATGAGCATTCCTTCAGCTGATCTAAACATCTCTAGAGCGTGGGCATGAATTCTGGCTCTTGGCTCTCATTCTTCCTCGTTGATATTCTTCTGCTGTAAACGCTGTAAGCGAGCTTTAGTTTCCACTAAAAGATCAAGAAATAAAGCTCTAGCTCTGGCTCTTTGTTCGTTTAGTTTAAACCCACCTTAACACACCAACAATAGGGATGGCTTTCATTGTGACAGTTCAACAACATTCATTGCGTTATTTACGTTGTTCAGCAGACACATTTTTCGAACATATGAAGCAATGGATTAGCAATATCCTTCAAAATTATTTAAATTGTGATTGATAGTGTGTTACGCAATTATGGTGCGGGTCGGCACGACTCGTAACACTGCCGCGCTAATTAGAAGTGCAGTAAAGAGGTTTTTCGTATAACTTCCTTACTGCACTTCTAATTAGCGCGGCAGAACAGCCGGCCGACAAAATAGAATGTTACAAAACATGTTCGGGATAAGGGCGCTCGGCTCAACCCGAATTGTACCGAGCCGATCCGAACATGATTCAGCGAGGATAGATGCCGATCGGCACGAGCCGAATGGAAGCCGAATACGAGTATCAATTGGTGACTCAACGAGACTTGAAGCGTTATTAAAACGGGTCGTACTATGTCAATATAAATATTACACTGTTCTTAAGCTAGAGATCAGTTCACATTGAGCGATATGATATGTCATTAATTTAAAATATAATAAGTAAACGCGAAAAGTGAAAATAAATTAAAATGCTCTCTGCTGACAGCAAAGCGTCAATGTGGCAAATCGAGCTGCAGAACGATACTGTCAGGTATGAGTGACACACGACGTGAGACAAGGACAAAGAGTTATTTCGATCAACGCATTGTAAAGACATGTGAATTCAAAGCAGATTTATTAATGGTGAAACTCGCCGAAAAAGTGGAAACTCGCCAAAACGTGGATGTACTATATGTGCACCTCAACCTTACCCTTCGGGCCATACAGGCGTGATGTTACCTATATCTCCATATTATCAACATTATTCTAACATTTCGCGTTTACAAGTGCCTTATAATATACATTCTAGCGTCTCTAAAGTTATAAAAATAATAAAATGCTGTCAACATCGACAATGGACGGATTCTTGGCATTGTTTATGATAAATGCGAGTTTTTATAAAACTCATATCAGACGCTTCACTCGAGTGAAGGTTCTTTGTTTCATTCCTAGTTGACACCGCTTACACGACACCGACAAGATTAACGTTCACCTGCTCCTTTCGTTTAATTTTTCGATCATTCGGTCGGCGAGTGAAAGATGCCGAGTGCCGAAATCCAACATCATTGGATCGGTTCACTTCGGAATAAATTTTTCATTTTTGATTCATTTTGTGTTCAGACGCTTCACTTCGAGTGAGTTTCAAGATGCGAATGAAAGACAAAAATGAAGAAAGTGAAGCGTCCGATATCTGCTTTAGAAACATCGGAATGAAACCGACCATTTCAGGGCTTAACACCCGAATACACCAGTTTAAATATAATTTTAATGGTTTTATACATAATATTATACAAGATTAAATAAAATTAACTAGAGAAACTTAACAGCCTTAATGGGTATCGATATCTAAACAGGATAAAACAAAAAATATATAATTTCTAAACTCATATATTTCTTTTTATGGCAAGCAAAGCCGATGTCGACCAATCTGCTAATGCCGAAAGTGGATGGGAAAAGCAAGTGTCCATTAGAAAAACTTACGACTGGAGCCGAGTATACGCGAGTCAGCGTCACCGACCGACAGGAGCCGAGTATACCCGATTCAGCGTCACCGACCGACAGGAGCCGAGTATACCCGATTCAGCGTCACCGACCGACAGGAGCCGAGTATACCCGATTCAGCGTCACCGACCGACAGGAGCCGAGTATACCCGATTCAGCGTCACCGACCGACAGGAGCCGAGTATACCCGATTCAGCGTCACCGACCGACAGGAGCCGAGTATACCCGATTCAGCGTCACCAACCCGAACGTGACGATTTTCACTTCAAAATCTTGTTTTACCGATACCCATCACGCCTGACGGTTCGCAAATTTTATTCAGCTTTATATTTAAACTTTCGTAAATATACAAATATATATTATCAGGTGCCTAAGTAAACAGAGACATCTACGCAAGAGGCCACCATATTAAGTATTATGCCTTTTATGACATAAAATGTTTTTTTACTAGGTATACGGTTAGGGAAATTAATTGTTTATTAAATTGACGTCCGTTTCATACAACTGTCAAAGACTGACGGTTGTCATTTGACATACGGACAATCGATTTTGATAAACAATTATTTTCCTTGACTTTACTCACTCCAATTTCATATTAACATAAAAACATTACACATAGACCGTACATAATTGTAGAAATTGGAGTTTGCGCTACGGGAAAACAGTTTATTTTTTCCCAAACCAATAGTTTATTTCTCTAGTGCACTATCTTGTTAAATATTAAAGTCTGGTTCAATCTCCGCTACTGTCAGATGAGCTGTCAGAGTGTGAGGCGCTGTGCTGACTCGAGTGCGAGTGCGAGTGCGAGTGTTGTGAGTTCAGTGAGGGGCTGGGGGGCACAGGGGACTCCGGTGGAGCCTGCATGTTTTCGGGCTGGCGGGCTGTCTCGTTGTTGTTGTTCGTCGGGATTGCCAGCTCGCCAAGGAACTCGTTACTGTAATGGAGGAAGAGTATTTTGTTAGCATAGGACAAAGAGTGTTCAGCCCACCTCACGAAGTAATTTCCATATTTTAAAAAGCTTTCGCATCTTCATCTCAGTCTTGTCAAAAATACCTCTAGTTTACCTACAGTTTTTTACTTTGATTGTAGGTGAAATGAGATTGCGCCTAGATTTTGAACGTTTTTAATTATGGGAATAGGCCTTATGCTCACTAACCCGGTGCGGTGTTGGTGGCTCTGGCGTCGCCGGCACGCGCCCGGAGCGCGAACAGTCGTGGTATGAAGGCAGTAGCAAGCATACAGTCCGTCTTACCGCAGCCTTTAGCTCCCTGGAAACGATCAAATTTGTCCAGCTTTACGAGTTTGTTTAATAATATTACAAGTTTGATTTGAAACTGGATGGTGAGTTTGACAAACAAATTTGATCGTCTCCGGGGTACTTTTTGGCAGATTTTTGTCGATTTGAGTGTCAGACAGAAACAACACCTTTGGATGCGAAAACATTAAAGTGTCACCGTGTATTATATAATCGCAAACATCAGGACGGGTATGAATTTTTTGAGTCTTTGACTTAAGCCGGATTCACATTACTGAGTTGTGTTGTGACGTGAAGCCTTCTGACGCAGTGTTACCCAATCAAAACTCGTCGTGATTTGATGTAGTCCTGAACAGATGGGATTGATTGGTGTATCCAGCGTCACGACACAACACGACACAGTGATGTGTCCGTGGCTTTAAGGTTTAAATTGCAGTGGTGTGATCTAAAAATATAAAAATGCTAATGCATCACAAAACCTACTTGTGGATGCCAATTTGTAGTGCTACTTACTAGTTGAGTGCTTTCATTTGATTATTAAAATACACAAACACTTTTTTTTTTTTTTTGAAGGCTCGTTATCAGCTGATAATTTCTCCCGCTCTGGGCGAAGCGGGAGGGCGTGTCACACTCTTACTGACTAAAACCCACCCGTGTTCCTTCAGTTGCCTGTGCCGGGGGCCACGGTAACCAGTCTGAAATAAACAAATTTTAAATTTAAATTAAATAAATACTGAAGGTGTACTCACACGAGGTCATTGGTGGCTCTGTCCTTCCACGAGAAGAACTCGTCTCCGAGTTTGAAGGTCAGGTTACTCCTCATCACGACCTTGACGGGCGCCACCTCGCCCGAAGACTTCCAGTGGTCTTGGCGCAGCTAGAACGGTACAAGTTAAGAAGGTCAGGCACGAATGGTACATACGACACAGCATCTTTTTCTCTCGGTTACTGGGCTTTTGGCTTGTTAGTAATGTTTTGTTGTGTATACAAGCTTGTGCGAGCGACAGCGCGCGCATGATGTTTCGGCTCCGACCCACCGCGTCACCGCGTCACATCCTATCGCCCGCCCGCGCTATTACTTCGTCTTCCTGACCTTTTCTTCCTTTTTGCTCGGCTCCTAAGAGTCGTGATATTGATCGTCGATAACGTTCCTCAACAATATAACCCTATTGTTGTGTCAAATGCAAAAATAATTTTTCAAATCCGCCTGGTAGTTCCAGAGATTAGCGTGTTCAAACAAACTCTTCAGGCTTATTATTAGTATTAGTATAGATTTAATGGATTATAAAAGGAGCTATGGCCGATTAAAAAATATTTATAAATAGACAATATACAGGGTGTGGCGTAAGTAGTGGTCCACCGTTCAGGATTCGATGAACTAGATAATTAACTATAACAATTAAACATTTTAACCATTTTTTGTAGTAAGCTTTTTTTACAAAAAATTACAAAAATCGCTCTTGAACTAGATGGTGTGTTAAAAATTAGAGTTAAAATTAGAGAAGAACCAAATTTTTCTTCAAAAGAGCTGAATTTACATAAAAAATCATAATTTATCATGATAGCTGTAGTATTCAGCAGTAATTAACAGAACTCAAAATGAAAAAGTAATTGTTTTGTTGAAACAACAAACAAATTTGTAATAAAAGGTAGACATTTCGTAAATAAAAGACAAAAAGGAAATATTTTCGGAACCCTTGGGTAAAAATGGTTAAAATTTTTAATTGTTATAGTTAATTATCTGGTTTATCGAATCTTGAACGGTGGACCACTATAGCCACATCCTGTATATTCACTCTACCGTTACAATTTTAAAATGTTTTACAATATTATGTATACATTAATTGTACAAAGTGGCGCGTACCTTATCACATTAAATTATACCACGTATACTACATGGTGTACTTAGACGATATACAAAATTTTAATGAAATACATTCAATAAACAAATTCAGATTTATTGACGATTCGTTTTGACGAGTCCAGTAGATTGGGCTTGGGAAACGAGGGTCTGATTATGGAGCTGGGGCCGCCTCACCGGAGACCGTACGATAACTAGTGGATAGTTACCGTGAGGCGGCGAGCCTCCTTGCCGGATTGCCGCCATGGATCTGGAGCTCGCAAAATGCTATTGGAGTTTTCTGTGATCTCTCCAAAGCCTTTGATTGCGTGCACCATGACACGCTTTTGCGTAAACTAATTCATTACGGTATTCAAAACGAAGCTCTTAACGTATTAAATTCATATTTACATAATAGGCACCAATGTGTAGATGTTAATGGTGTGAAATCTTCCGGACTACCAGTTCAGTTAGGTGTACCTCAAGGCTCTATACTGGGCCCATTTTTATTCTTGGTGTATATAAATGACATACCATTCTATTTAAAGGGTATCAGAAATCAGAAATATTTTATTTGTGATACATATCTGTGACGTTGTACTATTTGCTGATGATACCTCTCTTATCTTTAAAGTAGACAGGAATAGACAAAATTTTGACGACGTAACCAGTGCACTATCAATGGTTACAGATTGGTTTACCACAAATAACCTAGTTCTCAATGCCAAGAAAACGAAATGTGTAAAGTTCGCCTTACCGAATGTTAGAAATCTAGGACCCAACATCGTCTTAGATAAAGAGGTACTTGAAACTGTAGACTCGGCAGTATTTCTGGGCATAACAGTTGATGCCAAGCTTCAGTGGGGATTACATATATCATGCCTAGCGGGAAGGCTCAGTTCAGCCGCCTATGCCGTCAGCCGTTGATACAGCTCGGCTAGTCTATTTCAGTTATTGTCATAGCGTCATGTCCTACGGCATTCTGCTGTGGGGCAAAGCCGCTGATATTCAAAATATATTTGTTCTTCAAAAACGAGCTGTTCGAGCAATTTACCAGCTAGGTGCTAGAGTTACTCTGAGAGATTTTTTTAAAGAGATTGGTATTCTCACGGTGGCCTCACAATTCATCTTCGCCAACATCTTATTTATATTGGCAAAATATACACTTATACACAAAAAACAGTTATATTCATAATATTAACACTAGAAACAAGGAGAAACTACGTGCTCCCTTTCACCGGCTTCATAAGGTCCATAACTCATTTGTTGGACTTGGTATAAACTTGTATAACAAGCTTCCCTCATTCTTTGTTAGAATTGCCTTTTAATGCGTTTAAAGCTAAAGTAAAATCCAACCTATGTTCAAAGGCATACTATTCAATCAACGATTACTTAAACGATAAAAATTGTTGGTCGCTGTGATTAACTCAAGACAATGTTTATGTTCTTTCTCCATAATTAGCTTACCTACTGACAGGTTATACGAGTTCATATAATTGTTTATTTTATTTGACTATATTAGTCAATTTAGTTTAATTTAATTTTTATTTATTATTTATTATTGACGTAATCTACTCATTTCAATGTTTTTTAATGAGTTGTATTGCAATATATGCTTAGCTAGCGACCTCGACAGTTGATCATATTATTCTTTTGAGCAACCGGCAGCAAGTTCATCATGCTCCCTTAGATGTCAATGCTTGCGGTAGCGTCGGGGGTCGGGTTACCTCCTTCCCTCAAATATGGCGAGGGGGGTAATCTTTGCGTTATGCTCGTGAACGGGTGCTGCTTGTGGTGACAGGTCATCTTGCTGACTATGGTTTTGTTATTGTTATTAGTAATTAATGTTTCTTTATTTTACTTCGAAGGTCCTACTTTATCATTTGTGGCTACAAGTTACAGCTATATACATATAAACATAATGCAGCATTGCATATGTAAGCGGGCACGCCCTTTATGCCAGGAGGCTTTTTATTATGTATTAAGTTCTGTTTGCGTTTTTGTTTTTATTATTTAGTTCTGCTTGAGTATATTGGCGTGTGCTAGCTGACATATGGCAAATAATTTTAATATTTTTGTGTTTCGTAATGTTAATTACTTATTATACAGGGTGTTTGGCGCATGGACCGACACAATGTTTCCAGGGATTTGGGGGGTCATTAGCTAGGTTCTACCCATACGACACGTTTGGTGTAGTGGCTACAGTGGCTAAGTGTAGTCAGCGAAACCAAATGGTCCTGGCTTCGAATCCCGGTAGGGGCAAATGTTTGTATGATGAATATGGACATTTGTACCCGAGTCATGGATGTATATTTATAATATGTATGTATTTACGAAAAAAAAATGTATTTAAGTAGTGTATCAACCATCTGGTATCCATAACACAAGCCTTAAGTGCTTAACTTGGAACTAGATGGTGCTGTGTGCAATGTCAGACGATATTTATATTTATATTTATTTATACACCCTTTGTCCCAATTTTTTTCAAAGAATTTAGAAGTTGTAAAATTTCATACAAAAATAAACTTTGGAAGCTTGTAAGGAATTTTCTTGAAACCAGTTGTATCACTGCCACTACACCCACAAACAAAAAACTTACTGTTTAGAATAAAAGGAAATATTTTGGGTGTTTTTTTCATTAAAAAAAATCATATGTAACCAACCGTGACGTTTGGGACAAAGGGTGTATGGGTAGAACCTAGCTAATGACCTCCCAAATCCCTGGAAAAATGGTGTCGGTCCATGCGCCAAACAGCCTGTATATAGAATCCAGTTCTTCTAACTGAACAGACAGCAGTGCTGCTGGGGAGTTTGTTCCGCCACTTCTTCTTCCCAGCTAAAGCACTAGGATGTGTTTTGGGGGGACTGTCTTATGTGATTTTGACGTTCAAAAAGTGCTGATTCTCAGCCTAATTTGAATAAATGACTTTTGATTTTGGAGGCAAAAGTCCTCGCGCACATACGGGAGTGACGCAAGGAGGCGAAACGCCGAGGCGTAACTCCGCTGCTGCGAAAAATCACGGCACAGCGGACAGAGCTCCGGCGGGATCTCATGGCGACATGGAGAGTGCGACTGTCGCAACCCAGCGCTGGGCACGCCCCAATTGCGACGATAAGTCCCCTCTTTGAGGAGTGGCTAGAGAGGCGCCACGGCGTCCTCACTTTCCGCCTGACGCAGGTCCTCACCGGACACGATTGCTTCGGGAGGTTCTAGTTACAGATAAGGCGGGAGGAAACGCCCGGAAACACACAATGGTGACAATTGTGTGGATCGCCCGGAGGAGCATACGGTGGCGATCTCTCGCGTCCGGCTCTGGTCCAGGTCATTGTAGGAGCGAGAGTAAAGCGGTCACCTCCATCTGCAAAGCAGTAATGCTCGCGAAGGAGGAGGCAGAACGAGTGAGCGAGAGGCAAAATTCACGCCCTCACTCCCCTAGTCGCCGCAGAAGACGCCCTCCCTGGGCGTCGGGAATCCCAAGCCGATTCCCGACCACCGTAGGCGCGGGCTTGCGGACGGCGACCAATGGGCAGCTCGCCGTCCGATAAGGACCAGGCCCGGATCGACGGCGCGTTGTGTTCCACGCGCGCCTCAAAGAGATGTCAGCACCAAATGATGGGGTCCGCTAGGACCGATGCCTGCCAGGGTTGCGGGAAAGTCCGAAAGGGTTACCGTGGCCCCTGGCACAGGCCACTGGAGGAACACGGATGGGTTTTAGGCAGCAAGAGCGGGAGAAGTTATTTAACGTTTTCTACACCAAAAAAAATTTTTTAAAGGATAGTGGCACTCTTCAGTGGCGACTAATAATTACTTCGACGTTTGGGTCATACGAATGCACTTGGTGTTAACGGTCTGATGATGGAGCCAGGAGGCGGATAGTGGAACTCTTCAGTGGCTTCTAGTAAATCGCTCGAGTATGAAAGATTTAGAAACTTTACCTGACCTCATGAAGAGTAGTAGTCATGCCATTATTTAAATCGAGTAATAAAAACAACGTTGGCATTTTAGGCCTATTTTTAACTTACCTGCATTTAGTAAGATATTAGAAAAGTTAATACTCAAGCAATTGCTAAGATATTTTAATTTAAATAGCCTCCTTCAAGATGAACAATATGGCTTTACAAAAGGTCGTTGGACTACAGATGCGGGTGTTGCTCTGCTGAAACACATGTTTAACGCATGGGCGAACACGCAAAATGCTATTGTAGTTTTCTATGATCTCTCCACAGCCTTTGATTACGTGCACCATGACACACTTTTGCGCAAACTACGTCATTACGGTGTTCAAAACGGTGTTACACAGATCCACACTTTCCGCTAAAAAGTGAACAACCCAATTTGATAGAAATGTATCATTATGAGAATATATTATTTATTTCTCATAATGATTACAGAATAATTTCAATAAATAAACACTATATTAACACTCGCATCCATACACATTAAGGTTTTTCTAGAACAGCAGGTCGAGGGGGCGGCGCGCGGCCGTGCACACCACGCCCCGCTAGATTTTGTGTAACTTTTGCAGCTTTCCATATGGGCGGCGACGAGACACGTGTTAAGCTAGAATCTAGCAAGCCAAGCTCTATAAATATAAACGAATTTGTGGGATCACGGTATTGACAAAAAAAAAAAAGGGATCACGGCGGACCACAAATCACGGCCTGCTGGTGAAAATTAAAAAAATCTATAGTGGCTTGCTGCACTGATATTTATGTGGACGGCCGACCTCGTGGCGGTGAGAGTGTTGATAGTGTTTATTTTAGCTTAATTCTGAAAAAAAATCTTATCGGGAAAACAGGCGTGCGACATGTTGTATTAAAAGTCAATATAAGGACTTTTTACGCGGTTATTACCGCGTGAGACCATAGAAAAACTGTAGGGTAGATAACACCTACTTGATCCTTAGTATATTCAACGTCATTGTCCTTCGCTCGCTCGCCGGACGAGTCGGTCGCGCGCTGGTTCATGCGCTGTCCCTGCGAGGCGACGGCTCCACTCTCCCGATGTTCTTGAGAGGCGAACACTGCACTCTCCCGCTGCCCATGAGTGGCGAGTACTGGACTCGCCCGCTGCCGCTGGCCCTGAGTGGCGAGTTCCTTTTCACTCGAGTGTGAGTTGATGTCGTTGTCGTTTCGAGGCAGCAATCGATCTTGTGACTTGCGACGGAATCGCGACTCGCCTGGTTGGAAACAAAATGTTCGTATAGTTTTTTTTTTTTTGGATACAGAAAATAGTAATATTCAAAGTCAAATTAAATTACCTTTGAATATCACTATTTGCTGTATCCAATTGAGATACAAAACATAGTGTCAATTGGATCATATGTCGGGGCATATTTTAGTAATGCTAGAGAATGCTAGAGAGTAGAGAATACCCACGGGTCAATGATTAAAGCCCAACAGTATTCGAGGTCGTGTTGAAACATAGTCGCAGTCGTCTAAACTTGAATACACAATCTCAGATAATTTACTTGCATTGCCACTACCTCAACTATCTACTTCAAAGTTATGTGGCCGTGGTTGATGTTTGACTAGGTTCCGTCCGCGGGGGTGCCTGGCAGACAACCTCCCCGAGTGCTCAGTGGCTGCTGCTTTTTGTTTTCTTGAGGACGAGCAGGCGCTGAGCCGGTGCACCCTGGGTGCGGGCAACAGTCTCCTCGTGAGGGATGGGAAAGAGGAGATTGTTGTCCGTGGCGAATTTCTGCCGGAGCGGAGGAGTCGCTCCCGAGGGCTCTCTACCTGCGCTCTGCAGCTGCAGAGTGCACGACCAGAGAGTGAGGTGGGGAAGACCGTGGGTTGCTCCTCAACCTGCGGTCTAGGGGCATCCGTGGCGAGGTGTTTTGAGCCACGGTGCCGGGTGGTGGGTAGGTTGTTAGTTTAAGGTTAGTTTAGGGGAAAAAAAAAAAGCATATATATATTAAGTTAGTAGCGTTACATTGTAGATACCGTGCAGCGGGCGGTATATCCTGCACCGGAGGCATCCGCGGGCCTCGGGTGGATCAAATATCCTCCCAAAAAGAGCGGCCGCATCGCCTTGGGGAAGTGATGTGCGTACCACCCATTCGTAATATGGAAATGTCGGAAATTATTAGAGATTTGTCATGCGAACCGACTGACGCCCGGCGCTCGCAGGTACCCGGGCCTGCGAGTGATAAATTGGTTACCGACGGACGCGCAGGGGTAGGCGACCAGGCCCCTGTTGCTGATAATATTACTGGAAGCAGTAATTTAAAAATTATTGACGGAGGGCCGCGTAGACCGTCTTCCGTTAGGAAACGTCCACGCGACCCTGGTCTGGTGGGAGGTGGGTCGGTGGATCTGTCCTCAGATGAGGAAGGCCTGCTGGCCCCGATGTTGTCGACCGCGAGGAGCGGTCGGCAGGCTTCGAGAGGGGTAAGTGCTTCACGGCCGCGGAGGGACGCACAGGGTAGGTTCGTGCGCCCCAATACTCCGGCGGCCAGCGAAGCAGAGAGTGACTTGGGGGTCACTACCGAGGACCCTGGTGGCGAGAGTTGTGCCTCGCTAGGGAGCTCAAAGGCGGAGCTCAACGCCACCAGAAGAGAGCAGCGCAAAGCCGTCGCGGCCGACGAAGTGTCGGAAATGGCCCGACGCGCACGCGAGCGACGCGCTGCTCTAGCGGCGGAAGGGGGGGAACCATCTGCGGTGGCCCTAAGTCAGCTTGCCTTGGACGGGGTGGACTTAGTCCTGAAGGTTGCCACCAAATCCGGCAGCCTGAAGGGCACGTTCACCCGCGGTCTGAAGGAAGCTGCCGCGGACATTAAGGAGGCGGTTGGCATCCTCCTCAACAGGACGGCCTCAGACAGGTCGCGAAGTTGCAGGAGGAAAACAGCCGTCTCCGAAATGATTTGGAGGACCTCCGGCGACAAGTCGCTGCGCTGAGCGAGCAGCAGCAGCGACGCACGTCCACTGATGCCGCATCGGTAGTAGCCCCGGCTCCCGCACCGAGACCGGCAAGCGCTCATACCGACGACGAGGTCGAGCGCATTGTCCGGCTCTGCATGCTTCAGTGCTGGAGCATGGTCAATGCTCGTATGGAGGCGATTTCTCGGCGCCTCCCTGCGGAAATGCTCCGTCCGCCCCTAGCGGCCGACACACGGCGGAGGGCTGAGGAGTCGCCGAGACCTGCGCCTCGGAAGGGGAAGCCCGCGGAGGGTGTTAAAAAGCCCGTGGAGGGAGCCACATCGAGCGATCAGCCCACGACTGTCAGGTCTATGGGTGAGACCTGGGCAACAGTCGTGGGCCGCAAGAAGGCCCGCAAAGCTGCCAAGGCGGCCTCAGCAACAGCGCGCGCCCCCGGCCGAACTGCAAAGGCGGTTGCGCAGCCTGCGCGGCGGGCTGCCAAAGGCGGTCGCAAAGGGCCGGCGATACGTGCTCCGCGTTCCGAAGCTGTGACGCTCACGCTACAGCCCGGAGCAGCGGAGCGCGGCGTAACGTACCAGTCGGTCATTGCCGAGGCCAAGGCCAAGATCAAATTATCAGATCTTGGTCTTCAGTCCGTCACCCTCAGGCAGGCTGCCACGGGTGCGCGGCTGTTCGAGGTGGCTGGTGCTGCGAGCGGCAGTGCCGAAAAGGCGGACGCTCTGGCCGCCAAGATGAGGGAGGTCCTCAGCCCTGAGGACGTCCGGGTCTCCAGGCCAATGAAAACCGCAGAGGTGCGGATTGCTGGTCTGGACGACTCCGTGACCTCTGAAGAAGTGGTGGCGGCCGTTGCCCGAAGCGGAGAGTGTCCGCCGGACAAGGTGCGGGCCGGCGATATACGCACCGACGCCACCGGACTAGGCGTGGTCTGGGTTCGGTGCCCTGTGGCGTCGGCGAACAAGATCGCTTTAAAATCAAATCAAATCAAATCATTTACTTCCTTGCAAACATGGGTTTAGTATACATAGGTGTTTTTTATAATAAAGTTCTGGCTAAAGTGGCAGATTGCTGGTCGGCTGGGTTTCAGCGAGGGTGAAACTCCTGCAGCCCCGGGCTTTGCGGTGCTTCCGGTGCCTGGAGAAGGGGCACGTCCGGGCAAAGTGCACCGCTGAGGTTGACCGTAGTGACCTCTGTTATCGCTGCGGTCAGCCCGGCCACAAGGCGGCCCAGTGTTCCGCGGCGCTCAACTGCAGCTTCTGTTCGGCTGCAGGGAAGCCAGCGGGACACAAAGTGGGCAGAGGGGCCTGTGGCGCGCCTGCCAGCAAGGCCAAGAAGAAGAAGAAGAGAAGCTCTAAACCTGCCGGGGAAACCTCGCCGCCCACGCAGGCTAGTAGCTCCGCGGTCGACTCCCGGCCCAGGACCGTTGCCGAGGGAATGGAATGTCAATAATGGCACAATTCCATTTCCTCCAGGGCAACATCAACCACTGTGCCAGAGCTCAGGATCTTTTACTCCAGAGCATGGCAGAGTGGTCGATCCACGTGGCTGTGGTCGCCGAACCGTACTTCGTCCCCGCCCGTGACAACTGGCTGGGGTGCGTTGACGGTTTGGTGGCCATTATTGGCGAGACTCTGATCGACCCGTCTCGGGGCCGCGGCTGGGTTGCTGCGGTCTCGGGCGGCATCGTCATTGTGGGGGCGTATTTCTCCCCCAACAAGAGTCTCGCCGACTTCGAGGGTTTCCTTGTCGAGTTGTGCGCCGTCGTAGGCCGCTATCACCCTCGTCCCGTTCTGGTGCTCGGGGATCTCAACGCCAAGTCATCGGCGTGGGGATCTCCGGTCACGCTGACCCTCGGGGCGAGGTGCTAGAAGAGTGGGCGGTGACGACTGGTCTGGTCGTCCTGAATCGGGGTTCGGAATACACGTGCGTGCGGCAGCGGGGCGGGTCGATAGTGGACGTCTCGCTCGCTAGCCCCTCTGTCGCCAGCTGAGTCCGCGACTGGCGTGTCGCCGTGGGGGTGGAGACACTGTCGGACCATCGGTATATCCGGTTCGACGTCTCTGCCCAGACCGCGAGCGGCCGCCATCCAACAACCCCGATTAACGACGGCCCGCGTTGGGCGCTTAAGCGCATCGACAAGGAACTACTCGAGGAAGCTGCCTTAGTCCAGTCCTGGATTTGGGAGTCGACGACGGACGGCCCCGTCGACGTCGAAGCGGTGGCGCTGTGGTTTCGCGGGGCGATGACGCAGATCTGCGACGCGTCCATGCCCCGTGTCCGCCAACAGTCCGCAAGGCGCCAGGTGTACTGGTGGACCGACGAGATCGCGCGGCTGCGCGTTGAGTGCGTTGCGGCTCGCCGCCAGTACACGCGATACCGGAGACGACGTCGACGGGATTCCGTCGAGGAAGACGCACTGAATGAGGTGTACCGCTCGTCCAAGGAGACTCTGTGGCTGGCCATTGGCGACTCTAAGTCGCGTGCCAGGGAAGAGCTGCTGGGGTCCCTAGATCGGGATCCATGGGGGCGCCCCTACCGTTGGGTACGGGGCAAGTTGCGTCCCTGGGCGCCTCCACTGGTGCAAAGCATGCAACCCCAGTTGCTAGAGGCAGTAGTATCGGCCCTCTTCCCTGAGCGAGCGGGACACGTTCCCCCGGCGATGGCTTCGCCCTCAGCCACAGACTCTCCAGAAGAGGAGAGCACCGATGTCCCCGAGGTGACGCAAGCAGAAACGAGGGCGGCCGTGTCGCGACTCCGGGCTAAGAACACAGCGCCCGGACCCGACGGAGTTCCTGGTCGAGCTCTCGTCCTGGCTCTGAAGGAGCTGGAGCCCCAGCTGAGGGGGCTCTTCACGGCATGTCTCGAGCAGGGTCAGTTTCCCAGTGTGTGGAAGGAGGGGAGGCTGGTCCTGCTCAGGAAGGAGGGGCACCCCGCGGACTCGCCGTCCGCGTATCGGCCCATAGTGCTGCTCGACGAGGCGGGCAAACTTTTTGAGCGCATTATCGCAGATCGCCTCGTCAGCCACTTGTGCAGGGAGGGGCCGGACCTGGACGACAACCAATTCGGTTTTCGTCGGGGGCGCTCCACCATAGACGCCATCATGCGCGTGAGGACCCTGGCGGAGGAGACGGTGTCCCAGGGTGGGGTGGTGCTGGCGGTGTCTTTAGACATCTCCAACGCATTCAACACCCTACACTGGAGTTGTATTCGGGAGGCTCTGAAATACCATCGCGTGCCTCCCTACCTCCGCCGTACGGTAGGGGCTTATCTGGAGGATAGATGCGTCACCTATCGGGGACGTGACGGTGCCGGTCGGCACCTCATGTCGTGCGGTGTTCCACAGGGATCGGTCTTGGGACCGCTCCTGTGGAACATCGGCTACGACTGGGTGCTGAGAGGCGAGCTCCCGTCGGGCGCCGACTTGACGTGTTATGCGGACGACACGCTTACGATGATAGCCACGGCTGCGGTGTCACAGGTGGTGAACCGCATCCGGCGCCTGGGCCTGGAGGTGGCCCTAAACAAGTCGGAGGCCATGGTGTTTCATGGCCCCCGACGTGCGCCTGTGCCGGGATCACACATCGTGGTCAGCGGGGCCCGGATAGCTGTCGAGTCCACCATGAAGTATCTGGGATTGGTGCTCGACAGCCGATGGGGATTCGGGCCCCACTTCCGGCGGCTGGCGCCCAAGCTGATGGGTGCAGCGGGCGCGCTTTCAACGTTGCTTCCTAACTTGGGGGGCCCGAGCGCCGCCTGTAGGCGGTTGTACGTGGGAATCGTGCGGTCCATGGCCCTGTATGGGGCCCCTGTGTGGGCGATGGACATGACGGCCGGCACTCTTGCCATTCTGCGTAAACCGCAGAGGGCGATGGCCGTCAGAGTCGTCCGCGGGTACCGCACGATTTCCTACGAGGCGGCTTGCGTCCTGGCCGGATCTCCGCCCTGGGACCTAGAGGCGAAAGTACTCGCGTCATTATATCGATGGCGCGAGGAAGAGCGGGCACGGGGCTCGAGGCCGGTGCAGCGGCAGATCGCGCTGCGCCGAGAGGAGCTCCGTCAGGTCTTGGTGGCGGAATGGCGACAAAGGCTTCTGCGCCCTACCGCCGGCCTCGCTACCGTCGAGGCGATCCGGCCAGTACTTGACGACTGGCTCGGGAGAAGGCACGGCTCCCTGTCGTTTAGGGTGACGCAGGTGCTGTCGGGGCACGGCAGCTTCGGCAAGTACCTGTGCCGCATAGGCAGGGAGCCGGACGCTCGGTGCCACCATTGCGTCCATTGCGGGGAGGACACGGCGCAACACACGCTCGCCGAGTGTGTAGCTTGGGAGGAGCAGCGCCGTGTCCTCACAAATGAAGTAGGAGGCGATCTGTCGCTGCCGGCCGTAGTGCGGAGGATGGTCGGTAGCGCAGAGTCGTGGGACGCGGTGGTGTCCTTCTGCGAGGACGTGATGTCGCAGAAGGAAACTGCGGAACGGGAGAGGGAGATCTCGACTCCCTTCCCCGGCCGCAGAAGGCGCACCGGGCGCAGGAGAAGGGCGGACAACGCCCTTTTCCGGCCCCCATGAATGGGTCCAGGGGCGTGGGACTTGGGGTAGTCCTCGCCCCCTATTTGATGGACCCGAGGCGGAGGTGCGCGCGGGTGTCGGCGCGCGCCTCTGAGGCGATGCACGGGGTAGTTAAACACCTCACTACCCCGTGCAGGAGACGAGGCCGGGACAGACCGGGCCAGCACTAGTGTGGGGCTGCGGAAGAATTTAGATTCCCGCGGCCCCGCGCGCACGTGCGAGGAGACACCGGGGTGGTTTTAGCCGGTAAGAGTCCGGCACGCCCCTCCGCCTTTTCCCCAGGCGGAGTAGTCCATGATGATTTCCCCCCGTAAAAAAAAAAAAAAGTTCCGTCCGCGACCTACCGCGACGCGTCTACTTTTTTTTTGCTCCGCTCCTAATGTCGTAGCGTGACGGTAAATAGTCTTCTTTAAGAATAGGGCTATCGAATTCAAAAATAATTTTTCAAATCCGACTGGAAGTTCCAGTGATTAGCGCGTTCAAGAAACAAACTATTCAACTTCATTATTAGTAGAGATTGACAGTTTACATTAAAAAGGTCCTAAATAAAATTCAGTTGCAATGGAATTTCAACTTTGTCATGCATGAAATTGAGTTTGTGTTTCCAAAATAATTTATCTGAGATTCTGAATAATTCTTCAAATACATATAGTAAGTTACCGATGACCCAGTCCTCCCGGCCGGCGGAGCGATCCATACTGTCGTCTAACATATTGTTCTCCACAGACGCCACGCCCCCTCGGCCGGCGTCATCTGTGTCGGCGCCATCTTTGCTGCCGCCATCTACATGGCCGTCATATTTGTTTTCGACTATTGCTTCGCGTGAATCTCGCGGTTCCGAGCTGTAGAGTAGTGACATTATTGTTAATAAACAAAAAAATACACACAACGTGAAATGAAAACTGAAACTCAAAGCATTTGTTTCAATTACTTAATTTACAGTAATGTTTAAATTGTCAAGGAGTCAGTCAGTCAGAAAGATGAAGCTAGTTGCCCATTCCAAAGCGTAGTAGGTACCTATGGAGAAGAATGGGTAAGAAACTCCATGGACACTCTTTTGAATCAATTTAGTAGGCTAGTTGAAGAAAAGGAACCTAAGCACCAAATACTGCACGACATGACCGATTTATTGAATACTGCACACTTTGTGCAATATGTCATGCAAACTGTCCTATCGTGAACAAAACACAGTATAATACTCACCCCGTGTCTTCACCCAGTTTATCTGAGAGTTGCTTCTGCAGCACGTCGCGCGTGTACTCCGCGCTGTGCGCAGGCGCGGGTGGGGGGGAGGGGGTGGTGGGAGGGGCGGGGGGCGCGAGGGGGCGATGCTTGCGCTTGCGCTGCAAGGGGGACATAACATTAATATTGTATTCAAATTATCACATGCTAGCTTTTACTTCACTCCACGGCTTCACCCGCGTGGACGTCGGAAATTCTCCCACGGTAACGTAACGTCAGCCTGAGTGCTTTTCACCGAAATCTGTTCAACCGTTGTATTCACAACAACAATTATCTAGTTAGGGCCAGAATTAAATCGAGACATCTAACAGGATTTATTACACATATTTATTGATAAATAGAGAGCAACATAGGGCAAATTGTTTAGAGATTATCATTGCTTAATATTGTAGTTGCTTAGTGAGAAATCGTACAGTAGGGTGCTGTGCTCATACTATGACCGTATTGTGGTATTTAAGCTGTGGTCGTTTTAATGATATAAGCGCCCCAACGCAATTTCTAGACCATATATTCCTTGAAGAATAAATGTTTTACCCCCTATTTATTGTTGTTTTTTTTATTAAGTATGCAGCCTTAGAGCAGCTTAACTTAACTTGGGACTGATCCGTGCGTTTGTTGTAACTTTGCCATGAGCTCCTCTAACCTAAGGCTTTAGTCGTAAGTAAGTATTTATTTTTAACAACACTACCTACTAGTGAGGGCACAGCCTACTTAACGCTGCCTGCCGGCACGGCACGGCAAGGGATAATTGTAAGCGCAATTACAAATATCCCAATATATACAATTACAATTACTATGTAATATCTAGCAAGAGAAGAAGTATGTAGTGTTTTCTAAATTCAGGAATCAATATTAATACTTAAACAATATAATAATGTTAGTTTCAAATTTGTATAGAACAACAACAAAAACTTGTTGAATCCGAAAACACACGATTTCTCTTAAACTAGGGTGAAAATTTGAAAATCGCTTTCAGGATACGAGATGGTAATTCTAAGTCTATAAAACCAAGTTAAAACCACCGTGACACGTTTTTTAGGGGCCCAAAATGGGCATTGTCCTTTATCCAAATGAGTTTAACCCTTAAAATGTTGAAGGTTAAGTTCAAAATCGAATGAGAAAATATGACATTTGTGTATGTACTAAGAAGTTTAACAAAATCAATCGAGTTTGTAGAGCATATTACAAATATATTAAGACAAATAAAATTTACTTACTTACTTCACGTTCCGATTCACTTACAATGCTAACAGAATACAATGTCACGTGGGCGAAGTCGCGGGCACAGCTAGTTTATAATATAATTATATAGATAAATATAGAAATAGGAATTAGGATACCAACCTTACTCTCCTTTGCAGGCGACGGTAAACTAGCACCTTTCGCCTCCGCAAAATCTTCGACGATGATCTTCTTGCTGCCCCCGCGGCCCTCTCCGCCCTCGCGCGCCCCCTCGTGCCCTTCGTGGGCCTCCTCGCGGCCCCCATGCTTCACCTCGATGCGGCCGAGGCCCTTGGGGCCGCCAGGCTGCCCGATATCGTCGCTACTGATCATTGATGAAGATGTCGGTTTTCGTTTCTTAATGCTTTGTTTTGGTAGCTGTGGGAGTATCCGTTTTTTAGCACTTGGGGATTTGGGTGAAGCTGTAGTAAGGCGCTTTACTATGAAAACCCAATACACTTGAATTCTTTGTTTATCCTACTCCAACTTACTTTATTATGATCGATAGACTGGCCGCTGAAAATTGCACTGTTTCATGCTGAAAGTACTTTTTTTTCCAAAACCCGTGAATACAGATCAAAAGGTCTCAAAAACTTAAGGACAGTCTCCTAAAACCGTTTTCCTGTAGCTATAGCGGTTAAGGTACCAGCCGTTACTGCCCCATCTCAAAAGCCATATACTAGTCGCTCGGATAATTCTGCTAGCGCGATGCAGGATTTGTGTGACGTCAGTTTCTTGATGCGTAGTTTGCATGTGGCGTTGTAGCTGCCACCACAGTTATGTGAAATATCACTTGAAATGTATTCAAAAAACAAAATGGCGGCATTAGTTCCAATTTTCGCCTCACGCCAAAAAAGCTGGTAGCGTAATAGTAGTTGTTCTCACCTCTTCCTCGATGGTGGGCTTAATCCCGGCGACTCGGGAGCGTCCGGGAGTGTTCGGGCGATCGATGTCCAACTTGTTGAGCACGCGCTGTGGCGAGTGCGAGTCCAGTTCCGTTACTTTGTTGCGCTCGAATACGCGCCCGTTGTTGATCACCTGGGGGGCAGTTGAGTGAGTGAGAAGCGCCAAAAATGTTTAAAATACATTCAAGGGGGAAGCGCTACGGTAGCCACTAAAATAAAATTTTCCTATGTTTTATTGCTAATTGCAACTCAGTAGTAAGTCGTATGTCGATAAAAATGTGGGGTGACGCGGCAGAAATTATAGTAGCTTAGCTAGCGTAGCGTAGTAGCTTTGCTTATCTCTGAGTCCTTCCTCAAACCCACACTCTTATCTGTTCATTATGCCCTTCCTGGCTTTGTCCTTTTCCGTAATTATAGAACTGGTAAGGGTGGTGGTGGTGTTGCCATTTACTTGCGTACTGATATTCCCTACAAGATTATCAGCTCATCACCATCTTCCTACTCGGGATCGGCGGAGCATCTATTTCTATAAATTTCCTTGCATCACGCTAAAATGCTGCTCGGAGTCCTTTACAGTCCTAACCTCAGTATCGATTACTTTGACTCTTTTGATTCGCTTTTAAATGATTTATGTCCCTCTTATGACCACATAGTCTTGATGGGCGATTTTAATACTTGCCTTCTTAAAAACGACAGTCGTACTCATAAACTTCAATCTCTCTTATCTGCTTATAACCTTAGTATTCTGCCTCTTTCTGCTACTCATCATTTCCCTAATTACACCCCTTCTCTGTTGGACCTGATGATTGTCTCTAACTCTAATAATGTAGCTGTTCACGGACAGCTCAGCGCTTGTTTTTCGTACCACGACCTCATCTTTATGTCCTACAGGATTCGACCTCCTAAGCGTAAGCAGCAATATATTTTCCTTCAGAACTACAAGGGCGTTGACCTAGAGGCATTACTGCGTGATGCTGGTATCATCGACTGGACGGACGTCTTGGAGAGCTCATGTATCAACGATATGATTCAGATTTTTTGCAGCTCTGTTCTCTGCCTTTATGACCGACATCACAGATTACTAAATAGTTACTACGTAACAGATACTTCACTCAGTACAAAATTTCCAATACCTATTGAGATAATAGCCTACTCCGTCGCCTCAGCAACCACTGCATGCTAAAATGTGCCTAAATGCTCAAGCGTACAGTTGTGATTGCTTCGCACCGCGCGATCCTACAGCAATCGCAGAGAACCGAATTTGGACCGCAAACGGTCCGAGTGCGCTCGCTCGAGCGGTAGGTAATTATAGCGCGCAAGTACATGGAGTGACGGAGGCCTGCCGACATGTCCCTATCCGTCGAGTCAAAGTCAAATATGTTCCGGCTCCTTGGCTTACTCCTGCCATTCAGGATACGATGGCAAGTAGGGACAGATTCAAAACGAGGTTAAAACGCTGTTCTTCCGAGCGCAACTTGAATGCGTATAAGGTGCTGCGTAATCGCTGCAGGCGTATGTGTAGATATGCAAAGAGACGCGACTTCCAAAATTCTCTCGACAACCGCAACTCCTCTGAAGTCTGGAAGTTTCTTAAAACTGTCGGCATTGGCAAGTCTCCAGTCGTTTCCAGCAATGACACTGACATGTGGGCTCTTAACAAACATTTCTCACATCCCCCTGTTACTTTGGATCCGCACGTCAAATCAACTACGTTAAATAAACTTTATTGTTTGCCCGTGCCGCAGTGTTCTTCTTTTGAGTTAAGGCCAGTGAGAGAAATTGAGGTCAAAGAGTCCATTTGTGCTATCTCCTCTACCGCAGTTGGTCACGATAATCTTTGCTCAAGAATGATTTCTCCTATCCTCCCCACCCTACTTCCCGTCTTGACGCACATTTTTAATTTCTCCTTGTTTCCTTGTACTGTCCCTGAGGCCTGGAAACAAGCTCATATCATCCCTTTACCCAAAATTCCTAAGCCGGTCTCACCCACCGATTTCCGCCCCATTTCTATTCTCCCATATCTCTCTAAAGTTCTTGAGCATATCGTTCATCAACAACTTTCTGCCTTTCTATTTACGAATGACCGACTGAGTCCTCTTCAATCTCTTCAAGTACAGACACCAACGATACACTTTTTTCTGTATAGTTCATTTTAGTTGGGAAATTGTTTATGTGAACCTTAAATGTGTTTTTTCAGAAAATAAAAATTTATTATTATTATTATTTATTATCTGGTTTTCGACCTGAAGGGCAATTCCCGTAATTAAAAACGTTCAAAATCTAGTCGCAATCTCATCTCAGCGACGGTCAATGTCAAAAACTTGTCAAATATGTAGGGAAATTAGATGTATTTTTGACATATTGATACTGAGATTAGACTGTGAACGTTCTTGAAATTACGAGAATTACCCCTCTGGTCATAGCACTATAACGGCTCTTTTGAAAGTTTGTGATGACATCCGCTGGGCTATGGACCACAAATCTCTTACTTTACTTGTACTTCTCGACTTTAGCAGTGCCTTTAACTCTGTTGATTTTGACATCCTTCTAGAGATCCTTAAATCTTTAAATTTCTCCTCTTCCACCATTGGTTGGTTTGAGTCCTATCTTAAGGGCCGCTCGCGTCGGGTTCGTCTCGGCGAGGCATCTTCTGATAGGTGCTCTCTTTCCGCAGGTGTGCCTCAGGGCGGCGTTCTCTCTCCTCTTCTCTTTTCTATTTTCATTAACTCTATCACCAGTGTCATCTCTTCCTGCTTCCATCTCTATGCCGACGATCTGCAGCTCTACAATCATTTTTAAGGGAAGATGCAGAAGCCGCCGTGTCTGCCATGAACAGCGACCTGGATTTGATTAGCGAGTGATCTCGCGGTCTTTTGGACTGCAAATAAACCCTAAGAAATCCCAGGCCTTGATTATCGGCGGCAGGTATATGCGGAATAGGCTCGATGTTGCGTCGCTGTCTCCACTCTCTGAATGGTGTTCAGATTAAATACGCACATACGGTCAAAAATCTGGGGGTGACCATGGATTCCTATTTATCATGGACTGTCCATGTTGCTTAAGTCAGTCGTACGGTGCACTACACGTTCCATTCGTTGAAATGTCTCCAGAGCTTTTTGCCGTTGAACACCACGATCTCTCTTGCTCAAACTCTCATTCAGCCCATCATAGATTACGCCGATGCCTGATATTTGGATGTCACATGACATTAGAGACTGCCAAACTGTTGCCGTTTTTAAAAGAAGAGCGAAAGAACTATAGACTATCTTTCCACTTCGTCATAGTTGCGTATATATTAATATTCTAGTGTTATTTATTTTAGACGTATGTTTGTATGTATGTATGTAATTTCTCATATTATTTGTTTTATTTTATTAAGTGAATTGTTTTTGATTTTAGGTATTTTATTTTCTCTTTTACTCTTTACATACGCTGTCTACCTCTCTAAATCTATTATCCTATCGCAGGTATGCTGGAAGATATTTCATTAGAAATAAGCATCACCTTTGTACCAATTTTTCTGTTATTTTCTTCGTGTCTGTTTATATAAATGGTTAAATAAAATAAAATAAATAAATAAAGTATATTAACTGATTTATGATCATAGAAATCATCAATATATTTCAGGAAACAGGTATCAGTGACAAAGACAGCGCTCTACAAAGCCAACCTTTTTTTAACACTCCATCGGTCTTATTACAAAACAAGGTTTTTCTTTAGACATGGTTTAAACCCTCGAGGCCTGTTTTTGAAATAAGAACCTAACAGAAATACAATTCCTTTTACAAAACTGACAACCTTGTCAACTATGTAAGAACTGTAACTAAATTCGGCAAAAAGTTCGAAATACAAAATCTCTAAATCATAATAATCATCATATTATTATTATAATCTAAATCTATAGAGTATTCTATAAATACAAAATCAGGCTCAACGGTTTAGGCTCGAGTTCGATCGTGTTTAGAAATAAGAAGGGATGTGTCTAAACGGTCGAGCGCTCTCCCTATGGCCTGGTAAGTACTTGGAGCCTGCTTCTTGAACCTGCCGACGCCAGCTGACAGTACGAGGCATGACAGGTTAAACACAAAAAATAAACATGTTAGAAGGTTCCACTTACTTTGACATTCTTATCATTCAGTATGGTGACGAGGTCCCTGACGAAGGTGTTGTTGGGGTACAGTTGCTTGTGCTTGCAGTGGATGTCGACCTCGAGGTGCTCCTCGGTGCCGTTCATGAGCGTGCGCAGGAGCTTGAGGATGAACTTGTTCTTGATTCTCTTCTTGTTCGAGTGGGAGTGCTTACGGCCGTGGCGTTTGTGGTGCTGTCTCTATAGGAGGAAAGATAATGAACACGTGTTATGATGCAGTTTCAGGATCAATAGCAGGACCTATTGCTCTGTACTGCCCGATGTTAAGATTGTGGCACACCACATTGTGCGATGTTCTTCTAAGCGTGTTGATAGCGATCTAAACTGAGTCTGTCCAGAACTTAGCTACCGGTTGGGCATCAGTAGCTAATCGCTAAGATTGTGCGATACGGACCACCTAGTGTATTAACTTGCTTCATATCAGTCCCCTAATTGCTCCAATGTCTCCGACAATTATTGATGAAAAAATTGCATGTGTATTCGCAGTTTCATCGATTCAATTTTTGTATTACGGGTAATTGCTCGGTGTTGCTGAGACGTCATATTTGACGACAATTGCCAAGAATTGATATAATATTTTTATTACACACCAAATAAAGGAGAAAATCAAAAGGATTTTAATAAGGGTATTGCAGTGGACGGCCTTATCGCAATTAGCGATTTCTGCCTGAAACTATGATTTAAGGTAAAAAAAAATATTAATAATTTATTTATTACTTTATTAATATTAGTAATAGTAGCATTCTTACTTACTATATCACAAAACAAATTTTTTGTCATAAAATAATGGCCCTTTTGAACAATGGGTCCAGCGCAGGGGGTGGTGATTAGCTTACCTTGTGCGTGTGTCGCCTCTCTGTGCCGTTGCCGCCTTGTCTCCGCAAGTGCACGCGCGGCGTCGCCGCCGCCGGCTCCGCGTACGACAGTAGCGAGCGGGAGATACGGCTGGACAACAACATTATCATTTCACAATACATCGTCAGCTCTGGGGAGCTCGTGGCCACGCCGCACGGGACCTTCGGACGTGAGGCGTGCTACACACTTGTCCGGGTCGGCATGATGCGGCACAGCCGGGCGGCAAAATATATTTATATGTTTTCGAGATATTTGAATTCTAAAGGTTTTTTTTATATTTACCCAAAATTTGACATTAAATTCCAAATAAAAAAAAACCACATATTGAACGGGTACCATTAAAAAAATGATACTGTAGCCGGCACTTCAATCAAGCTATGAACATAATGAAAAGTACTTAAGTCAACAAAATAATTAAAATTATTAGCGATTTAAGAATAATATCTAACCAATATTTTCATTTTAGGCTACAAAATTGTAGTCTCGTTCAAAAAAAAAGAATTTCGGCCATACATGTGGGGGTTCAATTTGTCGCATTTTGGCTTCCCTATCAGCTCCTGACGGATATACGTCGAATTACAAGTAACCCTGTATAATGTTAGTACGGATGTCGCCGCTCCGCTGGCGCGCTGTGCTAACTAATGCCGGCTCTAACAAGTGTGTGTGACCATCCATTACAGACGGAGACCCCACCGTGCGCCGGAAAGCACGTTAACAGCTGGTCCCGACTGTCATTTGTAGATCTTTGACAGTCGTTACGGCTAGTCAGAAGCCCGACACTAACAACCTGGCATATCAAGGAGTCTCGTGGTACACATTAAGTGAGTAGTGGAAGTCAGGTAGGCAGTCGCTCCATGTAAAATACTGGCTCAGTTGCATCCGCTTGCACTGGGAGCCAACCTAAACATAGCTGGGAAAAGACAAGGCAGATGATGAACACATCGTCAGATCGGTATTCTTCGCAGAGGTAAGCAACAGCGTATGGTATATTTTGACAGTAACAAAAAAAAAACAATAGTAATATGACATTAAAATAAAACAAATAAGTAGTCAAACACACACCTGCCATGTCTTAAAGAAACCCTGAAACGTTAAAACAAGTTGTATGGGAACAAGGTACAACGATATTCTAGCAAATGTAGTCAAATGGGATAAGTAAATAACATGTCAAAATTTCAAATAGAGAAAAAAAATCTGCTGTTCCATACATTTTTACCGCGTAGGCATTGCACTTTTGTATGAAACAGCTTGTTTTTTTTGTGCTGGAATTCGTTTTTACAGTTATCGCGTCGATATCCCGCCAACCTGTATACATCTACCCTTTTAATTAACATTTGCAACATTACATAATTATCTAGGACCGCTCGCAAACATAATGCCAGCGCTAAATGTAAATCAAAGATTTAAGTCATTGCATTCGCCCTACCGCGTCAAACGATAGTCGCGTTTCCTTTACCTTTGACACAGTGACAAGACTTGGTTGCCATGGAAACGCTATAATGTGCAATAATGTGTGAGCTCGCTCTTCTCAGTATGGAAACGTTTTCACGTGACTAAGTACGGTGGGGGCAAATCTAGCGATTAAAATCTTTGTTTAAAAGATATTTCTGTCTCTATCATCTTCAAACGATTGATAGAAACAGAGCAATATTTTAAATACGTTTAGCGGTAAACGTATTTAGCGATTTTTGGTGTAATCAGGTTTTACAGATAGATAGAAGAAAACCAATACAGCATTCTACATAACATATCATCACGCCTGTAATCCCCGAAGGGTTAGGCAGAGGTGTACCTACCTATAGTAAACCCACATTTCGTCACTTACGATTAAGAAAAAGTTTGACTTCGTAGCGCGTTGTCTCTCTCACTCATACCTATATGTGACTGACAGTCTCTTTATAAGCTCGATGTGTCATGTGAACGTCCGAGTACTGTAGCACAAATTACAAAGGTATAAAGTAGACGGACTGTCAAAGAATTAAAATATAAAGCACCTTAAGATTAATTTTTACTTAAACCTTCTTATTTTCCCGCCAAAATATTGAAGAAAAAGGACAGTTCGTAGGGGTATCATTCGCCCATAACCATAAGCACAATCAGTCTATAATATCCCCACTGCTGGGACACAGGCCTCCTCTCTGAGAGAGGGAGTGGGCCGCAGCGCCGCAGCCTCCTTATAAGCCCATTCCCACCAGCTTCCCTTCAGAAGTTTGGAACACAACCACTCTCTCAATGGCACAATCAGTACTTTTAAAAGTAGAGAAAAATTACAAAACGCCTACACTGATGGACATTAAATCAACAAAATTTGCTCTTTTACAACATATTGCTATAAAGTAAACCGCAGGAGCGATCGGCTTATTCGCCGATAAAATTTCTTAGCAAAAGAACGTCACGACGTCACTTGAAGGTCACTACCTATATTAGAACTAAAGTAAGCCGACTCTGAGCGTCTTACTCGGATAATCGAGCGAGATGTATATAAGAAATATGTGCGCGCGAGCGGGATGGGTCGTTATCCGTCGTTGAATTTCGTATCGAATCGGACGAATGTTTGATGACATTTTATGTTGACAGACAATTTGACGTAATTACATTACATTAAAACGACCATAGCTTGCATGCGTTGTTGATTGAATTTATATTTGAATTTAATAGTTAGATATTTTAGAATTTATTGCTTGGTATAAAATAGTGATTTGTGTATTTTTTTAGTTGAACTGTGTTTATTTGTGTTGTTGTTGTGTGTAGTGAAAGCAGTTACATAGACGTACGTTGAAATTAGGTATTTGCAGTACGTAGATAGTGTAATAAGTTGAAATTACTAATTTAGAGTAAGTAGATTTACAAAGTAGCAGGTCAGTAGGATGGCGGGTCTAATAGCTTTAGATTGCTGCTTGACAGATTATTTGCTTTGTGAGGAAACATGCTTTTCAAGGTTAAGTTTTCTGGCTTACCTCTCTCAATATTTCACCATTCGCCACTGGTGGGCCGTGTTCAACCACGCGGACCCAGTGCGGGTTGGTAGATGTCACGTGTCTTCAAATTTTTGGTTCTAGGACATGCCGGTTTCCTAACGATGTTTTCCTTCACCGTTTTGAGAGCAGTGGTGATGAAATAATTTACACAAAGTAAAGCGCATGTCTGAGTTCGAATCTACGATCTATAACTCGTAAGTCGCGGCCGTTACCACTGGGCCATCAGTGCTTGATATGAGGGAAAGGAATTTATTTGAAAATTGCCAAGTGTTTCCGTTCCCCGGCCGCATGGTGTTACAATAAGTAATAATAACATACCGCTGTCCTCGCAATCTGTTCAGTCTCTGTTCTCGTTCGGCGCCGAATCTTAAGTCACCTGTGGAAACCACGTAACTATTATGTCAAGAACACTTCTTCTATTATATCAAACGAAAAGAGAAATTAGGTAAACACGGTAAGTTTTGATTTTCGACACTCTCGCAGCGAGAATTACTTTGCCTTTCAAAACTGACCGCGTCCGTATGAAAAAAACGTAAGCAGGAAAAACAATATTTTTTTATTTGTCAAATCGCAGTAAGAGAAAACCGTCTGACGAGTCTCGTATAGCATAATCACATTTGAATGTTTGTTTCTCGCTCGAGTGTAAATAAGTGCGATAGTCGCCTGGCAAGTCTCGCAGACAATGAAGACGTTTCGTGTAAACACACTCACTAGCATGAAAGTTATTATCCTCCGTATAGTCGATGGTCCAGTACTGCTCGCGCGCCCCGGGGCGGCAGAGCGCGACGCGCACGTCGCCCACGTCTGCGCGCGCGTGCAGACACAGGCGCGTGGCCGCGTGCTGCAGCTGGCCGGTGCTGAGGCGGCGCCACTTCTGTTCGCGCCCGTTGCCGTGGCACGGCGTCATTACGACCACCTTGAAGGCGTCCGATGAGTGGTCGTCTTGTGCGAGCCTAATAATGGGGAGATAGCAGGTTTGTCTTTTGCTACAGCTACATGAGTCCCGGTGAGAGAATGCGTGCCTGACGTCCGGCAGTTTCTGAATTAATGCACATTATGAAAGTAGTTTGTTCGGAATCGTTTACTGAACCAATTTCTGACATTTTTAATATACGTATTTTTTATCCCAAAATTAATTAAAACTACATAAATTACGTCACACTTCCGCTGTACAGTCCACACAAAGCAAAATGGATACTTTCCGTACTACGCTAGACCCTTATACATGAGCGACTGTGTGCGCGCGTAGATTTGTAATGTGACCACAATTTTCTCCCACAATCAGTATAATTAAATTAATAAATAAACAATGTTTTATACATAATAGTAACAACGCAAAAAAAAAAT
This sequence comes from Brachylomia viminalis, assembly GCA_937001585.2. Classification (NCBI taxonomy): domain Eukaryota; kingdom Metazoa; phylum Arthropoda; class Insecta; order Lepidoptera; family Noctuidae; genus Brachylomia; species Brachylomia viminalis. The sequence continues at coordinate 713,141 of OW443321.2, read as the reverse complement.
GCAGTGTGTGTATTATGAATATAACATAATATTCTAATTTGGTATAGTGGTGGTGTGAGTTAATTTTGGGACATGTTGTGTTCACTCCTTTGACAGTTATTTTACATCTGACAGCAACCACAATAAAGGTCACTGTGATGCAGAATCAGAGGTAAAATACGTGTGAAGGGACTGCAAACGCTGAATACAGAAGAACGCGTGTTTTACGAATTTAAACTCTATTAGTTCCTAATCGTGTCCAACTGACAGGGGCCAGGAACGCATTTTCTCGGTGGCCGGAATTAAATGGAGTTTCATAAAGTCGAGGCTAATGTGCTAAGGTAGGCCGCGAATTTCAAATAATGTAAGAACAATAGAATATCGCGGGCTACCTCAGAGTTAAATATAATACCAACATTGCGGTCCTGCGAAAAAATGTTAACTAAATAAAGAAAATACATTTGATTAGCACAAACTAAAATGGACGTACTCAATATAATATTTAAGTTACAACCATTTAAAAAATAAACCGGGCTAGCATAGCTATTCACAACCATTCGAGCGCTGTATACAGAAGCTGTTGGTGTAGACACGGCTACACATCAAGCTATAAATTTCATGTTTACACTGACCTCTCATTGTAAGGAAATCCTAAACAATGCGAGATCAGCTTATACTGGAAATGTATAGCTTGATCTGTAGCCGTGTACCTTTATAAATAAATAAAATAATACGCTTCCGAGCCGAATCGAACATCAATCAATGTTATCGATGGAGTCCTTAAACGTTGTTCACAAACCCAAAAACCGAAAATGTTGTCAAAGTTTTGCATTTATTTCAAATAGGCACTTAAAAGGCACTTTTGAACGTCAACATTTACATTAAAATAGAATTTATTCTAGTCGCCCCTTCCAAAAGGTAGTTTCGTATGGAGAAGAATGGGCAAGAAACTCCACCGTTACTCTTTTAAAATGTGTTACAATATTTTGTATACATTAATTAATTTTTGATTCCGAGTTGAAGAACAAATTTAATTTTGTAGTTGTAATATTATTCTTCCATAAATCATTAAACGTCACGGACAATTCACCAACTGCAAATGTTAATTTATATTTTTTTAAATGTGATATAGGTAACTACAAATTAACCATTTTCGGAATCTCAAGACCTCGCTTGCGCATAATGCGCATACATGTGACATAAACGGCCATATTGTTTTATTGCGTTGACTAAGAAGCTTAACTTTTTACAGCTACAAGGGCCCGTAGACCTAAGTATTTGATATTAATTTCAACTTGATACCTCTTTTTGCTCGAACGTGTCCTGAAAAAAGGATTTTGACAGACAAACCGACGGATTACGTAGTGATCCTATAAGGGTTCCGTTTTTGCTTTGGGGGAGGAGGGAATCTTAAAAAGTGTAGGTATTCCGTTGCAAAATAAGCAAGACACACGAACGCACACTGTTGGACACGGGTACTAAGCTATAGCAGACAGGTGGCGCGGCGCAGCCATACATAGTTTGTGTTGTGTGATGTGTCCCTGGTAGATACTTGTAGATGTATGAGGAACAGGGTGTTTAGTTCACTCACACCCATAGTAAAGGGAGGTGGCGTGTCTGGTGGGCAACTTCCCGACGATTGATGTCGGTGGGTTGTTTAAATGCTAGTTGCGCGGTAAACGCTGCTAGCGCGATGCAGGATTTTGCGTGACGTCAGTATGACGCGTTGTTCTAGTTCGTGTTGTGCCCCTGGTAGATGCAAGTACTAACACTAGTTTCTAAATGTTCTGTATACTAACCGAATGGACTTTATGCGTCTGAAATAAAAGATTTTTATTTTAAGTAATTTCCGGGGGTAAGGCGAAAATAAGGTCTTAATCAAAATTCAAGATGGAGGGGCTTGTGGCTAAATATTAGGTCCTTACATATGAAATTGGCTTTTTGTATGGAAAAGGCACACTACACACTACACTATACAGCCAAGCATATTATAAGTTGGGGGATTATATCGCTGACAAAAATGCTCGGCTCAGGGCTGGTCCTGCTCCTCAAGGGCGCGTAAACTAATTAATTAGCATTCGAAAATAATGTTGGAGCTGATGAAGATTGTACAACCTATCTTTGCATTGTATAAATTCAATCTCTTAGTATTGTATAATTGCATAGCACATGTGTGAGCACTATGTACCCACTATAAAGCTTACTGGGTTCGTCTTTCATTGACTTGAATGTCCCCTGGCGGCTGAGAGTATGTCATGCTCACTCAAATGTGTCGCTGGTGGTGGCGTGTGTACTGTGTATTGCATCATTGAGTTCCCTTCAAAATGGTTGAGCTGAATGGTGCTGATCCATACGTCATGTTCGTGAACGGGAGCCGTCAGTAGGCACTGGTCATTTCTTAGCTGCCACGGCTTATTCCTGAATTGTTATCTTTTTATTACGGACGCTTTTAACGTGCACGTCTTTCTACATCGTTCTCACATGTATAATTACAACATGAATGATGTAACCACTTTTTTGTAACAATTTTGATTTAAAAGAGTGTCCATGGAGTTTCTTGCCCGTTCTTCTCCATAGGTACCTACTACGCTTTGGAATGGACAACTAGCTTCATCTTTCTGACTGACCGGCGCCTTGACAATTCCAAAGTGACTGTAATTGGTTTATTTGAAATAAATGCTTTGAGTTTATGTTAAAAGCAAAACGATTTTTTTTATGAATTTTTTAAATTAATCAATCAAATATGTACCTTTGTCACCTATCATATGCACTTTCACCATTTTATCGGTAGTCCATTGAAGAAATTGTGGGAGCGAGAATCAATACAATCATTGAAGGGGGTTTTGACAGCGTCATCGGAATTTATTTTGTTTCCTTGCAAGAAGTTGTCCGAATTCCGGAAAAAGTGGTAATCTGTTGGAGCAAGGTCCGGGGAGTACGGTGGGTGTCGGAGACGTTCCAATCGCAGCTCCTCTAATTTAGCGACCGTCTGTTGTGCAGTGTGTGGTCTAGCGTTGTCCTGAAGCAGCAGTGGGCTAGAGCAATTGACTAGTCTCGGTTGTTTAACGACTAGCTTTTCCATCATAGTTTGAAATTGTTGACAATACAGATCTGCCGTAACCGTCTGGCCAGATCTTAGCAAACTGTAGTGGATGACACCAGCACTGGTCCTCCAGACTTTGACCAGTACCTTTTTCTGAGTCAACTTTCGCTTGGGGCAGGATTTGGCCGATCATCGGCGACTCTAAGTCGCGTGCCAGGGAAGAGCTGCTGGGGTCCCTAGATCGGGATCCGTGGGGGCGCCCCTACCGTTGGGTACGGGGCAAGTTGCGTCCCTGGGCGCCTCCACTGGTGCAAAGCATGCAACCCCAGTTGCTAGAGGCGGTAGTATCGGCCCTCGTCCCTGAGCGAGCGGGACACGTTCCCCCGGCGATGGCTTCGCCCTCAGCCACAGACTCTCCAGAAGAGGAGAGCACCGATGTCCCCGAGGTGACGCAAGCAGAGACGAGAGCGGCCGTGTCGCGACTCCGGGCTAAGAACACAGCGCCTGGACCCGACGGAGTTCCTGGTCGAGCTCTCGTCCTGGCTCTGAAGGAGCTGGAGCCCCAGCTGAGGGGGCTCTTCACGGCATGTCTCGAGCAGGGTCAGTTTCCCAGTGTGTGGAAGGAGGGGAGGCTGGTCCTGCTCAGGAAGGAGGGGCGCCCCGCGGACTCGCCGTCCGCGTATCGGCCCATAGTGCTGCTCGACGAGGCGGGCAAACTTTTTGAGCGCATTATCGCAGATCGCCTCGTCAGCCACTTGTGCAGGGAGGGGCCGAACCTGGACGACAACCAATTCGGTTTTCGTCGGGGGCGCTCCACCATAGACGCCATCATGCGCGTGAGGGCCCTGGCGGAGGAGACGGTGTCCCAGGGTGGGGTGGTGATGGCGGTGTCTTTAGACATCTCCAACGCATTCAACACCCTACCCTGGAGTTGTATTCGGGAGGCTCTGAAATACCATCGGGTATCATTTAAGCTATTACCAATTTAATTAGTTTTGTGTTTCTTAAATAATAGGGTTTGTCCTCCAAATAGTAGATCTGTCACCAAAATGTAGTCACCAAACAATGCAAAATCAGTTCCACAATAAATCACCTAAAATCCTGAGATATAAGGTCTAGTACCAAATAAATGTTTTTGTATGTATTATAATAGGTGTGTCCTAATAAGTATTTAAGCAAACTAATTTAAAGAGATCACCAATAGTAGTAGTTTTCTTATTCACCACGGATCGATTGATATACATAATATGTCGACGGTAGGGCTTGGTCGACGGAGCCCCGCTTCGCGGGGCTCCTACTTCTGGGTGGTTTATAAAAAAATAACCACGAAGGGGATGGCGGGGTCTCTCGACCCCGCCATCCCCTTCTAACCTAACCTGTCCGAGTCGGGGTGCCCTAAAGTCCAGATTGCATCCAGTTTCTCCTGGTAATTTGTCTCGGGTATCATTTAAGCTATTACCAATTTAATTAGTTTTGTGTTTCTTAAATAATAGGGTTTGTCCTCCAAATAGTAGATCTGTCACCAAAATGTAGTCACCAAACAATGCAAAATCAGTTCCACAATAAATCACCTAAAATCCTGAGATATCAACCTGGGAACAATTTTTGTTTATCTGAGAACGAAAATATTTCGTGGCGATAGATCTATTTATTAGGTGATACAACTTGATGACAAATATAAATTTTGGTGATAGAAAATATAGTTCCCAATACCATCGCGTGCCTCCCTACCTCCGCCGTACAGTAGGGGCCTATCTGGAGGATAGATGCGTCACTTATCGGGGACGTGACGGTGCCGGTCGGCACCTCATGTCGTGCGGTGTTCCACAGGGATCGGTCTTGGGACCGCTCCTGTGGAACATCGGCTATGACTGGGTGCTGAGAGGCGAGCTCCCGTCGGGCGCCGACTTGACGTGTTATGCGGACGACACGCTTGTCGCTGCCCGGGGGAGCTCGCCCAGGGAAGCGACGTTGATAGCCACGGCTGCGGTGTCACAGGTGGTGAACCGCATCCGGCGCCTGGGCCTGGAGGTGGCCCTAAACAAGTCGGAGGCCATGGTGTTTCATGGCCCCCGACGTGCGCCGGCGCCGGGATCACACATCGTGGTCAGCGGGGCCCGGATAGCTGTCGAGTCCACCATGAAGTATCTGGGATTGGTGCTCGACAGCCGATGGGGATTCGGGCCCCACTTCCGGCGGCTGGCGCCCAAGCTGATGGGTGCAGCGGGCGCGCTATCAACGTTGCTTCCTAACTTGGGGGGCCCGAGCGCCGCCTGTAGGCGGTTGTACGTGGGAATCGTGCGGTCCATGGCCCTGTATGGGGCCCCTGTGTGGGCGATGGACATGACGGCCGGCACTCTCGCCATTCTGCGCAAACCGCAGAGGGCGATGGCCGTCAGAGTCGTCCGCGGGTACCGCACGATTTCCTACGAGGCGGCTTGTGTCCTGGCCGGATCTCCGCCCTGGGACCTTGAGGCGAAAGTACTCGCGTCATTATATCGATGGCGCGAGGAAGAGCGGGCACGGGGCTCGAGGCCGGTGCAGCGGCAGATCGCGCTGCGCCGAGAGGAGCTCCGTCAGGTCTTGGTGGCGGAATGGCGGCTAAGGCTTCTGCGCCCTACCGCCGGCCTCGCTACCGTCGAGGCGATCCGGCCAGTACTCGACGACTGGCTCGGGAGAAGGCACGGCTCCCTGTCGTTTAGGGTGACGCTGGTGCTGTCGGGGCACGGCTGCTTCGGCAAGTACCTGTGCCGCATAGGCAGGGAGCCGGACGCTCGGTGCCACCATTGCGTCCATTGCGGGGAGGACACGGCGCAACACACGCTCGCCGAGTGTGTAGCTTGGGAGGAGCAGCGCTGTGTCCTCACAAATGAAGTAGGAGGCGATCTGTCGCTGCCGGCCGTAGTGCGGAGGATGGTCGGTAGCGCAGAGTCGTGGGACGCGGTGGTGTCCTTCAGCGAGGACGTGATGTCGCAGAAGGAAACTGCGGAACGGGAGAGGGAGATCTCGACTCCCTTCCCCGGCCGCAGAAGGCGCACCGGGCGCAGGAGAAGGGCGGACAACGCCCTTTTCCGGCCCCCATGAATGGGTCCAGGGGCGTGGGACTTGGGGAAGTCCTCGCCCCCTATTTGATGGACCCGAGGCGGAGGTGCGCGCGGGTGTCGGCGCGCGCCTCTGAGGCGATGCACGGGGTAGTTAAACACCTCACTACCCCGTGCAGGAGACGAGGCCCGGACAGACCGGGCCAGCACTAGTGTGGGGCTGCGGAAGAATTTAGATTCCCGCGGCCCCGCGCGCACGTGCGAGGAGACACCGGGGTGGTTTTAGCCGGTAAGACTCCGGCACGCCCCTCCGCCTTTTCCCCAGGCGGAGGTAGTCCATGAGGATTTCCCCCCGTAAAAAAAAAAAAAAAAAAAAAAGGATTTGGCCGATTCTCCTGGATTCAACCATTGTGTTGAGCATTTCTGATTATCGTACAGGATCCATTTTTCATCACAAGTAACGATACGATTCAAAATCCTCTGGTGATTGTGACGGTTGAGTAATGCATTCGACTCGTGTTTGTTGGTTTGCTTCACTCAATTCATGCGGTACCCATTTTTCGAGCTGTATCACTTTTCCAATTAGTTTCAAGTGCATTAACATTGTTTTATCACTCACACCGACGCCTGCCACTAACTCTGACGTAGTTTGCGATGGATCCGCTTCCAGGATCACTTTTAATTCTTCATTATCAACTAGGGTCTCCGGCCGTCCAAGGGGTTTGTTCTGTAGGTCAAAATTTCCAGAACGAAAACGTTGGAACCAAAAACGTAACGTCTTTTCTTGTACGGTAGCTTCCCCATACACATCATGAATCCTTCGAGCTATTACTGTAACTCGTATTCGTAAATAACCCGATATTTTAAGTTTTCCATATTGTGTTCCAAAATCAAATGGCGCGAAAACAAACGAATCGCTAAATTGGAATCACAAATGCACAAGCGTAAAATTGAATTTGGAATTCCTAACCATACGTGAGATAATTGAGATCAAAGTGGCCAGTTTGACAAAACGCCAATTTCATTATGCAGGGACCTAATAATAACAGTCGCACGGGTAGATCGAAGGTTCAGCTACGCTTGCCGACGTCGGTTCGTGGATGGGTGACCACCCATATCATATCGCTACCCCTCAGTGCCTCGAAAATCACGTTAAACCGTTGGTCCCAACAGTTATTTGTAGATCTCTAACAGTTGTAGTGAGAAGCTGGAAAGTCTGACAACCAGTCTTACCGGTCTTACAGTCTTGGGGTATCGTACCACCCAGTAACTGAGTTGTGGAGCTGCGCTATTCAGCTGCATCCGGCTAAACTGGAAGCCGACCTCATCATAGTAAGGAAAAAGCAGGCAGATGATGAATCAAAATCCAAGATGGCGGTTATAAAAACAGCACTAATTACCTGGACGACTGCACGGTGGCGCAGTTGAACTCGTCCCGGAGCTCGCCGGCCAGCGAGAACGAGAAGTACTGCGTGGCCTGCAGGTCGGCGTGGCACGGGTAGCAGCCCAGCGGGGCCGCGTCGTGCTCGCGCTGCAGGGTGTCCAGGCACATTGAGGTTTCTGCGTTCTTAAACCTGAGGCGTTATAATGTTTAATGATTAACTAACTTTTGCCCGCAGCTTCGCCCGTGTGGACGTCGGAAAATATTGCACGGGAACGTACTACCGGGATTGCAAGTACCATATGTCCATCCAGGCTATAAACTATCTGTGTGCCAAATTTCATCCAAATACGTTCAGCGATTTTTGCGCAAATCCGGAACACATCCATACGAACAGACAGACGAACAAAAATTCTTCGTTACTATTTTATTAAATGTATTTATAAATTTATATTAGTTAGTGAAAATATTGTTTTGTAAATTGGACGAATATAAACAAAGAGTAAGTAGATATACAAGTTGCCCGATTAATTAATGGAGAACCTTGAAAAGGCATAAATAAAACTAAATGACGTTTCATAAAATACATTTATAAAAACAATTCAATTCAAAATTTTGAAAACTCCCGATACAAACTAAAAACCTCTAAAAGTAAAAAAATATATATGTAATGGCTCTTTAAAATAAATATATGTTGTTATTCACACATAAGTTTAGTTTCTGTTATTTGATATTTAGTATACATAAACTTAAGTAGTTATATTTGAGTTGTAAAAAGTACCTAATGACGTTACATAATAAAATTGGGTCGTATAGTTGTAGGTAATATTTAGATCCAAACGTCGGTCGTTGCGCTGGGGGACGGCTATCTAATGAAAATAGTTAACAGCAGCTATCCTCTCTACAATAGCATACATTCACTATCGCTAGTATACCTCGGTATGTATGGCGTTTTTATTAGCCGTCCCCCGACGCGCGACGCGACGACGACTCTTGGTCTCTTGGATCAAAATACTATTGCCGACAACTTATATTAAATTTAAAAGGCCAATATTTTTTTTTTAACATTTCAGTGTTTTTTGTTTGTTTGTGTGGTTGTTTAGAATTTAAATGTTACTTGTATCCTGATTTTTTAACTTTATAAATTACTAGTAGACGCGCTACGATCGTCACGTGTCTCGCCTAAATCTGCGCAGCTGTAGGTACGTATTTTTCCCACACAAAAGATAGTCAGTAATTTATCCACATTTCTCTTTCTTACTTCATTGAGACCATCCAATGAGCCGAACATGATACTTCTGCTGTAAGTTGGTGAGTGTCCTGCAAATTCCAGGTGAAGCTGCAGCATCAGGTCAAGGTTACTATGTTCTAATGTTATTGAAGTAACACAATACCAAATTTGGACTCGATCAGACCTGTGGAAGATGCTCACATCGATTCATCAACTAGAAAAGAGCTGATAATCGTCAAACGGCTGAACTGATTTTCTTGAATCATAGTTAAGGACACTCTCGATCGAGTCACCTTTGAAACAAAACAAAATCGGTTCAGCTGTTTGGGAGCTACGATGCCGCAGATAGACACACAGATACACGTTAAATTTAACATCCCTGTTTTTCCGTCGGGGGTTAAAAATAACCATAACGCCTTGACATACAGTTTAGTTTCGCTGTAACTTCAATATTTTCAAGACCTTTTCACCACTCACTCTGAAATCAACTCAAGTCACACACCAATTAAGTCGATATTTGTTCTCACCTGCCGTATCCGTACACGTCGCGCACCGGCACGAACTTCTCCTTGTAGATGTTGTCGAGGTACCACTGGAAGCTCTTGCACTTCAGCTTCTCGCGCAGGATCTTGCGGTGCGTGACGTCACCTATCTTTGGGTTGTTCTGGAACGAGTGTTGTACAAACACCAATCATTTAACACGTAACAACATCATTCAGATGTACCCACACGTGACGGCGGTACGTTGCTAATTTGAACAGTGAAATGAGCACAGAACAAGTCATTTTAATATAACATCACGCCTGTAATCCCTGAAGGGTTTAGCAGACGTGTACGTATACTAACACCCACAATTGGCCTTTAAGTCCCAAGTAATAGTAAGCGAATCTATAATACAGACTCCGGGCTGCCACTGAGAAATTCCTGATGGAAAAACCCAATAACACTGCCTCTCCTGGGAATCGACCTCAGGACCCCACCCGCACGCTCAGCAGTCGTTGCAACGAGGAGCTCACATATACAGGGTGGGCCGTGCAACGAGGTCCAAAGCAGTATTTTTGAAGCCTCCTTCCAAGGGCTTCCCGATACACCCCATGTATGTTTAGCGATTATTTATAGTTTAGGAGCTAGACGGACATTAATATATTTTGGGAAAACCGCACTTAAGACTTTTTTTATTTTTCTCTATCTACGTAGCATTTTTGTAAATATTTTTACGCTTTCGGGTTTGGTAACTCTGCCTCTGGTGACAATGCAAAAATATGGTCCCATGGCACCAGCTCCATGGAGCTGGTCTGATGATGCAGCCGGAAGGCGACCACAGAAAGTCCTTAACTAAACAAGAAAACCTCGTCGTGTTTGCCGTGAAACATACGTGCGCCAAATTCCAGCTTAATCAGATGCAAGTACATAGAAAATGGATACCTGTAAGCGGAAACACATACGATACTTTGGTGCCACCTAGTATGCAGACCTTAGACTCCAACTTCTCTAAATAACGTCCCGAAAGCACTTAGTATTTGTATTGCTTTTGAAAGCTGAGTTAAAGTACTGTGGGGTCATTGCGGGAATCCTAGTGTGAGTTCCAGGAATCAACTCATTCGAATGTAATTTCTTAAACAATAAATTATTCCTATTCTTATTGCCAATTTTTTTTTTTAAAGATTGAATATCTAGAACAAATCTTTTCGATCAAACATTTTCCCTTTCAGCTAAGTTTTTGTCGACGTGCGCAGTCGCCTCCTGGATCCCGCGCGGGATTCGTCTCCGTGTGGCCAGAGTTTTAATCGGTCAAAACTACTTTTGACTGCAATCAGCCAACCCGTTTTGCTATTGCATAATCAGTCTATAATGTCCCCACTGCTGGGACACAGGCCTCCTCTCTGTGAGAGGCAGTGGACCGAAATCCACCACGCGGGCCCAGTGCGGGTTGGTAGATTTCACATGTCTTCGAATTTTTGGTTCTAGGACATGCCGGTTTCCTCACGATGTTTTCCTTCACCGTTTTGAGAGCAGTGGTGATGAAATGATTTCCACAAAGTAAGGGCCTGTCTGGGATCGAACCTACGACCTACAACTCATAAGTCGCGGCCATTGCCACTGGTCCACCACTGCTCAATTTTTGCTATTACTAACATGTATTTAGAATCCAATAGGATAACCTACCTATTCAATAGAAAGGTAGGTTCTTATTTGACACTTTAAAAAAAAAGTTTTTTGTAGTTCTTTGAGTTACGTAAAAAGCGGCCAAGTGCGTGTTGGAGTCGCACACGAAGGGTTCCGTACTGCCGTACAATATTTAACACAATTTTTTTTTTAATAAGTTTCTTCTATTGTTTAATATTTAACTTTATTTGTTGTTTTAGCGGCCACGGTAGTACCTACACACTGAAAATTTTCTACTTATTAAAAGTGCCTACTTATTACGGTTCAAAAGATACACCCATGTGACACACGGACGGACAGCGGAGCCTTAGTAATAGGGTCGTGTTGGCACCCTTTGGGTAAGGACCCCTAAGAATGACCACGGTCAGATGTCTGTCACTGAGTTCAATTAACACACAAAAAGAAAGTATTCGTGTCACTCACCCTCAAGTCCGGGCGGTGCAGGTAGAACAGCTCCGCGTACTCGTCCATCCACACTTCCGCCATGCGCGCCGTGTTGATACCTGGGAGTGGAACATCACGTAACGTAACACCACGCCTGGAACCCCCGAGGGGTCAGGCAGAGCTTAGGAGTACCTATAGTACACCCACATATCGCCAGGTATGTTTAGGTACCATGTCTCAGGGGGCGAGCCTATTCCATCAACCGGGTACGAATCCAGACTCCTACTGAGAAATACCAGGTGGAATAACTCAATGACACATTGCCCGACCTGGGAATAGAACTCAAGACCGCAGTAGCGCTTGTGACCACCAGACGAACGAGGCAGCCAAATAAGGTTCATAGTCGAATTAAACGCTAACTTTAAGCAAATAAGGTTCATATCGAATTAAACGCTAACTTTATACTTAGCAAAGTAAAGTCCAGAGTGCTGTCTGTGGTTCTGAGACGGAGACGACACGAGACAACGTAGAACGGATGTTTAACTCGATGTGCCTAATTTACAGACGTGTACTGTTCCGTATTGATTCATTCCTGAGATACAAGTATCTTCTTACTTAGTTCAGGAGTTAGCTGTCCAACCTGACCTTGTCCACCACTTGTACAATCATGTTTAGTGTATGACTAATACTTATGTGTTGCTCTTTGTACAATAAAGTTATTATTTATTATTTTATTTATAAAGTTCACTCGACGCGTGAGTCAGAAGTCCCAAAGATCGTGTTACCCAGTAACTGGGTTGTGGAGCTCAGATAAGGCAATCGCTCCGTGTTAATTACTGGTTAGACTAGAAGCTGACCCCAACATAGCTGGGAAAGGGTAGGCAGATGATGAGTTACCGTGTGTGTCCATGTGTGCGGGCATGCCGTAAGGGTGGAAGCTCCTGAACACGTGGCCCACGCGAGAGCAGGGAATCGTCTCCAACGTGCCGCCGCCTGCAAACATGTGAGTAGGGACATTGTAATACGGCTCTGTGGAGGGCTTCCAATACCGGGATACCGGTATTGCTGTTTTTTTGCAATAGGAACTACAGTGACACAATTTGTTTCAATTGCACATTATATTTCCAACCAATGTTTTATGTGTAAGTTTTAGAAACTACATATTTTAATTATCTCATTTATATTTAAAAATACCGGTATTTAAAACCCCTAGCTCTGTGGTATGTCAATCTGCTATACAATACTTTTCCCTGACTGTACATCGATTCAACCTTTAAACTCGCAAAATTTCGACTATCATGAAAATTGGTAATTTTCACCGTGATTTTACAGTGTCTACAATACTTATGTATCAGAAAAGTGTGGTCATATTGAAGGATGTGGTACGCACCATCAAACTGAACCACTTTATCCGTGGGACCTACATCGTAATTGCGAAAGTGCAAGTTAGTCAGTTTGATGGCAACACCGCACCCTTAAATATGAGCACACCTTTCAGATACATGCTGTATTGAACGATCGTCACTGTCCGACTGCTCCGGTTTATTAGGAAACCCATTATTAGTTTTGTTAGGCTGCAAATACGCCGATGTCATCAACCGAAGTCGGCGTAACATTATAAGTCTAACTAAAGTATACTAACACTGCCAGATCCTGAAGCTCATCTCGAGGTTCTCGCCGCCCCAGCCGCCCATCTGCTCGTCGTAAGCGCCGAGCTCCCAGAAGTACGAGCGACTGATTGCGAACAGTCCGCCCGCCATCGTCGGCGACCTGCGGAAGGAGGCGGATACAATATTGGTTACAGGACCCGGCTGATTAGAATTAATGGTCCGACAGTCCTCTCAGTTACTCTCAGTTAGACGCGTCCTAGGACAGCGCATGTTACAGACGCATCTGACCGCATGCAACGCATTACAAAAATCTTCCAAATCACTTTCGTCATTATATGAACATGTATAAGAACCATCGTATTTTACGGACGAGCCACGCCGGCCATTTTACGGACGAGCCACGCCGGCCATTTTACGGACGAGCCACGCCGGCCATTTTACGGACGAGCCACGCCGGCCATTTTACGGACGAGCCACGCCGGCCATTTTACGGACGAGCCACGCCGGCCATTTTACGGACGAGACGCGTCGGCCATTTTACGGACGAGACGCGCCGGCCATTTTACGGACGAGACGCGTCGGCCATTTTACGGACGAGACGCGCCGGCCATTTTACGGACGAGCCACGCCGGCCATTTTACGGACGAGACGCGCCGGCCATTTTTTTGTAAAGCAGTGCATTGCGCTGCGGCTCGATTTGGCTGTAATGTTCGCTAGTCTACTATTATCGGAGCAATTGCTATTGTTATGCAATGTAGTCACGTATTGCACAGTATTTTTATATCTGAAGTACTTTGGAAATCTCTTCATTAGATCATATTATTTAAATGGGATTTTTAGTGGAACTTGTCTTGGTTACCCTGGAACGATGTTCAAACGTAACTTAGATCAACTTAGATGTTCATAAGTCTTTCAGTTGCACACCTAAAAAGTACAGTGACAATCATAAAATGAGTAAATACAAACCAAGTGGGCGCTATATCGGAGCCTCGTCTCTTCTTCTCTCGTTCAGGCACATCAGTCCATGTGAAATGTCCCATGAAAGAGAACCCACCAACCTGCGCGAGAGCATACATTAGTATCACACAAACTATCGGACGAGAGTTTCTTAGCGCTGAGGACACTAGCGCCTCTAGCGGTGAACGGGCGTAACTAGGATGATAGAGCGGGCGTTACGTATATCGAGCTTTAGAAAGAGACTGTCACACAGGTATAAGTGAGTGACAGAGAAAACGCTCTACAAATCAGATGTGCCATAATAAATTAAATAATAAAATAATTTTATTTATTAAAGGCCGCGCACAGTCGTGAGACTGTTTTTTTTCAATAAGTGCACTTAAATATAGAAATGTAAAAAATGTCAGCGACAGATTCCCGAAAAGCATTTTAAGCAGACTTTGGGTACCCAGGAGTGTGAGATCTGAAATAGAACATACCAAAGGCTTATATTATTTGTGATGTTTTTATAAATATGAAAGAAAAAAGCACAATGTAGTCCGCAAATATATTGTTATTCCATCCTAGTTACGCCTTCATTTCAAGAAGTATATTTTTTGACTGTGCTTTTATTACAATTGGAGCTATAATTTTGTTTGTAAATATTGCAAACTTATTAGTTCTTACTACTAAGTATTACTTAATGTCCAATTGATTTAACTTAGCACTTCTTATGCCATCACCGTTTACATATATCAAAAAGGTTTTAATGGCAAGGGCATTCAAATAGACACATACATTTACGTCAAGACCAACCAGACGCCAGACCGCCTCTCGAAAACCTTGCTGAATGCTTAAACCGTCACTATACGGCCTGAGCTGTCCTTAGCTTCTGCCGATACGACATAAGAAGAATTGCTAAGTTTAGTCAATAGAGTAATTATTATAAGTATGTACGTACAGTCGGGGAATGAAAAGGTTAAGCATCTTCAGGTCAATTTTTTACTGACTTATAGACTTTTGTTCCGACTTTGTGCTGCCAACATTATGCACGAAAGACCTTGCTTAACCTTTTAATTCCGCTACTGTACATCTCTAAATAGGTGATGAGGCGTGAATTAACAACGGTTAGTAATTACAAACGTTAGTATTTACATACAACACCATCACCCGACTTTGTCTACATTCCCAACTCAAGCGTCACAGTTATTTGCTTATATACGGATGTTTTTAGAAATATGAAGTTTATTCAGGATTTGCAATAGATGATGAAAATACCTATAATAGAAGAAAACGTTTTACATATTTTAAGTAATATTATAACAGCGATTAATTCTCGATATGTATAAATGAACGAACAGTAACGATGGACACTAGAAATACAAATACTACAGTAATTGGATACTTTTAATTAACTCATATTACTTTTCTTCTATAATTTAAGCTAACGTTTTACTACGAGCACGCCTAGCGTGTGGCCATCTTAAGAAAACTTATAAGGAACACGCCGGGCGTGATGACGGCACACAACCCTGTGGTAGCCGTTATCCATATTGGACTGGAGCCGTACGAATATTTGGTAATACGTTTCAACCATCACCAAGGGTTATTGGGGATCCATAGTTTGTTGGTTAAATGCGATGCCGAGAGACGAAATGTTTGTATATCAGGTAAACTACGCTGCGACCACTGTGTACGATGCCGACGACTGTCGATAACTTCCAACAACTGTCAGCGATTGCCGACAATTGTCAACGTTTGCCGCCGACTGCCAGCGACTACCGCCTACCGCCGACTGTCAACAACAGCCGACGACTGTCGACCACGGCCAATGATTTCCGACACTTTTAATATCTACATTTAACCGACAAACAAACGGGATGTTTTATTACACGTTACAGCTTGAATACTTTTTATTTCCGCATCCAAATTATTCATCTTTAGTATTTCATTCATATTTTATCAAGCATTTGTGTTATGTGTTACACTGCATTCATCATTATTAGTTGTATTACGGGATTCTTCTGTTTCTGCAAGCATATTATTCTTATTATAATAAGTTCAGTCAGTTCCTGATCCATTAAGCATTTTAGTTTTAGTATCATTTTCGGCACAAGCATCCATTATTTGAACCTAGGCCAGTATTTATGAAGTATTAGTGCCATCACGATTTCATTCCGAAACAGCCAGCCTCTTTCCAACTATGTTGTGGTCCGCTTCCAGTCTAACCGGGCGCAACCGAATACCTGTTAATACATGTAGCGACTGCCTATCTGACCTTCACAACCCAGTAACTGGGTAACACGAGACCCCTTGGTAATACTGGCTGTCAGACTTTCGAGCTTCTTCCGTCTCTCTCTCTCGCAGTGAAATCATGATGGCAATAACACATCATAATACGGCACCTGAAAAGAATCGGATGCTTCAAACTCGAAGGTGCTCTGGTGGATGACGTCAATGATGGGAGTGATCACGACGTCTCTCTTGTGCTTGACACGCTCGAGCAGAGGCCGCATCCAGTCCGTGCCGCCCTCGCAGTGAGCGTCGAGGAAGATGAGCACGTCCCCTCGAGCAGCGCGCGCGCCTTTCAGACGAGCAAGCATCAGACCCTGCCTGTAAGATGATGTTACTGGATGGTGAAGTAGACGGCCTACTTGGTAAATCACCGCCGCATATGGACATCTGCAATATCAGGGGCCTCGCAAATGCGTTGGCGTTCCAGAGACTTGCAGTCTCATGTGCCTGTAACTACACCGGCACACACCCTGCACACAGCTGCGCTTGCCGGTGTGTATATGTACGGTGGTAGCATATCCCGGACAAGCTCCTTCACAAAGAGCTCTACTACTACGGGCAGTTGCACAGTAAAGAGCTGTTGGTAAACATTTGTGATTGTTTTGTGAAATGTATTGAAACAACAAGATTTTGGCCACGCGCCAAATGATCTGTGTACATCTTTATGTTACTTTAATCCGATAGTTCAGTTTTAAAACTGCTTGCAGATTACTAAACAACTTAGGATAGTCTATGATGGATGATAATTATTATTTTACGCGAAAATTGTTCACACACGCGCATGTTTTTAATGATTCCAAATAGGCATGCGATATTTTGTAATCGAGTTATCATATTCTATAATTTGTATTCGTCAAAGAGTATAGTAATATAGATGGGTATTCGTTTAATGAATGCAATAATAATTGCAAATTCATAAGATTAGCCTACCTTATTCAAAACATCGACAACGTTTCTGCAGTTCATTGAGAATGTACACATCTTAATATAAACCCACATAAAGAAACACTCAGGTGTATATAAAATCTTAATTTACATAATCGTGTACCCATTAAACCACGCAAATAAAGTATAATGTACAGGTACACTCGAAACAGAAACAATTAATGGAATACTTGTACTCGTAATTGAAAACATAGTAAACATAGGCATCAATGCTAATCATAATTAAAGAAATAATAGAAATAAATCCAGACACGCAACCTTGGATTATGAAAAGAAAATGTAAGGAGACACAGTCCTAGGAAACCGACGGAAAATTG
This sequence comes from Brachylomia viminalis, assembly GCA_937001585.2. NCBI lineage: Eukaryota > Metazoa > Arthropoda > Insecta > Lepidoptera > Noctuidae > Brachylomia > Brachylomia viminalis. The sequence continues at coordinate 695,813 of OW443321.2, read as the reverse complement.
TCTTTCATTGAGCCAATGGTGTTATTATGTTTTATGACCGAGAAGCCGATGTAAGAAAACACAAATTTAAACCAATAGAAGAGAACCATGAAGAATTTTTATCTTAGAAACCCTAAACGAGGAGGGAAATTAAAAAGGTTTGAACGTTACCCATAATTATTAAGATCTCTGAAAAAATTAAGACTGAAAGCACCCTGAAAGTAATTTGTGCGCCCCGCAAAAACTTGAGTATTATATGAAATTAATTGTTAAGCAAATCTTCCACCGACCGTATATTCAAATCTCAACTGTCATTCTTTGACAGTTTTATAAAATGGCTACATTACGGCAAATTGACGAAGGGTATAAATTTGCTTAACCATTTATTTCCCTGGCTGTATTGTCTTTTGAAAACCGAAAAAACCAACAGAGCTTTAAAGGCATCTTCTAGACCAACCTCATTTACCCAACAAGCGAGATTGTGGTTTAAAGAAGCAACACATTTCTTGCTAACTAACTATAAACAGACTAATTAAAGATCAGTCTATAAACGTTACTTGGCTGGCGCTTACTTTGACTTAGACATGATCCGTCTCTATCTTGCGCTTGTATTTTGGCAGTAGTGCGACAGTGACAGAATAACGCTTAACTTAGGGTTCCCTAGACCGCGGTGGCCGCCACATAGCGTCCGCAATATGCCGGCAAATGACGTCACTGAAACGTTATTTATGAAGAAAGTTGTTGTGTTTTCCTAGACAGCGTTTTTTGGCACCGTAGAGTCAAACCCCGCAGCCATCATTTTCTAGGAAACCGTAGCTTTAGCGTGAGTACGTGCAAGTAACGTTTGTACTAAAAGTGTTCCGCCATACTAGATAGATAGATAAACCATTTATACTAGACGCGTGCCAACGAAACTATTGCCAAACAAAACAGGGAAAGTCAATATCAACAACCACTACCAGGATATTATGAACAGTGGAAGACAGTGTTTTAGCTGGAATTTTCTAATATTGTTTTCTGAAAACATCTTGACGGGAAACGGCATGTTTTAGAACCAAAAATTCAAGACATGTCCGCGTGGTGGATTACGGTCTAATCCTTCTCACAGAGGAGGCCTGAGTCCCAGCAGTGGGAACACTGAAGGCTGATTATGCGAAAAAAATTGGTTTATTGTCCAAGTTTACAACGATATCATAGAACGACAACGGTTTTTTCTTCCAAAGGTATTTTCGTTTATGTATCTAATTCCCATTTTTACAAAAAATTATCGACACCTATATTAATGCCTAAATATAAGCGCGCTGTTAGAATTATAACTCTCGGCGCTGAGCCTAAAGTCGTTCAATAATATTTGCATTCGGTAAATATGTGCTTCATTTAATGAAACACGAAAGTATCAATCAGACTAACCAGATTTTCGATCGAGTAGTCGAGAGTTCCGCAAAGCCAGATAGTTAAATAAAACAAGAATTAGTTAAGACGCAAACCAGCATGAGACTCGCTCAGACTAGGGAAGCAAGGCACTAAAGGAAGGATGCCTATAGTCAGCAGTGGGTGGAACAAGGCTGCCAATGATGATGAAGACGCAAACTCATTCCAAAACGCTTCAGAAAAATTCAAAAAGCTTGAATAGATGTAGGCTATGGAAGATTGCATTAAGAACCATTCTTAGATAATTTGTAGCAAATTCAGCGCCCACGACGTCATTTCAGAAAGAAGATGTCAAAATTTATGAAAATCCTCTTTTTATAAAATAAAACCGGAAACGCAACTCAAAGAAAGGTAGTTTGATGATGTTGGCGAGATCGGTAAAGTGCAGATAACAGCAACACGCGTGCAAATATAAACATAGCGCGCGACTACGGATATGATGTGGCAAACATTGGACTACCGGGTGTGTGGCAAGTATTTGGCTAGCGGATGTTGGTGACAAATGTTTTGGTTGTACAAGGCCAAATAATTCATGAAGCAGCGGATGGAAGAATCATCCCGAATTTCGACAGCCCCCAGTTAGATCGGCAATAAAGATGAATTTGATTTGCAAAATCCTTCACCAGTACTCGTATCGTAAACGGAACCACAGTTGAAGGAAGTTAATCATCCTAAAAAATTAGTCTTATCAATTTTCAATCAAAGGTTGAAAAACCTTGGAATTCTACGATGGACGAAAGCGATATGAATCGATATTTTAATTTATTATCGCTTCTTTACCTTTGGAGTCAATTTCAATTACGTTCACTTACAATGAACAAAGTACTGTGATTATCATGAGGCATAGTTGATTGATTTTAATCACAGTTTCATGCATAAACCTACCGTGAGTCGTAATTAACAGCACACTACACATTTTCAGCTGTCACTCGAAAAATTCTCAATTTTGACCACCATGAATGAAACTATGACGTAAAAGTTCTTGAACATACCAATATTTGCCACAACGCCCTTAAAATTAACCTGAAAAATGCTGGGGTCGAGCACGCTGTAGTAGAAATTGTTGGCCTCGATGACGTCAATGATGGGGACGACGATGGCGTGGGGGTAGTCCTTGATGGTCTGGAGGAGGGGGCGCAACCAGTCCGGCTGGGCCTCGCAGTGCGAGTCCAGGAACACGACCACGTCGCCCGCGGCGTACCGCGCGCCCGCCAGCCGTGCTCGCGTGAGCCCAACGCTGTAGTAACGACACAAGTCAATGGCATCGTTGTCATGCCAACCGAGTTACAGGGGAAGTATACATCAGCGGAATTTTAATTAATCCAACAAAATTATTCATTATTACTGAATAGGTCTGGTTTGAGGATTTATGGGGCGACTATGTTATTTAGGTGACCAAATTATTGAAGTTTAAATAAATAATGGCAATTAAAGCTAGTATCAAAGTCGTCGCGTTAGGGTTAAAAATATATATTTAGGCCTTTGCATTTTCTGAATATATTTGGTAATAAGTACGTAAGTATATTAAAAGACTTGTCTTTTGCGACATATCCGAAAAAGAACGAACAGGAAAATCAATAATCGTTATATCACAAAGAAACATCGACTACTTTTAACAACACGATACCAAATACTATTTAGAATTTCAAGAGAAATGAGCACATAACAACGATCACGGCATTAGATTTTCAACTTAATCACAAGAGGCACAAAGTTTAAAACACTTTTTTCTACCTCGTCGCTTTCAAAGCTCAAAGCGAATAGGAAGTTTTCTTGGGAGATAACATCAATGGCTGGGACGACTACAGCATCTCTTTTGTCCTGAACTCGCTGGAGGAGAGGCCTGAGCCAGTCAACCACGGCCTCTGTGTGTGAGTCGAGGAAGACCAGGACATCGCCGGTGGCGACCTTGGCACCTTCCAGCCGAGCTCGGATCAGCCCTGTTCTGATAGAACAACTTAGTAGATAGTCGTACGTAATTTGATGTAATTTTAGTAGTCAACTATTTAATCACGTCTAAACTTGTATGGAGTAGTGTCAGGAGCTGATTAATTTGACAGGACTAAACTAAAATGTATTTTCCGTCCTTTTCTTAATGAAATAGAAAGAAAAAGATGCACTAAACTTAAATTTGGTTTAGTTTTTAAACAAGGGAATCGGAACCATTATTTACAGTAAATAGTCGTAGTCGGATTAACAATGTAGGCATAAATAACAAATTTAAATTAAATGGCCAATGTAATTTGATTATTTTACATGGGGTCCCACAGGGTTTTATTCTGGGACCAATACTGACACGTGGTGACCCGACAAATATAAGAACGTCAAAGAATAATTACTGATACTGCTAGTCACAGAGAAACACATAACGATAACCTTTCACAAAGAGATAGCAGAGACACTAGTCCAGTTATGACGTGCTCGTGACATTGGAGTGATCACAGCATTCGATTTTCAACTAAGTAACACGAGGCATAAGGTAGGTACAAATTAACTCTTTAGTCTACCTCATTGCTGGCAGAAGCTTGTGCGAATACGAAGGTGTGTTCGTTGATTGGGTCAATGTTTGGGACGACCACCGCATTCTTTTTGACCTTTATGCGATGGAGCAGTGGTCTCAGCCAATCGGTGTCACCCTCCGAGTGTGCGTCGAGGAAGACCAAGACATCGCCAGTGGCGACCTTGGCGCCTTCCAGCCGAGCTCGGATCAGCCCTGTACTAGGTACCACAAAGTTATTGACAATCTTAAAGAAATTATTTTAATTTCTAAAACCTCAACAACTTAAGTCTTTGTTCTGTAATAGAAATGTTTGGTTTGTTACAAGAGATTGCAAGTGTATAGAATGATGATCCTACACATTTAAGCTAAGATTTATAAAGCATCCCTAGACTTAACTGACGCTAAGTAGGGTAGATGTTTTATACGAATATGAATTATTTCTATAAAATATCTAATTCGTATAAAGTTACAAGTTCATACTTGTATGAAACGCTTGGACATAGTCGTTTACACATTAACTCCATCAAGATAAGGTTAATTTTCGTATGACACGCTACTGTACTTAGCTTTAGTAAAGACGTTGATTTAAATACTTGATTTGCATTATAATATCAATAGATCTCAGCTAATAATCTATTAAAAGTTCTTAAGTATCAGAGTATTTTTCTGTCAAGCCCCACAGAACCAGCACACCATCCTACTTCCTAATAATCCAGCTTTAATGATAAATGTGAAAGTATATCTGTTGGTTTGTCCTTATTTCACCTCATCGGAGCTAAGGATAAAGGTGACGTGAGTTTTTGCATAGAGATAATTTATGGGCTTATGGATATTATTATAATTTATCTTGAAAAATGCATGGTTCCTGTGGGGCGAGACGCGGACGAAACCTAGTTAGATATAATATCCAACCGGATGCACTGATTATTAAGTTTAACTGTGAATAAGTTAAGAATAAGAATGTAAATAGATATGAAATTATAAGACAGCAACATCAATGATCCTAGTTAATTCAAGATTATCGAAGTCTTATTAGCTAGATGAAGGAAAGAAAACGCCGTCGAAGTGGCCGAAGCTTATTTAAAATTAATAAAGGGAAACATCGATACGACGAAGAAGAAGAAGGAACGAAACATTTTTAAACAAATAGTTATAAACGACTTGATTCACAACACAAGGTGCTGCTGAACATACCCAATAATATAGCTTCACTGGATGAAATATATAGACACGGCTCCTGCTGTACTTTGACTAAACTGAAGCATTTTATTATTGACAAGTATAGCACGAAAGAGACAAAAAGAATCCCACATACAAAGGTTCATAGATACACATGAGAAACAACCGTCTTTGCTGTTGCACAGTCGGTTTTACCCGACTGTGCAACAGCAAAGACGGTTATGTTCACGCCATCCATCTAAACTTGTACAGTGCTACAAGGATCTTTTGACTGTCTCAGGGGGCGCTGATGGTATTTATAAAATTGTATTGAAGACACAAGACTGCGGCGCTAGTTTTGATTTTGGCCACGCGCCTACAGACCGTTGTACAAATACGTGTTTTCTTTCGTCTCTTTCTTGTTTTACATTAAGTTCCTTAAGCCGAAGTACAACCGAACCAGTGTCAGTGCCCAAACGCTGGCGCACATTGGGGCGGGCCGCGCCGCATTGCAAAATCCTCCCTGGATCACTTTCTTACATTTTGTATGAACCATGGCACACTACAGGCGGGCCGCACCACTTTTTTGTATTGCGATGCGCTGTGGCTCAATGCGACTGCAAAATGCTCTTGCCTCGCAACCTCTTGGGAGCATTCTGAAAGTTGGCAACGTCGCAAATAGCTGTCAAATATTTTGCTCTTTAGATTAATTAATCAATATTACTAAATTAAATTATGATATGTCGGTCTGTGTTGCACTAAAATATATTGTAAATAAAATATAAATTGAAATAATGACACTGGATTAGATGTTGTAATAGTTTTAGGTAAAAAAAGGATTTGAAAGGTTTCCTACAACCTTTATACTTGTAAAACTAAATGTTCAGTAGAATAGAATGGTTATATTTTTTGCAAAGAATGTAGGTACAAAAATCAGTTGTTAGGTACCGTGTCACGACATTGGTGCCGATTCTCTTGTACAGCGAACTAAACTGACTAAACTATCACTAAAATTCCTTACTTTTGGCTATGAGAATCTTAAAGCTGTTCTGCAAAAAAGTATCTCTAAATTTAAAAATATTATTGACATAACTAAAATCGGATTTTGACAATCGCGACTCCACGTGACGTGTTTGTCCTACGCCATTAATTTTTTTGAGCCAGACGCGCTCTGGGGGCAGCCACGACGTGTTGTATATAGAATTTTTCACTTTTTGTGTGGAAAATATGAAAAATGATTGCCTACATCTTGAGTTTTAAGGGTTTACGGATTTTATAAAGGTGGGTGGTGGTGGTATTTTAAAATAATAGAACTACATTTTCATTATTTTTGCGATAGGACACACCATTTTTGAGATTAAGCAAAAGAAAAGAAAAAATTAAACAGTACTGTTTTTGCACCTGAAGTCGAGTTGTTAGTGTGAATTTTAGTTCATGACATCAAATTTTATTCCACACCTTTTTAACCGCGATTAAAAATAGTCAGATTTAGTGAAAAACGTTAAATTCAGAATAGCAAAATTACAATTTTCAATAGATTAATAACTCAGTGCCATCTTAGTGCTGTCAAACTAAAATATAGTTAAGTTGTTTCACTTTAGTCAATTTCAGAATGGGAAATCGTCGTTTGACAGGAATAAACAAAATTTTGGTGATTTTTTGTCTAGTTTAGAGAATTTTGTGACCAGAGAATCGGCACCATTGGCTGTTGCAATTTATCCTAACTTCCCAACTAATACTATAAATGCAAAAGTAAGTTTGTTTGTTTGTTACGCTTTCACTCCAAAACGGCTGAACGGATTTGGATGAAATTGGGCACACAGATAAACCATGACCTAGGTAAGGACATAGGCTACGTTTCATCCTGGATCGCCGACGGAGTCGCGGGCAACAGCTAGTTATCAATAAAACATGAAGTACAACACAGATCGATATTTCAACTTTCAGAATGCATAGCCTTAGTCTTGCAGCTGTGATTGCAGCTACCTCGTCGTTCTCACTAGTATCTTCAAGCATTAGGTTAGAATCTTCAATAGTCTCAATGTCAGGTATGACGACGGCGTCTGCCTTCTCCTTCACACGTTGGAGGAGGGGTCGCAACCAGTCGGGGAAGGTCTCGCAGTGCGAGTCCAGAACGACTACGACGTCACTGGTGGCCACCTTGATGCCTTCCAGCCGAGCTCGGATCAGCCCCGTCCTGGGTGGACGAGTTTATTGACGCAAAAGCTGAGCTCCATTGTGCGAATTTTGACTTTACTCAAGCTAAGTACAGTAGCGTTTCATACGAAAATGAACCTTATTCGTAGGTACATGGTTGATGTTCATTTTCGTATGAAACGCTTGATTACAGTCGCTTATAGGAATATGTACATTAATTTTATACAAATAAGATAAATTTTCGCATGAAATGCTTCTGTACCTACTTAGCTTGAGTAGTCGAAGTTCGCTCTTACTAAAGGTTTCTGCCTAAGTGTTGCCACTGTTGTCCTGTACCAGAGATAGCGGATCTATGTTAATCGTATCTATGTCAACTTCAGGGAAAGGCATTGGTTGATTACAATTTCACTTCGTTTAACATCCATGTTTAGCATGGTTTAATTTTATTTGGGTTGGTATAACATTTACTTTGCACTATATTCTCTATTCTATCTTCTATATTCAGCATATACAGCTTGTATGTGTAGTGTGATAAATACAACGCAAGCTGTTTTAAGAGACAAGTGATACAGCTAAAGACGAATTAGACAATATATGTAGAATAGGTACAATTTAATAGAAAGGATAAAAATATAAAGGAGCCTACAACTAACAAACATACATTGTAATGTACCTGAGCGTTAACATGACACATCGAGCTCTAAAAAGAGACTGTCGCACAGGTAAGTGTGACAGAGACGACACTCTACTAAGCCGAACGTTTTCTGAAACTCGATGACCGCGAACTGTAAGCGAACAAAGAATGAGTAAAGACTACCGTTTAATATTTCGTCACGGTCTATTAGCTGTTTTTGAATCCTTTAATAATTATTTTATAACCGTATAAGTATGTTTCTATTAAACATACATTTATTAAACGATACAAAGCCTATGTCATTTACTTAACAATAAGGTGAAATTGGAAATATAATCGACATTTAGACAGGTCATGTGGAGAGTTTTGGTAAGGTCAAAACGTACGAGGTACCTATATTCAAATATCAAGTGCACCAGTAATACGAAATATTATGAACAATCAAAGCTATATGTATTGTACAGTAGAAGGGACAGCGAGCAGACACGATCAAATGAATCAATACTTATAGAAAGAAAGGAAAGAAACCAAGGAACATAACATCACGCCTGCATTTCCTCGAAGGGATCCGCAGAGATGTACCCACATGTCAACAGTTATGTTTCAGTCCCGTGTAATAGAGGGCGAGCCGGTACCAAACCACTCATCAGAACTTGATCAAATTTATATGGAACCAATCGGCAAGTATACCCTTTCAAACAGAATAAGAATTTTTCAAATAGGTTTATAAATGACGGAGTTCAGAGATAACAAACATAAAAAATAAAATAAAAATACAGCCGAATTGAGAATCTCCTCCATTTTTTTAGTCGGTTGTTCAAAAGAGTGATAGACATAACTACGGAACTAAGCAGGACACGTCTGCCGCATACTAGACTAACTGTGGGCCCACATAAGACCTCATTTCACGACCGACTTGACTATAGATAGACGTGGGCCTTTAACACAACAGTCCAGAATAATATTAGCCAACTCAAATCTGGGAAACATGAACAGCAGATGTCGGCGTTAGATTTCTCCAGTTATGTTTAGGTCACATGTAACATAACTCCAGACTCCGAGCTGCTGCTAAGGAGTTCCTGACGAAAGGACCTTGTTACACTTCGCCTTTTGAAATTAGGCGCTCGAACGTTCACGAGTTTCCCAGCATGCATGTTCTAATGCAAGTTTGTTTACACATTCGGCAGTACGCTATAAACATGATTGCTGATTAATAGCAGTGTTACTTTTGTTCAGGTTTATCAAGGCTAAATACTGATTACGATTAGGCTAGACGAGGTTGTAGTACAAATCTTAAATTAAAGTTTGGAGTTATAAGCACTGCTGTGAGTGCTGCGTAAGGCGATTTGACCTAAGAATAATTTAAGAGAACACGACGATGGAATAGTAGAACTTAAAAAAGTCAAAAGCAGACATACGCGGTCCCTACTTAGGGCTACAGTAGACAGGCTACGTTTAGCATCGGCGGGTGACAATTTTGCGACTGTAAGAATGCTGTTTTGTTTTGGCCACTTCCTGCGTTCGATTGCTGTATTGAGATTCGCAGTTTAGCGATTACTTTGATGCTATATCGATTCGACAACTTTGTTTTTCATTTGGTTGCTATAAAACAGGATATTGTCGAAAACTCGTATTCTAAGACAAAAAACCTTATACAGACGATGAACTAAACGAAATATTTATAGTACCTAATAGTTTTAATATAACTAACATGTTATTTATTTATTCTTCAGAAAGCTTACAATCTAATATCGTTTTTTCATATTTAAAAAGAACACTCCCCGACCTAGTGTGTAATCCGTACTTGCAAGTTTACATGTTCTAGTTAAACCAGCGAGCGTAAGGTAGGGTGTGGTACACCAGACCACGATAAATGGATCGATATTTTAGTGGTTAATAGTTATAATAGCCTGTGAGTCTGAGTAGCTGCGCGGGGGCGGTTATAGAAGAGCCGATTTTCTGCCACACGGCGAAGTGTACAGACGAGGTCAAAGGTGCCAGCGGGGGCGTTACACCCACCTTACGCTCAGAGTAAAAAAATTTGAACTAATGTATTCTTTGTGCTTTCTATTTTGGTTCAATTAAGTACTGATTATTTTAATAATCAATAAAATAATAATCAATAAAATAATAATAAAAAATACATTACACTAATAAATTCACACGACTCCCTATCAGGGTTTGTTACACCCACCATACGCTCCGTGTTAACATCGATAACAATAAAAATATCGTATTAATCGTAATTATCGTATACAAAATAAATGTAAGAACACATGAAATGTTAAAGGAAGAATGAAGTCAGAAATAGATATAGAACATAACATAACGCCTGTGTACCTGAAGGGTGCGGCACAGCTGTGCCTGTAGTACACACACGATTCGACAGTTATGTTGAAGTCCCATGTAATAGGGGGCGTGACTACTGAAGAAGTAGAACTAGTATGAATAAAGAAGTGATTATTTTAGTCATCAATGAAATGGTTTGACTCAACGAATGCTACGGAGTTAATTCTATTAACATTCTATACTTCAGTTTAAATGTACTGTGACTGGTATCTCGAAACTAAACAACATGATTGTCCCCAAAAACTACGATACTATCAAATTCTGCAACTAACACAAGTACTAAATCTACATTACTGTAGTATACTTTCCAATGCGACTGTTCTACCATTATTGATTTTGTTAATTCTATCTAAATGGCAATGGATGCTGATCAACGCGTGACACTTCTAGCAACTAGCCGAGGTGCAGGAGATCTCTTATCAACGCACAGCATCCAATCAATTAAAGTAAATCCTCAGCTGTAGCCCGCCAATCCAAATGTTTAATTAGGATTGTGAGTGCGTTACGCAATAACCTCGCTGGATGTCCAACGTCCTTGTGTTGTGCTAGCATTGTAAAAGATCTCCCGCACCTAAAGTGTCCCGAATCACCTCGAATTCACTAATGTGTCCAGGTTCATACAAAAAGTCAGCCTTTTCTAACACATCTATGAGAGGTGTGACGACGTGTTTCTTGTCTTGCTTGATTCGATGAAGGAGGGGACGCAGCCAGTCTTCCAAAGCTTCACAATGGGAATCCAGGAAGATCATGACGTCACCGACAGCATACCGGGCGCCTGCCATCCTGGCTTGGGTCAAACCTATCCTGGGTGTTGTAGGACGTTTTAGTGAAACTCGAAGGAGTGGACTCACTGAAGGGATATTATCAGATGTCACTTGTTGGTCTATGTGGATGATATTATGAGAGTAATGATGGCTTGTCTTTTTAACTACGGGATTCTATATTGTTATGGTGTGTGGTTTCCGCCCTTTTCTTCAGCCGTGCTATGCTCGTGTAGTACCTAATGTAACATAGTATTTCTTCTAACTCGATTAGTGTCACCTATATTTGTTTTACAATTATGTTTGTGGCGATAAAGTCACACGAGAGTCATTTTTGTTCATCGTCCACACTCCGCTGGGTCCATTCTAACATAATGCTTTAATCATGAAGTTCCCTGCATAATCAAGGACAAAAATATGATAAATTAAGTGAATTTCATAACTCTTTTTCTGCTTAATTATCCATGTAAATTGTGCTATGTGAAACATACTGATCCGCCAATACATACTAATAAGCCGAGCGTAATATTTCAAAATACATAGTTTAGTCGAGTGTAGTGTATAGAAATTTTTGGCCTTGACTGTACAAATGTTTTGTCACTAAGTGCCAATGTCGAAAAGGAATTTGGTGTTGTAAAATAAATTAGTTTAAGTATGTGGATTAACGACGACTGAGTAGGTAGTAATAAAACCAATTTAACTAAACATCCAACTGAAGAAATGCTTAGTCCTAAGCTATTTGAATTTACAATTGATAAAAAAATACATATTGAGGTTCACAACTCTCTACTTCACAATGTGACCGAAATTTATTTTTAATAAACTATTACTTAATGTAATAATAATAATGTTTAGCTGTAAGTTTTCCTAAAAATTAAATAAATAAATTACCCCCTCCCAATTTTTTAAGCCATAACGTAAGCCTTAAAGTAGGTATATCGTTTTACCTAAAGCACTCATGCTTTCTTTTAGAACTTTGAAGGTATATTAATTGTTTATTATTGAGAAGAGATCGATTATTGAATACGGCTCAATAAGTGAGGTAATCGTTTGTCGCGTGCTGACAGCTCTCTTCAATAACCTACTATACGATCTGACGATCTGTGGCACTGGTGATGTTGATATACAAACGGCAACACAATGGACAGATATAGAAACAAATGAAAAGTATTCGTAGACACGAGTGGTCGTCGGGAAATCGATAATACACTTGTCAAAAGATTAGGTCAGTGTAAAAGATTTCCTAGTGAGGCAGGTTGTAGGAGAATATTCTGTAGTTTGTTGCATAGTACGTGGGGGTCATAAACCTTTATAGTACGCAGGATTAAATCCCTGAGTATAATTTGCGAGACGCAAATCACGGTGTATACTAAGGTAGGAGTACATCAACCTGTGTAATTCGGAAAGATTAGATCATCAACATGTATGTATAATTCACAAGCAGTAAGTCACATAGGGACTGTATCACTTGGGAAGTGTTCAATCATCTTTTCTCACTCACAGGATATAGAGCTCTACTCCTGTAATAAAATCAGCCTAGTTACCTCTTAGAAAAATAATGTTCGACGTATTTTTTTTTATATCCTCTAATTGTATGGAATAATAATTAATTGAAGGCATCAAATAAGACAGTTATTTCATAAAATGTTGAGGGACTAAAAGCATTTCTAGAGAACGGCCAAATTGAATGTATAGAATCGAAAGTCCTTCTAACTGAACCGACAGCGGTGCTGCTGGACAGTTTGTTGCGTCACTCCTTCTGCCCAGCTTAACACTAGGATGTGAAGGATGGACGTTTTGGGGGACTGGCTTATGTTGTTGTCCGTTGTTGTTTTTTTTTCTGTCCTAACGTGTTTATTTTATTGTGTGTTTGTGTTTTCCATAACAATTATGACACTGACATCTCTTGAACGCGGTTTATATGTGCTGATCGCGTTCAGTCTGTAGTAGTTGCCTGTCTATTCATCTGTTTAAAAAAAAAAATTGAAGTATCAACTATTTGATAAATTATTTTCCCAAGCCATCCGCGCATACTATTGCGTCCAGTCCCCACATTTCCCTAACAATTAGAGATGGGCAATAATCAACCCAGTAATCGGGTTCAAACTCAGTAATCGGATTCAAACCGGGTTGATTACCCATCTCGACTACAAACACTTTAACTTACCGGTCAGGCAGGCGCAGTATCCGGATGAGGTCGGGCGGCAGGCGGGTGCGCACGTAGTGGCTGAGCTTGCCCTTCAGCTCGGGAAGCGTGGAGTTGTCGTCCACCAGGATGATCTCCTTCAGGTACACCAGCGAAGACCTAGGGTCCTGGCCGGGGTAGCCTGTGGGCGCAGGTATTAATATGATTTCTGGCTCGTGCGTAACATAACATCACGGAAGGGGTAGGCAGAGGTGTACAATGTGCAGTACTTTGCAATGTTGATTCAATCAGTATGTAAGCAACCAACTGTTCGGATTGCTTGAAAATGTAATTAATTAAATTTCACCAGTTATGTTAAGTCTTAAGTCATAGTAGTAGGGGGCAAATCACGAGTGGGGGCAAACAAAAGTCCAGACTCCTAGTTGCTACTGAGAAGTTGCTAATGGTAAACCCAATGACAATGTGCCCGTTATGGTGATCGAAGCCAGGACCCCATCCATACCTAGCAGTCCTTCTAACCAAAAGTGGTCTGACGAGGCAGTCAGGGCGCATGTGTAACATAACTTGACCAGTCTGTAACATCCCCACTACTATGACTGACGCCTCCTCTCAGTTAGAGGGAGTGGGACGACAACGCTGAAATGTCTCCTGTGCCTGTCATTACACCTTCTAGTACTTTTTTATTGTCACGAGTCCAACATTATTTCTTAATCAACTATGTGCCCAACGACATAAGGGAAGAAGAAAGCCATAACACAATATCTCACTTACATTCTTGAGTAGACACAACGTTTACCTCCATGTACACACGGCTACACATCACGCTATATAATTCCAGTTTACACTGACCTCTCATTGTAAGGGAATCCTGTACAATGTGAGATCAGCTTATACTGGAATATATAGCTTGATCTGTAGCCGTGCGTACTACATCAAATCATCACCTCTATTAGTAGGAACGTAAGGTTGCAACTCACCCGCAGTAGTGACCCTTCCAGTCTGTCTATCCACAAAGTTGGCATGCTGGTACCAGGGCTGGTTCCTTCTGGCGCTGTTCACGACGCTCCAAATGGTCCTTACTACCACGGAATAGGGCTCATTGTGGAATATCAGGATGACAGACGCTGAGGGCAGTTCTGCATCGTAGACCACTCGCTTGCACGCTGGGTTGCGGAAGTCTGGGGAATAATAAGTTTGATTATTGGGAGTAAAAAAACAGGGTAGATGTTCGCAAGAAGCGCAGGGCTGGTCGTTCCCGTGAATCAAATTACAGACCGAAATACAATCGCAATAAAAAGTATCGGAAATGTTGTGGTAACCCATGAAATTAATATCGACAAAACTCTACTTAGGTACGTAATTGAACTAGCAGCACTAGCTGTAAGTTTAAGTATATCTACTTCTTAGCGAAACTCACGTTATAAATAACATTAACACAACACGCCTGTACCTCCGACGCCACCGGGCTGGTGCCGGTGCCGGTGCGGCGGTAGGTGTTTCTGTACTACACAGTGTACACCCACAAACGTCAGTTATGTCACAGGCAATAAGTAGTGAGCCTCTTACTATCCACTGGACAGTGAAGGAAACGAAAACAAATCACCGAGTAAATAAAAAAAACTAATATTTGTAACAAAATACCTGCCAAGTAGATGACAAGTGGGAACTTACTACGAGGTGTTGAAATAGGTTCTTATACTCAATGAAAAAATTTCCCATATTTTTTAATTTGGCAAAGAGCATCATCACATACACACACACAGATATATCGAGAAGAATACAGCTTGGGTGGGCCGGCCGCATTTCGCAAATTGGACAACATTCCGAAATCAGCCAAAATTCCACAATGCCTGAAGTCCCACCTTTATAACCAGTGTGTTCTGCCTACCATGTCGTATGGTGCGAGAGCCATGGAGCGTTCCATGCTTGGCATAAGGCTTATAGACCGAGTTCCAAACGTCGAGATCTGAAGACGTACGAAGGTTTTCGATATCGGACCACGAATTATGGAACTCAAATAGAGGTGGGCAGGAGACCTGGCTAGGCGCAGTGATGACAGGTGCAGCTGTGACGGACTGGCGTCCAAGGACTGGGAAACGAATTGTCGCTCGTCCGGCGGCGAGATAGGCGGACGACATTGTTAGCCTCGCGGGCATTTTTGTTACGTAACAAAAGTGTCATGACGGTAAAAATTATTGTGCAGAGTATAACGTGCGATAAAGAATTTCGTTCCAAGAAAAATTGCAGTCCCGTCCTAAACATTGTATTCACATAATCCAACAAAACGTGCGGGACAGCTACGATCCGACTTGGGACTCGTAGATACTAAGCTCGTGCACACGAGGCATTAGCCTCGCACACACTATGCTACTCATTTCACGGTTACGCTCTCCTTACATCATAATTCACAATTTACTAGTGCACGCGCGATTAACGGTGCAGTACGCTGTGATCAAACGTGATAAAATATAGAGTGCCTCGTTGGTCTAGAGGTCGCAAGCGCAACTATTGAAGTGCTGATACAATTTGACATTGAAGAATATTATACAATACAAAATGCCATGAATATGTACTTTGTAAAGTAGGTATGCAATACACTACTTTAATTATTGTGTCTTTTTTTTCTTCTTTCTGTTTTAATCATGGTCTGGCAGTATGAGTACTTACTTTACGCCGCCTACCCAAATGTCCTTTCTTTGATATTGTTCGTCAAGTCGTTGAGCTCCTAAAGCTTTGAGTAGTACTTTACGATTACTGACAATTGCTTGCACTGACCGGACAGGACAACAGGACAGGTCCACTCAAATGTGGGCGGTTCTTTCCTCAAAAGACCACTTCAGATACTAATTTACCTGTTCCTCGCATGATCTGACCAAGATTATGTCTGTTTCTTTTCTTTTTTTTTAACCGCTGAGTTTGTTTCGCCACTTCTTTACAGGGGTACTTAGTCAGATAGGAATTAATATCGACTCCATCCAGCTTTTTTTTTATATAATATGTCGTGTAAAAGTGATTCCGATATCCTATTAACGGAATAAACAATTGCAAGAAATAGCTTTCAGAGACCAGGGGCAACAGTAAAATTCCAATTTGATACAGTAATTTAACTAACAGGATCATTGAGGTAGGTTAGAGTTACCACCTCAGTCAATATTTGTTATGACATAAGACACAAAGTACCTTTAATTACCATAGAGCTAATTACAGACAAAACCATAAAATATCTACAAATGCCCCATTGACATTGTTATTAACAGCAGCTGAACAAACTTACATATTTGTACTTCTTCTTAATTGCTAATTATTCATTTTAAATACGTGACTGTCATTGTTGAACCTTTGCCTTTGCTTCATACAGGTAGGGTACTCGGTACACAGGGTACAGTGAACCGCACGTACGTGGTAAAAATAACACTTTGAGATCGCCTTTATTTTGTAGCAGTAACGGCGGTTTTCGTAGTTCAAGCGCTACTCAATCAATCTGCCGAGCCTTTCCCCAACTGAGTTGAGGTCGGCTTCCAGTCCAACCGGACGCAGCTGAATACCAGTATTTTATATGAAGCGACTGCCTATCTGACTTCCACAACCCAGTTACGGGGTAACTGGATACCCCTTGGAAAGATTGGGTGTCAGACTCTTGGGCTTCTGGCTACCCGTAACGACTGTGATCTACGAATGATAGCCGGGCTTAACGTGCTTTCCGAGGCATGCAGGTGGCTCGATATGTAATGGATGGTCACCCATCCACGCACCGACCTCGGCAAGGTTAACTTAACCTTCGCTCGACCCGTGCGGGTGTTATCATTCAAGTTGCGGTTATTAGTTCAAGTGCTACTGCTACTGCTGACATACATCTGACCATTTGAAACTATTAATTTTCCGACCTAAACGCGTGCGAAACCGCGGGAAAAAGCTAGTATGTACCTAATACACTAGTGTAGTGGTCGAAAGAGCGAGTGCTGAACGTGAGGTCTTGTGTTCGACCTTAGATTGGGGAAAGTGTTTTTAGGTTTTCCATAGTCTGGATTTGTGCCCCCAGTTACCTAATGGCAATGTGGTCGCCCCATATTACGTAGGACTTCAAAATAACTGGTGAAATGTGAATTTGGGTGCATTTTTTGCCTAAGGGCCGGCACACACCTGGCGATGCCCAGCGCGGCGCGGTTGCCACTGCCAAACGAATATCAACGTTGGTAGCCTAAAAATAAAGTTCAGAATAAATAATTTGAGACGCTTAGACACGCTTTCGAGCTTGTGGAAGTTTATTTATTATCAACTTTATTTCAACTGACGCAAGGTCGATATTTGCTTGGCAGTGACGAATGCGCTGCGCTGGGCCTCGCCTGATGTGCGCCGGCCCTTAACCTTCAGAGATTACGCCTATATTCTCCGAAGGTGCCGGCAGAGGCGGTCGTGTTCGTACTTCGTTGTTAATAATTGTTTATTCAGCAGTAAACATTCAAAGGCTGGTTTATAGAGCAATGAAAGTATGTGGCCTGGCTTCTGCTCGCGAATTCGTCCGACTATGACGAAATATATCCGACTAGACACTCGGGAATACTGTAGATTCCCGTTAGTGACAGAATTTTCGGAATTGGATCAGCAATTCCGAAGATCCTGTATACAAAGTCACAAATTTTTACTCTTTATAATGATTATAGTATAAGTATAGATAGGTTCTTTATACAGGTTCATTCTACATAGCAAGTAAAAAACTCCCAGATTCCACAACATAAATTCCTCAAGCCATAAGAAAACTGATTAGAAAAAATATTTAAGTATGTTCGATTTCCCTCGCCTCGGTCTGTTATCAAGTTGTTATAAGGTGCATTATAATTATACACGCCAATGAAATCGCACGCTGATAATGTTTAATTAACTACACCCTGCATTCAATGCTCAATGATGAACAAATTTTATTTATAATATTTTCCATTTTATTGGGAATTTCTCACTAGCCGCCTGAGTCTGGATTTGTGCCTGGTTGATGTCAATAGCATAATCAAAATCAAAAGTAATTTATTAAATCAAAGCATCAAAATTACATAAGACAGTCCCCCAAAACGCCTGTCCTTGACACTTTCTAGTGCTTTCGCTGGGAAGAAGTGGCGCAACAAACTCCCCAGCAGCACAGCTATCTGTTAAATCAGCCTACAACATTCCCACTGCTGGGACACAGGCCTCCTCTCGGTTAGAGGGACTGGGCCCTAATAAGTGAATTTGTATTTTATCGCTTTGAATAAGAAATTTTATTGAGACATTTTTACTTAATTATTGTTTGATTTAAAATACAAAAGCAAATGGAGGAAATATAGAATAAATAATCAAGATTAATGATTTTTTTATTTAGAGATACTTATAGCTAATTAAAAAGCCCCCTGCCCGCCCCTCTCCTTAAAATAATAACTATGCCGCTAACACTATTAATATAATATACCTCTGCCTAACCCCTTGGGGCAAATAAGTGTGATGACATGTCACATCATGTGAAAATAATTCAAGAGAATGGTGTCCTACATACTTTTAGAGCTGGCAAGCTTTACAAGCTTTTAGTTTTTTTTTACTTAAATTATTCATTGATTACCTACTATCCATAATACTATGGTGTTATTATTCTGTTTCAGAATATTTTGCTGATAAAAATATTCCTTAATTAGGCCATACTTTAAAGTAAGAGTTCTCCTTGCATTAGGCAGTACCTCCAAAAAATGTTTGCATTCCAAATGGTAAAATGTACTTAGAACCATTAAATATAGCAAGAACTTACCTGTATGTTTCTTTGTTAATATATATTTTAAGTACCAACTATAAAATAGATCCTTCACAAGGGAAAGTCCTATAGGAACTTCCACTAAATGAATTCAAATGTCCTTTCCAACAGGTATTCCAATAATTTATGATAGTTTTGAAAATAATTGTCTATTGACTACCAAATAAAGATGATAAAAATATAGTATAGTTTAAATTGAATGTTCAGACAATACAAGTACTTATTACAATTATTTACTAGTCCAGCTAGTGTAGAACTATAGAGATTACGCCGAGTACATATAGAGCGTGGCTGTCCGGCTATATTAGTGTGTTAGATCAACATACTTTCACTACTAACTGACCAGCTACAGTGACTAATATACATACTTAATTGCGAGCGATATTTCACGTATTTACAACGACAAAGAGTTTGCAGTAATTTTGAAGTGAGAATTGTTATTCATTTTGTAGTTTTAATATATTTTTGTGTTACCTTTTAAAGTTCTGTTGTAAGGTATCCTGTCACTAAGATACACATTGATTGCCAGCTTCTTCTCCGATTCCTCGCCCAACTTCTTCTCCTCACCGATGAGGTGCGCAGCAGCACCTCCTTCTCCCAATCCTGGGATTATCCTCGACTCGTCTTCTAATATAAGCCTCTCGTACTCAGCCTCAAGAGGATCGGAGTAATCCGCTTTCGTATTCCTCTTCCCGCCTCTCCACTGCTCGAACAAAGCCAAGATAGTCACCACCAGAACAACCAACAGCACTAACTTGGTTGCTTGGTAGCACTTGCGCACCGGGAAATACACCATTTTCGTTTTATTTATTAAATTATACGACACCGCATCACGCCGCTTTCGGCGACCGACTGATTTTGACGTTTCGATTCAACCATGTTTGTTTACAGTTTAACTTTTTAAAACAGGAAAGGCAATCGTAAGCATGCTATTCAGCCTAATCAGGATAGGAAACTGTTTAGCTTTTATTTGAGTTTTATTTTTTCGATTTTATTGGGACTTATCGCAGGGGGACTTATTTTGGTTTTATGACAATCTGGTTTTTCGGCAATTAATATTCTTGGTGGAAGTTATAGTGTCGTTTAGTGTAGTTTTTACTGTACGTTTTTATTTGTCAATCTAGCTACTTGTAACTTTGCAATTTGCATGGAATTTAAAATTCTAAGCAGCGTATAACATACGGCACGATAGTATGACGTTGAACTCAAACTCAAAGCATTTATTTCAAATAAACCAATTAGAGGCACTTTTGAATTGTCAAGGGGTCGGTTAGTCAGAAAGATGAAGGTAGTTGCCCATAAGCGTAGTAGGTAGGTACCTATGGAGAAGAACGGGCAAGAAACTCAATGGAAACTCATTCATGTTGAAATTATACATATAAGAACGATGTAGAAAGACGTGCACGCTAATAGCGTCCGTAATATAAAAAGATAAAATACAATTTAGGAATTAAAATAATCCGTGGCAGCTACGAGATCACCGTATCTACTGACGGCGCCCGTTCACGAACATGACGTATGGATCAGCACCATTCAGTGCAACCATTTTGAGGGGAACATAAATGATCCAGTACACACGCTACCACCAGCGAAACTTTTGAGTCAGCATGACATACACCTACTCTCGGCCGCCAGGGCACATTCAAGTCAGTGAAAGACAAACACAGTAAGTTTTATAGTAGGTCTGTACACAGTGCTCACACATGTGCTATGCAATTATACAATACTAAGATATATAACTGGTCATGTCTTAGCTGCCACGGCTTATTTTGATTCCTGAATTGTTTTTATCTTTTTATTACGGACGCTTTTAACGTGCACGTCTTTCTACATCGTTCTCACATGTACCTATAATTTCAACATGAATGATGTAGGTAACCACTATTTTGTAACAACATTTTGATTTAAAAGAGTGTCCATGGAGTTTCTTGCCCGTTCTTCTCCATAGGTACCTACCTACTAGGCTTTGGAATGGGCAACTAGCATCATCTTTCTGACTGACCGACCCCTTGACAATTCAAAAGTGCCTATAATTGGTTTATTTGAAATAAATGCTTCGAGTTTTTTTTTTTTTTATGTATACAGTGCAAAATAGTTTTTACAATCTGCATCAGCTCCAACAATATGTTCGAAAACTAACCAATAATTTTATGCGCCCTTGTGGAGCAGGGCCAGCGCTAAGCCAAGCATTTTTGTCAGTGATGTAATCCCCCAACTTATAATATGCTTTGGCTATATCGTGTGCGTTTTACACAATATTAAAATTTCGTTTCATTCAGTTGGAGTTTATGGGGAGTTCATTCAGTTGGAGTACATGGGGAGGTATATTATTGTAACATTTTAAACAGTAGGTACCTACCTACCCCAAGGATGAGTCTACTTTAGCCAGTCTGAAACCTGGTTGAACTAATTGGTCCCTATTTCTAGTCCTATAGTTGTGTCTTTCACCTCTTTTACTGAAAATATTGAAATGTTTCCTTACGTCACTGACCTCTATTAAAATACGCCTTACGTACATGATGTTTTCATAGATATATTGACAAGGTACCGTCATGATGTAAATGTCTTTAAACAGCTCCCTTAGAGAAACGCGCCTGCGGAGGGCATATATTGCTTTGCTTTATTTATGGCTCTGTTCTGCAGAAAAAAATTTACCTCAATATCAGCAGCTCGTCCGCATAAAAAAATACGGTAAGACATGATAGGTACTATGAAAAAAACTGAAATAGACTATATAGTCTCGCGGTATCTACATTAGTGTATTGACGGATTTTTCTTACAGCATATGCTGCTGAGCTTAGCCATCCTGCAAGACATGTTAAATGAGGACCCCATTGCAGCCTTGAGTCGAGCGTGATCCCCAGGAAAACAGTTTTGTTGACGAATTCTAGCTTCTCTTTATTCAATACTATGTCATAGGTTATCAATCACTACTTTTAACATTTGGTAAATCTCATGCATTTAGTTTCATTCCGAGTCTTTTGGCGCGGGGATCTCAAAGCCCGGGCTCTAGCCCCACCGTTCACAATAAAGAACCTGAACAAAGTATTGATCGATGTGACAACGGGACTGCCACCTCCTCGCGTCCAGGATCTAGTCTTGGAAGTGTGGAAATGTGGGGGTGGACCCATCATTTAGGTAATTGGAATAATTCTCAGATAGATCTTTTAAAAAGTTCTTGGCGCGTTTCTACCCTGAAAACTTACAAACCAGCATGGAACCGCTGGGTTTTGTGGTGTAGAACTAGTCATATTAACCCCAAGAACCCCTCAGGATCTGACCTAGCTCGTTTTCTGGCTGATCTGCATATAAAACATAAGCTGTCTTATGATACAATATTATAACACAAGTCTGTAGTCTCCACCCTTTATAATGTAAATGATTCAGGTGTTCTGGGTAATCATATGTTAGTGAAACATATTTTGAAATCGATTTCTATTAAAAAACCAACTGTTTCTAAGTTACCCGTGTGGAATATTGATTTTGTATGGTTTCTTGGTAATAGAACGATAAATCGTAACAATATTTTTGATGTGTCGAGACAAGCAGCTGCCCTCTAAGTAATTTGTTCTGGTAGGCGTATTCATGACTTGACACTCCTTATGACCGATAACGATAATTATATTAAAGCACCAGAGCTTAATTGTATAACTATGGCCAGCCTTTGGCTCTAAGACTGATTCATCTGATTGCCTATAGGCAATCAGGATGGAAATTATATTAAAATAATGACAATAGGATGGACCCTGTATACTGGGTTGAACCGACCGTATCCCTGCTTTCCACTAGACGACAGGAAGCTAAATGTCCTAACCTGTTTATCACTACGAGAGGTAGGTGCAGCTCGCGCGGCCTCACGGACTGTTATTGCAGGCTGGGTTAAAACTCTGATGCGTCAGGCAGGTATTGTTGCTACTCCTGGAAGTGTCCGTTCTGCAGTTGCTTCCAAGAATTGGTTGGACAACTTCCCAATGGAAGATATTATGGCTCGAGGAAATTGGAAGTCCTCAAACACTTTTATTCGATTTTATAAACGACAGATTTTGGGCTCTTCTAGGAGTAACAGCATTAATGCTCTCTTTAACCCTGTCATAAAGTGAATTAATATGTTTTAGTTGATTTATTGATGTTTTCTTGAATATCGCTTAAAATGCAGATTATAAATAAATAAATAAATATCGTCTGACATTGCACACAGCACCATCTAGTTCCAAGTTAAGCACTTAAGGCTTGTGTTATGGATACCAGATGGTTGATACACTACTTATATACATTTTTTTTTTTCGTAAATACATACATATTATAAATATAGGTACATCCATGACTCGGGTACAAAAGACATTGCCCAAAACCAGTATCGCTATAAAAGAAAACAGTATAGCAACAAAAATATAGTCATAAATTATGAAATCTTTTTTTAACTTTTCTTACTTATCTTGATCGAAATCGTATGTGGTTTTATTTTTTTTGTTTTAATAGTTACTAATTCGATTTTATTGCATTATATTTTCAAAATGGCTTTCATAAAGTGAAAGCAGTGTTGACAACTTAAAGAACTTCCCCGTAATCGGTTTTAACTGATATGTAGAGGCGGACGTTGTTTTAAAAAATATTTCAAATATAGAATATTCCCGCGTGATTCATATTTTTATTTGTAATTAATATTATAAAAAAAATATTTCTTTCCTAGTTAACAATCTTTTAATAGTTAAAACATCAGTTATGGTCAGGGTGATTTAGATTAACTGTTGGTAACACTACCACGGGCAAATAAAAGGTGACAAAAGTGTCACTGTCAATGTCAAGTCAAACAGCATCGTGTGCGGTAACGAATTTGTTTTTCTTGATAAGTTGTTGAGTTTGTTGTGACAACAAATAACTTATTATTACGTCGAGTACGTGTCCAGTAGTCTTTGGATTCCTGCACGAACAAGATATCTTATTGAAGACTATTGTACTGTTTCTGTGCTAGGGTTGTGGATTGTGTAGAACGTTTGTTTGCGACTACGGTCCGAGACTCTGTGCAGAAAATCAAAACGATTGTATTAAAAATGTCACGCTGTGTGAACTGTGCCCTTTCTCTGGTACATCCTTTACCCCGTCGTCAACTCGGGGAAGCAACGGATGCAATGGTTAGAATTTTACGATCTTGGATTGCACCAGCAACGGTCAGTATAATCTTATTAATCGTATCGTCTTATCTGACCAAGATTCTGTCTGGACTTTAAAAGAGACTGTGACCTCTGAGTTTGTTTCGGCCTTTCTTCTCAGAGTAGTCGGATAGGAAACGCCGACCTCATCTAGTTTAAAAAAAAAATATGATTGACGTGTAAAAGTGTTTGTAAAAACCTACTTACAGAAATAAAATCATTTATCATTTATCATTTATTCATTGAGTTATGTTTTATTGTATTTTTACCACTTTTCTCAAGACTCGCACACTTTTAGACATACGTGCTAAGCTAAACAAGTAATATTGATACTATAGATACAAGAAAAATCCTAGTTATCCCAAGACATGGGGGTCCAAGTCTTTTAGCACTATTTGTATTTGGTTGTGCATTTAACTTTCACAGGTGATACTATAGAAACTACTTTAAGTATTATAAATAATAATTGCATCATGATAGATACCACCACAAAAAAGGAGTCTTACTTTGATTTCATTTTGTATTTGTTTTGCCTGTTTGTGACAAAAATGTATGTTTTTTATTAAACTAGTACTAAGATCAATATCTAAACAGAATGTTTTATGTATCTTTTATATTTATTTTTAGATGTCAGTGGAAGATGTTGTTTGTCAAGAATGTTATACAATACTTGAAAGAGCATCTAACTTATCGGGTGGATCAACAATTGAACGAGCTTATGGACATCAAGAAGTGTGCTTTGTCTGTGGATCTTCCATATTAAGAGCTAAGACACACAGAGTATCAATTGATAGCCCTGAAGGAAATGTCATAATGTCGTGCATACCTACTCAGCAGGTATCTATACTTGTATTTAATATAATTATAATAACACTGCTCATTAAAATAATTCTCAGAATGTACAAAAACTTCTCATGATATTTTCAAGTTGGTATTTGACCTGTATTCCACATATCATAATTGTTTTTGGTGTATAATCTTATGCTTGAAATCCTTTCTAGTAAGGTTAAAGCTTTCAATTTTCTTTTTTTAGGTACACAGGCTAGAAAGAGTTTGCTTACGTTGTTGGACGAATGCCTATAGAAGTGTGAGAAGACAGACTCAGCATGATCAAGATAGACAACCGCAGTTTGTTCGTGAAGAAGCCATTGCAACACAAGAGAACATGGATGTTGCTACATCAAGTCGTGAAGTGGAAAGTGCATCAGAAACTTCTGTGCCTTCAAGGGATTTCTCAATACCTACACCACCACCACAACCTATTCAGCAATTGCATCAGGATCATAATGTTGCACATTACCCTAAAATAATCTCACGTATTTATAAAAGAGCAGCCGCATCATCACGGCATTGTATTTTTGTTGATTGTAGGAATACAGAACGTTTGCTGGTACCATCTGTTATAAAGGAAATGTTATTGTCAGAGCATAAATTGTATACACCAATTAGTGCCCGAATATGCAGTTATCATCTTAGTATTGGTTCTTGGGATGAATTACAGTTTCATTATAATGATTTTACTGGGAGCCAAATGGACGACATGATGTCAATTATGGATAGAAGTACTCGCAGACAGTACGACTTTTCTAATATTAGAGAAATGAATCCACATCTCTGTCATTATTGGTTAGGGATCAATGCTGAACAATTTTATCAGTTGTTATCACATGTACCACAGCTGGCACTGGAAACTCCTTGTCCTAGTGTGGCTTTAAGTATAATGTTGGTTAAACTTAGAACTGGTGACAGCAATGAACGCTTATCAACATTGTTTCGACTTCCTAGAAGCACTTTAGAAAGATATATGTCTAAAGCAAGACATTGTTTGGGTAATACATTTGTACCCTTATATTTAGGCCTTGGTCACATGTCAATACAAGATGTGGCAGCTAGAAATAAAATCATTCCAGAGGGTTTATTTGGAAACCCAGATATGCCAGTTTCTACCAAGCCAGCAATTGTTATATGTGATGGTACTTATGTCTACGTGCAAAGTAGTAGTAATTATTCATACCAAAAACAAACATACAGCTTACATAAATACCTTAATTTGGTAAAACCATTTTTGTTTGTCTGCTGTGATGGATTCATTTTACAATCACTTGGCCCATTCCCAGCAACTAAAAGTGATTCGGATATTATGTCCTCTGAATTTCGCAATGAAACCAGTGTAATACGAAATTATTTTAGGCCTGGGGATGTTTTTATTTTAGATAGGGGCTTCAGAGATGTAATTGGCGAATTGCATAGCCATGGTTATAAAGCTTATATGCCTGAGTCACTTTTGGAAGGCCATAATCAGTTGACCACAGGACAGGCAAATCGATCTAGATGTGTAACAATGTGTCGATGGGTGGTTGAAGTTGTAAATGGACGTATAAAACGAGATTTTAAATTATTTCGCCAAGAATACTTCAACCGTGCATCAACACACCTTATGTTAGACTTCAATATTGCATATTGTGCACTTTTAAATAAGTTCCATGCGCCAATAGTAGACCGGCCTGATGCTCAACAATTCTTAGAATTAGCTAAAGCTAGATTAAATACAATAAATCATTTGGGTGCGTACATACAAAATGAAAATATTAATAGAAGGAGAGCCATTTTCCTAACCATAGATGCTGATCATCCACATTTGGACACATTTCCAAGACTTACCTTACATGATCTGATGACAGTAGCTCTAGGTTCCTACCAGTTAAAACAGGCTCGGTCGTACTATGGGGAGCATGTCCGTAGAAACGGAAAATACGAAATCGAGTTAGCAAACGACATTGAGGATGACTTGCCACTGATACTGGGAACGGACAAGTATTTAGTAAGGGGACGAATTAAATCACGTCACGTTAGCAGAAAAGTGTACTATGCTTACATTTTAGTTAATAGGGCTATAAGTAACTCAGTAGCTGATATTGCTGGTTACTATTGCAATTGTTTGGTGGGTAATCGAACCGTGGGATGCTGCGCACACGTAATGACCATTTTGTGGTATCTTGGTTGGGCTCGATTTAGATCAGTTGAGCCGCCGGCTCCGTTTTTAGACGACATATTTTATGAATATGATGATCATATGGACCAATAAAACTATTTTATTCCTATAAACAAGCATTGTTATTTTCTATTCCCTATACTACTAACCTATAAACCCATTTAAACTCAAACTCAAAGCATTTATTTCAAATAAACCAATTACAGGCACTTTTGAATAGTCAAGGGGTCGGTCAGTCAGAAATAAGAAGCTAGTCGCCCATTCCAAAGCGTAGTAGGTACCTATGGAGAAGAACGGGCAAGAAACTCCACGGACACTCATTTAAATAAAATAAAATGGTTACATAATATTGGTTACATCATTCAAGTTGAAGTTATACATATGAGAACGATGCAAAACATTAAAAGCGTCCGTTAGAAATAAAAATATAAATTAAATTAAAATCGCCGTGGCAGCTAAGAGATGACCAGTCCCTACTGACGGCGCCCGTTCACGAACATGACGCATGGATTAGCACCATTCAGCTCAACCATTTTGAAGGGAGCTAAATGATCCAACACACGCGCCACCGCCAGCGAGACATTAGAGTGAGCATGACATACTCTCAGCCGCCAGGGCACATTCAAGTCAATGAAAGACATACTCAGTACCTAAATGGTAGCTTTATAGTCGGTACATGGTGCCCACACATGTGCCATGCAATTATACAATGCAATTATACAATGCTAAGTAAGTGTAACCTACCTACCATTGTAGCTAATATTATTTACTCAGGATTATTCACTAGTTTGATGGAACTATTTTCTGGTGTCTTGTGAGTATTCAAATCTGTATTCAAATGTTGTAAGGACTGCTTTTTTTAGTAGAAGGTTGGCTCCAAACTAACCTCAAAACTTGAATAGAAAATCACAAAACAATAAAAACCCCACAAAATAAATAGTTCATTTTTATTTCCTTGGAAAATATGACATCTCCCCTCTTTTATGTCCAATTTATGCTATCATACAACTTATTTTTATGCGCAACGGCGGTCCATAGAAGGATGGGCAATGTCTTTTCCATATTCATCACAAACATTTGCCCCTACCGGGATTCGAACCCAGGACCATTTGGTTTCGCTGACTACACTTAGCCACTGTAGCCACTACACCAAACGTGAAAAACAAATGCAATCTTTCCCTACACATTGGCGTTCGTCATGAGCGTCACCAGGCGATAACAGACACATCTCAATTGTTTAATTATGCTTCGAATAACGGTCAAGTGGTTTAATATCGGCGTTTTACCTGAAATAAAACGCTTATGAAACTACTTTTTCGAAGCTTAATAGTAATTTCTGCCTGGTGAAAAACTCAATCATCCAATGAACAAGACGAGTTGCGCACGCTCAAAAGTGCGCTCCCCTCTCTGACCTGGTGACGTAATGAGAGCGAGACAAACCTATAGCGCTAGAAACGTAAGGAAAAAAGACACAGGAAACCAGATCCAGCCTATCTCAATTGTTTAATTATGCTTCGAATAAGGTAAGTAGTTTAATAAGCGTTTTATTTTAGGTTAAACGTCGATATTAACTTCTTTCACTTTCGTATTTCTTTACAATATAATATGTGTTTTGTACGCTGTTTTTATCTCTTTTCAGCTTGTATTAATATTCAGCATAAATGGTGCATGTAGACGTCAAGAGTTGGCAAACATCACGACTAATGATGTCGAGAACCATGGGCGGGTTCTTCTTGTCCAGGTCAAAAACACAAAAAATAAAATTCCAAGATCGTTCACAATACAGGGGCCTTTTCACGACATAGTGAAGAAATACGAAGCGCTTCGTTCAACAAAAGCGATATCTAACAGATTTTTTCAAAATTACCGAAATGGAAAATGCACTAACCAACCCATTGGCATAAATAAATTTGGAGCAATGCCGAAACAAATTGCCACTTTCTTTTTTTTTTTTTTTTTTTTAAATAATAATCGTTTCATTTTCAAATAACTATATAAACTAACCAAACAAAAATATAAAATATAATAACCTAAACTAACTAAAACTATTAACAAATTAAAATATGGCGTCGAAAAATTCCTCTGCATCGCTGTCGACTGGTAAAGTACCCAAGAGACTGGCGGCATTGCCACGTTGTATGGCAATGCTAAGCCTCTGGCCAAGGTAAAGGCCAGCCCTTGGATCCCGGGAAGTGTCAACAAGCCGTTTGGAGATTTCGTTGAACAAACCGTGAGCACTCGGACCCCACGGCCCGAGGGTTTCAACCCCAAACGGCTCGAAAATATAATTGCCGATAAGGTTATTATTAGAGATGTGCCGACTATGACTTTGGCCGACTAGCCGACTAGCCGACTAGTCGGCAGCAGAATGGCCGACTAGTCGGCCGACTAGTCGGCTAGGCCGATCATTACTTTCGGTAAAATCCGGGTGACGTCGGAAATGTTCGTGAGCGCGCTCTCGGCTCGTAGAATTGGCGCGCAGCCGGCACCTACGCGGACCTGTCAGGACATGTTTTTTTTTGTTGACATTGCGTCGTTCATTCTACGTCATTCATTATTTGTAAACATAAAAAACGGCGTTTTATTGGTGTTTAATGAAATAAAGAATATATAACGTTCAATTACTAAGCTAACACAGTGCAAATAATTGAATTTATAGTGAAATTAACTAAATAAGATTGTTTGCGTCATGTCGAAAAAGAAATCACGCATTTGGATTTTTTTTTTGACGAATTGGAGGGAGAAGGTAGCAGTAAAGTGAAGTGCAATCAGTGTCAAGCAGTTATTTCTCGTGGTGGTCAGGGGAAAAAGGCAAATACTAGGTACGAGCATGACAAATCATATTAAGTACAAACATTCACAACTGATGCCTCAACTAGGTTCTGCGATTAAAAGTAGCTCGTCAAGAGAAGAGGATCTGTCGCCGGGTACGTCGCAGTCGCAGTCACAACTGGAAATTCTACCACCAACTCCAATCTTGCCGACACCAGGTTCTTCAGAAGGTAGTTTATTACAAAAATACCAGCAAAATATTGAAGAAAGTTTTGTCGTACAGTGGTCTTATGAAGATTCACGATCAAAGGATCTTATAATAAAAAATAACAAGAGTAAAGATACAATTTCATTTCAATCACTCTATTTTTTAAGCATATTAACATGAGTGAGAAGCGGGCCGACTAGTCGGCGGATTTAGCCGACTAGTCGCCGACTACAAAAATGGCCGACTAGTCGGCTTTACCGACTAGTCGGCGACTAGTCGGTACATCTCTAGTTATTATACTTTCGCCGTTTGAGGTTTTCCGCAGCCGCAGCAGCAGCGCCTGCACAGCACGCCGAGTCAGGAAGATGGGATGGTGCAAGAGTATCGACACAAGTTGCGTCCCACACTAAAGGCCTACCCACCTTCCAAGGAAATAAAGACATGCCGTCCGGTCTCTTGCCATCGTCGCGTGCCAAGCCATTAGGTTCTAATACAGCTGGAACGCCGACGGTGACAAGAGCTCGTCGGATGATGTCATTTATGTTCGCGTGCCGAGCTAAGCGGCCCGCACTTCGGCTGCAAGACAGGCCATGGTGTCCAAGGCTGTTGACAACTTCGCCACAGTATGAGCACACGTTTCTGATACACGCTGTATACGTATAGCATTATTGTATGTAATATAATAAGACACAGCAGGTTCAGTTCATAAAAATGTGTATTATTAGTTATTTCATATCGTTATTGCACATTATAAACAAAACATAATCTATTAGTGGAATGTCGACATAATCACGAAACTTACGATAAATACACAAACACACAGTTACACAACACATTCATCCTGGTCCAATAATAAAACATTTAAAGTTAAACTACAATAAAATAATGTAAAGTAGAGAATTCGATCAAATCATTTAAGAAACAATTTTTAATTCATTTTCTGGTATTTTGGTTGGTCGCTTTATAATTAGTTTACAAAAAGACAAATATACACTTGCACCACAAAATAGCCTTAAAAAGGGCTTATCTGGGTACACCTTTTCAGTGCTAAGTTTGCGCTGTCTCCGCGAAACAATCGCTACAATCAGTTAAATTTGTAGAACTTGTTAGTTTTGTAGAATTTGTTAAATTTGTATAAATTTGTAGCTGTGTTATTTAATATTTATTTTAAATAGTTAATTCTTCTTTTTCACTATATTTATGTGCTAATTAACTCATAAACCCACCTTCGCTCGGAACTTTCCTTTCACTTTCACTCTTCTACATCCACAACATATTTTGAAATATTCCACACAACCATGGACAGCAAGCTTGTGCACAGTATGGAGGAACTGGAAAAGCTGTTTAGCTCCCGCATGCGTGAGTACGAAGATAAGCTGCAGAGAGCTACAGCTGGAACTGACCCTGCACATTCGGATCTTGCGGCTCTTTCCCTGGACTTCACCGAGTTTAAATCCTTTGTCTGCAAAACTTTGTCTCACTTCAAAACCCAGATAGAACTCCTGTCTTTGAGTTTGGACAGACACGAGACTGCGACGCGAAGAAAGGTCTTGCTGTTTCACGGTATTCCTGAGGAACAAAATGAAAAGCTGTGCGACGGGATTCAACTAATTTTGTCTCAACAACTAATGATCGATGACATTAAATTGGATCATTTGGACGTATGCCACAGACTGGGAGCCCCCCAGGGCAAAACAAGACCTGTGTTGGTGCGATTCAAAGACATGGAACATCGTCGGTTAGTTTGGGACAGTAAAACTATACTCAAGGGTAGCGGCATCACCATTTCAGAGTTTCTTACTAAGACACGGCACCAGGTATTTATTGCTGCCCGCAAGCACTTTAACATGAATAGCTGCTGGTCTGCAGAGGGAAGGGTTATCGTCTTAACGCCTGACAAGGCTCGTCGGAAGATAGCATCCATGGGTGAGCTTGAATCCTTAATCGCGTTATTCCCCGCTCCGGCCGGATCTGCCGCTCCCACTGATCCCGTGCCTGCCGCTTCTACCTCGCCAGCAGTGGCATCTGCATCGACTGTAACCGCAACCCCTAAAAGAAAGGTTGTGAGGAAGGCTCGTCGCTGAGTTTACTAAGTTAGATGTCCTTGCTTGATTTACATTGACCATTTGTAATACATTCGTGTAATGTCGGTACACTTTAAAATTCAATTTTCTTTTTGTTAGTCTACCCATAGCATTTACTATTGTACATTTTTCTCACAACGTTTAGGTTGCCGGTAGATGTTTTTATTTTTCTGTTGTAGTGACGTGACGTCTGTCAAGTGTCAGTGTCATTTTTATTTTTATTTACGTTACGTTCCGTTACACTTTGCGTTAGTCCACTTTGTTTTTGTATGAGAATGTTGTGGCTTACACTATCGTTAACTTTTAGTCATTTTTATTTACGTAAAATTTTTGCTTATCTAGTTTATAAATGTTGTGTTAAAATTTCTATCAACAACAGCGAATAGGTGTTTTTATTGGTTAAGCGTATTATTGTTTTATCTGTTAGTCTTGAAATTGTTTGTATTGTAGTTTTTTATATTATTTTTTATTAATTTATATATTATTATTTTTATTTTTGCAAACTATGACCGATGTTGTCCTTGATGGTAATTTTTTCTCTTGTTCCTCCTCTTCTAGCAGTTTTCTTAGTGCGGCGAGTGGTTCTTCCTCGCCTCTTACTCTCGGCGATCAGATTTCCTCTTTGATCTCCCACCTCCCCAACAACCTCAACATCGCTCACATTAATGCCCAGAGTGTTCCTGGCCATTACTCTGATCTTCTGGCTTCCTTTAACTGTGCTCATATAGATGCTTTACTTATCTCTGAGTCCTTCTTCAAACCCACACTCTTATCTGTTCATTATGCCCTTCCTGGCTTTGTCCTTATTCGTAATGATAGAACTGGGAAGGGTGGTGGTGGTGTTGCCATTTACTTGCGTACTGATATTCCCTACAAGATTATCAGCTCATCTCCATCTTTCTATTCGGGATCAGCGGAGCATCTATTTCTAGAAATTTCCTTGCATCACACTAAAATGCTACTCGGAGTCCTTTACAGTCCTAACCTCAGTATCGATTACTTTGACTCTTTTGATTCGCTTTTAAATGATTTCTGTCCCTCTTATGACCACGTAGTCTTGATGGGCGATTTTAATACTTGCCTTCTTAAAAACGACAGTCGTACTCATAAACTTCAATCTCTCTTATCTGCTTATAATCTTAGTATTCTGCCTCTTTCTGCTACTCATCATTTCCCTAATTGCACCCCTTCTCTGTTGGACCTGATGATTGTCTCTAACTCTAGTAATGTAGCTGTCCACGGACAGCTCAGCGCTTGTTTTTCTTACCACGACCTCATCTTTATGTCCTACAGGATTCGCCCTCCTAAGCGTAAGCCGCAATATATTTTCCTTCGGAACTACAAGGGCATTGACCTGGAGGCATTACTGCGTGATGCTGGTATCATTGACTGGACGGACGTCTTGGAGAGCTCATGTATCAACGATATGATTCACATTTTTTGCAGCTCTGTTCGCAGCCTTTATGACCGGCATGCCCCTATCCGTCGAGTCAAAGTCAAATATGTTCCGGCTCCTTGGCTTACTCCTGCCATTAAGGATGCGATGGCAAATAGGGACAGAGCCAAAAGGAGGTTAAAACGCTGTTCTTCCGAGCGCAACTTGAATGCGTATAAGGTGCTGCGTAATCGCTGCAGGCGTATGTGTAGAGATGCAAAGAGATGCTACTTCCACAATTCTCTCGACAACCGCAACTCCTCTGAAGTCTGGAAGTTTCTTAAAACTGTCGGCATTGGCAAGTCTCCAGTCGTTTCCAGTAATGACATTGACGTGTGTGCTCTTAACAAACATTTCTCACATCCCCCTGTTACTTTGGATCCGCACGTCAAATCATCTACGTTAAATAAACTTTCTTGTTTGCCAGTGCCGCAGTGTTCTTCCTTTGAGTTAAGGCCAGTGAGTGAAATTGAGGTCAAAAAGTCCATTTGTGCTATCTCCTCTACTGCGGTTGGTAACGATAATCTTTGCTCAAGAATGATTTCTCCTATCCTCCCCACACTACTTCCCGTCTTGACCCACATTTTTAATTTCTCCTTGTTTTCTTGTACTGTCCCTGAGGCCTGGAAACAAGCTCATATCATCCCCTTACCCAAAATTTCTAAGCCGGTCTCACCCACCGATTTCCGCCCCATTTCTATTCTCCCTTATCTCTCTAAAGTTCTTGAACATATCGTTCATCAACAACTTTCTGCCTTTCTATCTACTAATGACCTACTGAGTCCTCTTCAATCTGGTTTTCGACCTGGTCATAGCACAATAACGGCTCTTTTGAAAGTTACTGATGACATCCGCTGGGCTATGGACCACAAATCTCTTACTTTACTTGTACTTCTCGACTTTAGCAGTGCCTTTAACTCTGTTGATTTTGACATCCTTCTAGGGATCCTTAAATCTTTAAATTTCTCCTCTCCCACCATTAATTGGTTTGACTCCTATCTTAAGGGCCGCTCGCAGCGGGTTTGTCTCGGCGAGGCATCTTCTGATTGGTGCTCTCTTTCCGCAGGTGTGCCTCAGGGCGGCGTTCTCTCTCCTCTTCTCTTTTCTATTTTCATTAACTCTATCACCAGTGTCATCTCTTCCTGCTTCCATCTCTATGCCGACGATCTGCAGCTCTACAATCATTTTTTAAGGGAAGATGCAGAAGCCGCCGTGTCTGCCATGAACAGCGACCTGGATTTGATTAGCGAGTGGTCGCGGTCTTTTGGACTGCAAATCAACCCTAAGAAATCCCAGGCCTTGATTATCGGCGGCAGGTATATGCGGAATAGGCTCGATGTTGCGTCGCTGTCTCCACTCTGTCTGAATGGTGTTCAGATTGAATACGCACATACGGTCAAAAATCTGGGGGTGACCATGGATTCCTATTTATCATGGACTGCCCATGTTGCTCAAGTCAGTCGCAAAGTGCACTACACGTTCCATTCGTTGAAATGTCTCCAGAGCGTCTTGCCCTTGAACACCAAAATCTCTCTTGCTCAAACTCTCATTCAGCCCATCGTAGATTATGCTGATGCCTGTTATTTGGATGCCACCGAGGAGCTTTTAAATAAACTTGAGCGTTTGCAGAATATATGTATTCGTTTTGTTTTTAACCTTAAAAAGTATGATCACGTTTCCAACTTTCGCAAGATACTCAAGTGGCTCCCCATTCGACTTCGCAGGAACTCTCGGATATTGTGTCTACTATTCAACCTCCTTCACAATCCTAAAACGCCATCCTATCTGCGGGAGCGTTTTTCCTACGCCCGACCTTCAGATGCGCCTTGCAGGTCGCATCTTAGAAACCTCCTTAAGTCCCCTCCCCACTCCACCGACTTTTACTCCTACTCCTTCACTGTGCACGCGGTGCGGTTGTGGAATTCACTTCCGTCTGACATTAGGGACTGCCAAACTGTTGCAGTTTTTAAAAGAAGAGTGAAAGAACACTATCTTTCCACTTCGTCATAGTTGCGTAATTGCGTATATATTAATATTCTAGTGTTATTTATTTTAGAAGTATGTATGTATGTTTGTATGTATGTATGTATATTCTCATACTATTCGTTTTATTTTATTAAGTGAATTGTTTTTGATTTTATGTATTTTATTTTCTATTTTAGTCTTACACACGCTGTCTACATCTCTAAATCTACTATCCTATCGCAGGTATGCTGGAAGAGATTTCATTAGAAATAAGCATCACCTTTGTACCTATTTTTCTGTTTTTTTCTTCTTGTCTGTTTATATAAGTGTGTACATAAATGGTTAAATAAATAAATAAAAATAAATTAAACACCCGGTTTCTGGGACGAAACCCAACACTAAAATGAGGTAACAATTGTCAAGCGCATGTCACCTGTCATTATTATTATCTCCGGATGACTGAGTTATCAACAGCCAATCAGATCACTGGACATGGGTTTAATTTTGAAACTTCCCCAGACACCCAAGTTGCAAAGAGTATGTTGATCGGTAGAAGGACACTAAACACTAAGGGCTGATTTCACCAAAGTCAGACATATTTTATCCGTGGAATAAAATT
The DNA here is from genome assembly GCA_937001585.2 of Brachylomia viminalis. NCBI lineage: Eukaryota > Metazoa > Arthropoda > Insecta > Lepidoptera > Noctuidae > Brachylomia > Brachylomia viminalis. The sequence goes on along the minus strand of OW443321.2, from coordinate 659,703 downwards.
GACGTCTGACAGTTCTAGTATGGAAGAACTGTCAAAAATCCAAAATTTATTCTCACGATAAGACTTATTCTAGGTATAAAAGATTGGTGAAAATCGCCCTAAGCGAGACACGATAGAAGTTGTATTGTTATTACGCCTGTGGGCGTTTATTGTCCCTCCAAGTGTTAAACACTCGTAAATTAACTATCAGCAGTTTGAAAAGTCCCCTTTTCACTAGATCATCATATAAAAACTTAATTCATTATTTTTCATTGTGATTTAACTTATAATTAACTAACCGATTAAATTATACTAAGTACATATTAACACATTTATCGTCACATTTAGACCACGTTTCCTTTTACATTACTAGCATCCATTTCCATTCCATTCCATTTTTTTTTTCATCCATTTTACCCCAAAACGAGTTCTAACTTTAGTTTAAGCCAGTTATTATATTTTCGTAATTATTCCGATAACCGTAAAGTTTTGAGTACCAAATTGACAACTAAGACTGAGTTCTAAAGTCAGCTTATTTATTAAGAACTATACGCTCGACAGAATAGAGTTCAAAATACAATAACTGGGTCGAGGGACTCGGCTTGGAATAAAGTAAGAAACCGTTTTGTGATGAGACGTTCAAAATGTAATTTCATTCGCTAGTTTGTTCCATATATCATTAGTTTTTTATTTGTCAACATTTGATACTTAATCAAACCTTCACAAACAAAAACATTATCACTCCATTTAACTATCTACTCTATGTCACAGAAACTCATTTATTAACTGACTTCAAAAAAAGGAGATGTTATGCATTCGGCGAGTTTCTTTTAAGTACATCATGTTCCCACATGGTTCTGTCACTTCCCAGCTTCACTATTAACATTCTTACAAGTTTCCCTGAACAATGCATCCAAGGAAGTCTGTTGAGCTTTCGATAACTTTGCCCCTTTCATGTCTAAAACTTTATGAAACTCCGCCACAGTACACTCTGGCAGTAACTGCACGAACTGCCCCACAAAACCTTCTAAATTTCCATCTAGAGGAGCCATCACCAATTTCAGTATCATTTCGGCTTTAGTCATCAATTTAATGACGACTTTAGTATAAGTCGCAGGCGCCGGTCGACGAACTTCGGATCCTATGGAAGGCAGCTCCAACAAAGCAGTTTTCAACATGTGTGTGTCTAACAGCAACTGTTCGGAACCTACCGTCGAAATTGGCTTACACTTGTAAATATTCTGAATGAATTTTGGTATGAAAGAATTCGCGAAACGGATACAGAATTGGGTGAAATATTTCCGGGAAGAGGAGAGATTATCTCGGAGATAAGGGACTGTATTTTTAAGGTACATGATAATTTGTGTGACGTAAGAGCTCTGGTCTCCTACGTTGTCGAAGTGTAACCAAGATATCTTGGTCATGGCTTGGAGGGCTGGCTCGCAAGCCAGCTCCAGGTCTTGCTCCAGTAGCTGGATACAGTTGCTGATGATCTTGTGGAACAGGTCTTGTTCTGGAGTCATGTCTATCTTGTCTGCGAGGCCGGAGGATACCTTGAATGAGAAGATGTTGGTTAAAAATTACACTCTTACAGGTACAGTCAACAGCACATCGGTGGTAACACTGGCCCTATGAAAACCAACCTTACTGCTACGACATAAGGGCACTGTCAATGTCAAATTGTAACCATTTGCAGTTGACTGTACCAAAGAAAAGGAAACAAGGAAGGAAGGTTCAAGGAACAAAAACTAAATTCTTAAGGGAAACTCAACAACTCTTGTATGGATGGGTTAAGTTAACAGGGGGCGGGTAGTCTACAGGGGTTTTTTCAATAAATTGGAGAAACTTCACAGAATTAATGGTATTAACTTATAATTTCAAGTAACTACATTACATTTTTTTTAACCTCGTAATCAGCAGTATTTACTTTAATTTATGTGTAAGAAAATAATTTTATTTTTGTTAAGTCATGATTATACTCATCGAAGTTTCGCCAAGTACTTAAAAAGACGTTGTTGTGTAAGCACATGACATACAGACAAAAACACAGACATACAATGACATCGTGTATACAAAACGATCAAACCAACCTTTTCCTTCAGTTTCTGTTCCAAGTGTATGGTGGTCTCCAGACAATACTCTGCCGTTGTTATCACGCTCGTGATCTTCGAGATTTCTTGTTTAGTGTACCTGTAACACGAAAGAAACAGTTGGAAGATAAATATTATTACTTCAGTTTTTGGACGTATTTTGTTCTTATTTAAACATGACAGGCGTAATGTGGGTATACTAACACCTCTTCTTAATGTGGGTATACTAACACCTAACGTCTTTAAAAAGTCCTTGATCTCGCGAAAGCCTTCGATACAGTTCCCGTTTCCACTCTTAATCAAACTTGAGAAATTGGGTGTCAGGAGGATACAACTAGATCTTTTCCAAAGTTACCCCTCGAATCATTCGCAAAATGTCCGCACCAATGGCTATAACAGCGAGGAGCTTTCCATTCATTATGGGGTACCACAAGGAAGCATTTTGGGCCCCACTCTTTTCTTAATCTTTATTAATGACCTGTGTGATCTCAATATCGATAATGCAAGGGAATACCGAATTATAGAAAATATAAACGTGATAGACGTCGAAAAGATATGCACTCTGCCGCGAGTACGGTCAACTTTTGCAAAGATGTTTTTGCATTTTCTTAGTCCGTTCCTATATAATAAAATAAACGAAGAGTGTCAAATCTACGGACCATCGTATTAGAAATGCAAAAAGATTGTGCAATCGTACCTCCAAAATAAGTCATATGACGAAACAGAAAAAATCAACATAAACAACATGGACAAGCAAATACACACACACACACACCAACACACACTCCCCCACACACACAATCTCACACCCACCCCCACACGCACAATCTCACACACACCACACGCACTTTTATTTACCTTAAAATTATTTTATTGTCACATTAATAAAACGTATCTTTAACTAAAATGGTCCATCTCAATACTCCAATATTGTAACAGTAACATCAGAAGCACTATGTAACCTTTACGTCATTATACCGTAGGGGACCGGACTGCTTCTCCTTAACACAGGTTTTCATAACCTAGCTAGGAAGCTAGGTTATGAAAACCTGTGTTAAGGAGAAGCAGTCCGTCCGTGTCAGTGCTCACCCACACTTTTGTAGATACGTGGGTCACACGGAAAGTTTTTAGAAAATAAAAAAACGGAAAGATGTAGAAGCCTGTTAATATTTATTCTTTCAAGTACGTAGTACTGTTATCATTAATCACTTCAAAACCGATCACAAAGGACGTATTTTTTGCTTAGATCCAACACAGTGCAGAAATGTTATATGAAATCTCATGGTTGCACAGTTTTTCATTAACGCACTGTTTTTTATTTGTATTCCAGAGGTTTAATGTCTCCCATTAAGTTTAATATAAAATGTATGCATTAGATCAGAAAGATACTGGCTGAAAATAAAAATCGTCTGAATAAAACCAGCATGGTTAAAAAAAAAACAAATGGCGCGCATTTTGTACCATTGTAAAACTTTGATACTTACTTCATATTTAGCAAGCAAAGTTTTAAAAAATGCAAATAGACCGCGATAGCGATATGAATTCAACTCCAGAGTTTTTATTTTGAGTAGGTATATTTTGTCACGGTAGGTAGACTGGTAGTTGAAAGAAAAGTAAGTAAGTAAGTAATAAGTAAGTAAGTAAGTAAGCTAAAGTGAGTAATTAATGCACTCGTGTAATTTAGTGCTCTCGCATGCGCTCGGGCACCAACATAACACTCGTACATTAAGAACTCACTTTGCGCTCGATGCAACAATCTACTATTATTGCTTTTCGAAGTAGTCTTGTCTTGTTAATGACTTTCTAAACACCGTCGCATGCGATGTAACCATTGACGGAAGCAGCGCGCCCATTCTTCTTTAGCTTTCTTTCTTTTTCAAACGCAGCATCTTGAGGGTTCATAAAACGAATTCCTCTAAGTTAATTTTTTATTTTTGGAAATAAATAAAAGTCACAAGGTGCCAGGTCCCGAACTCCCGACTGTAAGGACGATGACTTACTAACTCCACAACTTTGATAGACAAATATTCGATAGTCCGTCTGGCGGAGTGAGCTGGAGCGTTGTCGTGGTGGAGGAGGATCCTGCTTCTTGGGCGCTGCTGTCTAACATTTTCCAAGACAACTGGTAAACAATGATTGACATACCAATCTGCAGTAACAGTATTTTTATCTTGTAGGACAATTGTGAAATCACCCGTCCGTCCAAAGAATTAGGCAATCATCTTTTCTTTCGACTTCTGCCCTTCTTTACTTTTGTCGGCAAATCTTCGAATGGTTACGTCCATTGCGCAGATTGTCTTTTGGTTTCGTGTTCATAACAATTCATCCAGCTTCCATCACCTGTGAGTCCTGTGACGATGTCATATACAGCATTCGAGTCACCTCCGTCATATTTTTCAAGCATTCAGCGGCACCAATCCAAACGACGGCATTTTTGATTTTCCGTCAAATTATGAGGTATCCATCTAGTACAAAGCTTTCTGATGCTTAAATGTTCATGTAAGACTTTTTGTACTTGACTCATACCAATGCCTTAAGCTGCCCGAATCTGTTGATATGTCACCCTTCTATCAGATTCTATCATTAGCCGCACAGCACTCACGTTATCTTCAGTAGTCGCCGTAGAAGGACGTCCTCCTCGCGAATCATCAGTGAGTTTGCTTCGACCACGTTTAAACTCATTAAACCAGTTGTAAACAGTGGCACGGGATGAGGCTTCGTCATGAAATGCTAATCGACGTCGATCGTAACATTGTTGTTGAGTAAGACCGCAACGAAAGTCGTAACAAATCATTAAACGAAAAATTTCTGTAGTCAAATCCATTTCGGCGCACGACAGACTTTTTAAATTGCCGCCAATTTGTAAAAACAAATGACTTAAGAACTCATTACACATCTAGAGATTCCAAAGAGTTCCTAATTCGAAATTTTAATAAATTTGTCATCTGCTGTTTATTCTTACTAGCTTATTCTAAAAAGATTCAGTGTTTCAGTATACCTAGTACTTATTTTTTGTAAAACTGTATTTTTTAACGTGTACTACAATGCTTTGTGTTTGAGTAAATAAACATTATTATATTATATTATTATATTTATGTAATTGCTTATATGTTAGGTATTTAATCCTCTCCGCCGAACATAGGCGGAGAGGATTGAGGATTGGAGGAGATCGTCATCAACATGATGACGATCTTTTATTTACAGAGCAGGAGGTCAATTTCCTTAGTTAAAAACGTTCACAATCTAGTCACAAACTCATCTCAGAGTCAATCAATGTCTTAAACTTGTCAAAGTGATGGTAAATTTGATGTATTTTTGACAGATGTGTTCGAGATTAGAATGCAAACGTTCTTAAAAATATGGGAATTGCGTCTCTGGTGTATTTCATCACCTGCTCAACCTTTTCCCTACTATGTCGGGGTCGGCTTCCACTCTAACCGGATGACATGGAGCGCCTGCCTACCCGGTGAGCCGGTGGGCTAGTCCTTACCTGGTGTGCCGGCTGTCGCTGGCCTCGTCCCGCAGCAGCGTGTGCAGGTTGGTGACGATGCCGGGCACGCCGAGCGGCAAGCCCGCCGCGCCGCCGCGGGGCAGGCTGCCCTGCAGGACGGCGCTCGCGTACTCGCGGAGGTACTTCTGGAACACGCCGGCGAGTTCTGGGGAGAGAGAGATACTAATTATATTATTATTAAAACCTGAGTTTTGTCATTAATTAATGGGCTTTAATGGGCTCTTGACCTCGATCTTGACAGTAATGGGTGAGGTCTACGACGAACGACGTACTCAGAACATACCAGTTCACTCTTAATTTACAAAAGTCTACCTCATTGGTCTAGTGGCATGATTTATTGACTGATGTTGTCCTTGTCCGGGTCGGACAAAGTGTTATTAGTTCGTTCCATACGGAAGTTACGCAATAACAATGCGAGCACAAATCAAAACATAAGCAAAAAAGTAATAACAATAATTTCCTAAATAATCAACTCTCTTCTGTCTCTTCGTGTTCAATGTACGCATACATTGTTATTACAAAAAGCGGTTTAACTGAAAACCCCGGTTTAAAGCTCTATAAACTACGGTTTAAACCAAAATGATATTACAAAACGTGGTTTTTCGAAAAACCGTGGACCATATCATGGTCTAACGCTAAACCTCGGCGGCCCCTAGTTTAAACGATCAAACTATGGTCTAAATCGTATCAATCAAAATTTCTCTTGTATTTTATAGCATCTTTTTCATTGTGTTGTGTTGTTTTGACCCGAAAATGGATCTTAACATGGTCGATTTAATTGATATTGAGGATATTGAAGCCGCTGAGTTGTTGGGAACGCCACGCCGACACAACATAAATCGTGTTCGAATCAATCAAATAAATTAAAATTAAATTTGAATCAATTAAACACTGATTTCAAGTTAATCGAAGTAATTTATGTTTATTTACTTTTTCCTCGGTAGGTACTCCAATTCTCAGATCGTTTTTTCTTTTGTTGGTCCATCACAATATGATATTAAAATTACCTAACCTACTATAGAAGGTAATACTATACAAAGAGGCAATTGTTCTATTAGAAACTTCGATAACTTAAAAATTCCAAAGCTAAATGAACTTTGTTCAACTTGCGATGGTTTTGTTTAATGTTATGGTTTCATATAATGCGCGAAAATTTTACGTTTCGTTACACGTACCTAGATGTATTATTAGTACTTAATACGACATTAAGTCATGTGCTTAAACCTAAACAAAACTGCAATCGACGAAATAACTAATATTCCATGCAAATTAACACTCTCAATATTTTTAACACTCCTAAACATCATAATAATCATTACAAAAAGTTTTCATTTCTGAGCATACGGAACGTTGCAATAGAATGATAACATGGTGAACGAATAATATTTGTATTACTCTGTGGTTGTTACAAAGACAATGGTTCAAATGACGGCACTAAGAAGACCACGGTTTTTTGAAGTTTTGTAATACGGACAAATTTAGACCATGGTTCTGCAGATAAGCCTGGACTTCGTAGCACAGGTTTAAATCAAGGTTTATTTAGTTTTTTGTAATAAGAGTGATTGAGTACAATATATCACATGTGCACGCACGTTGCATGTGCTACAAGCTCGCGTGTGGCGCGGCACGTGCTAACGGTCCATGTTTGTTTACAGAAGCGCGCGCAACACACCGGTGTGAACTTGTGCTCGTTACACAGCGAGCAGTCTCATAACATCACGCATATATGTCCTGAAAGGCTACGCTGAGGTGTTTAGGTCACTCACGTTTCGTAACATTGTAACTCCCACGCACCTAACTGTGATGTTTAATAAGTGTAGGTTTATGTAAAAAATATTTTGAATCGTGTAAGGGCGAGCCTATTATCACTTAGCGGGCTCAAATATCCAGATTCCACTCGGGAGTAAAGTTCATTCCAAAGTATCGAACTTCTTTCTGACGAGCCGAATGTTCGTGGACGGGCTTAGAGAGTAAGCCCCCCGGACATAGGTCTCCTCCAAGCATCGCCACTTCAACCGGTTCTGACATATGACAACAAAGAGTTAGGTGATGGCCGCTGTGTCGGAGAGTGACATGACAACAAAGAGATAGGTGATGGCCGTTGTGTCGGAGAGTGACATGACAACAAAGAGATAGGTGATGGCCGCTGTGTCGGAGAGTGACATGACAACAAAGAGATAGGTGATGGCCGCTGTGTCGGAGAGTGACATGACGACAAAGAGATAGGTGATGGCCGCTGTGTCGGAGAGTGACATGACAACAAAGAGATAGGTGATGGCCGCTGTGTCGGAGAGTGACATGACAACAAAGAGATAGTGATGGCCGCTGTGTCGGAGAGTGACATGACAACAAAGAGATAGGTGATGGCCGTTGTGTCGGAGAGTGACATGACAACAAAGAGATAGGTGATGGCCGTTGTGTCGGAGAGTGACATGACAACAAAGAGATAGGTGATGGCCGTTGTATCGGAGAGTGACATGACAACAAAGAGATAGGTGATGGCCGTTGTGTCGGAGAGTGACATGACAACAAAGAGATAGGTGATGGCCGTTGTGTCGGAGAGTGACATGACAACAAAGAGATAGGTGATGGCCGTTGTGTCGGAGAGTGACATGACAACAAAGAGATAGGTGATGGCCGTTGTGTCGGAGAGTGACATGACAACAAAGAGATAGGTGATGGCCGCTGTGTCGGAGAGTGACATGACAACAAAGAGATAGGTGATGGCCGCTGTGTCGGAGAGTGACATGACAACAAAGAGATAGGTGATGGCCGCTGTGTTGGAGAGTGACATGACAACAAAGAGATAGGTGATGGCCGCTGTGTCGGAGAGTGACATGACAATAAAGAGATAGGTGATGGCCGCTGTGTCGGAGAGTGACATGACAACAAAGAGATAGGTGATGGCCGCTGTGTCGGAGAGTGCCATGACGACAAAGAGATAGGTGATGGCCGCTGTGTCGGAGAGTGACATGACAATAAAGAGATAGGTGATGGCCGCTGTGTCGGAGAGTGACATGACAACAAAGAGATAGGTGATGGCCGCTGTCTCGGAGAGTGACATGACAACAAAGAGATAGGTGATGGCCGCTTTGTCGGAGAGTGACATGACAACAAAGAGATAGGTGATGGCCGCTGTGTTGGAGAGTGACATGACAACAAAGAGATAGGTGATGGCCGCTGTGTCGGAGAGTGACATGACAATAAAGAGATAGGTGATGGCCGCTGTGTCGGAGAGTGACATGACAACAAAGAGATAGGTGATGGCCGCTGTCTCGGAGAGTGACATGACAACAAAGAGATAGGTGATGGCCGCTGTGTCGGAGAGTGACATGACGACAAAGAGATAGGTGATGGCCGCTGTGTCGGAGAGTGACATGACAACAAAGAGATAGGTGATGGCCGTTGTGTCGGAGAGTGACATGACAACTAAGAGATAGGTGATGGCCGCTGTGTCGGAGAGTGACATGACAACAAAGAGATAGGTGATGGCCGTTGTGTCGGAGAGTGACATGACAACAAAGAGATAGGTGATGGCCGCTGTGTCGGAGAGTGACATGACAACAAAGAGATAGGTGATGGCCGCTGTGTCGGAGAGTGACATGACAATAAAGAGATAGGTGATGGCCGCTGTGTCGGAGAGTGACATGACAACAAAGAGATAGGTGATGGCCGCCGTGTCGGAGAGTGACATGACAACAAAGAGATAGGTGATGGCCGTTGTGTCGGAGAGTGACATGACAACAAAGAGACAGGTGATGGCCGCCGTGTCGGAGAGTTGCATATTACAACAAAGAGTTAGGTGGTGGCCACCGTGTCGGAGGGTGACATATGACCACAAAGAGATAGGTGATGGCCGCTGTGTCGGAGAGTGGCATTTTATGGTCTGTTCCTAAAAGAATCGGATGATAACGTAAACAAATGGATCAGAAAACGTATCTGTGGGGGCCAATGGGTAGTGCCGCTTACAAGTCGAGTGCTTTGATTTGATCATTTGTAATTTTGTATACATAAAACAAAAATTCTAATTTTAAATCAGTTTAAAGATGTTTTTTACTTGGCAATTGAGGTGAACTTTATAAGTTTTTCGATTTTACTACAACTCGACCCCGACAAATCACCCCATTCGGATGCGACATAACAACGGGAACCATAGTTATTTAAACCTCTACTAATATTAGCATACCGCAATCAGTTTCCATGGAAGACTGCCAGTGAGACCACGAGGAGGTTCCGTAGGTTTTCGGGTTCCGCGGTAAAACCAGGAACCTTTATATATATGTATATATTGTTTATAAGTGACGTTCGTTGCTATTTAAGTCAATAGTTTTGAGATATTTTCAGTTACAACCGGAGAATTAACTTGATCTTTCACGGTTTATTCGAAAAATAGTGTGAAATTGAAATAAATTTTAAGAATATAATAGAATATCATTTATTTCGCACTTGGCATTTTCGCAAAAAATCAATAAGGTCCTAATAGTACTGAATAGCCAAGTCACTGCGACCAAGTTGGATGTTGCGCTCGCGCGGCTCGCACGCGGTTGTTCACACAGTTCCGACCTAACCTACACTCGAGAGCAATGAATCCGGGTCACTTAAAGAATGTTAAAAATCTCGGAAACTAAAAATGATAGGTTAATGCAATAAATTGTATTTAATAGACAATGTAATACTCCTTAAATGAAAGTAAAAAAAAATACATTTTATTAACACAAAATTACATAAAGAAAAAAACTGCTGATCTCTCCTTAAAACAAAAATAGGAAACATGAAATTTTTGAACTTTATTACGATTTTCTTGAATTTTAATACTTCGTATTGCCTCCTCGTGCTTCCATTACTGCGTTTACGCGGTTTGGCATGCTGTACACCAAGTTCCTTATACGATTTTGGGGAATATTCTCCCATTCCTCTGTGAGAGCAATTTTGAGCTCACGAAGCGTGATTGGGGGAGGGTTTCGTTGTTTTACGCATCTGCCTAGCTCGTCCCAAGCATGCTCGATCGGGTTGATATCCGGGCTGCGCGCTGGCCACTCCATACGAGTAATGTTCATCTCTTGAAGGTAGTCATTCACAATCCTACCTGTATGAGGTCGGGCATTGTCATGCATAAATATAGCATCCTCACCTAAATTGACCATAAATGGACCAACGTGATCATTGAGGATTTCTTCCACATATCTTACGCTAGTTAAAGAGCCGTTTTCTATGATCACCAGCTCTGTGCGACTTTCAGAAGAAATTCCGGCCCACACAAGTACAGACCCACCACCGTAGGCTACTTTTTCTTCGATGCATGCTTGCTTGAATCTTTCCCCTGGTCTTCGATACACTCTGTGTCTTCCATCGTGCTTGTAGAGCATAAATTTTGATTCGTCGGAGAACATAACTTTTGACCAATCTTCAATACTCCAATTTACGTGGCTCTGGGCATATCTTAGTCTTGAAATACGATGCCCACGCTCCAGTTTAGGGCCGTTTGCAGGTCTAAGGGGTTTTAAGTTAGATTCAGCAAGCCGACGTCTTACTGTCCATGCACTTGGGTTACTTCCTCCGAGGCGTCGAAACTGATTGGTGAGTTCAGTTCCTGTGAGAAAGCGATTTCGAAGCATGGTGTTCACCAAGTATCGGTCTTCTCGTGCTGTGGTACACCTGGTTCTGCCCGTTCCTGGTCTGCGTAGGTTAGAACCAGTTTCTTCGTAACGTCGGAGAACTCTTTGTACTGTTGACAGCGACACACCGACAGTCCTGGCTGTATCGCGCTGACTCCGGCCGGTTTCCAGCATTGTAAGTATTCTGGTGCATTCTTCAGGCGTAAGCGACATAATTTCAGCTTGAATAATGAATATAGAGCACTATCAACATGGTTTATGTACCCACATAAATGACAGATTACAAACAAAAGCAAAACCAAATGCTGTAATTTCGTAGTTCCATCTTCGAAAGTGGCCCTTTTTCAAATTTGATTTTTTTATGATATAACTTTACAATAACTAAGAAGTTTTAATACCTTCATTTAAGGAGTATTACATTGTCTATTAAATACAATTTATTGCATTAACCTAGCATTTTCAGTTTCCGAGATTTTTTGGATTCTTTAAGTGACCCGGATTCATTGCTCTCGAGTGTATTTGGTCGGGGTGCCCTAGCTTACCTTAACCTAGGTTAGAAAGAAAGAAAGAAAATAAATTTATTTGACCCAGGTTAAAGCATGTGTGCTTTAACCTGGGTATTTTTTTTTTTTTAATATTGTAATATTACACAAAAACTGACAAACAGTAATAGTATTGTGTGCCTCAAAGTGTGTTCCAAAAGCAGTTTTCTTTAAGATTAAGGATAATATTTTAAATTTCGGTATCATCCACATCATACATAACCATCGACTCCAAAGGGGCCGGGGTGGTAGAGCACACTTCTTCTGGGGTAGAGTTACTGTCTGTACAGAAAGCTTGCGGTGAGGACTGAGAGAACTTAGAGGCGAGATTACTGCCCACGTTCGCAAAGTAATGGTTTATTATATTTACAGAGAGAAGGGGATCGTCACCGCACTTTAACAACTCGGAGGGAGAGCTTTTACCCTTATCAAGATAGGATATTCTCTTAATAAGTTTCCAGGTTGCCTTTCGATTGTCCCTGGCCTTCTGAAATTCCGACCTTTCATATTCACGTTTGAGTTTTTTAGTAGATTATTGCAGTTCAGTTGATTATTTCGATAGCGATAAAAAAACAATTTTATGAATTTCTTTTTCTGGATGTTTCTTAAACATTTTAAACAGTTTATCTCTATGGCGGCTACACATTAGAAGGCCAGGTGTAATCCAAGGTTTGATGACGCGACGTTTACTAGGAACAAGTGTAGGTGTGCAGATTGACGGAAGAAGATAGGACAGATACAAAAGTTTCAGCAGCAATGTTTGCATTATTTGATTGGAGGATTTGAGATATGTCTGTTTTTTCGACATCAGATTTTATTTTAGAAATATCTATTTTTCCGAATATGACAACAAAAGCACCCAAACTTTCAACTACGTTTGGGAGCTTTTGTTGTCATATTCGGATCGCAGAACAGGATAACCGGCGCGTGGTCCGTTATATCGCGGTCTAGTACCAAGGTAGTGGCAGTGTGTGTAGATGCCAACATATGGTCGAGGCAATTAGCTAGCCTAGTGGGAAAAGAACGTGCGGGAAGCATAGCGTGAGATGTGAAAATATTTAAATATTCGTCACAGTTTGGATCCGCGCTAGTCGGAACAATATTAATGTTTATATCGCCAATAAGAGTTAAAATTTTCCTAACTGGCGTAATAAGGTGTCTAAACTGCTGAAAAATGGCGTGAGGTCTTTAAACGAGGGTGATCGATATACGACAATAAAAGCAACTTTATCAGAAAATTTAATCACCAAGCAATTTGCATCATTGAACGAGGGAGTTTCAAAAGAGCACCGCAAATGATTTCTGACGTAAGCAACTACACCATCATTTTGGTTTTTGAAAGAAGAAGTATAAGCATTGTAACCTGTTATAGAGGGAATATTAGGACATTTGCTCAGCCAACACTCAGACAGCAAAATAAGAGATCCAGTGCATAAAGTCAATCGGCCTAATAATAATAATAATTTTTAACCGCAGGGCAGCATGTGGCGAGCTGTTGGGCAGTAGCGACCCCACGGACCCTACCTCCCGGGAGAAGTCTTGTTTATCATCTCTGGCTTGACTTTATTGGCCGGCTGGAGTGAACAATGACGAGGAACAGAGCTCCCACCTCTTTCTTGCCTTTATTGGCTGGCTTGAGTGGAGGTTCGCAAGAGCAAACGTGCTCGGAGGAAGGTAGTATTCCAGTAAGGTGCTGGTAGGGATCTTGACCGTACTTCCGGGATTGTCCTGATAGCCGTGGAATACCTCTCCACTCCTCAAGCACCTCAGGAAGTGTTGCCTCCTTGTTGTTACGTCACTATGTGCTAGCGACCGTTTTCGGGGGCCCATTATTGAGTGTGCAAGTCACCCCCTGCCATTTTATCCGTGTATAACACAACATTGATCAGGCAGGGGACATAGTCCTTCCATAGTCCTATCAATCCACTATGGCCACCCAAACCCACAGTCCAATATGTTTTGTTCCTATATTTTGCAATAGTCCTGCACCAACCGGGGGTTGTCCTTGGGTACACTTGCATAGTGCATACAGGGATAATCGTCGGTTAGTGCCTCAACACTTAAAATTGTCTAAGGGGCCTCTGCAAGTTGGCTTCGGCCCCTCGTACGCCTTCCAAAGGTCCGGGACCCCAGGATCCCGAGAAATGTCAAGCATAATAATAATTTATCAAAATTACAACTGATGCTTCGAATATTAACATGCAAGATTTTAAGTGTACTCTCAGGTTCAGTCAAGTAATTGCTGCTAGTCTGCGGCGAGCTGACGAAACAGTCTGACACTCTCTCGATCTCTGTATTAATTATGCTTAAATCATCCATTTCTAATTGTATTAACAAAAACGGGAAACATTTTTCAGGATCAGCACGAGGCTTATTTTCATGAACTGCGATGCTTTAAATTTATTTTGATTACATGTACTTCTTTTATAGTTTGCTACGAGATAACGTAATTGTGAATCGATTACGTGATAACGTAAGAAAAAACAGACATACCTACTTATAATATGGTCAGAACACTTGTGGTATATGACGTAGTGTAGTGTAATCTGTTGAGTACAGAAGTGTATTTGTGCGAATAATGAAATAATGTGTAAGTAATAATTAGTACCTAACTACTATGAGGATTATAGAAAATAATATAAAACAAAACCTACAAAAATAAAATAACATGTGAAACAGGTATCAGAAATAAACAATTATCCGAGAATCAAGTAATTCGATTACGTAAAACACATAAGAGTATAGTCATGCGGCCTTTATAATTGTAGGAAGGTCAGCCTCACTCTTAACTTCAAAGTGCTTGCATCCTTCTTTCTCGCGCACGAAGATTTTCCCATGTTTGATCCAACAGAATTTGTACTCGTTACACTTGGCCGCTTCACGTGTCAGGTAATAAAGTCTCTGTTCTCTAGAAATTAGATTTTCAGAGACGAATATTGGCCTGGCAGGACCACTGATTTTCGGTATACCGCCGTTTGCCCGAATTTTATTTGCCCTAATAACATTTGCCATAAAGTCAACAGCCATAATATTATATGACGTAATATTCATTTGCCCTACTCTTATTTGCTATATTAGTCACGTGCTAGAAGCTTTGTTTCCCATGAAGTCACCATAACATCATTTGTCATAATCATTGTAAGCCCTAATTATCACATGCCATAATTATCATATGCCATAACAGCATTTGCCATCGACATTTGGTGTGTAACGGTTGTTATATTAGGAGAAACTGGATGCAATCGGGACTTTAAGGCACCCAGACTCGGATATTTTTATAAACCACCCAGAAGTAGGAGCCCCGCCTAGCGGGGCTCCGTCGACCAAGCCCACCCTCGACCATGCATAGAATATTTTAAGGTTTTGGTTAGGTGCCAAATATTATGTCTAACAATCATTATGGTGTTTAAATATTATTTCTAATCATTATTATGGCAATTAAAAATATGAAAAACAATACGTATGGCACTCGTATCTTATGGTATCTAAGTTTCGGGCAATTAAAAGTATGTCATATGTCTTTTAGGGCAAACAAAACATTCGGGCAAATGAAATTCGGGAATATGATGATTATGGTATATAATCTTCGGGTAAACAATAGACAACCCTGATTTTCAGGTGTTCCGTGGTTAATTCGAAACTGTTGTGTTGTGTTACGGAAATTTTCCAAAAAAGCATTTTTGCGTAGGACCGAGGTAAAGTCAACTATTATGGTTTTATTGACCGGATCTTTCGTTTGTATACGGAGACAACACGGACATACGGGAAGACATATTTAATTTCATGAGCTTGTATCTGCAAGTTGATGAGATTGCCCGTATCTATCACAGTTTTCAACAAGGAAGTCTTTGATTCAGATTTGACGACTGGTACATTTCGTATCTCTATGCGGGTTGACCTGGAACTCTGCTCAAAGTGTTCGAGTTTTGCCTCCAACTTATGCATGTAGGACAAGTTTACCTTTAGTTCGGTTTCTAAAAACTCAACTCTCGAAGTTAGCTCGTTGAATTTGACAGCCATATGATCAACAGTATCCCGGATTTGGTCAACCATGGAATATAGCTTTCCGTACTTCTCCTCTTGCTGTTCTTTGAGCTCGCGAAACAAGTCCTTTATTTCTGACATAAAAGTGGATAGCCTATTTTCCTTATCATCATCTAATCGTTTGCGGTTCATATTACGGAAGGTTATAGCAGGAGATACGTTATTGACTGGCGAGTCTAGATTTAAGTTGAGGCTCGGTTCCGAAGAGCTATGCGGTGTATAGAGAGCAGGCTGCGGCGTACCACAGAGCGGCGTTGACGGCGGCTGGGCTTTTGGAGCAGGTGGTGGCGAGCGTTGAAGAGGCATTTTAAGTTTACGTATGATTTCTCTTTAAAGTACCAGGCGCCCAACGCTGCAAGGAAGCTAAAACACGCAGAGCTTCTAGTGGACAGCAAGCGGCTCAAGTAAGAGTGGACGCTATTGACAGTTTGGAAGAAAACAGCTTTCCGTCCAATATAGCCTGACCTCTGTCTATCTTTTTCTAACAAATAGGTTCGTCCCTGTCAGTGCTAGTCAATATAAGACACACACACGCCCATATAAAAAACAATAGAATGAAAAAAAAACAATATAGTTAAAAACTGTTAAAAAAAAAAAAAAAAATGTCAGTCGTACACAGCCAAAATTTAAAATTAAATTAATCGTGAAAACTAAAATAATTATATATAATTAACCAAACATAACATACAATTAACAGTACTTATACAATTCTATTATTTGGTAAGGAGGTAGCTATTTCTTGTGTTTTTAAATAATCTTCTTGTAAAATAATATTTCTAAGTTTATGAATTATAATCTTTCATTCAAGTATATATATATTTTATGTACTCCTATTTTTTTTACTGATTTAAATATAGTATTTTCAATTTATATAAAAGTTTAACTAAAATAATAATGTAGTGACTTTAAAAACACGTCTGAACAGCTCAGAGGTCCGGAGGGAAGGGATACCGGTATTAATTATTTTTGCTGATTGCAGAACAAACAGGCACTATTTATTTATTTATTTAAAAATAAAAATGCAAATATCTTATTCGAAATAATAGCAAGTCCCCTTTAAAAATATTATTACAAATAAACCTAGTAATAAAGAAGAATTAAAGTAATAAAATCAATTTTAGACGCGATCTCATATACAGACCCATCTAGCGGCAACTAAGGAACCACTTATCGGTTTCATAGTTATTGAATGGTTTGTTGCGTAATCAGAAACGCAGTTACAGTTAACCGACGTTTATCTTAAGCTTAAGTTTATTGAATCAATAGCTATGAGAATTTATCTGGGAACTTTTGAAACCGGGCATTAGTGATTGCGTAGGAATTTAGCCTGGACACAGTTTATTTAAACTATTGTCAAATACTTTTGGAACAGACATTAGGCTTTTATCCCGAAAAAATGAAAGGTGCCTGTCAAAGGTAAAAGCTAGTAAGAGAGTAGAATAAAGTATGTCGGTACACTCACCCAACATAGGCTCCCCGGTAGTGAGCCTGGCGCACTGCACGAGACACTTCTTGTAGAACAGGAACAAGTCCGCGCACGACGCGATCACCGCGCCCGCGCCGCCCGCTGACGACGAGCTCTTGGCATCCTGCAAGATAAAGAGAATGGATAACCTCAAATGGAATCCCTAAACTCCTCATCTTATCGCAGCCCCTCCTAGTCCTAGTATGGCCAAAATCAACAACTGAGCCGCTAGCACCACAAATCACTAAACAACATTTAGTGCTAAACGAATTTAAAACATCGTTCTATTTCTGTCAACCGTTGTAAGTTAAAATAGACAGTTGTCTCTCTCTCTCTCTCTCTCTATGAATAGCCTTTTCCCCAACTACGTTGTGGCCGGCTTCCAGTCTAACCAGATGCAGCTGATTAATTTGACAGGACTAAACTAAAATTTATCTTCTGTCTTTTTCATAATGAAATAGAAAGAAAAATATGCATTCAACTTAAACTTAGTTTAGTTTGTGAACAAGGGAATCGGCACCAATATTTTGGACATTGAATATTCTGTTTAGCATACAGCTCAACATTGTACAGTAAGTTGCCAGTTCATCGAGGCTTGATGTGCCGTATTTTGTGAAGGAACTCGTCTTGGGAAGTACTACCACAAAACCTGTAGGTAGTTTTTTTTACATATAAAATAATGCCGCTGGTCCCGGGTTCGATCCCCGGTCAAGTCAAACATTTGTGTGCATGAACATGTCTGTTTGACCTGTGTCTGGGTGTTTATATGTATATAAGTATGTATATCAGTCATCAGGTTACCGTAGTACAGGTTCTACCTAGTTCGGGACCTGAAGACCGTGTGTGGATGTTGTCCCATATTATAAAAAAAAAAAAAAAAAACTATCAATGAAACTACTCATTTGAACTAAACATTTCATAATAAAACCAAACGGAAGACAGCAAACTATGTTATGCAGTTCCACGCACTGTTAATATACGTAGTATTCGTGCTGGTACCCTATTTGCTGTTAATACCTGTCGAACTAATTCTGGTTTGCGCTGCCCTATCCGTCGAATGGTTGAATCTTATAATTGTAATTTTGTTAATATTGATATTTTTGTATGCTCAAAATCCAAATTTAAATGTAATGCTATGAAAATTATTACAAACCAATAATATTATTAGGAATGTAAGCTAGTTTAGATTTTATTAGTTATTTGTTTTAAGTGTTAATTATTACTCTGTTGCCAAGCAATCAACTAGAATTTATATTTTGCATAATGTAATGAATTATTATTAATGTGATGTAATTATTTATTACCTATCTAGTGACACTCATTATAATATTTAATTTTGCTAATATGCGGATAATGTAGGCTGCAATATTGTTAATATTTTGTATTATCTTTTCTCTGTCTCAACACATATTGTAGTTGTTTATTGTCCCTGAATAAAATAAAATATCAAAATTCGAATCATTTAATTTACTATATGCGCCGAAATCATATAATTATAGTTATAACATCGATTACTTACACCAGAACTTAAAAATCATACTTCGGCATCAAAACCATAGACAAAGTCGAGCGGCCATTGCTGTTTACCTCTTTGGAATTTTTGAAAATGACGGACTGTATATGTGCCGGTGTAACTACAGGCACATGAGATATTTCAGCTTTGTCTCTGTGATGCTCCTGGTATCATCATGTCCATAGGCGACGGTGACAGTGGTCACCGTCGCCTGATCTGATGGTTAGTGAACCATCAGGTGCTGTATCACTTACCTGAACAAACCGATCCATGAGCTCAGCCAGGTTGGTGTCCAGCGAGCTGACGTATAGCGAGAGGTAGGGCTCGAAGCAGGCGCCTATCAGGCCGATCCACGCGGAGCCTGACGGACCTGACACTTCCATGTTCAGCTCTGATGAGGTAGCCTGGTGGAGAGGAAACTCAATAGTGTACTCATGAATATGAACATTGAACCACTTTCTGTATGGGAGCAAGTCAGAAAATTATCGAAAAAAATATGAACTGTTCCATACAAAAATGCTATACCCACCCGATGTTAATGTAATTATGGAACTTATTTTCGATCATTCAGACTGGACTGGACTTGGTATATGTGTATGGATGGGTCCAGAGTCTAATACCCTAGTCGAGCTAAGTGTGATTTGTGTTTTCAGCAGGAACTCCCCAGTAGCAGTACGCAGGCGCGCGCGAACATCAATAAAGAGAAAATAATCACAAACTCACGTCTTTACTGTCGCTGTCGAATGCTGGTTTCTCTACGTTAACCTCTGCCGGCTCCGCGCCTAAATCCGTGCCTGCACACAAACCAAACACTATTTATGTTTAAACTACAATTTAATGTAATATTTTTTTTGGAAAAAAACGGTTACACATTATAGATTTCACACAATTTGATCTGCAGAGTAAGGAAATGTATAACCCACGACATTTTCCATTTATTAGAAAGATAAGTTACAAAACTTATGCGATGAGCGCTAGCAATTTCATTAAGTACAATAAAATACTTAGTGTTAATAATAGTTTTACGAACAAGGCCTCTAAATTTAACAAATAGAAGAGCGAAGATGTCAATATTTTCAAAGAACTTATTTTATTGACCAGTAAAACGACGTAGGGGTGCTCGTAACTGACAGGGTTGCGGGAAAGTCCGAAAGGGTTACCGTGGCCCCTGGCACAGGCAACTGAAGGAACACGGGTGGGTTTTAGTCAGTAAGAGTCTGACACGCCCTCCCGCTCCGCCCAGAGCGGGAGAAGGTATATGATGAAGACATCCCAAAAAAAAAAAAGGGACGCCATACAATCACATGTGCTATTACATAGATCAAATAGACACATTGTCTCTAAAATAAACGTCTGGCCTTTATATTATGCAGTTTGTACTTATTGAGAAGATCACTATAAGATGCATAAGTGCGACAACAACGGAAATGCATGGCTTTTAAAAACTTATTTTGAACTTTATCAATCGCATCTGAATATTTACTATAGAAAGGATTCCATACCGCAACAGCGTACTCTAACCGGGACCTGATTAACAATTTGTAAAGATATAAATATGTATATGGAGGGACAAATTCCTTTGGCTGATCTTATTACAAACCCGTACATTCGGAAGGCATTATTTATAATTTTACCAATATGAACGTCAAGGTGTAATTTATCATCCAATAGAACTCCAAGATCGCGCAGAAGTGTTTCTCTAGTAAAAATAACATTATTTAAAAAGTAAGGATGTGGGATAATATTTATGTTTTTAGTTTAACTTATACAGCAGTATTTAGATATGATAAGTTGTAGTTTATTCATTGAACAGTATGCGGAGATCCTGTCTAGGTCTTCCTGCAAGAGTAGACAATCGTGCAATAATTTAACAAACCTAAAAATTTTGAGATCGTCTGCATATAGTAATAATTTTGAATTTTGAAAACATATTTTGATGTCATTAATAAATATGATGAATAAAAGTGGTCCTAATGGAGCCCTGAGGCACTCCAGAAGACACAGTTACGGTGCTGGAAATTAAAAAAAATATCACAACCCTCTGAGTCCTATTAGAAACGTACGAAGAGAACCATCTCAGAAGATATCCACGTGTATCATTGAATGCAATCTTATGCAAGAGAAGCTGATAGTCTCAACCTTGTCAAAAGCTTTCACGAGCACGAAAGTCCATATTGTTGATCAAGTAGTCCACAAAAGTTACCAGGTTTTTTTTTTATTTTTTTATTAAAGATGGGTTTGCCCTTGACTCTAGTCTAGGTCAGTGGTGACAGAGACAGAGTCCACGATGGAGTGAGCTTACCCAGAAGAAGCCTGTTCACTCTCACTTTGAAGAGATTAGGGTTGTAAGCGTTCGGAAACACAGACGCAGGTAGGGAGTTCCACTCTTTTGCTGTGCGCATAACAACAGACATTTGGAAACGCTTAGTGCGAATTGGTGGAATAGCAACTAGGTAAGGATGATAAGTTGCAGTGCGTCTAAATGACCGATGGAAGAAGGGGGCCGGTGGTATGAGATCGTGGAGTTCTTGGGCACACTCACCGAAGTACAATCAGTAGAAGACCGACAAGCAGGCGACCTTGCGGCGATGAGCCAAGCTGTGAAGCTTGGCATCCACCAGTTTTATGTCGCCAATGAGCCTCTTAGCTCTGCGGTCCACCGAGACAAGCGCGGCAAGTTGGTACTTTGCTGAGCCATCCCAAAGGTGGCTGCAAAACTCCATGCAGGATCGGACGTGCGCTTTGTATAGGGTCAACAGCTGCAGCTGCAGCAGCAGCAGCTGTCCAGGCGTAAAGTATCGCTTCACTCTATTTTGGATGTCCAGTTTCTTGGCCGCTGTTTGGGCTTTGTACTCGATGGTGGCACCGAAGTTGAGACCTGATGTCAACTCCATGCCTAGGAGCTCGAGCCGTTCAGTTACAGGAACAGATGTACCCCGAAAAGAAGGAGCTTGGTCGAAACGACTCCTTTTAGCAGTAAAAAGACACGCCTGTTAAGGTGGCGTTAAAAGAGATTGTCATCACCCCACTGGGTGACAAGGCTTAAGGTTAAATCAGTACGCTCTACCATGGCCTCTCTCAAGGAACGAACCTCGGCCCCTTTTTTTTGCGCTGGACAAGTATCTCTCTGAAACAGTACTGTCATCTGCGTATCCAACAATACCAGACTGAAGTAGGTCATTGATGTGCAGCAGGAAAAGAGTTGCAGAGAGAAAAGACCCCTGAGGAACTCCGGCATCAATAGCCATAAGGTCAGACGAGCAACCGTCAACGACTATTCTGATCGAGCGTTCACTAAGGAAGTCTGATATCAAGCTACAAAAATCAGCTGGGATGCCATAAGCATGAAGCTTGCTGAGAATACCAGCGTGGCAGACCCTGTCGAAGGCCTTCGAGATATCAAGCGATACAGCAAGTGCTTCACCGTGTTTCTCGATGGCCTCACCCCAGCAGTGCGTGACATACACAAGAAGATTGCCAGTTGACAGTCCCTGGCCTAAGCCATATTGACGGTCACTGAGGAGATCATTGTCTTCAAGGTAGGTCAGCAACTTACTGTTCAGTACCCTTTCCATAAACCTTACATAGGATGGAAGTAATGGCGATTGGACGGTAATGGGCAGGGTCTGCACGGTCGCCCTTTTTGGGCACTGGACTGGTTGCACATTTGCAAGCTTCCAGGATTTTGGCACCGTTCTTTTATCACGAGAGAGGCGGAACAAGCGTGTCAACACAGGAGACAATTCAGGCGCACACTGCCTTAACACTCTCGCTGGAATGCCGTCAGGCCCGCTGGCCTTGTTCACGTCTAGACGGCACAATACTCTTCGGACCTCTTTAATGTGAACTGCGATTTCCGGCATCGAGGAGTTGCTTGCAAACAGAGAAGCAAATAAATTTGCTTTCTCACTTGCAGAGTGAGCCAGCGACCCATCAGGTTTCGTCATTGGAGGTAAAGTGGGACGACAGAAATTCGTTTCAACTGCTTTAGATAGGGACCAGAACTGTTTACTACCCGGAGGGTGTGATTTTGGCCCCAATACGTCCGACATGGTCAAAACGTGCCCCACGTAAAACGCGCTTGCAGAGCTTGGCAGCAGAATTAAAGGCTCTTTTCTTCGCGCGAACCCTACGCGCTCTTACTTTACGGTCACGGGCTTTGACCCAGGCTTGGTAAGCAGACTCTTTTCGGGCTTCAGCGTGGGCGCATTCTGCATTATACCAAGGCCGGGATTTGTAACCGAGCGGGATGTCGGAGAATGGAATAAAACACACCATCCCCTGTCGAATCACGTCCGCAACCACGTCAGCACAGCACGAGGGGTCGCCCGAGGAGAAGCACACCTGCCACCAAGGATAAGACGCAAAAAAGTGCCGCATCTCATCCCAGTCTGCTGACTCGTAAAGCCATACTCGCCTCGTGCTTCTGGGACTCTCATCTGGAGGAGATCAGGTCGATATGGATTTCACCAGACAGTGGTCAGACGTTCCCAGTGGAGTGAGACCGAAACTGAATGACTGTCCGGATCAGTTGCCAGCAGAAAGTCCAAGCAATTGGGTGTTTGGCCGTCAACATCCGGTACCCGCGTTGCCACATGCACCATCTGGGTTAGATCTAGCGTTTAAGCAAACTTGCGCGCGTCCAACCCGGCAAGGTCAGTCTTCTGGTACGGGAACAACCACTTCTTATGATGGGCGTTGAAGTCCCCCAGAAAAATGAGCTTCGCTGTTGGGTACCGTTACTGGGCTACGTCAGTCGACTCCACGAGGAAATTAAAGAACGCTGTTGCCTCCTGGTCACCGCTGTGCGATCGGTAGACGCCGATGTAGAGAGATTTCTCCACGCCAGTATCCACAAGTAGCCATATGGCAGAAAAACCCGATCTATCAAAGCAACGGAGACAACAACAAATGTCATCGCGGACGTCCACTTGTGTTCAAGAGAGTAACCCGGGTAGCTGAGGTACGCCACGTCCGACGGGGTTGCTATCTTCGTCTCCGTTAAGAAAAACAGGTGCGGCTTCTCGGTCTCAAGGTGGTGATGGACCGGATCGAGATTGGAGTGCAACCATCTGATGTTGGTAAGGTGCACTTTTAGTGGGAGGAAGTGCAGCCGTTGTTTAACCCTGCCGGCTGTCGCTGAAAACCAGCGCTGGGGCTCTGTCTTGCATAGGGTCGCAGCATAATGCTGAGCGATAGCCGTTTTGCGTGGATGTGACGCATGTTTCCCCCAACCTTTTCTTATTTTTTGTGTTTGTGTTATTTTTTGCGTTATGTTTACCGCAAATAAACGCATTTTCTTTCTTTCTTCTTTCTATTTTTCTTTACTTTGGTCATCATTTTGAGTAGTGTTGTTGGAAAAAAAGTCGAATTGTCGAGGCGCTGCTCAGTGAACCAAGTGGGACACTAGAGCTCACCAAACCTATGGGGAACTGAAATGACCGAAACTGGCATCAAGACGATGCGTTCGCAAGCGCCACGCATCCTTGACATATCTCCTGTGTTTATATGATCGAGTTCATATTGGATAGAATGCTAGCAGATTTTTTTCTATTACAAATAACCATCCAAAAATGCTTAACATTGTCCGGAATAACATCTTCAACAGAATTTATGTTTTATAACAGTTGTTGCATTCAACTTGGAATCTAGATCGGTAAAGTGCGAACTGCTCGTAATCCGAAACATTGTGATACATTTTGCACCTAACCCTGGCCTTGGCCTTATTTTTGTAAACGTGTATAAGAGGTTCTGAAAACCACACGGGAACTTAGAATATCTGCAAGTAGTAGTAGTAAAAATAATATTATAGAAAGTGTAGAGAGATTCGTCAACGGAGTGGTAATTTGAGGCGTCTTTCCAATTAATTTCCTTTAAGTCATTATTAATTTCGTCATAACTAAACATAACATCACGCCTGTCTTCCTCGAAGGGTGAGATGTATAGTACACCCTAATTTCGCCAGTTATGTCAATATATTTTATTTTATTAATGAACGATCCTGTTATTTGCTAGTACATAGTTTATTACCAGTGATCGAATAATCGGGCACTTATATACCTAAACTTCTTCCCACGAAAGAATAATATGGACATTCATTTCTGAATAAGAAAATAATTGATCCCGGGTTAACAGAATTGATCAATTTTGTAAAAACAACTATAACAAACGTAATGAAATTATAGCAGTGGTTATTTTGATTTAGTATCTTTATTTTATTCAAAACAAATGGAATATCAATAAAAAATTATGTGCACAATGTGGTAAAATATTCGAAATAACAGAACAGACATTCACATAACAGATCCAACAGATTACGATTAGTGATCGAATCGACTATAGTCTTTTCGCCTTATGATGAGTTCCTTGACAGTTCTTGTCTGACAATTGTAGTGACGTGACCTAACGAAATATAATCGATTTTTTTATAATATCGATTCAGTTGGCAAAGAAAATGGAATCGGATTATCGATTTTAGATTTTCAAAATATTTTTTTAATAAACTGGTTATCCTACTTCCTACTAATATTATAAATGTGAAAGTTAGTATGTGTGTGTGTGTGTGTGTGTGTGTGGATGTTTCTTACGCTTTCACGCATAAAGTACTGTACGGATTTTGATGAAACTTTACAGTAATATAGCTGATACATCAGAATAAGACATAGGCTACATAAGGCTACAAGACGCACTCGTACTGACGCGACGCGATCGCGATTACAAAATGGCCGCTTCGATTCATCTATTTATTTGTCAATTAGTGTATTGAGTAGTGTCAATCTCTATTGGCCGACGATCCGTTCAACGCATTAGACATTTTTAAGATTTATACTTTTTTATTTTATTTACTTAATTTATTAACAGTTAATTATAACTACAATAATTTACTTAGTAATTTACGAAAGGCAATATTTTTTTTATCATTTCTTTTTTAAATTTTTTGCCAGTTTTTTTTTATTCGTCTAAAGTAGTATGCGTGCCACGGCAAAAATGAACTGTCAGGGAACTCATCTTATGGCGAAAATACTATAATTGGTTGTATTTTATACGATTATTTTTTCACAACTATTTCCAACTATGTTTTGTATGCAGGTAACATTTTTAGCAATCTCAGGAATTTCAAACGATTTCGGGAAGTCCTTCTGTCATTCTTTAGTGGGAATAAAAGTGAAGTTTCGGTATTTTAGCGTCCGATTATCCGATCACTGGATATTACGTGGTAGCGGGAATTTATTTAACGTCACAGTATATTCAACGTTGTATTTACATAATGGGCACTCATGAAACAACTAACGAATTTAGGTTCCACTTCGTCGTTTCACAAGCAGAAGGGACAAAAAACTGTATGTTTAATCTCAGTCATTTTAAATAGCTGTCCTTTTGTCTGTTAGAGACAGACAGCAATAGTCTGAGTGGGTGAATAAGAGGTTTCTGTAAATCTGTACCAAACTCAAAGCATTTATTTCAAATAAACCAATTACAGGCACTTTTAAATTGTCAAGGGGTCGGTCAGTCAGAAAGATGAAGCTAGTTGCCCATTCTAAAGCGTAGTAGGTACCTATGGAGAAGAACGGGCAAGAAACTCCATGGACACTGTATTGGTGTATAAAGTCGAAGTTTCAAATACCTACAGTACCGGGTTGCGTTGTGTGACAGTGCGGCAGGTATATGACAACGTATGTATTACCTGTAAATCTCTTGTGCAGCAGCAGCTCGAAGTTGTAAGTCTTCTGTATGGCGTACAGCAGTAGCTTCACGTCCACCTCGTTGCGGCGCGACGCCATCAGGTTGCTCAGCTCTGTGCGGGTTATCTGATAACCACATAACATACAATGTCAAATGAAATTAGCTAGCGAAACTCCACACTTGTGATGGGTATCGGGTGGTTGGGTCTGTCTGTCTATCGGTCCCATGTTTTAGGCAATGATCATATCTTATGGTTAGAAAATTAAAGATTAACAGCTCTATGCAATTCCACAAACTCTCAACTTTTGAGTGACAGATGGCGAGGTGCAATTAGAGTAGGTGACCCAACAGAGAGAAAGCTTCATACAAACGTACAACGGCAGGTACTACAAAGCGAGGCAGTACAAAACTTATAAGCATTGCCTCTGTGGGAGGTTACTCTGTGGCGATAAGTTCGTGCTTATTGGGAAACAACCGAAGAAGAGAAATCGAAGCGTACCCAAACGCCTTTTCTGGTTTACCTATAGTTGGAAACAGGCTAGGCAGATGACCATGCTTACCTTGCAGAACTGCTGCGTGACCCTCTCGCTGAGCCGCCAGGGAGGGGGGAACAGGGTTGCGGTGGACTCCTCGAACATGAGGAGGTGTCTCTTGAGCCACGCGTAGCGACGCTCCACGTGTGAGATCCAGGCCGACTCTTGTTCTGATGAGAATAGGTGCTGGTATTCCTGGAGAGGTAAAGGAACAATACGAGGATAGAAGTTAGAATATTTGCACATGATATCACGACTAGAGATGAAAGGGATATCGAGTAATTTTATAGTATTCGACCTAACTTTAATACCCGACCAAATACTGGACAGTGTGTCAATACCCAGCAGATTCCAGGTTTTCAAAAATTTCCAAAATATTTAACATAAAATCGTCTTCGCTAAATTCATTAATTGATGAAGAAGAGTTTACTAGTAGCGACTGAAAAGTTCCACTATCCACCTCCTGGCGTCATCATGAGATCAGCTCCAAGATACCAAATTATAGTTTCGTCATCCAAAGTACATAATTTGTTTAAACAAAGTTTCATTTTGTTAGGACAGTTAGAAGTAGGTTAAAATCTACTTCTAACATTTATTTACAATGTTTGTTTGTCAGTTAGTTGTGAGGCTAATAAAAGCGTGTTATAAACAAATGATGCCTCAGCAAGTCCACCTTAGCGGTCATTACACCAATGAAATTGAACGCGATCAGTACATCTAAGCCGCGTTCAAGAGCTGTCAGTGTAATCATTGTTGGCACTGGCAGCTCTGAACCTGGTTCAGATGTGCTGATCGCGTCCACTTTCATTGTTGAAATTTGCCTTTAAGAGGGCTATCACAATTTTTCTTGTATTTGAGTGTTTGAAGAGTCACACACTCAAATACAAGAAAAAAATAAAATGTATTTAGATCACTCGCGAGAGCAATAATCAAACTTTCTCGGACATATTTTTTATTTTATTTTGTGCCCATATATAAACCATAATCACACATCAAAATGCCCAGTTTAGATAGATCAAACACTCAAATACAAGAAAAATTGTGATAGCCCTCTTAATGTGGTAGCTTTTTGTCCGGATATCTATACGCCAAATATCCGGTATCTGGCCCAACAGCTATCCATTAAATGTAAAAATCAAGACTGACAATTGTAATTTTTATTTTTGTAACAATTCGTTAAAGAAGGTTACCTGTAGCTGCATATTGATGAACCACTTCAGCAGCTCTGTCTTGACCTTCGGCTCCAGGATGTCCACCACACCACATGCTTCAGACAACGTGCGGTGTGATACGCCGCTCTTACTGCCTGCTGCCAATCAAAATAAATACAGGGTTCAATTAAATTAGCTGACGAAACTGAACACACGTGATAGGTAGAATTATAATAAAACTAATGTGCTTAGAGGGAAGGTACATAATGCGGACATTTTAGGGTTTGTGTGTTCCGGACAGGTACCTACGTGTGGCGACGTCGACAGTGGCGGCTGCTGGCGGAGCCGCGCGCGGCCACCAATCCTTTAAGTGAGGCGCCACTGACGCGTGCACTCCGCACTCTCAACCTCATAGCTACTGACTCGGACCTATTCTGTTGTTCTCCGAGTGAGGTCAGAAAGAATGCATTGTTTGTAATAAGTTACAAATTTAATTATAATAATAAGTTAGGATAAGAGTTAAGATTAGTACACTATCGCATTAGGTTACCCTGTAATTATAGATGTAAGTTGGTAAATAAATAAATAAAAAATATAACTAGAAAATGATATTTTTAGTTCAGGAAACTAAAGTAACTACCATTATTTTAAGTAACTACAGCTGATGGCGATGTCGTGATGGCCCAGTGGTCAAGGCGCCCTCCTCTCATGCACGAGGTTGTGGCTTGTGGTTGTGAGTACCAATGTGAGGACAATTACAACCACCCCTGTCTGTATGAGAAGAGGGATTTTCCCTGCAGTGGGACCACAACAGGCTTGTATGATACCGCTAACGGCTAGGATCTAAGTAAAAGTCTCACCAGTGAAAGCCTCTTTGAAGTCGGCTAGTATCTGCGTGGCTAGCTGCTGTCTGATGGACGTCACTTGGTCTCGGAGAGTGGACAGTTCTCGGATCTCGCGGTAGCATTCAAAGTGTTGTAGAACCTACAAAGGATATTGGATATAGAGGTATTGGATCATTGAGTTCCCTTCAAAATGGTTGAGCTGAATGGTGCTGATCCATACGTCATGTTCGTGAACGGGCGCCGTCAGTAGGCACTGGTCATTTCTTAGCTGCCACGGCTTATTTTAATTCCATAATTGTTTTTATTTATTTATTTATTTATTTATATATTCTTTATTGTACACCACAAAAAACATAACAACAAAAATTAAACTGAACACTACTTAATATACAATGGGCGGCCTTATCGCTTTCTGCGATCTTGCTTCTTGCGATCTTGCTTTTTTTTATCTTTTTATTACGGACGCTTTTAACGTGCACGTCTTTCTACATCGTTCTCACATGTATAATTACAACATGAATGATGTAACCACTCTATTGTAACAATATTTTGATTTAAAAGAGTGTCCATGGAGTTTCTTGCCCGTTCTTCTCCATAGGTACCTACTACACTTTGGAATGGGCAACTAGCTTCATCTTTCTGACTGACCGACCCCTTGACAATTCAAAAGTGCCTGTAATTGGTTTATTTGAAATAAATGCTTTGAGTTTTTGAGTTTTTTTTGAGTATTTGTTGAAGGTTGACTGACTGATTGAATTGCAGGTTAAGACCGGGTGCGCACTGGCGGCATGGTACGGTTTTAATTTTTAGGTTTTGCTGACTGAATAACAACAGCTTCTGCCATCATCATGTGAAATGAGTTTGTCAATCTGTCAGTGTCTTTTTGTGTTGCCTAAGACTTTCAGAAACATTGTGGACCCAAGTTGAGAAGAGGTTAGAAGACTGAAAGAAAAGCATAATTAAGACATAAAGTACACCTTAATTAAGACTGAAACTGGAACTTTCTAGTTTGAGCCTAAACCAGGGTCTGTTTGAGAAGAAAATTGGGCAAATAAGATGGATTCTGTGCATGTATTTACTTAGTAAGGTTACAAATAAAGGCCTACCTCCATGATAGCCTGCATGGGCAGTACAATCTCCTTGTACTGCCTGCTCTGTGTCATGTTCCGCAGGGTATCCACGCCCCCCACCAGCATATGCAGGTGGTTCAGTGCCGTGATAGCGGATGTGAGGTTGGACTTGGCACAGTCCAGTTGTTTGATTTCAGATGTTATCTCACGGACCATGCTTTCGCTGCGTTCCGCTTTCTTGTTTATGTCTGCTACCTGTAAGAATGGATGCATAAGGATAAGGAATGAAAATAACTTAGCATAACTCCCGTATTGCCTAAAGGGGAAGGCAGAGGGGAACTATTATTAATACTCTGGATTTTCCCAGTGCAGGACAAAGGCCTTCATACTTTCCGTCCACATCTCTCTATCTAGGGCTATTTGGGAGGCAGAGGAGAATAGTTTATCCTTATTTTTGGAGTTCCATGTCACAGGGGATGGATATTGCTATTGTCAAGGCACAAATATAGACTCCAGGATGCTGCTGAACTGCCAGGGTTGCGGGAAAGACCGAGAGGGATACCGTGGCCCCTGGCACAGGCAAAAAAAAAAAGGTTGCTACTGAAAAATTCAAAATGCTAAATCCCATTAACATTTAGCACAATCTGGGAATCAAACCCAGGGCCTCCAAACAGAATTTGACATCTTTACCTGCATTCAAAACTTCACCAGCTTAGAAACTACACTTGAAGGAATAAAAGAAAATGTATGTTTTACACATAATGGTGGTCATTCAGATGTCAATGTAAATGCTTTTATAATAAACTTCCAAGTCACATTCAAGATCTAAGCCTTAAAAAATTATAATCATTCATTAAATTAAAGTTGTGCTAGAAAGCCTTTTATTAATGTTAAAGATTATATTGAGGATAAAAAGGCTTGGGGTTGAGTTGCTTCAATTTTTGCATACTGAATTTGTTTTGTATTTTTATTTTCTTACGTATACACTTTGTCATTTGATAATTTTAATATAGACAATGACATGAATAGTTACTTTGTGAAGTATAATATTATTATTTTAATCCAAATGTTGTTTCAGTTGAGCTGCACAGTTACTGACAAATGTGTGCACTGACTGGACAGGTCCGCTTAATCTGTGTGGTTTTTCCTCAATAGACCATTACAGACACTAATCTACATAGTTTTCACATGATGTGGCCAAGATTATGTCTGGACTTTAAAAGAGACCTCTGAGTTTGTTTCGGCCTTTCTTCTCAGAGTAGTCCGATAGGAAATGCTGACCTCATCTAACTTTTAAAATATGACTGATGTGTAAAAGTGTTTGTACAAACCTACTTACAGAAATAAAATCATTTATCGTTTAATCACAATACCATAATTGCTTTACCTGTAATGCAAGTTCACCAATACACCTCTGTGCATCAACCAGAGCCTTCTGTCCGGCATCCCTCTGCTCAGCCTGTGCCCTTACAAGCCTTCTTATGTCATGCTCCACGCCTGCCAGGTGGAACTCACAGCGAGCCGCCGCACTCTCTACTCCCGAGAGAGACTGTTCAGTGGGGAATACTCGGTTGATGTATGCTACTGCATCAAACTGTGAAAGATGATTTGTTTTACGAAAATTGTTTATAAGTCTTTTGTCTTAAAAATGAGTATTTGAACAAGCTGGTATTGTAATATTATTAAAATTGTGAGCAGATAAAAGTGGAAAATCAAATTACAGCCATGTAAATCACACGTTGAAACAACGCCCTTAAAACGATATTCATCGAGTTTATATGGGTTGCGCTCACGCGCAGTAGTACGAAATTAAATTTAGATTCAAACAAAAGCAGTAAACAAACAAGAAATAAAGGCAAAATAAAGAAAATTCCGACTCACTTCCGCACTATCAAACTGTTCGGTTCCTCCCATCATTTCCTCAATCCGGCTCATCACAGAGCTTGGAAAGTTGATCTGGACCTCCGGCCCACTATCCTTGTCGTCTAATATATCGTTAGAATCCATATTTGTATCTGTTTCTCGATCACTTTTGAGGAAAATAATAATCTCAACTTCATCACCAGCCCGCAGGCTCGGTTGACGTTGGAACGTCACTGTCAAATTGACGTCTACGGTCCAGGGCGTAGGGAGCACAGAACATAATATACCCTGACGGGAGGGAGCGTTCCGTGTACGCCACAGAGTACTTTTTTTAGATAGGGTGTGCGCCGTGTGTGCGCTGTCATCGATTTGAGAGCGCAAATACCTTTTTTTTTTTTTGTGTATGGCATCTCGCAGTTGGCCATGACTGCAACCGGTCAATCCTGTGGTGCCTTCGAGCTAACTCAAAGCCTCCAGGGGCATAATATTATTTATAAACTAAGCGACCATCACCTAAGGGCACCCCCTGTGGGGTACGAACCTCGGCTTAGGGCGTCGCTGGGGAAGGACAGCAAGTTGGGGACAGGCTGGATCAAAAATGGGTAAAACTACTGGCTCAGCTACGCCACCAGCTGGCTCTGTGGATCCGATCAAGGGAGGGGAAGAGGAATTTATCGGGGAGGAACGCGGACGCGGACGCGAAGGACCTCGGCGGCGAGGTCGGAACTTCGTTTTGTGTCTGTGTTTGTATACTGTACTGGTGGCCCTACTGCTTTCCTGGAGGAAGATGGTGGGGTCGTCGGGGTCGGTCAGTGCGTGCCTTGGACGGCGGATTTTACTGATTCTAGAGGGGACATAACTGGCGGCCTTCACAACCAGAGGGTTGCGATGGCTGCCAGCGGTATCGAAGAAACGCTTGCAAGCGCGTTTTATGAATTGTTGAATTGTGGGGATTTTCAAGTCTAAATGTAAGTTAATGCTACGAACGAACCAGGGGGAACCCGTGATTTTACGTAGAAAACGGTTCTGTAGGGTCTGCATCCTGTGGATGTGCCGGGGGTGGGCCTGTGCGAAAACAGAACAGGCGTATGTCATAATAGGTCGGATGCATGCAGTATAAATGCGCAGTTTGCACCTGAGTGACAATTTACTGCGTGCATTTAGGACGGAATGTAGTCTACTCAGAGCAAAGGCGGCTCGCGAACGAACCACCTTTATGTGCTCTGCGAAGGAGAGACGTCTGTCCAAAGTCACACCCAGATATTTGGCATGCTTCTCCCAAGGGATCGGCTTGCCAAACATCTTGATCGGGCGGGCGTCGTCATGTCTGCGTTTGTCACGCGGTTTCAAGAAGAGAACCGCTTGACTCTTGTCGGGGTTAACTTCGATTCTCCACTTTCTGAACCATGCGCCAAGCTTGTTGACTGCGGTTTGGAGAGAGCGCAAACACCCGTACCCACAGAACATATATACTCTAGAGAGCCCGTACCGAATTAGCGTGAGCGTGATAATGATGTTCCGTGAATCGTCATATATGACGTCATGACATGCGCCATCTTGCGATAACGCCGACCATGCCCCAAATTAATATCACCGTGAGCGCTGTCAAAAATTTCAGTTGAGCGTTATGTTTCGATTCGCATCATATCTTTAAACTAAAGCGGCATTTTCGAAATTGTGTTGTAAAAACCATGACGTACCTACCTGAAATGAGTTTTAAACTCATGCACATTATGTTTAATTAAATTGTTGCATCTAGGTTATTTTTAATTCTTGGTAACAATTAAGAGTGTAATTGTATTTTTATTAATTATATTTAACTTAGCCAATAATATTGACATACATAGGTATAAATATTGTACACCCATGGGTATGTTACAGTGGTACAATAATGCTAAGTGTAAGAACTGTCTTTTCACCTGTGACAAACAATAAATAAATGAATATGAACATGGTATTTTTCTTCGGAGTAAATCTTTGCCGGGAGCATATAAATAGACTAATATAAGCACTTTGTCATCCGTTTCATCCCCGGACGAATCGTCGTTCTCAAACTCAAAATCTGAGTTATCAGAGTCGATAGAGTCAACCAACAAACTATAAGTACCAATGCGTTGAACTTCCATTTGCAGAAGAATATCAAATCAGTATTTTTTGTGCAAAGTTTGAGGTTGACGTTAAGCGACCACACTGTGAGCGCGTTCACAAGCGTTCCGAATTGATGACAGTTCTTAGCTGTCATAATCATGATAATGATCTAATACGGAACGCAAAATATCGATGTGATCGCTGTGAGCGATCATGGTCTAATTCGGAATGCAGCCTATCTCTGACTACTATACCATGCTAGCCCTGCAGTATACTATAGTAACTACCTATAGTATACTGCAGGGCTAGCATGACCGTACCCAAGACTTTTGTGACAAGACATGATAAATTATGTCAAGTGTTACAATTTGTCATAAATGCTAGCAGGGTGTGGTAAACCTTATTACCACTTTATTCTTCTGTGACCATAGATACTTCTATTTTGTCATAATCCGATTGTCACACATAGAACTATTATTACTAGCGTATTGTCACATGAATGTATTGTATTTTTCAACAATTATGTTACGTTTTGCTAATTAAAACCTACAGTATAGGTTTTGGCTATTATTACAATTTAATTAGCAAACGAAACGACTAAGATCCCATGGAGATATATTTACGACCGGAGCGATTCAGTGGGGACCCGTCCCTAAACTCGGCGGCTACGGAATGGGCACACTGGAAGAAAACTTTCGTTAACTTCCTTGCGGTGCAGGACTCGGAAACTACTACTAATAAGGTCAAGCTTACCATACTAATTAATCACGTGTCTCCGAACGTATACACCCACATGAGCGAGTGTGAAACATACGAACAGGCATTGAACCTCTTAAACAAACTTTATGTAAAACCAAATTACATCCTATATGCACGCCACGCTCTCGCCACCCGGAGACAAAGTAGCCACGAGACTATCGACATATACATCCAAGCCTTGAAGCAGCTGTCCAAAGATTGTAACTTCACGGCTGTCGATAGTAAGACCAACCGGGATGACAACATTCGTGACGCTTTCATAGCTGGCATCTCCTCGACAAAAATAAGAGAGAGACTCCTCGAAAACCTTTGCTTAACTTTGGACGAAGCACATAACCAGGCGCGTTCCTTGGAGATGGCTGAAGTTAATACACTGCATTATAACAACATACCTATGAACGCGGCTACAGAAAACATCTCTGATAACACTAATGTACGGAATACTCCTATGCTCAAAGGAAATGCAAGTGCCTCCGCAGCCACGCCCGGCCTTCCAGAATTGGTCGAATCGCAAATGTTTCTTCTGTGGAGGACAGGTGCATCCGCGCAAGACATGCCCCGCCTTCAATGTGACATGTCAACTTTGTAACAAGAAAGGGCATCTCGCAAAAGTCTGTCGCAGTAAGAACCTAACTAGTGCTGCCACATCTGACCAGGAAAATGTTACCGCCTGCATCATTGCTGCATCACCGTCGTCCTTACGCAAAGCCATTGTCCCTGCATATATCAAAGGCATTAGAGCTGAAGCACTATTAGATACTGGCAGTTCTAAAAGTTTCATTAATTTCGAATTTTCTAAACTGGTTTCTCTGAAGATAAAACCAAGCCAGCAGACAATATCTATGGCCTCTCTTAATCATACATCATCAGTCAAAGGAGAAACTTGCCTCACGCTTACCTTGGGTAAACACACTTATGAGAACGTTCAACTGCTTGTGATCGACAATTTATGTTCAGATATGATTATAGGACACGACGTATTAAAGAAGTATTCCTCACTAGAATTCGCATTTGGTGGTCCGAAAGAGCCTCTCGTCGTGTGCAACGTAGCCGAAGCATCTGTCCCTGCTGTGCCTTTATTCGCCAACCTATCTCCCGAATGCAAACCGATTGCTATTAAGTCTCGAAGATACAGTGATGACGACCGACGTTTTATTGAAGAGGAAGCGAGGAATCTCTTAAAGAAGGTGTCATTGAAGAGAGCCGGTCACCATGGCGAGCGCAGGTACTGATCACTAAGAATGCGAATCACCGGAAACGCCTTGTAATCGACTACTCCAGGACTATAAATCGATTCACAGAACTGGACGCCTATCCACTTCCCAGAATAGATGAACTGATATCAAAAGTGGCAAAATATTCTGTATTTAGCGCCATAGATTTAAAAAGCGCCTATCACCAAGTCCCTATTTTGCCAGAGGAGAGACAATACACTGCGTTTGAAGCGGCTGGAAACCTATACCAGTTCCGACGTATACCTTTTGGAGTAACCAATGGAGTTTCCAGCTTCCAGAGAACTATAGATTGGCTTATTCGAACGGAAAAATTGAAAGGCACATTCGCATATCTTGACGATATCACAATTTGCGGCAAAACACCAGAAGAGCACGACTATAATCTGAAAACTTTTCTTGCAGCAGCTAAAAAGTACAGTCTAACCCTAAATTAAGCAAAGTCCATATTTAAACAAACTTCTATCAACATACTTGGTTATACAATCGCCAATAATGTCATTAAACCTGACAATGATAGATTAGAACCTCTAACTTACCTCCACCTCAAGACTTGCCCAGCTTGCGAAGAGCCCTGGGTATGTTCGCTCATTACTCTAAGTGGATACCAAACTTCTCCGAAAAGGTACATGAATTATCAAAGACCAAGACATTTCCGCTGAGTGACAATATGATTAAAGATTTTCAAGAACGCCGTATTCAAGTCTTGTGTTCACGCCATTGACAATAATATGCCATTTACTGTTGAAACTGATGCCTCGGAACACTCAATTGCGGCAACCCTTTCGCAGGCGGGCAGGCCTGTAGCGTTCTATTCGAGAACACTAATTAATCGAAGTGAACAGAATCATTCAGCTATTGAAAAAGAAGCTTATGCAATCGTAGAGTCCTTGAAAAAGTGGCGGCATTTTCTTAGTGGGAAATAATTTCTGCTCGTCACTGACCAGCGATTCGTCTCTTTCATGTTTAATGCTAAGCACACCAGTAAAATAAAAAACGAGAAGATACAGCGCTGGCGATTGGAACTATCTCCGTACAAATACGACATCGTATACAGACCCTGGCACGCAGAACCATGTAGCGGCCCTCTCCCGTGTTTGCGCCATCGTCGAAACACCTGTAAAGTTACGATCACTTCACGAAGCCCTTTGTCACCCGGGTGTAACCAGAATGGCACATTGGGTGCGTTCCAAGAACTTAGCCTATTCGATTGAAGAGATAAAGGGTATGACGAAAGACTGTCGCATCTGTTCTGAGGTTAAGCCTAGATTTATTAAAGCTGATCCGCAAATTAAACTTATTAAAGCGATAGCGCCGTTTGAACGACTAAGCATGGATTTTAAGGGACCAGTACCATCTAAATCGAGTAACAGATTCATTTTAACAGTAATCGATGAGTACTCCCGCTTTCCGTTCGCCTTTCCGTGCTCTGATATAAGCGCAAAGACTGTAATCAAGCATTTAGACAGCATTTTTAACATGTTCGGCATGCCGGCCTACGTGCACTCGGACCGAGGGACATCATTTTTATCGGCTGATGTAAAAGATTTTCTACACTCCAGGCAAATAGCGACGAGTCGTAAAACGCCATACAACCCTCAAGGCAATGGCCAAGTTGAAAGGCTCAATTCTACGCTCTGGAAAACAGTACAGTTAGCATTGAAAACTAAGAACCTGCCAATAGAGAGTTGGGAGGATGTCCTACCGCAAGCATTACACTCCATACGCTCGCTTCTTTGTACTAGT
Organism: Brachylomia viminalis; assembly: GCA_937001585.2. NCBI lineage: Eukaryota > Metazoa > Arthropoda > Insecta > Lepidoptera > Noctuidae > Brachylomia > Brachylomia viminalis. Next base: position 621,974 of record OW443321.2, on the reverse strand, counting down.
ACAAATTGTACGCCGCATGAAAGGATGTTCCGCCACTCTCGGAGATCGCCGAATGGAGATTCTATTCCCACATGGCTAGCTGGCTCAAACAGAGTACTTATGCGACGCTTTGACTGGAAAACAAAATATCAACCACTAGCTGAGGAGGTGGAGGTACTAGAGACTAACCCCACTTATTCGTACGTTCGAACGATGGATGGTCGCGAAACTACTGTATCCAACCGCCATTTAGCACCTTTGGGAGGCAACCGAGAAGATATCCTCACAATTAACGAATTTATGGACGCCGAACCCCAAAGATCGCAGTCACCATCACCATCTTCTTCACCACCAACAACTTTGCCTTCTTCACCGACAACGTACTCAACACCAGTCTCGCTGCCACCAACAACTCCGCCTTCTTCACCAACAGCCTACTCAACACCAGTCTCGCTGCCAGCTACTCCCTCGTCGCCGCCACCATCGGAGGATTTGCAAGGGGCACTGGAACCCGAACAAATGAGCTCAGACGGGATCGAGCTCCCAGTTCTCCGGAGGTCAGCCAGATCACGGAACCCGCCGAAGTTTTTACTTGATTACATCTGGCCGAGGTGAATGTGGTGAACCTTATTACCACTTTATTCTTCTGTGACCATAGATACTTTTTCATAATCTATTTTGTCATAATCCGATTGTCACATGAATGTATTGTCATTTTTCAACAATTATGTTACGTTTTGATAATTAAAACCTACAGTATAGGTTTTGGCTATTATTACAGTATACTATAGTAACTACCTATAGTATACTGCAGGGCTAGCATGACCGTACCCAAGACTTTTGTGACAAGACATGATAAATTATGTCAAGTGTTACAATTTGTCTTAAATGCTAGCAGGGGTCAACCTGAGTTGTAGCTGACTTCACAGTATGAAACAATAAATTAAAATGTCAATGACCATCTGACTAAGCGACCAAATAAATTAATACGTCTAAAAGAGGCCAGTTCATACAGATAAGCAACTTTTTCATTTTGTTAGGAAATTTGACACACATGGCTTGAGTCACACATACTATCACAAATTGGGCGTTATAACCGTATGCTATAGTGCGTTTCACGAAAGAATTCCCTTCGCCGTTATATTGGCACACCTGACTGTCAAGAACGTCAAACGCTAGACGCATCGTAGGCTTTGTTGAGTTTTTCCAAGATTTAGAGTTGTTTTACGGTTTTAATCACGCCGAAGACACTTAAAAGTGGCGAAAGAGAGTTGGTGTTGAAAGTCATAACGTTTTGTGAGAGTGAAAAACGTTACAAAGCGCCAATAATTCCATTAGAATGTGTGAGACTTCGCGTCGCCGCCATAAAATAGGGTTGCCATTGCCAGAACTAGATGCTCCCTAGTCCCCGCTGCTACCCCGTAGGTGCCTAGCTACACCTTTTAAAATAATTAAAGACCATAAAGAACCACCTATCTACGAAGTCGATTCATTGTTAAAAGAACACGGTCATAAAGTTGTAAGACTTCCCCCTTATCATTGTGACCTGAATCCAATCGAACTCATATGGAGTCTTTTGTAAAGGCGGATTGCTGAAAAAAACGTGGGTCAGGAAGCAAAAAATATTGTAAAAATAACTGAAGAGGCAATTTGCAGTAGCACGCCATTAGAGTGGATAAAAGAATGCAGCCACGTAGAAACCATAGAAGATAAGTACTTCAACAATGGAGTAACTGTTGATAACAAAATAGATCGATTTATAATAGAAGTAGGAGATGACTAGATATACTATAGGAGATACTTCAGACGATAGTGACCCTGGAGATGGTGCTATATCGGGTGTAGGTCCTTTGGAGGAGCACAGTTATTTTAAAAAGTAATTTTGTTGTTAATCATTACAGCTTATTAAGAAGTTTCGCAAATAAAAAATTATTATGGTTATATTAAGAGTTTAATTTTATGAATACTTATGTTTACACGTAAGGTATAATTTTCTATAGACCTTTGTTGAAAGGTGACCAAACAAAAAGAACGACCAAAATGAATTTTCGTTTTCAATTTATACTGATTTATTGGGTAATATAATTTTCACAGCCTGGCAGCACTCATTTAAGTGCTACCAACATTACAGCGAAGGGACTTCTTTGATGAAACGCACTATAGCACGGCGGGCGTGAGATAATCTCTTGACATCTTCTTGAAATTTACTTATGTCTTAGTTGCTAATACGGGCGCACCCGTTTTCTCACAAATTTCACATTCTGACAGATGATTATGAAAAATTTATCACGTTCGTTCGTAATAATATTTAATTTTTAAACAGTTATCCCCAACCATATGAGCTCAAATATTGCATCATATTTTGCTCAAATGATTTTATTTCTGTAAGTAGTTTTTTAAAAACACTTTTACACGTCAAAACGTCACGTCACGTTTGGATGACATGTGGTGGACTATACTTCATAAAAGATAGCTTGATCCCTCAGAACAATAACTAAAGCAAGACAGAGCTGTCTACGGCTTGATCTCTGCGACAGCTGTCAGTAAAATCACGCCTATGAAGCATTGAGCTAGGAAAAGTCAATGCTACGTCATGATCATGACTGAGCGTGTCAGTCAGTCCTGATTTAAACAGCGATGGAAGCACGCGTGTGCTCGTCGACGCCATCGCCACCACCACTGGACGCGCCAGCGCCACCAGTAGCATTGTCGTTAAATAATTTATAAGTCTAAAAGGAATTTATATTTGTTGGGAACGTACCTATCCCGCTTCGTGGAACCCCAAAAATAATGGTTACACTAATAAGTATAAAAAGTTAGAAGCTTTACAACTGCAAGAAGTAGGTATACCAAAAATTAAGCCTTATGCAACCGTAGATGTTGTCAGTAATGAGATCAACATGTTACGGAGCAATTACTGGCATGCTATAACTTTATTTATCCATGTTCTCCAGCCGGATTTTGTATTCTAACTGAACATTGTCTAGGCATCGCTTCAGTCTTGCTTCAGTCTGTGATCAAAGATCAATCAAATGCTGTCAGTCAGATTGAGCGTCTATTTCTCTGTCTACGGCGTCTAGTGGCCGCCTATCGGATTCGATTGTTATGGTTCGTTTAGGGGAAACGCTACAACATGGTAACTTTTATGAGAGAAAATGTTAGTGGTATCTAAATCATTATTATTGTAATCTAGCAACATTTTACGAAAACTCAAAAAGTGACGTTTTCATTTCCATTGTTTGATCAGTTACTGTCAAAATTAAATCATTAAAGGATAATGCCCAAAAATATATGGAGCAAAAACCCAGAATCGATTAAAACGATTTATGTGTGGCAAGGTAGAGTATACATACTATATCCCAAATCCAATAAAAGCTTTCGATTAAACCACCACCAAGTAATAAAAAAATCGTAACTAATTGACTAAACTTTTAATAATCTATGATATTTAAAGCGGTTTTACAAACGATATTGTGACGAATTGTGCTTAATATTGAGAGAGATTTGAGAGTAAAGAACATTATACGTATCTACTGATTATAATATAAAATAATATTTATATAGGTACTTATAAAAGTGATTGCGGATTATTATATGACTATTAACTTAATAAATGAAAACAACTGAATATATGCTGCGTTATTTATTGATGTTAAAAATGAAACATATTTTCTAAATCTAGGAGAACGCTATCAAAAAAACCCGCTGGCCGTTGAAGCCCTTCGTGTCTTGCAAATGCAAGGTAGTATAACATGCTTATTATATGAGCACAAGTGCCTAAAGTTCGACGACCATGAATGCATGAACCAACGTATTCTACAATTGCGTTTTTGCTTTTGTAACCCGGTGTATACATGATGTATGTATAGTACGTTCTGGATCGAACATGCCGCGACTGTATGCATCCTCTTAATAAAGTTTTATCACATAAGTCACCAATATTAATATGATGAGGATGTCGGTACACTTCTATTTTATCTAATTTAATTAATTTAATTTGTAATTCCTTATATATATTCTCCATCTCTTTCACCAGTGAGCAACAAACACAGTAACAAAACAATCAACCAGTTCAAAGGTGCTCTGTGAACCAGTTATTCAACGCGCCTTGCTACACAGAATTGTTATATTATGTTGCTGGCCTGTTTGGTTGTGGTTTTATGCGAACCGAATAGCGTATTTAAGACCTCTAGCTTAAGGTCTATTTTGTTGTTCATAAATTATTTTAATCTACTCTGGGTTTTTTTTGGGCATCCTTCTTTGTGAGAAATTACTTTGTTTTCTTCGTAGGTACCGAACAGACCATTGAAAATATTTAAATTAATTATATTTTATTTATCCAATTCGATAGATATTACGGCTTTCACAAATTTATTTTATCTTGATTAAATATATTTTGAATAAAGTGTCAAAAATCCAATTAAACTCCATGGAGTCATAAACTTTCAGCCCAAATAACTTATGAATATGAAGAATCTTTTCTTATTTTAGTTTCTAATTCAACCTCGTAAGTGTAATCAGCTGTTATGGTCGCCTACACACAGCTGACACAGCTGGTTTATCGTGAGCTAGTGGAAACGTACATAGCAATTAACTCGACCGCCAACGTCAAGTGAGCGGAAACATCGTGCGAGATCGCTCGCTCGCTTTGTTTTTCAGTTATTTGTTGGACGCGCTCGGAGCTTGCTGCCGTCGCGTGTTCCGTCGCAATGCCGCGCAAACCCAACCGTAATAATAAGTCTCAGTGTTAGTTTTTCTACCAGTTTTGTATACAAACACCAGTGTCAGTGAAGTGATTAACTATGGCTCGTCTCACTGAAGAAATGGTGATCGCGAGATCCAAACAATCAGACCTCAGCGCGATAAAGAAGTTGAACTGCTGGTAAGTACATGAGTCAGGGCTCGTAATCATACTGGCCGCAGACAAAGAACGTTCGAAAATTAAAATCTTCAATGGCCTAGTCTCGGCGTCCGCTCGCCGTGGTTTGTCGTAATGTGAAATCGCAGGCAGTGCTGTGCACGGAGGCGGAACGTTAACGTATTTGTTTGCTACAGTCTACAGTTCATGGTCTTAAGGTTTTACCATAATTTCATTAAAGCTGGCTGAACGTTCATTGCCGTGGTCTTTCACTTTTATGAATGTAGCATGTCTGAGATTATGTACATAAGTTCTATTAATCATTTTAATGACTAAAGTTAATGAACCAGTTTATGAGAATTAACTGTGAGAAAACTATTCATTATATTTACTATGAGCTACAGCAGTATTACTCATTTGTAGTCATATTGTTTGAGAAAAGTTTTATTACTTCAAACATATCTAAGATCTCACCATTAGCATGATTAGCCCAAAAAAATTTGGCTTCTACAAAAACTTATAATAGTTTTAGGAAATTGCTTAGATCAGTAAAGTTTGTAAAAAAGACGAGGTCTAAAGAACAAATGATTGCAGTGGGTATGTAATCTGTTTGGATTCTGTTATCAGTAACACCATTAACTTCTAATAACAACTGATATGACATGTTATCATTTCTTATACTAGGCCAGTTCTAGGCAACTTGCCTCTAACTTGTTTAATAAATAAATAATAAAATCATTTATTTCAGGTAGGTTACACCCATTGCCATACACAATAAAATACATAAAACAAGATTAGTAAAATAAAATACAATTAAATTAAATTAACATCACATAAAATAAAATATGCTAATGCAGCAACGTAACGCAACGCAACGCAACATATGCTATGCTGTTAATGCTACATATTTTTTACCAAAAGATATTTGGTAAAATGAGAACCACATAACATAGGTTATAGGTACCTTACTTAGTTTCTGGTTAGATTCTTATTTGAAAGAAAATTAATATATTTTTATTAAATCCCAAAAAAAAAGAGGTGCCCATTGTTATTCTCCTATCATTGTAACTCACCAATGACTTAAAAATAGACTAACATGAGTATTAAACAGGGTTATTGGTAATATATCGGCAATCCATTAGGGATTGTAGGGGAGGTCATTTGCAACCAAATAACCCCGTATGACCCCTATGCAAATGTCAACCATTTCCAAGTAAATTATAAAATAAATTTTCAAAGTTGTATAAACAACTTTGAAAATTTATTAAAAAAAACATGCGTAATTTTTTTTAAATTATTATTTCCTGCTTCTACTTCATTCAATACATAATAATCAACCACAAAATGACAATATTCTTTAATATTTTCTCAATCCGAGCTCAAAATTTTCATAATTTTGAGCAGGTTATTTGACTGAAATGGTTCATTTCTGCAAAAAAACAGGTGGACATACTTTATCTACAGAACATTCCAAAAATATGTACAACTTCTCAGCCATCCAACAAGATACAATAAGATACCAGATAATTTCAAAAAAATATAAAATGTTAATTACTGGAAAATGGTTGACATTTGCATAGAGGTCATAAGGGGTCATTTGTTTTCAAATGACCTTACACCCCCTTAATGGATTGCCAACATATTACAAATAACCCTGTATAGTATTACATGGTTTATTACCTACATATGCAAACATCTATTTGAAATAATTAGCAGATTTCTTTTCTTAAGAATTCCTTAAGATATTATAATATATATATATAATTACTTACTATCTTATCAAATAAAACATGATATTTCACTGAAATCATGCGAGAAATATGCACTGTGATCAACTACACTACTGATTGTCATCAGATATAACTGAATATCATTGAATACAACTGCCCTTAATATGACCCCATATACCAAAGCAGCAAGAGGTGTAAAACCAATAGGTTACATCTATGGGTGGCATAATCAATCTATAATGTGCCCACTACTAGGAATCAGGCTGCTCAGGCACCCCTTCTGTGAGAGGTAGTGGGCTGTCATCCACAACTAAGCACAGTGCAGGTTGGTCTTTGGGGTGATCTTAAATACAATACAAAAACCTATTGGATGAAGAGACAGTGTCCGCCATCTCCACTTTTAGAATACCAGTCCTAAAAATTCCATTTAATTGAAGGTGAGACTATCTCCATCAACCGGCACACATCCAGACCTCTGCCTGCTACTGAGAAATTCCTGATAGATGAACCCTGTATCAACTTGCTTAATCTGGAAGTCTAACCCAGGACCCCATGCTGAGCAGTCACCCGTTTGACCATTAGCCTAAAGACATTGTCAATTTTGTTGATAAGATTATTAAAATTGAGTGAATGAACTTAAAATGAAATACTTATCTAACAGACAGACAGGCACACTATGTACTTATCTGAGCAGTTAGAATCCCACAGTTATCACAAGATAATATTGTGATCATCTCGTAATGAGACAGTGATGATGATACATAGACAATCAACTTGTATCTGTCATGCATGCATCACTTCTTGCCAATGATATGCAAGGAGGATTATCTTACCAACTTGTCTGTGGTGAGCAGCTTTCTAGCTAGGTGATAGAATATCTTGTAACCTGAGTGGAACATTAATACTTGCAAAGCAAAATTAACTATCTGATTATGCAAATGATATACCATCTTCTCCATAGGTACCTACTACGCTTTGGAATGGACAACTAGCTTCATCTTTCTGACTGACCGACCCCTTGACAATTTAAAAGTGCCTGTAATTGGCTTATTTGAAATAAATGCTTTGAGTTTGAGTTTGAAACTGTTTCTGTATATGTTTATAAATTAATGTATAATTTAAAATAATGAAGCTAGCCTTTCCCTGTCTGTCATTGGCATCCAGACTGATGTTATCATTATAACTAAACTTTCTACATATCACATAATTGCCAGACAACTTCTTGATCTTCTTGATATGAATAAAGAAATCTCGAATGAATTTGATTAATTAAGTAGTTCAATCTCAGAAGATCGATTGGCCAGATGGATGTAGTGACAGAATGTGGTTACTGTTCAAGTTGTTTGCTAAACTACAGAGACAGCACTACTTCACGCTGATGTCACCTCTCACCTTAGAGCATTATGCTCTAAGCCTCTCACCTGCCTAACAAAACCAGTTTCACGAAACATGCCAGTCAGCCAGTGTCTCCATATGTACCTACAAGTGCGACTTAAAAGAGTAGAAAATAAACGAGGGCGCCACAATCGCAAAGGTAGCAACCCAGTTAGTACGACCCAGCTGATCTTGATAGGTACTTGAATATTATTATTTATTTATTAGCTTTAAATAATGAATCAATATTTTATATAACTCCGTATGTTTATTAATAAGTTCCGCATAGATAGACAGATAATAGATTTGGTATGTAGCAGTAATAAAACAACAACTCTACTCAAATACCTATTTAATAAACTATAATTGAGAAAGTACATTAGTCTAATAAATTAAAATCGAAATATTCTACACCTTCAATGGGATCACTTAAGTACGTGTCGTCTATTTCAGCTCTGACATTGGTTCGTCACTGCTGTCTTTTTTTTTTTTTTTGTTTTCGGGGTGGAACATCCTCATGGATGTCCGCTGCCCTGGGGCGGACGGCGGGGTCTGTCAGACTCTTACTGACTAAAAACCACCCCGGTGTTCCATCTCACACCTACGCCTGCGGGCCTCTTCGGGTCTGGGGGGGAGTGAGGTGTTTGACTCCCCCCGCGACGTCTAAGAGGGGCGCGCGTGGAACAACACGCGCCGCCACCTCGGTTCCTGATGTATGGGGGGCGACGGACGTCCCCGAGTCCGTCGCCCCTGGACCCATTTAGGGGGGCTGGAAGAGGGCGTTGTCCGCCCTCCGCCGACGCCCGGTGCGCCTTCTGCGGGCCGGGTGAGTGGACGAGATCTCCCTCTCCCATTCCGCAGCCTCCACCACCGCGTCCCAGGACTCGTCGCTGCCGACCATCGACTCGACTACGGCCGGCAGCGACAAGTCACTGCCTACTTCTGAGATGAGGGCACGGCGCGGCTCCTCCCAAGCGGCACACTCTGCCAGCGTATGCCGCGCCGTGTCCTCCCGGCAGTCGACGTTGTGGTGACACCGGGCGTCCGGCTCCCTGTTTATGCGACACAGGTACTTCCCGAAGCAGCCATGCCCCGAGAGCACCTGCGTCACCCGAAACGACAGGGAGCCGTGGCTCCTCCCGAGCCAGCGCTCGAGCACCGGCCGGACCGCCTCGATGGTGACGAGGCCGGCGGTAGGGCGTGAAAGCCTGTCCCGCCATTCCGCCACCAGGACCTCGCGAAGCTGAGACCGACGCAGCTCTATGTGTCGCTGCATCGGTCCCTCGCCCCGCGCCCTCGCTTCCTCGCGCCACCGATACAACGACGCGAGTACTTTCGCCTCGAGGTCCCAGGGCGGGGATCCGGCCAGTATGCAAGCCGCCTCGTAGGAGATCGTGCGATACCCCCTGATGACTCTGACGGCCATCGCCCTCTACGGCTTTCGCAAAACAGCGATGCTGCCGGCCGTCAGGTCAGAGGCCCACACCGGGGCCCCATACAGGGCCATGGATCGCACGACCCCCACGTAGAGCCGCCTACAGACGGCGCTCGGGCCCCCCAGATTGGGAAGCAGCGTTGCGAGCGCGCCAGCCGCGCCCAGCAACTTGGGCGCCAGCCGTCGGAAGTGGGGCTCGAAGTTCCACCGGCTGTCGAGCACCAATCCTAAATACGTCACTGCTGTCTGCACCAACCTACTAAACGGTCTATGTCATGGACTCATGGTACAAGGTTCTTCCACGATTATTCCTTCTCAATTTTCTTAACATGCTCACAGCAATTCTTCCAATCTTTTATTTTTTTTTGAGGGTGGGAAATCATCAAATAACTTCTCCCGCTCTGGCCGGAGCGGGAGGGCGTGTCAGACTCTTACTGACTAAAACCCACCCGTGTTCCTTCAGTTGCCTGTGCCAGAGGCCACGGTATCCCTCTCGGACTTTCCCGCAACCCTGGCAGGCATCGGCCCTAGCGGACCCCGTCATTGTTGCTGACTTCTCTTTGAGGCGACCCGGGCCTTGGTCCTTATTGGACGGCGAGCTGCCCATTGCTCGCCGTCCGCAAGGCCGTGCATACGGTGGCCGGGAATCGGCTTGGGATTCGCGACACCCATGGCGTCTCCTGCAGCGGCTAGGGGCGTGAGGGCGCGAATTTTGCCTCTCCCTCACGCGTTCCGCCTCCTCCTTCGCGAGCATTACTGCTATGCAGAAGGCGGTGACGGCTTCCCAACCCTTCTCACTCCGTACCATGGCCTGGACCAGGGCCGGACGCGAGAGATAGCCACCGCCAATCGCCTGCACGAGGACACGGCGGTGCTCCGCCCAAGCCGGGCAGACCTCCAACGTATGCTCCACCGTGTCCTCCGGGCGATCCACACAATGGTGACACCCGGGCGTTTCCTCCCGCCTTATCCGGAACAGGAATCTCCCGAAGCAGCCGTGTCCGGTGAGGATCTGCGTCAGGCGGAAAGTGAGGACGCCGTGGCGCCTCTCTAGCCATTCCTCAAAGAGGGGGCTTATCGCCGCAATTGTGGCGTGCCCAGCGCTGGGTTGCGGCAATCGCACTCTCCATGCCGCCGGAGCTCTGTCCGCTGTACCGTGATTTCTCGCGGCAGCGGAGCTACGCTCCGGAATTCTTCCAATCCTGAGCTGTTAAATCGAGAGTTACCGTGTTGCAAGGGTAAAAATACGGTGTTTCTAGACAAAATTACGGTGAATCAGCTAAAAGTGTACCGTGTAAACTACCGTGTAACTTTTCAAAGAAAAAAAACCCGAATATATATTTGCTTTTTAATTACTTACAAACAAAAAAAAAAAACGAGAAATATGAAAAATTTAACATAATATTATTTTGATTCTGATTCTCCTAGCACGACCATATCCGACTCTCCTAGTACGACCATATTACCTATCTTTTTCGTAAAAGGTTTTTTTTTTTTTCAACATATCATTAGTTGGCCTGAAATCAAAACAGTTTTTGTAATTTCTATGATTGATTGCTGGGTTTCACGCAGTAGGTATTTATGACGAAATATTTACAACGTAATTTCAACGCCACGGTAATACCTTGTTACCAGATTACGGTGCATCTATGGTAATTAGAATTACCGTGTACACGGAGACACTGAGAGTGAGACATGCCTGCATGCTCCTCTCCGCTCCCCATCCTAATCCCTCAAACTTCTAAACCATGTATTGTACTTACTACTTAGTAATAAATAATAATTTATGTCACTTCGAGTTTTAGAAAAAGTTCGTCTTTGTGGAGCGTCGTGTCTCTCTGAACTTCAAAGTGTCCTATAGGTACCTACTGTAGTTTATGATCAGACACGTTTTCCATCCCTATAGAAACAGATACGACGGTTCACCAGTGAGTGACTGCTGAATGAATAAAAGAACACGGCTGTGCTGTATTCTTTCCCACAATTGCGATGCGACGGAAACTACCTATAACTACTGTTGCTTGAAACCGGCCAAGTGCGCGTCGGACCCTTCACAGTGAAGGGTTCCGTTGTCGGGATCAATATTGACTTATTTACGAATGCACAATATTGATTTTATCGACTCCATAAATAAGTTTTTGTGTTTCATAGTATTTCTGGAAAAAATATGAAATACTTAGGTAAATATAAAGTTATTTTGGCGGTTGTAACCAAAAACGTAACATATCTCAAAAACGATTACTGAACTTAAATAAAAAAGTCACATAGAAAATGTTGGGATCCAACAATAGCCGGGCACGCGCTTAGTGGATTGTTTTTTTTGGTTTTTAACCCTTCGGTTACACTCGTTACACTCCTAATTTCACTGCCGAGTGAAATGGCTGTGTGACATCCGGACAGGGTTAATGGTTTCGTTTTTGCCATTTGGCTACGGAACCCTAAAAAGAAGCCCCATATTGTCGAATGCCGCTATCGAAGCTATCAATTGCAGTGACTTTATAATTAGCATAGTTTGACCTTGATGCGTACTAAATAAACGTAGGTATACTAGCATACCACATACACAGAGTGATATTTCCTTAATATGGCAGTAGACCAACTGTTGAACTTATGTAGATGGGGATACTGGTCTTTCTGTATTTTTTACTATTTCATTCTTTGGTTTGACATCGCGGGGAGAGGAACGAGTTCCAAGTCAGGTAAGTTGAAGCGCACGTGTAGATAAACATAATGGCTTAGTTCATGTTTATGTACGTGGGAGTCATTTAAATATGGCTGCCTTCCACGATACCATAATGCTTTAAGGTGGGAAATGCTCTTGAGAAGCCCCTTGGTGATCCTAAATCAATTTCGACGGAGCTGAGGTCCGTAAATTCTGGCGGATGCGACTCCTCTCCCCATTGGCCCAATCCTGCAGAATCCAAAATATCTCTAAAATTAGGTAGATCCATCGGTTTACGTTGTCTAAATACAAAATTAAAGTTTTTTTTCTTTAGGAAGTAGGTACAGGTCCTTTCTTTCGTCGGGAGATTAAGTCCTTCCACCTTCCTTACCTATTTCTGCCGTGTTCTGATTTGAAGGATAGGTGTTCCGGTGTCGGCATTTAGTACCTATAGATACTCAACCAACGCTTCGGCGAACCTCTTGTTATTTCACTGTCAGTAACCACTTTCCATCAGCTTAGCCGTCAGTCTGTTTGCCAACCAATTACATAAAGAACTCATTTGAAATAATGCTGAGAAAATATTTGTCGCTCATAAATTTTTCATACTTGACTCCATAACTTTGTGACTGAAATAGTTCGTCCTTGAACAAGTGTGTCGCGTAGATCGCGCAAGAGTGCGCAATATGTACTTACTAAACAGTAAAATGTATTACAGTGGGTAGAGTACTTACTACTTACGGAGCTGACGTCTGCAACTTATGACAACGCAGTGCGCGGCCGCACAAGCAGTTGTAGAATAAGTCGCGTCGTCTCTGTCAGGGGTGACACGCTTGTCAGCGTTAACGATGATGAAAAACCCAAAAAATTTAATATACGAAACGCTTTGAAAATGATAGCCACGTGTCGAGGCCCTCAGTTGCTAGGTGCAGTACGTGAGTGAGTTCCACTGTACTGACAAAAGCTATTTAATAGCTATACATAGCTTAATGTAAAACGGGGATGCACTACCGCCATACGTTTGCCCGCCGCCGCCGCCGGCCGCCGCCGGCCGCCGCCAGCACTACTGTGTTCCGGTTTGAACGGTATGACTCTGGTGCATTTACATGCACATGAGCCATTTGAGCTTTGTTTCTGATATAGCAACGCATCGGCGCGATGCCTCTGGTACTGCAGATGTCCGCAAGCGACAGTGACTACAACATTTGCCATCAAATCGCCATAATTATCTAAAGCGTATCGCCCACGTGGGTTGCGTATGAGTCATCCTGCGTCCGCGAGACAATGCATGCAGTAGGTATTGCACACATTGTACCGCAGTATGTAACGCTTAGTAATAATATTTGTGTCATTCTGTGCTGACGATGACGACACAAGGTGAATTGTGCTCTTGTAGGTATCTCACACCCCGCTTCAGAAAAAAACAACCTAACATCACGCCAGTATTCAAGGGTCGGGCAGTCGGGTACCTACTACCTACCTATAGTACACGCGCATTTCACCAGTTATGTTTAAGTCCCACGTAACAGGGGGCGAGGCCTGTTGCCATCAACCGGGCACAAATCCAGACTCCGGGCTGATACTGAGAAATTCCAGATGGAAAAACAGAATAACACCGCCCGACCCGTGAATCGAGCCCAGGACCTCGTCCGCAGGTCTGAACCGCCTCGGGATCCATGAAGGAACATTTCACTAAACTACACTTTCAGATGTGGAGCTGTGACGCAAACTATGTGCCAACACTTATCCTGCCCAGCCATCGTGCATAGTGACCTCTGTGCTGCCACCGACGATGACTTGGAAGTGGCGAAGTTTTGGGCCAACAACATTTAATTCACTGTCGTGCCATCGACACGACGCAGAAGAGTATAGAATAAGTTTCAAATGATCGCTACGATCGCGTATGTTAGAACACAGCCTGAGCAAGTAAAAGCATCACACACCGTTCCGCCACCGAGTCATCAATTAGCAGTCCTCATTAAGAGTCTCTCAAAGTCACAGCGCGGCCACGGTTACATAATACGCTTACTGTATATTCCACAAGCTACTACAACAGTACAACAACAATCTATTGCTACAAACTATTACTTAACTATTGCTTGTAGCTATTGTACCTAATAGATTTTTCCCGTGGCTTCGCCCGCGTTTATATCGGAAAATATTCCACGGGAAAGTACTACCGGGATTAAAAGTACCCAGGTATAAAATAGGGTACGTATTTGAATATCGAAGATTAAAATACCTACTGTTAAAATATCGATGTTCATAACATCGAAAATGGAAAAATCGAACGACCATAAAACCGAAAATTAAAATAACGAAAGTTTATAGTATCGAATGGTTAAATATCCTACGTCCAATATATCTAAAATCTAAATATCTACAAAAGTTACATCGAAAGATCCAAATATCGAAATACAGATTATCGAATGTCCTAAATATCGAAGTACAAACTATCGAACGTCCTAAATATCGATGGGTACATAGAACATCGAAAATGAATATACCTACGTGTAAAAATGGGTTAATTTTCAACATTTAATACATTCATTAATTCACCCTAAAAATACGTACCTACAAAATATCGAAAAAAATTTGATGTAAGTAGTATGAGTGGAAAAAGGTTGCGTCTGCAACGTCTCCGGCGCTACGGGAAGTGCAACCCCTTCGCCCTTGCGTAACAAAGAATAGGCACCCATGTTCACCTCCGCAGCTTCGGCTTGCTGGTCGCCTCCGGCGACCAGCCTCAGCCGCTACGGCTCCCACGGGTGCCTATGCTTTGTTACAGCGGGCGGGGGTTGTCCTCCCTTCGCGCCTCCGGATTTTTATATACACTCTAGGGGTAACAGCCAAAAGACTACGTAAATTCGGGGTGCCCCAATTCGGTTTTGGAACAATTTTGACCTATTTTATCCATGAAAATCAGTGTCTAGTGTACAAGCATAGGTCAATCGTGAAGGTATTATTTAGGTCTTTAAATTAAAATATTTTCTTGAAAGTCAATATGTTGTGCTACTAAAGTTAGTGACAGAAACGTATCGCTGCAAAACCGACTCCACGTAGTCTTGTCTGCCCTACCCCTAGAGTGTAATTTAGAATCGCGTAGGCGCGGAGGGGCGAGGCAGCCCGCGAGCTGAGGAGCAGGTGGTTTTAACACCCGCCGCCGCAGCTGAGGTTGGCCGGCGAAGCCGGCCAACAAGCCGAGGCTGCGGTGGTGAGCGTTTAGACCATCTGCGACGTTAAGCTCGCGTGGGACTGCCGGAGCCCTGCAGCGCCGGAGCCGTGACAGAAACCATGCTTGCTTGCATGTTGCATGATTGCTGCATGCTTGTTTGCTGCTAGATGGTAATCAGTTACTAGGTGGGTTACAAAAAAAACAAGGAAAACCTCCTTTCCTATTTTTACATAATAAAAACGCAGTAAACAGACTAATGACTCTTAATAGCAACGGGTTTGCAGGGTGTGAGAATTTCACATCTACCTACATTTATGAATACACTCATACTGCCTATATAATTTTTTTTGGTATTTCAACTAGTAGGTATTTTTAACGTAGATATTATGAATTTAGATGTATGAAATGTTGATATTTTGAACTTAGGCATAATGTCATTCGATATTTTGAATCATTCGAAATTTTAATCACTCGGCATTTCAATCTTCGACGTTTTAAGCTTAGGTATAACAATTTTCGACATTTTGATATAATCGATATTTAAATTTTCGATGTTTTGAACATTGGTATTTTAAGCGTAGGTATTTTAATCTTCGATATTCAAATACGTACCCATAAAATATTTGTGTGCCAAATTTCATCTAAATCCGTTCAGTTCACCCGTTTCGCGCCAATCCGGAACATACATCCAGAAATCTATATTTCGGCATTAGACTCGTCCTGGCAAATACTTTTGTGGCAAAAAATTTCGATGTACCTACAGTTTTGACTTCGTTAGTACTTTATTATATATTATGAGGTATAATATAATGTAGATAGTATTCATTACATAAGACACCTGACATCTCAGAACAAGATTACTCTCGGATTTACTACCACGATTACGCCACACCTTCTACCTACCGAAAGCGGTCGTCATTAAAAATTGGCATATTATCGACTTTTGGAAAAAGTTCGTCGTCTCTGTCACACGTACCTGTGACAGTCTCTTTCTAAAGCGAGATGTGTCATATTAACAGCCGCGGTCCCGAGGGGCTCGTCGGTAAATGGTAACAGCCGCTGGCACGGGTCGATCGAAGCTTAAGCTAAGCTTGCCGCGGTCGGTCCGAAGATGGGTGACCATCCATTACTTATCGAGGCACGGAGGGGGTGCCCCGGAAAGCACGAGCTGTTGGTCCCGGCGGCGGTCAGTCGTAGATCTTTGACCTTTGACAGTCGTTACGGGCAGTCAGAAGCTTAGAAGTCACCCATCGTGTTACCGTCGTGGTAACGTGTTAGCCAGTAACTGAGTTGTGGAGGCCAGATACGCAGTCGCTCCATGTAACATACAGCTGCATCCGATTAGCCTAGAAACTTTTTTTTTTTTGTTTTTTTTATTTGTTTCCGGGGTGGAAAATCCTCATGGATTTCCGCCACCTTGGGCGGGCGGCGGGGTCTGTCAGACTCTTACTGACTAAAAACCACCCCGGTGTTCCATCTCACACCTACGCCGGGGGTCGCGGGAACGTACGATCCTTCCGCAACCCCTGACTGGTGCCGGCCCGCCTCTGCGGGCCTCTTCGGGTCTGGGGGCGGGGAGTGAGGTGTTTGACTCCCCCCGCGACGTCTAAGCACTACGCGCCGCCACCTCGGGTCCTGATGTGTGGGGGGCGACGGACGTCCCCGAGTCCGTCGCCCCTGGACCCATTTAGGGGGGCTGGAAGAGGGCGTTGTCTGCCCTCCGCCGACGCCCGGTGCGCCTTCTGCGGGCCGGGTGAGTGGATGAGATCTCCCTCTCCCTTTCCGCAGCCTCCTTCTGCGAGACGACTGTTTCGCAAAAGGAGACCACCGCGTCCCAGGACTCGGCGCTGCCGACCATCGACTCGACTACGGCCGGCAGCGACAAGTCACTGCCTAAGCATGGAAACCTACCCCAACGGAAAAATCTATTACTTATAGGTTTATTAATTTTAGTAGTATTTACGTAGATTAATTGGTCCCTAGGACATACAGGATGGATTTTTATGACGGTAAGGTAAGGTACTTTTACCGTTTTAGCTACCGACTGGACAATGTTCCCAGGAGACTGTCACATGTGGATACACACGTCACACAGATCATTCGCATATTTTGGAAAAAACGGTACAGTCAGCTAGACAAAGAGGTATAGTTAGGTTCCTTTGTATTATATATCCCAACTGTTGTTTGTGTACAAAACTACACATACGGATAAATAATGTATACGGGAACTATGTTCCGTTCTATATGTAAATGGAGCACATATTCGTACTCATAAATCTAATACAGTCATACTTATTCTACGCAAATACTAAAATATTGGTTTAATATCAAAGCTCTTTGCGAGATTCAGGAAATGAAATTGTTTATTTTGTAAATAGGATATCGGAATCAATTTTATACAAAATATAAAATAAAATAAGCTAGATGGAGTCGACATATCCTATCTGAGCACCCCAGAGATGAAATAAAACAAGCTCAGGGGTCAAAGTCTCTATCAAAGTTCAGACATAATCTTGATCTGATCATGTGAGGCCCATGTAGATTAGTGTCTGAAATGGTCTTTTGAGGAAATATTTGAGTGGACCTTTCCAGTCAGTGCACGCATTTTGTGTCTGAGGAACAGTTGTATTTCCACAAAGAAGCCGGCAGAAGCCGAATTGCGTCGTATAGGATGATTAGAAAACCCGTTAACAAAGAGTAGGCAGATCAGATTACCTTACATAGCTCAAATATGACGTGAGCTAAGCACCGTGATTCTTTTAAAGGTCAGCCTTAAGCCCTTATCAAATCGACTCCACAAAAGGTCTCTCTCAACTCCAACTTTTAAGTAATCCAGCGTCAGGAGTGGTTGCTGAGGAAACTGTTTAAATTTGACTCACCTAACTGAAAGTTGCTTTGCTTGACGGTGTAAACGGTCAACAGCATGACAACCGGTCTATTTAGTAAAAATGTTACCGTGAAAACTTTGGTAAAGCTTTGGTAAAGCTTGAAGTGAGCTGTCATTCCAGGAAAAGCCACTTTTGTTTGACAGCTCAGTTTCAACTCATTAGAGCCAAGTTTTCACGGTGAGGCGTTACAGACTAGACCAGCTATGCCATCCTTCCGCACATAAGTATTCTGTGCTCGTTCATTTCGTGGAGACAACTAAGTAATCTAATTAGAGAATTTGATTCGTGCGCGTGACTCAAGCGCCGGATTCCAAGCGTGCTTTAACGCTGTCTACTCTATCACGCCACTTTACTTCTTATGTCATTATTATAATATGGTTGGTTATCGCATACCGCTGTAGTTTTTTCAAGTAACATAACAATACTTTTAATTTTTAACGCATTAATTGGTTGTATTATTTTAATGTTAATTCGTTAGAAAGGAGCGGATGAAATGTACTGAAGTGTTGTTAACTTTTACTTTTGTTGTTCAGTTTTCGTTAAACTAGTCTCCGCGAGTATTTACTTCTTACATATACCTACTTAAATGTAGGCTACCCCCCGGTGCTCACTGCAGGCAACCTCGCTAACACCCGAAATTAATAATGTATCTCAATCCCAATCCTGATCCCGATTTTGATCTGTATCCAATCAACGGCCAAGTTTGCCAATCAGTCTGGCAGGACGAAACCAAACAAACCCAATTTCGGGTATTAGTCCCTACTCCCTACTAGCTTGCTTAGTGCTTGTATAGGTACACGAGCAACACGTTGTCGACGGCTGCAGTTGCCCCTGTCGTTGCCGGCTAGTATTGTACCACTACATATCATCAGTTCCGTGCCGTTCTCCCAATTTAATTGACCACTAGCTTCTGCCCGCAACTTCGTGGCCATAGCATGATGTTTATAGCCTATAGCCTTCCTCTAGAATTGAGCTAGCAAATGCAAAAAGAGTTTTTCAAATCGGACCGGTCGCGGTAGTTCCAGAGATTACTTACCTCCTAAATACAAACAAAAAAAAAACCTCTTTATAATATTGGTATAGACTACACACTATATGTACCTATATTATATTCACATAATAAACAGTTCGTGCCGATATCAGAGAAGTTTTCAGTAGAAGCTCTTGGAAGTCAGTTATCTGTCGTTGACTTGTTGAATGTAGACGATTCAACCTTGAGGTGCGTCAGTGCACCTCGTTACGATAATATATAATCTTGGCGCGTAATTTTCAGGGATTATTTAACATCATAATATGACTCAATATTACCTACTATTGAACATTTTCTTCATCAGTAATTGTCGGTAAAAGTACAGTACGTCATACCTATTTTTACCACGAAGCAGCATTGTTGTCTAATGTGCCTTGGTTTGAAGGATATTGGTGCCGATGTACTTACGGGCACATGAGACACTGCAGCTTTGTCTCTGTGTCTGCAACGCATCTGCTATGCTTGTGGTATTGCAGATGTCCATGCGGCGGTGACCAGTTACCGTCAGATGGGCCGACTTGTTTACATCGAATAAAAATTAAAAAAAAAACTCTCGTCATTAACGACACTATATGTATTAACGACAGAACAGGTTTATGAACATAACAGCGCCGAGCTTTTACTCAAACGAATGGCTATTAGAAAGTAAGAGTTGGTTAATAATATACTCATCACAGTCATCACACGTCCGCACGTCTCGACATGTTGGTATTTTACTCATTTTTAATAGCAATATTGTAGCACAGGGACACAGGGGCACTGCAGGATACCAGGCACGGATTATATGAGTATAGGTCATGCCATGCCCATGGTGAAAATATTCGCCAGTCAGCAAGATGGTAGCAGGGCTGGTAGTGTTACCCAGTAACTGTGTTGTGGAGATCAGATAAGCAGTCGCTTCATGTAACACTGGTAAACAGCCGCATCCGGTTACACTGGAAGCCGACCACAACATAGGTAGGAAAAAGCAGGCGGGCGACGATACTGACGATGTTCCTTGTGGACTGCCTCGTTGGTGAACAAGCGCGATCGCTGAACGTTCTGGTTCCGATTCCCGGGTCGGGAAAAGTGTTATTAGGTGCTCCTATCAAGAATTTCTCAGTAGCCGCCCGGAGGCTGGATTTGTGCCAGTTAAAGGCAACAGACTCGCTCCCTATTACATGGGACTTAAACATACCTAACTAGCGTGGGTGTTGAACACTTCTGCCTTACCCTTCGGAAATGACAAGGGTGATGTTATGCTAGACCTCGCACCTGGGCCTACATCAGACATGTGGGTACGTATGTGGTGAGTTGTCGCATATGGTACGGAAATCAATAAAGTCCATGATAAATGTCATGTGGCAGTGCGTGCTACACCGCTGGCTCGTTAAATATGTAAGGACATCAATTATTTACGAGCAGGACTCTTAGGTACCTTCAGGGAATAGGACTATACTTATGTGTTAGCCTCCACAAGTGGTAATACTTACCAAAATGTACTTACATGGAGCGCACCCTGTCCGCCTGTGTACACGATCATCATCATCATCATGTCAGCAGAAAGGCGCCCACTGCTGGACATTGGCCTCCCCCAAACCCCGCCACTTCGACCGGTTCCGTGCGTCTCGCATCCAGCGGATTCCTGCAACCTTCACTAGGCAATCGGTCCACCTACGACGCTACGTCTTCCGGTACGCGGTCGCCACTCCAGAACCTTTTGGCCCCATCGGCCATCTGTTCTGCGAGCAATGTGCCCTGCCCACTGCTTCTTAAGTTTGGCAATTCTTCGGGCTATGTCGGTTACATTGCAACATTTGGTTCACCTACGTACGGATCTCTTCATTTCTGATTCGATCACGTAGGGAAACTCCAAGCATAGTCTTCTCCATTGCCCGTTGGTTGGCTTTCAGCCTTCTAATGAGGCCCTTTGTGAGCGACCACGTTTCAGTGCCATAGGTCATCACTGGCAACACGTACTGGCCACAGACTTTCCTCTTGAGAAACTGCGGCATGTGGGACGAGAAGATATTGCGTAGCTTCCCGAACGCTGTCCAGCAGAGTCGGATTCGACGATTGACCTCTTTCTCGAAGTTGGGCCTA
The DNA here is from genome assembly GCA_937001585.2 of Brachylomia viminalis. NCBI lineage: Eukaryota > Metazoa > Arthropoda > Insecta > Lepidoptera > Noctuidae > Brachylomia > Brachylomia viminalis. The sequence continues at coordinate 600,761 of OW443321.2, read as the reverse complement.
CCTAACTGGACTGTTTGTCCTAGGTAAACATAATCTTTCACTACTTCGAATGTAGTCTCCAATCTACATGAGGGTGGGTGTTACACGGGCGTTTGTGTCCACGATACCCGAGTCCTGCTGTCCGTCAGGATAACCACTAAAAGCGCCTGCTTAAAACATCGACGGTTTTCTCGTGCCTTATATATAAACAAATCTATTTGTTCAGTCTCTCATTATCATACTCGAATAAAGACTACTTCCAATTACCTCAAGTATGGTGAATCAGGATACCCATGACGTCATCGTCTTTGGTGGTGACTTGCTGCCGAGTCGTCAAGGGCGCTATGTGGCGTAGCTCCGTATATGGCTAGGTGTGGGTGGCGAGCGCGGCGACCTCGGAGAGAACTGATCTTTTGTTACACAACTTTGAAGGCATGTACAGGGAAACAAGTTGTTTGATATACAGGCATCTAACTTGCAACTACTTTTAAATGATCTTGTGAGTGTGCTGAGTACAGAGGGGCAACTCCCGTATTTGTAAGAACGTTCGCATTCTTATCTTGTGTCAATCTGTCAAAAACAATATCTCTAATTTTCATTCCTACATTTTGGACAAATGTTTGACATTGGTTGTCGCTGAGATGAGATTGCGACTAGATTTTGAACGTTTTTAACTACGGGAGTTGTCCTTCAGTTCTAACACCAGGCCCTTAGGTATGCCATAGTTAAAAAAGCTTAAAAAGTTATTACTTACACACAATAAAGTTGAAAATTAATGCAAAAACCCCCGCATGGGGATCCCCTTTCATTTTTTTATTATTTGTTGTTATAGCGGCAATAGAAATACACACTCTGTGAAAATTTCAACTGTCTACCTATTACGGTTCATGAGATACAGTCCGCTGACAGACAGACAGACGGACGGACGGACAGCGGAGCCTTAGTAATAAGTGTTCCGTTGGCACCCTTTGGGTACGGAACCCTGAAAATATGTAGTGTTAAATAGTGTGCGGTGGTACGGAACCCTGTCTCGCACGCGGCCGCTTTTTCTAAAAGTCGATGTGCCGTGTTGGTGCGGGCGTACTGTGACCCTGTGGGTACATATTTGTTTTGTGACTTCTTACAATGCGGAAATGTCTTGGTCAAGTTAAGCACTCAGAGGCATCGCAGTACTTATATTTATTCTGTGACTGAACTTAGCCCACAATAGGCTCCATCTTTCTGACCGAGCGACTCCTTGACAATTCAAAAGTGCCTGTACTTAATTGGTTTGATTGAATTGAAAAGTAAATTCTTTGAGTTGTAGTTTGAGCTTTACCGAAAATCTGACAACCAGTCTTACCGCATGACAGGCGCAAAGGTGCCTGCGCATGGAGGTCAGATAGGCAGTCGCTCCATGTAGCTGACCCCAGCACAGTTAGAAAAAGCCTCGGCACATGACGATTGAACTCAGTACCGACTTTCTATAGATACAAGATATACACAATACATTTCTGCCTACCTCTTAGGGTATACAGGCGTGAATCGGCGTGATGTTTAGTTCCGTCTAGTGAAAGTGTTTCTTATCTCTCCTATCAGTCACGCTATCTACGTACAGTATCTACGTCATGTGCTACGATCTACGATCTACGGGCGACTGTTCGTGATCTATTCACAATCACTTCGTGTTTCTGGTGCCGTCCACTACGTTCATTATTGTATGTTCAGGAGGCCACTACAGATAACACACAGAACATAACATCACGCCTGTATGCTCCGAAGGCTCTGGTAGCCGTACACCCACATTTTCATAGTTATTTAAATGTAACTAGACGGCCGGCGAGCCTATTGCCATTAACCGGGTAAAAAGCCAGAGTTCTATAAAGTCCTGACGGAAAACCCAATAAAACTTTCCCCGACATAAGCTTCGTCCAGATAATTATGATCCTGTGTCCGTACCGTTCCTCCGTTCCGTGCCCGCGTCGCGCTCCAAGAACGCTAGTTTGGACGACAGCGACGCGGCGCGCGGCGGGGCGGCGCGGCATTCGGAAAGGTACGGCATTACGGCGCCTCGGAACGCATCGAGGTACGCCCCGATCTCTCGCGTCCAAACTAGCGTCCTTGGATCACGACGCGGATACGGAATGGAGGAACGATACGGACAAAATAACATATCTGGACAAAGCTTTAGGTATCAAACCTAGCGGCTCAGATACACGTAATCCGTCATGCGAACTATGCCCGTACGTCTTCAGTCGACCTAGGCCGATTGAACCAAAAATATGCAAAAGAAAGTGAGTGCGAACATTACTTCAACCGACATCGTACGATGACGTACGATGAATAGGTGTGTACGCACTCAGTTTCTTTTACATTATGTTTGGTTCGAACGCCCAAGTTCGGCCGACGCGACGACGGACGTACGGGCTTAGTTCGCCCGATGACGGATTAGGTGTACGCATCTCTTAGGACTAGGACCTCACGCTCCCCAGTCGCGCTTGCCACCACTAGACCAACATTGTGTTGCGAGAGAGAAATACGACCGTATCTTATGTACTCAGATATACGTAACATAATATTATTATGTACGCCTTCGACTAATCAGCGCATTTTGTGTATTGCAAAATAATACTATCGACTCATTATCCCAAGCGATATTGCACCTTATTTCGATACTAATAAACTTTTAAATTGTGGCATATTATACAGATACACGTAGCGTTTTGCGTAAGTACTGCAAATAATACTATCGAGTTGTTATGCCCAGCGATATTGCACCTTTTCCAAATGGACATAAAGTGTAAAACTATGAAAATACGTAAACAATGAGCATTGAGTCATTGATGAAGCGATTATATGCCATATTGTACGGAGGCAAGCCCACGATGTCCTGTGAGTAATACCAAGTGCTGTGTGCTCCCATTTAAGGCGATTTCTTACACATTTTGCTAAGCACGAGTTTTATTGCGCAATGGACATCAACGTGACTGTTATTAGGATTCAGACTGGCTGGCGAGGTCCACACAGACATCCTCAGACCCTTATCCCAATTGATCGTGCCCATACAACGCAACGACCGGTTATCACATGACTTCTCGGACATGGGCGCCACTTTCGGACTTCCTCTTACAAACTCATTTCTAATTACAAAATCCAACACGAAATCTACGTCTAAAACCACTATCAGGCAAAATGCTGAGCGTTCCCTTCGTGCGATGAATGCGGATTTAGGAAAGTGAAGAAACTGAACCCTCGGGTAAAGGAAACATCAGTTTTTATTACAACATTAACAAATGACCAACATCCAATATTTAACGAAAATGAGAGCATTTGGTAGACACGGGTTTAATTTCTTTTATACGCAGTATTGGGTTTCGTGTTACCCAGTAACTGGGTTGTGGGTTGTGGAGGTCAGGTTGGCAGTCGCTCCATGTAACATACTGGTATTCAGCTGCAGCCGGTTAGACTGGAAGACGATTAGCGTAGTTGGGAAAAGGCAGGCAGATGATGATGACAGTATTAGAGATGTTCTGCCCCTCCCTCTTTCTGCCACCAAGTAACGTGCAAGGGGGTGCCGGTGCAACTACAGACACATTTCAGCTTTGTCTCTAGGGGAGGGGTCTACTCTCGAACTCCGTCAACGAAGATACGGTGCCATCGAAAGTAAGTTGGTTCGCCATAACGTGTGCCTATTTGACATTTATATCAAAGGTCAGCTGTGAGCTGTATGATCGGTTCCGCTTCACGACGTGTCTGATTGTCTCTTCAAATGTATTACATCTTACAGCCGCCCTTCGATGTCAATGTCATATCTACACAGTATACTCACTGCACAGGGACATGCAGTAGTCCAACATCACTGCGCAACCCAACATGCGTTAGAAAGCTGCTCGGTGAATTTAATTGAAATATTTTTTAATGTAATGGGATGCCAAACAAGGGGACTGTTCACCCAGCTATGCCGCCGCCGCCTGTGGGCTTCTGCAATACCAGGATATATCGCAGATACACGATCATCCCAGAAACCAAGTTGAAATGTCATGTGCCTGTAATTACACCTGCACCCCCTCCATACCTTTCCAGCCAGAGCATAGTAACGATGCTTGCCAGCAGCCAAGCATAGTATGGTGGCAGTACAAGGCGATGAGAACTTACTTCATAAAGGTTGGTTCTACTACTGCAAATAAATAAGTTGGTACTAAATAGATTCTGGTACTTCTGTACTGACTAGATTTAGTGGTAATCTTCTCCACGGCTCATTACTCCAGCGCATCTTAACGGCACAGTGCTCTGTCTTTTACACACACGGAGCCGCATAAACACAGACATCATATTTCAGGGTCGCATGTACCTACAGCTACAGAGTACGGATGCAAGCTCCGGGGGAATCAATACTACAGTTAGGAAGTACTAGGCAAACATAGGAGGTAAGATATGTGTGGGATAATATTTGTAGGAGAAAAGGTAACGAGCCTGCTCCTTTGATTCATGACACCCTGGTACATAGATCTCTCGTGCACAACTGTTATTGGCATAAATTAGCCATAGTGAAATAGTATTTTTTTAAAGCATGGTTCCCGTTCCCGTAAATTCTGTAAATAAAATGGATTTATTTGTATTCAGTGTTTCCGGGGGTGCATAATTTTATTATTAAAGGGTAGTTGTGTTGTATTGTTCGATTGCGTGCACATTGGATAAGCTGGTAAAAGCTTCTATTTTTATTCGAGACTTAACAGAACCGAAAATGTAGCGAAGAAACGTGGGGCTGGGGGGTAACGGCGTAGGTACGTAACACAAATGGCAATGTTCTTACATTTTGACAATGCAGCAACATTAATTGCGTTGTTTACGTTGTCGATCAGACGAATTGGCAAAAATCAGGCATTGTTATTGGGCCGAGAAATCTTCCTCGGGGTAAACAAGCGTGACATGTGAAGGAGCCCCAAAAACGCAGGAATAGAACAACCTAAACAAACGCAAACGAAGCGAGGGTACAAAACTGTAAATATGTTAACTCAAGCGATACGAATCGATACTGTTTGTTTGTCGGAATATTCAGGGCTGCCACCCACACGGTGCGGCAGCGGTTATTACTAAAGCAGGTATGACCAATAACTACCAAGAATACAGGCCAATTTGATGCAAGTATAATTTGTTTGATTAGTATACTTTGTGCCACGAGCGGTCAAGGCTACAACATGGCTACGAGCTACGACGGAGCTAGCAGTATAATATGACTAATACTGACATGATACTTTTTTACTCGACTGCGCGACATCAAACACAGGGTTCACATCACTTTTCAAGCTGTCTGATGCAAGTGGTGGCATCAAATCTCAGTTTCAACGATTTTGTTGATCTACTGAATGTCGTTGGTTGTGGCAAACACTCTCGTATTAGGCACTTTTATTGTGTAAGATGGACTCGTTCGTCGTATAAAAGTTATTTACGAGTTGTATAAAGTAGTCCTATAAGGAGTTTGTTGAGCTGTGTTGAGACATCCTCGTGTCGTAGTGCGCAACTTGTTTATGAGGTCATGAACATTTAGAGGCGAACAACTTCGTAACACTGAAATATATTATGAGTAAGTGGATTATTTACTTATCAAATTGTATGCAACATAATATCTACGAAAGCGAGCTTAATGCCTTAGGCATGCGAGTGCGACACCAGCCAGTAGATTACTAGCAGCAGCAGCAGCAGCGAATTGTGCGCGACACAAAGCCACCGCGCGTCGCGCGACACGCGGTGGCTTTGTGTCGCGTGCGATTCGCGTCGCGTGTCGCGCCTGTTTGAAGGAGCCTTTATGAAGAAGGTCGTCCGGGGAAGTACTACCACCATAACTATACCTAGACCTGTCGTAGAGCAGCGTCAGTTTGTTCCGGTTTGAAGTTTGAAAAGTTGTAAAAATCTCAGCTTGAACGCTTAGCTACATTTTCACGATGAGATTTTTGCAGAACAGATCGGCTGCTGAGGGTCAGTTCCCGTATTTTTGAACGCGTTGGGATTTTTATCTAATAAAAAAAACGTGTTTTTTTTTAATAGGTACGGAGATTAACATTCAGGTAGCCCGCCGGGTTCATTGCCAACGAACAACTCAACATAATAATATAATGTACATCAAGCTTACTTTAGTTAGAAATCGATTTTAGTCTGTAACTCCACTGTTTAACGGACAGTGTCGGCAGATTTGTAATCGGTCGTGCGAGAGGATTATTATCGACTATTATGTCGATGCGATAACCATCGGCAACCATGTGGATCGCTGGTCTCGATGGCTGCTTCATGTAATAAAGGTTCAGTCGTGTCTTTGGGTTCAATTATTACGTAACTATTTCATCAGAACTGATATTCACCAGAAGTAGGTATGCTCACCAAAGACACCGCACGTACATCGTACAGTATCCGGCCGCAAACATGGCACATCTAGTTTTCGAAAAACTTCGTCTTCGTAGAGCGTCGTGTTGTGTCAGACACTCATACCTGTGTGACAGACAGCCTCTTTGTACAGCTCGATGTGTCTAATGAACGGCTTGGTGAGGCTACAACTTACAACGTCGTCCTTCATTTCCACATTATAAATAAATAAAGAAAAATCTTTATTGCAGACCACATGATCCGGGTGGTTCTTTCCTCAAAAGACTATTTCAGACACCAATCTATATGGTCTTGACATGATCTGGCTAAGAATATGTCTGGACTTTAAAAGGGACTGTGACCTCTGAGTTTGTTTCGGCCTTTCTTCTCAGAGCAGTCGGATAGGAAACGCCGAACTCATCTAGTTTAAATAATATGATTGACGTGTTAAAGTGTTTGTCAAGCACAAACCTACCCAAACCTACATAAAGAAATAAAATATTTTTTATTTCTGTAAGTTAATTATTATATTATCATTCATTTATCCATAAAATACACACATAATAATATAAAGTAAATATTATAATTAGTGCAATTCTTTCCAATTAGATGCAATGATTTCAAAAGAGATGACTGCATTTAGAGACACCCACGAAAAGAAACGGAGTGACAAATATAAATACTTAGGTACCTAAATGTGTGAGTAACGAAATGATACACAAGTTTATTTTTTCAAACTGAAAATACACTCTAATATTCTTAACAAAATAACAATATGAACCACAGAAATACTACGACACATGTTTCCATGAATTAATAAGAAATAGTCCAAGTTTTGTTAGTCAGCAAAGAAGTGGGTCGGGCGGTGTGCCAAGTGTAGCGGGTCAACTGTGGCGGGTCACTGGGTACACTGCGGATGTTCCTACTCTGTGGCAGAGTGGCCGTAGGATTAGTTAATTGTTATACCAACTCAAAGAAAGAAAGAAAGAAAGAAAATAAATTTATTTGACCCAGGTTAAAGCACACAATAGCAAAGCATTTATTTCAATAAATTAACCATTTACAGGCAGTGTGGGGTACGTATTTGAATATCGAAGATTAAAATACCAATGTTCAAAACATCGAAAATTCAAAAAAAAAAAATAACAAAAACAAATATCGATTATATCAAACTGTCGAAAATTGTTATACCTACGCTTAAAACGTCGAAGATAGAAATGCCGAGTGATTAAAATTTCGAATGATTCAAAATATCGAATGACATTATTTTATAATTTTATATGCCTAAGTTCAAAATATCAACATTGAATACATCTAAGTTCATAATATCTACGTTAAAAGTGTGTTTTATTTTGGGATTTTATTATGTAAAAATAATTAAAGTACATTACATGAGGTTTTCCTTGTTTTTTTTTGTAACCCACCTAGTAACTGATTACCATCTAGCAAACAAGCATGCAGCAATCATGCAACATGCAAGCAAGCATGGTTTCTGTCACGGCTCCGGCGGTGCAGGGCTCCGGCAGTCCCACGCGAGCTTAAGGGGCTTACAACAGCTAAAGCGCGGTCACTGTCGGACTGCATAGAAATAAAGAGACGCGCGATGACAGAAAGCTGGTAATTTATCGCAAAATATGAAGCAATTCTCTATTTACAAAAAAACCTATTGATTGGACAAAAAAATTAAAACACTATCACGTTAATATGTTGCTTAAAGAACAAGCTGAAAAAAAAAAACAGAATTATTGGATGTATATTAGTATGGTTTTTAATCGTTAAAAGAAATTTTAAGAGGTATCTTCGTGATTTTTTTCTATCGTACCAAATTAGTTGTATTATGTTTTCAACACACTATCTAACTAGCATATATCCTGAAGAATATCATATATTTTTCTGATTTTGTTTACTGCAGTGGATCATATACATTTAGGCATTATAAAACTTGCGTTTAGGTCATGTAGTCCCCTTAACGTCGCAGATGGCCTAAACGCTCACCACCGCAGCTTCGGCTTGTTGGCCGGCTTCGCCGGCCAGCCTCAGCTGCGGCGGCGGGTATTAAAACCACCTGCTCCTCAGCTCGCGGGCTGTCTCGCCCCTCCGCGACTACGCGATTCGAAATTACACTCTAGGGGTAGGGCAGACAAGACTACGTGGAGTCGGTTTTGCAGCGATACTTTTCTGTCACTAACTTTAGTAGCACAACATATTGACTTTCAAGAAAATATTTTAATTTAAAGACCTAAATAATACCTTCACGATTGACATAAGCTTGTACACTGGACACTGATTTTCATGGACAAAATAGGTCGAAATTTTTCCAAAACCGAATTGGGGCACCCCGAATTTATATAGTCTTTTGGCTGTTACCCCTAGAGTGTATATAAAAATCCGGAGGCGCGAAGGGAGGGCAACCCCCGCCCGCTGTAACAAAGCATAGGCACCCGTGGGAGCCGTAGCGGCAGAGGTGAACATGGGTGCCTATCCTTTGTTACGCTATCGCTAGGGCGAAGGGGTTGCACTTCCCGTAGCGCCGGAGACGTCGCAGAAGCAACCTTTATCCACTCATACTACACTCGAGAGCAATGAATCCGGGTCACTTAAAGAATGTTAAAAATCTCGGAAACTAAAAATGATAGGTTAATGCAATAAATTGTATTTAATAGACAATGTAATACTCCTTAAATGACAGTAAAAAAAAATACATTTTATTAACACAAAATTACATAAAGAAAAAAACTGCTGATCTCTCCTTAAAACAAAAATAGGAAACATGAAATTTTTGAACTTTATTACGATTTTCTTGAATTTTAATACTTCGTATTGCCTCCTCGTGCTTCCATTACTGCGTTTACGCGGTTTGGCATGCTGTACACCAAGTTCCTTATACGATTTTGGGGAATATTCTCCCATTCCTCTGTGAGAGCAATTTTGAGCTCACGAAGCGTGATTGGGGGAGGGTTTCGTTGTTTTACGCATCTGCCTAGCTCGTCCCAAGCATGCTCGATCGGGTTGATATCCGGGCTGCGCGCTGGCCACTCCATACGAGTAATGTTCATCTCTTGAAGGTAGTCATTCACAATCCTACCTGTATGAGGTCGGGCATTGTCATGCATAAATATAGCATCCTCACCTAAATTGACCATAAATGGACCAACGTGATCATTGAGGATTTCTTCCACATATCTTACGCTAGTTAAAGAGCCGTTTTCTATGATCACCAGCTCTGTGCGACTTTCAGAAGAAATTCCGGCCCACACAAGTACAGACCCACCACCGTAGGCTACTTTTTCTTCGATGCATGCTTGCTTGAATCTTTCCCCTGGTCTTCGATACACTCTGTGTCTTCCATCGTGCTTGTAGAGCATAAATTTTGATTCGTCGGAGAACATAACTTTTGACCAATCTTCAATACTCCAATTTACGTGGCTCTGGGCATATCTTAGTCTTGAAATACGATGCCCACGCTCCAGTTTAGGGCCGTTTGCAGGTCTAAGGGGTTTTAAGTTAGATTCAGCAAGCCGACGTCTTACTGTCCATGCACTTGGGTTACTTCCTCCGAGGCGTCGAAACTGATTGGTGAGTTCAGTTCCTGTGAGAAAGCGATTTCGAAGCATGGTGTTCACCAAGTATCGGTCTTCTCGTGCTGTGGTACACCTGGTTCTGCCCGTTCCTGGTCTGCGTAGGTTAGAACCAGTTTCTTCGTAACGTCGGAGAACTCTTTGTACTGTTGACAGCGACACACCGACAGTCCTGGCTGTATCGCGCTGACTCCGGCCGGTTTCCAGCATTGTAAGTATTCTGGTGCATTCTTCAGGCGTAAGCGACATAATTTCAGCTTGAATAATGAATATAGAGCACTATCAACATGGTTTATGTACCCACATAAATGACAGATTACAAACAAAAGCAAAACCAAATGCTGTAATTTCGTAGTTCCATCTTCGAAAGTGGCCCTTTTTTTAATTTGATTTTTTTATGATATAACTTTACAATAACTAAGAAGTTTTAATACCTTCATTTAAGGAGTATTACATTGTCTATTAAATACAATTTATTGCATTAACCTAGCATTTTCAGTTTCCGAGATTTTTAGGATTCTTTAAGTGACCCGGATTCATTGCTCTCGAGTGTACTTATATCAAAATTTGTTCGATATTTTAACTTGTACGTATTTTTAGGGTGAATTAATGAATGTATTAAATGTTGAAAATTAACCCATTTTTACACGTAGGTATTTGTATTAATTTTCGATGTTCAAATAATATAATGTACCTACCCATCGATATTTAGGACGTTCGATAATCTGTATTTCGATATTTGGATCTTTCGATGTAACTTTTGTAGATTTTAGATATATTGGACGTAGGATACTTAACCATTCGATAATATATAGGTACTATCGTTATTTTAATTTTTGGTTTATGGTCGTTCGATATTTCCATTTTCGATGTTTTGAAGTTTGAACATCGATATTTTAACAGTAGGTATTTTAATCTTCGATATTCAAATACGTACCCGCAGTGTGGTCAAGGAGTCTGTTTGTCAGAAAGATGAAGCTACTCGTAGTTGCCCATTCCAAAGTAACTCCACGAAACTCCACTGACACTGTTTAAATCAAAAATATCTGTGGCGCTACCACAATCATTTGCAGGGTGGTTGTGTAGCGGGTCAACTGTGACGGTCCCTGGGTCGTACACTGCAGATGTTCCTACTCTGTGGCCGTAACGGAGAAGATATTAGTTAATTGGTAATCTGGGGTGCTACCATGATTCTTTTGGAGGGCACCACACAAGGATCAAAATCGCATGACACTTCACGATTCGTCTTTTCCTGACCTGCTATTTATAAGAGTGTATGGTCACTATTCTGACACTTGTACACTCAACCACACATCAGTGCTAATTTGACATTGACAGCGCCTACATTTTGTAAGGGCGGTTTTTGTTTACCAAACCGTGCGACCGACCATACAAATTTAGAATCAGAAATATTTATTTGCTAACAATGTAGGTACAGGTTTGAGATGGTATAAAATATAATGTTTCCGCTACATTCTACCTTACGGCGTGCAAAAACATTTAATGGACCGTATTGGTTATTATTTTTATTAATTTACATTATCCACCGGCTGTCTAATTCCGCACGGTGTATGCACGAACCTGCGTGCACGGGCCGTGTGTCTGTGCATTCGACACGGTGCATGTGTTACAATCGCTCGTGTGCGCATGTTGCACGCCATTTGTGTGTGTATTTGTTTATCTGGCTCTAATGTATTGTTATACGGAATCACTATCAACTACTGTGTATTGACATAGCATCCACTAGTGGTTCGGTGCACACAAATGCTGCAGCCATTGTCACCACCCAAGCGCGTAAAACGACGCTACTCACAAGTAACGTGTTGCAAACTGAAATCTCCAATGAGTTGCCAGAATGTCACAACACTAGCATTGGGTGGCGCTCCGTATGTACATGCCGCAACCATTCACAAACTACGGACCACTTCAGTTCTGGCTACTCATTGGGTGGCGCTCCGTATGTCCTACATGCCGCAACCATTCACAAACTACGGACCACTTCAGTTCTGGCTACTCATTGGGTGGCGCTCCGTATGTCCTACATGCCGCAACCATTCACAAACTACGGACCACTTCAGTTCTGGCTACTCATTGGGTGGCGCTCCGTATGTCCTACATGCCGCAACCATTCACAAACTACGGACCACTTCAGTTCTGGCTACTCATTGGGTGGCGCTCCGTATGTCCTACATGCCGCAACCATTCACAAACTACGGACCACTTCAGTTCTGGCTACTCATTGGTGATTTGAGGTAACATGTAACTTTTAAGTAGCGTCGTGGATGACGGGCCTTGCAGTACATTTATACTGATTACCAATCTCGCCAATATCTAATCGACCAATCACAGACAAGCCGACAGCAAATTGGATATCAAATTATTTGATTGGTCGTTTCTGCACATCTCCGCTTCAGTGCAAAAAGTAGTCTCACCATCGGGTTTTTTCGCGAAAATAACAATAACATTCCCTGTATCCCTGGGCAAGAAAAAGCTGAGCGTATCAAAATGCGGGTTGTAAAAGATGCAGTTATCCATCCACCTTTCATAACGTTAACTCAATGGACCAGCTCATTCAGAAATCTTACCATACATGCATTTATGTAAGTAACATGTTTCGCCCGAAAGTGGACACGGACAGGTCTGCTGTATGTTAGTCAGAGGACAGGTCTGCTATATGTTTGTCAGACATTAGGTAATAAATAATAGATATATTACGTGCGTGAGACACGCGAGCCGACGCTAATGGGCCGTCGGCCACGACACGGAGGAGATAGGACATGGAAGGACTATAGTGGGACAGAGAGCGATGTCTGCAGGCTAGCGAAACGACCTGGTAGCAGGACACTTGCGCAAAAGATATTTCTGCGAACCAACTTGGGCGAACGGACTGTCTTTTCGCACAAGTGTCCCTTCGCGCAAACGTCCATGCGCGGAAGTGTCCCAGATACAAAAGACCTCGTTGGTCCCAGCCAGTGGTCTCAAGCGCGATTGCTGACCGTGGAATCCTATTATTTTCCATTAGGAATTTGACAGTAGCACCCGGAATCCGGAGTTGTGCCAAGTTGATGGTAATGCCACCGCTTTCTTAAAGAAACCCAAGTATGACAGACCCTTTTGCGAGCAACACTCACGGGGTAAAAAAAGTGGGAAAAGCTCAACAAAACCTTACCAATACGGGAAGCTTCGGTCTCTAGACAGGATGCTAGCGATCGCGACGTTAGCAAGTTAGCACTCCATTGACTAACTCTTCCTAGCCACAATGCGACACGGACGAGCCGGTCAACTGTAGTACAGACTACAGCTGATTTATGAATGTTTCATTAGTTATTGATACACTGTTTTTACATATTTCTAATTGGTGGTTACCGTACGCGGCTGCTAATGAGACATCGAGCTTAGAAAAAGTTTGGCTTTGTAGAACGTTGTCTTTGTCAATGATATTTGTGAGACAGCCTCTTTATTGTAGGTACCTCTGATTTTACGTTTCTGTTAAAATCACAGTGATCTTTGCTTGCATTGCAATAAGGTTGCTGGTAGGTGGCTGCTTCGGTTGCTGTCAAAAGTTAACTGACTATGAAAACACTGTAGTAACGCCCTTAAGTTATTGGACGATAAACAAGCAGGCGGTCCATCTGATGTTATGTAGTCAGACCAGGGGCATCGCAGCCGCGTTGTCATCCCAGAGACTAATCTGCAATGTCTCATGTGCCTGTGGTTCCACCGGCACCCACACCCATACCTACCCTCCAAACTGGAACATGTTAGATACAATCAGCTGCTTCCCTTAAACTCCTCAGCAACATAATGTCATATTAGTATCCATGTAATACCGATGGGTCGTGTAATAGGGACCCCGCGGCACACGCTGCTATAGTGAACTTAATGCGGATCGATAGCTGTGGGTGTGTTCGGAGTTCCGAGGTGTTGCCGACATATATTAGTGCGACCATTGTACAGTCGAGGGAAACTATGTAGGAATATACATGCATACATAAACTCACGCCATACTCCCATGTGGGGGTCGGCAGAAACTATAGAACGCCACCTGCTACTATCTTTACACACTCATTTTGCTTCGTTTACATTCATACATCTGGTCATACAAGCACGCCGGGTGCGAGTACTGCGCACCTGACCCTTATGAAGAACATCACTAATAGGTCACTATAGTCCTTCTAGCCTCCGGCGGCCCCTCCCGGCGTTTTCACTCGCACCTCCCTTGACATCACACGTCGTCGTACATCACTAATAGGTCACTATAGTCCTTCTAGCCTCCGGCGGCCCCTCCCGGCGTTTTCACTCGCACCTCCCTTGACATCACACGTCGTCGTACATCACTAATAGGTCACTATAGTCCTTCTAGCCTCCGGGCGGCCCCTCCCGGCGTTTTCACTCGCACCTCCCTTGACATCACACGTCGTCGTACATCACTAATAGGTCACTATAGTCCTTCTAGCCTCCGGGCGGCCCCTCCCGGCGTTTTCACTCGCACCTCCCTTGACATCACACGTCGTCGTACATCACTAATAGGTCACTATAGTCCTTCTAGCCTCCGGCGGCCCCTCCCGGCGTTTTCACTCGCACCTCCCTTGACATCACACGTCGTCGTACATCACTAATAGGTCACTATAGTCCTTCTAGCCTTCGGCGGGCCCTCCCGGCGTTTTCACTCGCACCTCCCTTGACATCACACGTCGTCGTACATCACTAATAGGTCACTATAGTCCTTCTAGCCTTCGGCGGGCCCTCCCGGCGTTTTCACTCGCACCTCCCTTGACATCACACGTCGTCGTACATCTACATCTTGCCTGTATTGTCCCACTGCATGGCGCAAAGGCCTCCCTCTTCCTTTACAATCCACGTACAAAAATTCATAATTCCCCGTAGTGTTGGTTTTATTGTTGTAATTTGTTTCAATTCACAACAGCATGAATACTACACGCAAAAATCCCGGAACCTAAATCAATCATTTAGGATAATTGTTGTTGAATTTCACCACTTCACCGTACCTACATATTTTGGCCCGTGAGTGTACGCACGATCCCTGTCCGAGCGACCTACATATTAACAACCCTTACAAAACCGTGTGACCATGCGAAGTATATTCTAAGAGGGGAATAGAATAGAATAGAATACTCTTTATTATGTACACCAAAAAATTACAGATATAAATGTAGAAATTTTACATAGGGTGACATAATGGGGAAGTTCGGTATTCGAGGCGTTTTTGTATATGGGTGAACCGGTTGCTGTGATCTTTAGTAATCGCGTGTGCGTAGGTCCTTCGGCCAATGCTGGTGTGATGTTTATGGTTGATGTCCACCATTGTCAATCATTCTTCTGCCTGCCTGTGCCGTGTTCTGTCCTGTCTGCCGTCACGCTATCATTCACTATCCAACACTCCTCCTCTCTTGTCTCTCTCCACATTATCACGTAGCGCCTGTTCCCAACTAGGCTGCGGTCGGCTTCCAGTTAAACCGGATGCAGCTGAATGCCAATGTTTTATCCTCCACACCCCAGTTACTGGGTAACACGAAACCCCTTGACTTGACAATAAACATCTTCCATTTTTAAAATTTAAGCGTAAATTAACTAAACTACTCATTCATAACTGCTTTTATAGTGTAGGTACTTGAGTTTTTAGATTATAAGTTGTGAATTTTGTAGTTTGTAGTTTATTGTAATTTATGAATTGATTGTTAATTAGTAGGTACCAAATTTTAATGAATTTAATATAATTTACTAATCGCATGCATTATTCGAGTAATTAATTACCTAATTAATTTAATAAAATATGTAATATCTAAATATGTAACATTTGCACGCCGAAATTAAAGGCATAATAAGAGATCAATACATTAACTTAAGAACCTTCTGTACCTTATTTATGCAAATAAATAATTTTGATTTGATTTGATCTGATGGTCAGTTCTTCGGGCCTAACGACTCCGGGATTTCTAAACCATTCTCAGTAATTACTACAGTCAAATTCTTTATAACATTACCATCACCAAATTCCTAATTATACAACCATTTGCTGCAACTCTTGCGCAACAATCGTGCAACCACGATGTCTCCGGAACTAAATGTCTGAATGGTAATCGTTAATCGTTTGCTTGTCGGTAGTGCTCACTCCGCTCACTGGAGGCATGATATGCTTCATGATGCTTAATATAGTATTTAGCGTTCATTAAACATAATAAATTTTAACAGCATGCGTGCAGATTTGGAATGTTTTCAAGGGAGCTTAAAATCAATTTTGTATTTCGCTGTTTGCATGACATAATGAAGGTTAGTGTAAGAGCTTAGATCTGGCTGATGTTGGCTAAAACATAATCAGTCTCTAAACGTTTCCACTGCGGTGACTCAGGCCTCTTCTCTCTGAGCGAGTAGGCCGTAATCCACCACGCGGACACAGCACGGGGTGGCGGACGTGACGATGTCTTTGAGCTTTCCTAATTACGCAACAGGTCCCTCTCGGAGTCTAGGACTTTCTGTTCTGCATACAGTCTATCCCAGCCGGCTTCTTTAAGGTCTAGCTAGCTGGCGGCGTTTCATTCAATGCTTTACGACTCGCGCTCTCCACTCCACTTATCAAATCAACAATCCTTAATGCTATTGTTTTACTAAAGTATTAGTGTCAACTGTCAAGTCAATGATACTACAATCAGAAGTTACTGTAATATGAAAGAACGGTCTATTTGGTAGGTGCAAACCACCCTGTTTGAGGTCGTCAAGATATGCAATAGTACTGGAGGATTGTGCACCTTATTTGTTAACGAGGTAGAGTCTGGTTTTGTTTATACCCTGTTGGGAGGTATTCGAGTTCGGAAAAAGTTAGTGGGTTCTGTTGGTGCCGAGGAAAATAACTGAATGGGAACCCTTATTTCTATCTTATACTTGTAGCGGTATCTACATCGCCACATGCGAGCTGCGCGTCATATTGACGTCACGCAAATCCTGCATCGCGCAAGCAGAGTTGACCGCGCGACTAGTTATATATAACTTCCCGACATCAATCATCGGGCAGTTGTCCACCAGACCCGGCACCCGTCTGGTCGGAGGATCCTCCCTTTCCTCTGGAGGTATGAGTGAACTTTACACCCTGTTTCTCGTGCCTCTATTTACTAATGAGAAGTCGTCGGGAAAGTTCTGAGTATAAATGTGGATGGCTATAAGAGTGGAGGAACACCAAAGAAACGGTAGATGGACCGTGTGACTGTGAAAGATTATGTGGCAAGAAAGGAGGTGACTTCCGAGACGACGCAGCGACGTCGTATGTATGGAAGAAGACATGCTGCGCCGACCTCAGATAAATTGGCATAAAAGCACGAGAATGATGACACGAAGAAAGAGGGTGTATGCTTATGGCCACACGATAGAAGTGAAGACTTACGACTGGAGCCGAGAATACCCGATTTAGCGTCACCGATCCGATCGGTTTGGTTGCGTTTACTGTTCAGAAAGAGTGCAAAGTGCGCCTAAAGAAGTTTTCATTTCAAAAAGTACATTGTCGGTTTATACCTGCTGTTTGGCGATAAACGAGCAAGTGATGACGTCACAGAGGGCTATCAGATCAATAAGGATTCGGTTCCTGATTGGAAGATGTCCAAAAGTCTCTGTTTCTATAACTTTGGTTTGGTTGACCTACTTTAATTACTCGTACACGGTCATTGTCCGAAGAAGTCTATTTATCTACTATCTTCTCTCGTATTGGCAGGACATATTGAGAATAGTTTGTATCTGGGACTCGAGAGGTAGCGGGCCATTCGGTGGACACCACTAATGTAGGCTCTTCTGTTTATTGAACTTAAGTACCAATATTTAGACTAGTTGGTCATAAAACACAATCCTATGATGGTCGAAAACGTTTCATTCTTTGTTTGAGCCACCATGTTCCTTTGTCTGCTAAACCATAATAGGAATATTCTAATGTTTGGTCCTATTTCAACTCAATTATAATAGCGTTTAGTTTATGTACCAATCTCACGGAACCCTAACTGGGCATCGTGGTTTGATAAAGCTCTTACTTTTCGTGACAATCAAATTTATGCTTTAGCCTTAGTAGAATAGACTTCTAAACAGATTGTATATTAATAACTGTGACTTGTATCCAATTCTAAGAGTTTATTTTATAGGGAATAAAGTCTAAATTACAATGCACTTGGTCTAGGGCTGTTGCGATGACACGGCTTGACACGAAATGCGAATGAGCTGTAGTTGATAATAATTTGAAATAGTACTGTCAACAGCACGTCAATAGTACTAGTTCGACTACGAAAATGGTCATTATTGCTACGAAATAAAGGCGCTGTCAATGTCGCATTGCTATTATGACGTGCGGTTTACTGTACCGTCAGGACAATGAATGGGGTTGTTGATTTGTAGCTGTTTTGTAGTTTTATGTCGGAAATTAAAGTTTGTTCGGATTAGTTTGAAAAAGGTGTTATTAGGGCTGACGGAAGTTGTGACAGTTGTTTGAGTGGCGAAATAGTTGTTTGAAGTTGTGTGGTAGTAGTTTGAGGTCTTTTCTCCGTAAAGCCTGACGTACACGGAGCGATTTCATTGGCTGTTGCTTAACATAAGTTGCGGCAACATTAAGTGACTGAGTGTTTAGACGATGCAAGTCATTTGTTGCTTCAATTTAATGGTATGCAGCAGGCAAGAAACTTGCATCGTGTTGATGAGGCTTTATTTTGAGCATGGAAATAAGCAAATAGTAAAATGAAATTGTATATAAAGCGCTTTTAAATAAAGTGTCCAAAATATTAGGGCACAGATCCGTGTATCGATTGCTGTGTCAGGGGTGCCACTCCCTCTCCGCTAAGAGCGGGAGAAGTTATATTTCCCACCCTAAAAAAAAGATGGGTGCCACACTCTCGTTCGGGTCGGCACATGCGATTCGGCAGTATTTGTTGAACAACAAAGCCAACCCGAAGCACACAATTGAACGTTCATTCGGCTCGTGCCGATCGGGAAACTCTTTTCGGCATCTACCCTCACTGAATCATGTCCGGGGCGCCACGGCACAATTCGAGCTATCTATATAATTACACTACATAATTATATTATATATTAATACATATATATTTAATTTTGCCGCCCGGCCGCGCCATCGCCACCCGTGCCGAATCGTGCCGACCCGAACTGTGTAGCACACCTGACGTTAGCTTTTGCCGCGCGTATTCGTACGGCCACGGTATCCCACGCAAGACTAAAATAATATTATTAGTAAAACACACCTTACTATCTAGAGAAAGGGATAATAAACTCCTTATTGATATCCTGAGAACGGCCTTTCCTTTGGTGTCCCTCAGGTTCGTTGAAATGGCACAAATCCTGAAACATATCTTACGCCTCGAAACTGTTGCATTTCTATTAGAACGTGTTCAGCGCTGGCGTTTGTTTGGTTTCTATTACATAATTGTCAAGCTATGCCTAGATGAGTCATTCATTGCGGTCCACGTGTGACTGAGACTAGTTGTGACCTCCGCTCTTTCAATGAACTATGCGGGCCGTATTTTAAATGGTAAAGTTAGGTTTAAAATCATTTTTTCTCATAAAAGACAAAAAAGCCACTTACATGAGAACAGACAAGAAACATTCAGTAAACTTATTATAGGTAACGTCACCAAAGTATATGTATATTATTATATAAATTATTCTATACTCCTTCAGTAGTTCAATTCTCAACCATTATACTTAGTACATACATTGGAGGATGCTAGTCAAGGCAGTTTTCAATTACGTGTTTGGATAGCCGAGACTTAAAACTGCTGGGAGAGCTTACACTTTTTATAAAAATAAAATAATTACCTATTCAAGTATAAAGTACAGCAAGATATGATTTACATTAATTACAATCAAGGAAAGTTAAATTCTAACTGTAATGTAGACCTGCCTGATCTAGGTTTATGAAAAACCTGTGTTTCAGGCCATCAATTTACATCCAACATTTAAAGAGAAGACAACAATAAATGTATTAGAAGCTAAATTGAAAAAGAAAGTACCTATAATATTTTCAAAGTTTTTTTTTTTTTTTAAACAAGGTTTGTAAGTCAAAGTATCTTTATTGTGGGCATATGTAAGGTACAGGTCTTAAGAATATATTATATATTATATTATATTTATTAGATACTAGCAAACCCTGCGAACTCCTTATATTTATTAGATACTAGCAAACCCTGCGAACTCCGTTTCGCTTTCGCCACCAGATGGTTTTTTTTTTTTTTTTTTCCACTATAAACCTCACGGAGCCCGAGACCTTTTCAAACGAATGCAAAACCGTGGAAATCGTGCGTTCTGGAGTTATATCGTCAGGAAGGAAAACCCTACTTATTTTTATATAGTAGAAGAAGATGTTACATTAAAAAAAAAAACTAATAATATTGAAGTAGATAAAGTGGAGACTATTATTAATTAGGTAAAGGAAGAGACTTATATTAGAGTAGGTAGATAGATTTTCCGTGTCTGTTTTTCTGTGTTCGTGTTATATACATATGTGGGTAGATTATTAAATAGTTGTGCTCCTTCATATGTAATACTCTTTCTAGCGTAATTAGTGCGTATTTTTGGCAGAACAAGTAGACTTGGTCGACGAAGACTGCGTTTGGTAATCTGTGATTTTTTAGTAGGTAAATGATAAGTTAGTGTAGATAGTTTTGTCTATAATTTTTTCATTTCAATTAATTTATTTCATTGTCGCTCACTTTAAGCTAAACGATTGTTTAAATAAATGAAGTAATAAATATAAATAAAAAACGTAAAGGCCTGTACTAAGAACCCTGCGCCATATTGTTCTGACCGAATGCATTGCGCAATATGCTGCATTTCGAACATTTACACACATTTTCTATTTCACATAATAGTACATTACTGCAGCGGCCAGCAAAAGAGGCATTCATGGACGAACATATAAAAATAAACTCAAGTAATGCGCGAAAATTAAAATACAATTAGGTACTTTTCAAAATCAATGACGAACAACGAACAACAATAATTTATCCCCCGTTAAAGTGTTCAATTGTTTTTTTTATATACAGCTCTTTCTATTTGCAAGCCAGTTCGAAATTTAAATAAAACCTTTGATAAGTTACCTCCTTGGTTGCCATGTTTCGGACTAAAAGATCGTTACATTTTTAAATTACACGATAGTTATGAGCATAGAGGAAAGTAATATCGGGTTATGATTTTACTATGTAATATATTTGGCCGCTATCCGCTATACCACGACAGATATGGATTTTCATACAACACGTTACACTACACAACGACATAGACTATACAACGAAAAAGGTTGTCAAAATAATGCTCAAATTGAGAAATTCTCGCATTCTTCATAAATAGCTTAGTAGGTACTCATACGTCTCTTATTTAGGTTTTGACAATCTACCGACCCATCCAATGACACCACTTATCTACCGAATTCTCTACAAAACCAAATGGCGTGCGCATCAACATCAAGAGTCAAGACATCAAACTGAAATCTTCAATAACTACAAACGAACGAGCACCGCACATAGATCACCGCTAGCCATTCACGGAGCGTTCACTTTCGCCTGCCGCTGACCCTGCGCTTCCGCAACTACATTGGCCCATCAGTACAAATCATCAGACGTAGTTGAACGACGGTGTAGTGTAAACAAAGAAGGCTTATCGTGTCGTGGTTACTAAACGATCTTAGCCCGGGGTCAGCGGGTGGTAGACTTAGGGCCGACCTTTGATTGACCAGACCACCGCCCCTCCATATAACAGGATCCGAGGCGGCGGCGAGTTGTGTTTCACGAGTGCCCCCATTGGCACTTCCCCCGCGGACTTGAAGAGGCCCGCAGAGGCGGGCCGGCACTAGCCGGGGATCGTGGACGGCGCACAAGTTCCCATGATCCCTGGTACAAGTGTGGGAAGGGAACATGCACCGGGGTGGCTTTTAGTCACTAAGAGTCTGGCAGACCCTTCCGCCCGCCCCACGGCGGACGACATCCATGAGACACCATACCGAAAAAAAAAAGTGGTCAGCGGGTGGTAGACTTGGGGCCGACTTTTAATTGACCAGACTAACGCCGAAAATGAAGGCGTTTGATAGGAGTATGTGCAATCGGAGGTTAGACTGTGAAAGGGGGCGGGACTCGCTGAAAGTCATGGCTGCATAGTAGGTACATGTTGGGGGTGCGGAGCAGCATTTGCTCCGCATTTCAATTTTTTCAATTTCACAAAGCGAAGCATGCTTACTTGTGTTTACCAAGTGTACTTACAACCACGCTGTGGACGTGTGTGTAAGCGCAGGAGCTCTCGGTACCGTCCGAGACAGCAGCGAAGTACTATAATAGCATTTATATTTCTATGTACTCGTCTTCACGAATTCCTTGACAGCGTGTTTGTACACTTAGTTACCACAAGTAAAGTGCGCGTCGTTTCGTGAGATAAAATTACTGGGTTGTGGCCGGTACAAGTCATTCACCGCCGTTCGCTTCAGACGGCATGAGTGGGGAAATACTTGAAAACTTCCCCACACAATCATGCTAGTCTCAAAGGATGCCGATCGGATTTTACTGAAGTTGCCACTTATACAAGTACATAGTCATCAAAGAGATACTCGTATTACTACTTAAGGCCACCCGTGCGAAGCCGGGGCGGGTAGGCTAGTCACAGTTACTGTAACATAAGTCCAGTCTAAATTCAAATGATTATTAAAGCGTGGTTTATGTGTCGCAACGATACGTAATCGCGGGCGATGCGAGTGCGCCGCTATAAGTAGCTGTAATGTCAAGACAGTGCAATCACCCTCGTGCAGTTACAAATATACAGAAAAACAACTCCGTGAAGTACCCGGGCTGGTTGCACCGAGCTTTAGATAGATACTGTCATACAGGTACAAGTGACGGAGACGACGCTCTGCGAGGACGAACACTCGGTAACGATTGGAACGGAAATACGGAAATGGACTGCTATCCAAGATACTCTCGCAGAGGGTGATAGGGTCATGTAAGTCATGCGGGCCATTATATGGCGGGGGCAGCGTGACGAACTGTGCAAGCATTCCAGCGCCCCGGTTTTTAACAGGCTGTTTAAAGTGCACGAGTGTATGGACTGAACCTTCTGTATTTATTACGATAGTATTTATTTGCCACCCGGAGAGTTTGTCTGACGAAGACACCTAATAAGACTTTAAGTTGTAAATTAACCCATTGTCCACATCCAGGGCAAAGTAGCCATACAAATAGCGTGTCATACGACGCACGTGACGGGGCGGGTGGAACCTCAGATCATAGAAACAAGCCAGAACGTTGAAACTAGACAGTTTGATCGTTCTGTGTATGTGCTAGTTTCCGGTGATCCGGTTATACTCACCGGGAGGATCAGATTCAGATGTAAAGTAAGCTTTTATAAGGAGAAAGATTGGTTAAAAACTGACTAATAAAAACTGAAAGTAAATAAACTAAAACCTGACTGCGGGATAAAGATCTATTAAACATACGCAAATACATGTCACTAAATAAATAAATCGCACCGGCACGCGCGGTGAATGTCAATTTATTGGTAGTATACAGTACATAGTACAGCTATAATAATATACGATCGTCAACGACCTTGCTTTGTGTGCAAGTATGTGGCGTCGCGTCAGCACTTCCGTAGTCATCTGTAATACCACATAACAAACACGTAGACGGCGTTACAAATGAGCTTTGTGTGCAAGTATGTTGTGTCGCGTCAGCACTTCCGTAGTCATCTGTAATACCACATTACAAACACGTAGACGGCGTTACAAATGAGCTTTGTGTGCAAGTATGTTGTGTCGCGTCAGCACTTCCGTAGTCATCTGTAATACCACATAACAAACACGTAGACGGCGTTACAAATGAGCTTTGTGTGCAAGTATGTTGTGTCGCGTCAGCACTTCCGTAGTCATCTGTAATACCACATTACAAACACGTAGACGGCGTTACAAATGAGCTTTGTGTGCAAGTATGTTGTGTCGCGTCAGCACTTCCGTAGTCATCTGTAATACCACATAACAAACACGTAGACGGCGTTACAAATGAGCTTTGTGTGCAAGTATGTTGTGTCGCGTCAGCTCTTCCGTAGTCATCTGTAATACCACATAACAAACACGTAGACGGCGTTACAAATGAGCTTTGTGTGCAAGTATGTTGTGTCGCGTCAGCTCTTCCGTAGTCATCTGTAATACCACATAACAAACACGTAGACGGCGTTACAAATGAGCTTTGTGTGCAAGTATGTTGTGTCGCGTCAGCACTTCCGTAGTCATCTGTAATACCACATAACAAACACGTAGACGGCGTTACAAATGAGCTTTGTGTGCAAGTATGTTGTGTCGCGTCAGCACTTCCGTAGTCATCTGTAATACCAAATAACAAACACGTAGACGGCGTTACAAATGAGCTTTATGTGCAAGTATGTTGTGTCGCGTCAGCACTTCCGTAGTCATCTGTAATACCTCATAACAAACACGTAGACGGCGTTACAAAGAGCTTTGCTTTGCACTGCTTGCAAAAAGGAAAGAAGTTGTGGTTTTTGCGATTTTCGTGTTTAAAGATTTGCTATTATTGAAATAGAGACTTCTTCCGAACGATTGACATCGCACATTTGTCTTCAGCGTCAGAGTGTATATGATATGCCCAGTTTCAATTCCAGTTACATTCTTTTCATTATTTCTTAATCGGTCGTGCACGAGTATACTTTCAGGGAGTGCAAGTATACTCGTGCATTTAAAGACTTTTAAATATTATTGCCTGTGATAATAAAGTCAGTCATTGGCCACTCAATACTTGAGTGACAGTCTCTTTGTAAAGCTCAATGTGTCATATTATTATCGCTATATCGCCCGGATATGCCCCTCAGTTGAACTCACTTCCAAAAGTTAGCTTATAAAGTAACACGGAAATTGTTCTTCGTTTTTAGGTTTCAAAAATGAGGCCAACCTCCGAAATATGAAAACTACGACGTCATTTGAACCCGTGGCCCCGTGGGCCACGCCATCCGCCTTCGTTATTTTAGCTTTAGTTTTGAATGGATTTATGTAAAGCGTTTCAGTCGTAGCCATTAAAATACTAACTGCTTCATGTATGCTGACTGCGAAATATTTGAAAAGGATTCGTTATTAAGGTGATGCTTATTCTGCATTTTTGAGCTTCGTAATATACATGAATAACGTAGCATACACTTTTACCACTCTTAATAAACTCGTAGAAAAGTTAGGCCAAACTTAAATCTCGAAAGATTGTACTTACTTATGGTAAATCGAAAGCTAATACTCGTTGTAACTTTAGTCTTCGTTTATAATAAGGGGGAAGGAGATAGGATTAGAATACGTGGTTGGTCATTAACGCAGTTTTTCCGAACGATGTTCTTACATATAAGTATAGAGAGCGATGCACATTACACATGTCATCATCACTATCGTTGGACTATAATAATAGGTGTCCACTACCGGACATAGGCATCTCCAATCGATCTCCTTGGATACTCTCATCCAGCTGCTACCAGCCACCCTTCTCATATGGTGGCACCAGTGCAACACCCGGCCTGAGGGTGTCCTACCTTACGTTTGTCGCTGCGCGGTCGCCGCTCAAGGTCACGTAATTTATTTACTAACGCTTATCGCTTGTTTGTTACAGGGGAGCAGAGCTCGGTGACGTCAGTCTTCTGAGGAGGATGCCCAACGTTGAAGTACTAGCACTCAGGTATGTATCCACATTTAAACATTTAATATACTGTTATGTTTGTAGTTTAAAAAAATCCGTGAATTCCGGCTGGCATTCATAGATCTTTGATAGACGTAGGTCGTTGAGGGTAGTCAATAAACCCGACAGTTTGACAAGCAGTGTTACCGCGTGCTATGTGCCATCGTGTTACCCAGTAGCTGTGTTGTGGAGGTCGGTTAGGCAGTCGCTCTTTGTAAAATACTGGTGCTCATCTGCACCTGGTTAGACTGGAAGCCGACCCCAAAATAGTTGGGAAAATGATAAATGATTTTATTCCTGTAAGTAAATTTGTACAAACACTTTTACACGTCAATCATATTATTTAAACTTAGACGAGCTCGGCGGCGGCATTTCCACACTAATCCGTATATAAATAAATTCCGTAATATGGATATCACTGTATTTTTTAAACAGATTAATATTTTTATGTGCTTAAAAAAGATTTTCATAAATATACTGAGAAGGCACAGTCAATAAATGAATCTCTTTTAAATTTGTCTCTGAGGGAGTGTCTGGGACTTACCTAATTCATAAAGTGAACGAAACGCCCTTTTTTGTAAAACAAAAATTGTCTGAATATTGGCGGCATGTCCCCACAATAGAATACCCTGGAATACCCGTAAGGCTAGGCACATGATGAGTAGTTTAAAAAAAGATGGTAAATCGACGCCAAGTTTAAATAAATTGATTATGATTTTGATCCAACTAAATGAACTTTATCAATAGAAAGACCTCTTAGAAGTCATTTATAAATACTTACAATAGAAACGTATCACTTGCTGAATCAATACAATTGTTAATGTTCTGACTACGATGTATCGTTTTTTTTATATTAATGATACAGCTGAAGGACGTTCGGTGTCGATTGGCACTGGCACATAACAAAACTATCGGTCACTTTCACACCAGAACACACCTCCTTGTTTCTACCAGTGAGGTTCTTTTATGAAAAACAAGTCGAGGATACACCTGACGGTAAGTGGTCACCGTCGCGGCGCCGCCTGCGGAGGCCTGCAATACTTGTGACATGTCATTTGCCTGTGACTACACCGTTACTTATACCCCTTCCACTGCGCAGCTTGTCGGTGTACGTAGGTGTAGTGCTAGTACTTCACCGTCGCGGCGCCGCCTGTGGAGGCCTGCAATACTTGTGACATGTCGTTTGCCTGTGACTACACCGTTACTTATACCCCTTCCACTGCGCAGCTTGTCGGTGTACGTAGGTGTAGTGCTAGTACTTCACCGTCGCGGCGCCGCTTGTGGAGGCCTGCAATACTTGTGACATGTCGTTTGCCTGTGACTACACCGTTACTTATACCCCTTCCACTGCGCAGCTTGTCGGTGTACGTAGGTGTAGTGCTAGTACTTCACCGTCGCGGCGCCGCTTGTGGAGGCCTGCAATACTTGTGACATGTC
This sequence comes from Brachylomia viminalis, assembly GCA_937001585.2. Lineage (NCBI taxonomy): Eukaryota > Metazoa > Arthropoda > Insecta > Lepidoptera > Noctuidae > Brachylomia > Brachylomia viminalis. The sequence continues at coordinate 573,730 of OW443321.2, read as the reverse complement.
GTTTGCCTGTGACTACACCGTTACTTATACCCCTTCCACTGCGCAGCTTGTCGGTGTACGTAGGTGTAGTGCTAGTACTTCACCGTCGCGGCGCCGCTTGTGGAGGCCTGCAATACTTGTGACATGTCGTTTGCCTGTGACTACACCGTTACTTATGCCCCTTCCACTGCGCAGCTTGTCGGTGTACGTAGGTGTAGTGCTAGTACTTCCCCGGACGAGCTCCTTCACAAAGACCTTCATACCCTGTAATGTCCCACTGCTGGGCAATAGTCTCCTTCTTCCTTTTCTACTCTCGTCTGCCCTCTGCCATTGCAGGCCAGTCCTTTCGGTAGAGTTGAAGTTCGTCCCTACTGAAGAGCTTTACTACTGCTTAATACTGCAACAATGGCAATTTCTTTCATTTTGACAATCCAACAACATTCATTGCGTCTTTTACGTTGTCGAGCAGACAATATACAATTGGGTTGCTGGTAAGATTATGTTGTGTGTGAGCTAAGCGCTCTCCTGAATCAAGTTTGCAAAAGAGAAAAGTTCAACAATAAGCCTGCCACCTTTTCCATTGTGTGCAGTCTCTCGATTAGTTCCGTGCTCTCACACTCGAGTCGTGTCCAATCGGTCACGCATCGTGTGTCGGTAATAGATGCGAGCCGATTGATTGGACACACCGATTCATTTGTTTCCCTGAAAAATCGCTGTTAAACAATAGTAAGTATGTTTGAGTCTCAACATGTATCTGCCATCACGCTCCCGCGTTCATCCCGAACTATTAGCGGTCGGCGCAGCATTTGTTAAACAATAGTAAGTATGTTTGAGTCTCAACATGTATCTGCCATCACGCTCCCGCGTTCATCCCGAACTATTAGCGGTCGGCGCAGCATTTGTTAAACAATAGTAAGTATGTTTGAGTCTCAACATTTATCTGCCATCACGCTACCGCGTTCATCCCGAACTATTAGCGGTCGGCGCAGCATTTGTTAAACAATAGTAAGGATGTTTGAGTCTCAACATTTATCTGCCATCACGCTACCGCGTTCATCCCGAACTATTAGCGGTCGGCGCAGCATTTGTTAAACAATAGTAAGTATGTTTGAGTCTCAACATTTATCTGCCATCACGCTACCGCGTTCATCCCGAACTATTAGCGGTCGGCGCAGCATTTGTTAAACAATAGTAAGTATGTTTGAGTCTCAACATTTATCTGCCATCACGCTACCGCGTTCATCCCGAACTATTAGCGGTCGGCGCAGCATTTGTTAAACAATAGTATGTTTGAGTCTCAACATTTATCTGCCATCACGCTCCCGCGTTCATCCCGAACTATTAGCGGTCGGCGCAGCAGTTGTTAAACAATAGTATGTTTGAGTCTCAACATTTATCTGCCATCACGCTCCCGCGTTCATCCCGAACTATTAGCGGTCGGCGCAGCAGTTGTTAAACAATAGTATGTTTGAGTCTCAACATTTATCTGCCATCACGCTCCCGCGTTCATCCCGAACTATTAGCGGTCGGCGCAGCAGTTGTTAAACAATAGTATGTTTGAGGCTCAACATTTATCTGCCATCACGCTCCCGCGTTCATCCCGAACTATTAGCGGTCGGCGCAGCAGTTGTTAAACAATAGTATGTTTGAGTCTCAACATTTATCTGCCATCACGCTCCCGCGTTCATCCCGAACTATTAGCGGTCGGCGCAGCAGTTGTTAAACAATAGTATGTTTGAGTCTCAACATTTATCTGCCATCACGCTCCCGCGTTCATCCCGAACTATTAGCGGTCGGCGCAGCAGTTGTTAAACAATAGTATGTTTGAGGCTCAACATTTATCTGCCATCACGCTCCCGCGTTCATCCCGAACTATTAGCGGTCGGCGCAGCAGTTGTTAAACAATAGTATGTTTGAGTCTCAACATTTATCTGCCATCACGCTCCCGCGTTCATCCCGAACTATTAGCGGTCGGCGCAGCAGTTGTTAAACAATAGTATGTTTGAGTCTCAACATTTATCTGCCATCACGCTCCCGCGTTCATCCCGAACTATTAGCGGTCGGCGCAGCAGTTGTTAAACAATAGTATGTTTGAGGCTCAACATTTATCTGCCATCACGCTCCCGCGTTCATCCCGAACTATTAGCGGTCGGCGCAGCAGTTGTTAAACAATAGTATGTTTGAGTCTCAACATTTATCTGCCATCACGCTCCCGCGTTCATCCCGAACTATTAGCGGTCGGCGCAGCAGTTGTTAAACAATAGTATGTTTGAGTCTCAACATTTATCTGCCATCACGCTCCCGCGTTCATCCCGAACTATTAGCGGCATGTTATTCTGCCGCCAAGTAACGTTGCTGTGCTCCGGTGTGAAGGGTCTGGACTCTGTGTGCCGCATGTACTTACGCCGGTGTACTTACAGACACGTGACACATTTCAGCTTTGTCTCTGGAATGGCAACGGATTTACAATGTCTCTGGTAGAGCAGCCGATGTATTCTGTAAGCCCACGTTCACGGTGAGATTTTTACCCCACGTTCGCACGGACGTAAAAATATCGCGGTGGGGTTTATCGCGCACTGGATTTTCAACTCTCGGTGCTGAGCTGAGCGCTGAGAATCTAACAGAGTGCATCCCAGCGCGTCGAAAAAATACAGTTGGATTTTCAACTCTCGGCGTTGAAAATCTCACCGCGATGTTTTTACGTCCGTGCGAACGTGGGGTAAAAATCTCACCGTGAAAACTTAGGTGAAGTGCGCTTGGAAGTGAACTGTGAATAGTATCAATCCCTAGCATCAGGTGGACGGACAGCTGCAGGGTGCTGCTGCCGGGCAGCCGTCGGCTTGTTGGTCACCTAGGCACTAACTATACAAGTTTCAGCGTCTAAGCACTGTTTAGATGCTGCAAGTCATTTGTTGCTTCAATTTTATCAGAAAAGCAACTTGCATCGCGCGGCTTTAAGGCTACCGTGAAAGTGGCAGTGAACTGCGTGACTATGAGTGATTAACGTCAAGTCTTCAATCAGTTTGCTTCGCCGTGTGATCCTTGTGCAAACTTGCTAACACGCACGCGCTGTCAGAAAACAATGATATTTCATTGATCAAAATGCAAGAAATATTTTTTTTTTACTAATAATTATTAGATGTTCTAAGTATAAATGTGAATGGCTATAAGAAATGAGGCAAGTACACCAAAGTAAAGATTTATGGATTGTGTGAAAGGTGATATGGACTGTAGGTACTGTGCCTGTGCCGACCACAAACCATTTTCTGTTTATCAAAAGCAGTAATATTCATAGCCACCGGTGACCGCACCTCCACACATCTTGAAGCTGTGTTCTATCAACATCAACAGCAATTCATCACAAATGTGAAATGTAGCAAACCAATTTCCGAAGTAAATAATGCTATAACCCTCTGCTAATAGTTTTACTACGCCACACAATGATGTGCAGAAGTTCTACTCTAGCTTTAGGGAAAATCGTACCGTCTCTACTCCACCCTGCGGGGTTATTGCGTAATGGCTTTCATTTTGACAGTCCCACAACATTCATTGCGTTATTTACGTTGCTGAGCAGACACATTTTTCGAACATATGAAGCAATGAATTAGCAATATCCTTCAAACAGATTCAAATTGTGATTGAAACTGTGTTACGTAATTAGGGTGCTGGTAACGACACACCGTGCCATACATCCAGGAAAATTAGACCTCTCATTGCATAGCTTTTTGTACAAAGAGGTGTCAGAGCTTATATTGGGAATGTATAGCTAGAATGTCATCGTGCGTATCGTTAATATGTCACATGAGTTTTAGAAGATGTTCGTCTTTGTCTCACGTCGTCTCTGTCACTCATACCTGTGTGACACTCTTTCTAAAGCGAGATGTGGGCGTTAATATGAGACATGGAGCTATATATGTAGTAATGCGAGCTATAAACAAGGTGGGAAACGACTGTCATTGGAGGGAATTGACCATTGAATTAATTGACTTAAATATTGATGTTAGCAATCGATGCTTCTGCTGGAAATAGCCGACTCAAACGCGTAAACATAAACTCCGTTATTTCTTGCCACCAATCGATAACATCAGATCGAATTTTCATTGTAATCATTTAGCGCGAAATATTATCAATTAACTTCTATACATTTTCCTGCTTTGTAGGTAGTTACGTCTCTGAGCCTCAGTTAGTGAGGAGGTCATGACCCGTCTGCTGCCCGGTATCCAGACGTTAGCGATACTATCCTATTACTCGTTACTGTCTGCGACTTACGTACGTATAATTGGTTCCATAAGCAATCGCTCTCCAATCGGATGGTTTCGTTTATGTGTAGCGATGGACAAAGGGCTCTGTAATGTGAGAATTGATTTTGAATAATCACAACATCACGACAGCGTATTTCAATGGGGTAGGCAGAGGTGTGCGCATAGTAAATACACCTACATTTCGCCAGTAATGTTAAGTAGAATCAAGTTGTTAAGTCGAATGGAATAGAGAGCGACCCTATCGCCACAGACCGGACTCAAATCTAAACTCCAGGCTGCTACTGAGAAATAACACAGGAAAAAATCAAACCTAAAACTCCATGCTTAGCAGCAGTACCACTAGACCAACGACGCATGAACTATTTAACATTTAATTCTCCCTATAACGATTTTAATAGCTTTCAGAGCCCCTCCTCGTAAGCCGAGGTCTTGACCCGTCTGGTCGTTTTCAATTTTGTCGTAATGGGCGTTATTGTCTGCTGCTTCGCCTCCTGTCAACTGAATTTGCTATCACTCTTATTGACTCGTTTGTGAACTTAGCTTATTGTTTATGAATTTCCTATTTATTGTGTTGTAAGTTTAGTGACGAAATTTGGGTCCGAAACTACATACAATTTGTCTTCTCGTTTGGAGAATACCAGCGTGTTTTATGGAGTTTGGGCCGTGAGCAGATCTAAGCAAGACTGTCTTTAGACAGCCAATTATCGCTTGTTGTACACAATGACGGGCATCTCAGAGAGGACGCTCTACAACAGCGGTATTTTCCTAATACTCTTTGGCCGAGTGCTGTGTATGCTACATAGCTAAGTATGTAGGACGTGACAGTTTCTCTCGGAGAGATATCACTATGATCCTACAGCATTTCGCGGTAACGTCGAACGATGCGTGCGGTGCGCTCACGCATGCTTGTCAAGTACGTCACGCGTCCGCGCGTGGCTTGCGTGGTGGGCGGTGACATCGTGCGTTAGTAGGTGGGAATAGGAAACAATTACAGTAGCCAGGCTTTAATAAGACATGTCGAGTATAAGGAACAGACAGACTGTCCCGTAGGCACGAGTGGCAGAGGCGACGCTTGGTATTACCGGCCGCGTACTGTACAGTCGACCGCAGATCATTGGATACAATTTCATATTGACAACGTTTTTATGTCATAGCAGTACGGGCAGTTTTTGTATGCGGTTATTGCGGTTGACTCTACAAGTATGAAGTACTGTACTGAAAGAATGTACAAGTAATTCCTACAACTTGCCTACAGTCAGGTTTGCATCGTCAGTTAATACAAGTTTTGGAGTCATAGGTGGAAGGTGGTCTACCTGTCTCCTCTCACGCGTATTGGAGGTGAACTTGTGATCGAACCGCGGAAGTGAAACTTCAAATGGCTGTTAATTATATTATAATTGCCACACATGTATTGCAGTTTAATGTTAGGTACACTACTCGTATTTAGCACTGTTATAATTATAATAACTAGTTAACTAGTACTTAGGGACAAAATAAACTAATGACTTAAAATCTAGTACTTCCGCGTCCTGCGACGGTCGATCAGCAGGCTTAGCACGAGAACCGTAGAGAAACGTTTTGTCGACGGAAGAGTACACAAAAATGACGTTTCCGTGTAGACAGTGGGAAGTTTTCTACAGTCTTTAGCATGGCGATTACAAAATCAAATGTAAAGAGAAGTGTCTCCACTGCCGTAGACAAATTGTCTACAACGTTAAGCATGACGTACAAATTATCTCCGATTTTGACAGTTTGGGATAAAAATCTTTCTTCCGAAATAATCTACTTAAAAAAGGACCTAGACAAATATTTGTTAGTTGGTTTTTTCGTTAAAGCAAGGAATTTTAGGCGGTGCTTTATGCTTTTAGAATATAATAGGCAGAAATAAACATGTTGGGTTCAAATCGCATTATAGAAAAACTTGAGCAAAGATGGGAAAAGGGCCCGAAAACTCCCCTTTAGCGTAGTGTTGATGGGTGGACTTACAGGCTGGCAGGGACATCGAGTCACCGACGGGCGACGCGCAACCTTCTGAAACCCACAACGTTAACATTTCTCATCAGTAATTTAAAAAGACACTCGCTTTGTAAGACGGGCATTCTCGGGGACTGGAATCAGCCCTCGAGTATACATGTCCCGTGTCACAGAGCGCATCGACTTCCTGAAGCAAAAAGTTTGTGCATGGGCGAACCGTATTCGGCGGTATAAGCGACGGGTTGATCGATACACACAAAATCGCATGTTCCAGAGCGATGAGAGGTGGGTGTACAGAGCTTGGGAGAACAAAATGTGACAGACGTGTGCCGCCCAGATGACGCCGCCACGAGAACATTCTGGCGCAACATCTGGTCGGTACCCGTCTTTCACGCTGATGCTGGCTGGATACGAGTGGTCGAGTGAGTGTGTGAAACTATACCAGAAATGGGAGCAGTCCTAATTACGCCATTAGACGTTGCCAGAGCGGTCCGTCCGTTACCGAACTGGAAATCTCCGGGACCGGACGGATTGCACAACTTTTGGTTGAAATGGCTAATTAGTTCACACATTTGCATGGCATCTCTGTTCCAGTCATCCTTAGAGTCTGGGTCGCTACCGCAGTTTCTAACAACAGGCGTTACCCACCTGCTCCATAAGTCAGATAGTCCCACGGAACCCAAGAATTATAGACCAATCACGTGTTTGTAGACGGTCTATAAACTTCTTACATCCATTCTGAGAACGAAAATTAATACGCACATTGGCAGTAATATGATTATGTCTGCCTCTCAAAATGGATGTAGAAACGGGTCCCGCGGTACTAAGGAGCTACTCCTCATTGACATGGCCATTAGCCAACAGGTTCGTCGATCCCGCAAGGATCTTTCGACATGCTGGATAGATTATGAGAAGGCCTACGACTTGGTGCCACATACATGGCTCATGAGGCTGCCGGAGTTGTACAAGATTGATGCAACTCTACGCACCTTCCTTGAGTCGTGTATGGGGCAATGGAAGACGGTTCTTCGCTATCCAGGATGTCGACAGACCCAGGGGAATGATGAGCCTGTATGGATTAAACGGGGAATATTTCAGGGTGACAGTTTGAGTCCACTTTGGTTCTGTTTAGCCCTGAATCCTCTAAGCACTCTACTGGAGGATTCAGGTCTAGGTTATCGGTTGAGGAATGGTGGTCAGGTCATATCTCACCTGGATGACCCACATGGATGACTTGAATCTCTTTGCCCCCAATAAATTGCGACTGATGGAGCTACTGAAGGTAACTGAAACTTTCAGTAGCGCCATCAAGATGGAATTTGGTGTGGACAAATGTGCAGTCATGCATGTAAAGCGAGGTGAGATTATGGAATCCGAAGGAGTTCATCTTTCGGATTCCATACACCTTAGATACCTCTCCTCATCCGAAAGCTATAAATATTTGGGTATGTCGGAAACGTTAGGCATCAACGTCGCTGACATGAAGCAATCGTTGAAGGAGCGCTTCTTCGGTCGCCTGAAGAAGATATTACATACTTAGTCTTCTTTCAGGCGGAAACAAGGTGCGTGCCTTCAACGGTTGGGTCATGCCGGTTTTGATGTACTCTTTCGGCATACTCAAATGGACTCAGACTGAACTCGACGCCCTGGATAGGAGGGTCCGTTACTACTGACCACAATTTGGATGCATCACCCACGTTCATCGGTGATGAGACTGTACATCCCGCGGAAGTGCGGGGGTCGAGGCTTTTTAAATGCGAAGACCCTCCACAACCGCGAGGTCTGCAGTCTCAGGGAATATTTATTTAAAGCTGAAATGGGTATGCACCGTGATGTGGTCGCTGTAGACAAGGGGCTCACCCCGCTCTCCATGGCTAAAGAGAACTGGCGCAAACCTGTAGTACTTACTACCGATGACCGCAAGGAGGTATGGCAAAGCAAGGAGCTTCACGGGCGCTTCTACCGGGCTCTTTATCAGCCCGGTGTAGACTTCTTAGCGTCCGTATCCTGGCTACGTTTTGGTGACCTTTTCGGGGAAACTGAAGGTTTCATCTGTGCAATTATGGACGAAGTTATCTTGACGAATAACTACCGGAGACATATTATGAAAGACGGGATGGTTGACGTGTGTCGGGCATGCCACCGTCCAGGTGAATCCATCAGACATATTATCTCTGGTTGTTCTCGTCTGGCTAACGGCGAGTACTTGCACAGGCATAACCAAGTAGCCAGGATTATTCACCAGCAACTTGCTTTAAAATATAAACTTGTGGATACTGAGGTACCGTATTACAAGTATGCGCACGACCTAGTTCTCGAAAATGACCAAGTCACGTCGTACTGGCATCGGTCTATCATTACTGACAGGACTATTGTCGCCAATAAGCCTGATATAGTGGTGATAGATCGATTAGCGCGCTGCACAATGATTATCGATGTTACCATTCCACATGACGAGAACCTCGTGAAAGCTGAGAAAGAGAAACAAATTAAATATCTCGACAGCACACGAGGTTGTTGACATGTGGAATGTGAGCTCAGCTGACATTGTGCCGATTGTCGTATCGGCCAATGGCCGGATGACCGAAAGCTTCGATCAACATCTCTCGAAGCTCTCGTTAGGCGCTTAGATTAAGGGCCTGATTCAAAAGGCAGTACTCCTCGATACGGCTAGTATCGTGAGGAGGTTCCTGTCTCTGGAGCCCTAATCACCGGTAGCTTGGACCCTGCTCCCGATACCGGCGGACTACTATTTTTATATTTTTTAATGTTTTTTATAAAAATATTTAAAAATTTATTTATATGTATGAAAATAAATAAACGGAATAATAATAAGTTTATTTATTTTCTCTCACAAATAAATAAATAAACACAATACAGGCGTCGCGTCGCACCGTATTATAACGTGCGTTCACAAATGCACAATTATAATACAATACGTGACGCCGCAAAGTACAACAGCTAGTGCTGCATACGATTGGAACACGGCGACGAGTAAACGACCGAAGATAAAAATAAGCCAATAAAATATGTAAGTAGGTACCTACTAACTGTACTGGAGCCGATAAGTGAACTGCGTGCCCTGCGTCACTGATAACCTGTCACCTTATCACCTCATTGTTTAAGACAATGCACAATGAACAATATCCAACAGTTAGCAGAAGCAAGCAAGTTTCCGCCATTTTGCGCAGCTGCAAGGACGCAGCCAATCAGAGCGTAGCGCACCGAACGTTGCCCAATCACGCGCGACTGCTAGGACGTTGACCAATCACGAATACGAGCGTTACACTTTCAAAATTTGAAAATTAACGAATTTCCTATTTAATTGTTTTGTAATTAAGGTGCGTTTTAGATTGTAGGGATAGTGAATAAGGCTTAGTTTACAGGATGTGTATGTTTCCGTTGGGTTACGGCCTTGCGCTAAGAAATGTTGTGCGTTCTGTTAGCGCTGAGCTGATCGTGTTACATGCGTCTTTGGTAGCATTTGTAAATGTGAATGGAGGTATATTATTTTATTTTACATTACAACATAATGTAAAATATTAACCTAGTCTACAGTCGTTGATTCAAACCTAGACAGGCACATTTATTTCATCACCACTGCTCTCGAAACTGAAAAAAAATTAAGTTTGTGGAAAAACTGGCATGTCCTAGAACCAAAAATTCGAAGTAATATTTGACACTCACCACCCCTCGCTGTCACATAGAGGAGGCCCGAGACGATAACAGTAGGAACAATACAGGCTGATTAAGCTAAAGCAATTTTGGTAGGCCTCCGATGACCCCAAGATGAGCCAGTGCCCAGGTGAAGATCGCGGGAATCCACCGGATGCGAGAAGCACAAGTGCGGTCGATGTGGTGACACCTAGCACTGGACATCTTTCGGCTGGACTGATGATGATGACGATCCGTTCTGTGATCAATGTATTTTCGAATGTTTCAGTATAAACAAGATCCGCACACTAGGCGACTTCGCGGGCTGCCGCCGCCTCCGAGAGCTGTACGTGCGCAAGAACGAGATCAACGACCTCAACGAGATCCGCTACCTGCGGCATCTGCCCGACCTCACCAGCTTGTGGCTCGATGAGAACCCCTGCACCACACATCCGCAGTAAGTAGTTTATGCTTGATGTTCTCCAGATGGCTCACACATTAGGTCTGGACCAAAACAGCTGGAAGTCATGGGGTAGGCTTTTAGCCAGCAGTGGGATGATGCAGGCTGATAGTAACCAGCACTGGATGGCAAATGAGCCGACGGCCAACCTGATGGTAAAGGGGGAACCGCCGCCTTCGAAAATATGCATTAACCATCCCAAGGACAAAGCTGGACTGGAATGCCACAAGTGCATGTAATCACACCGGCACCCATGTCTTGGCCGCAATGAAATGATGGTCATGAAAATGATGGCCGCGGTATTCACGTTACGGACCGAATGACGTTCTATTCAGGAATCTCTTGGTGTGTTATCTCGGTTCGGTCATCGGCGTGTGATGGCACTGCTTTCTTGGAAAGCCCAAGCTAAACCGTTGTTTGTATGTTTGCAGGTACAGGATGACGGTGCTACGGAACCTGCCCAACTTGGAGAAGCTGGACAACGTGCCCGTGCAGCCCGACGAGGTACGCTCAAACAAATATCTACGTTGACCTAGTGTTAATTAGGTGTTATTGAAACAGTCATTAATATGTGATCCGCTCAAAACCTACTAAGCTAGGAACAGCCTGTATGATTTAATTGCTTTGGACCGCTTTGCTTTAAAAAAAATGTGCTATAAATCTAATGTAAGGGTAGTATTATGCGGAGACTTTAACATAGATATCCTCAAACGTAACAGAATCACCCTGGACTTTGAATTTCTTCTTCTAAACTATAACCTTAAGCTACAGATACGACAACCGACGAGGCCAAAAAGTCAAACATGTTTGGATAATTTTGCTTATAACTCTCATTTAAAGTGTACAAGTGAGGTTGTCGATTTTGCTTTGTCTGATCACTCATCTGTAATACTAAAAATCCAAGTCAGTAAAACTTGCAAATTAAAATACTGGCGCACTCAAAAACGGGATTACTCAAGGGAAAATCTAGTAAAATTTAAAAATTATTTAACAGATCTATCTTTTTCAGATGTTTATAGTGAGCACAATCCTAATGAAGCCTATGATAATTTTATAGATATTTTTCTTCTACTTTACAATCAATGTTTTCCAATTAAATGGGTTAAAATTCGAACGGAAGGAAAAATTAAATGGATCTCAAAAGGTATTAGGCTATGTAGTAAGAAACAAAGAAAATTACTATGGAAATATAGAAAGAATTCTTCATATGAGAATAAAACCACATTCAAGACCTATTCACAAAGATTAAAAAAGATAATAAAACTGACACAAAAGGCTCAGAATAATTATATAATTAATAACGCTCAAAATAAATGCAAAGCGTCATGGCAAATAATTAATAACACCAAATTTAATAAAGAACCAATTACGAAAATCAGTAAGCAAAATATTTTGATTACTGACCCCTATGACATAGCAACATCTTTTAATGATTTCTTTATTGACGAAGTTCAAAATACATCTGGGAAAAAATCATCTGATAGAATTATTCGTTTAGACACCATCCCGAATTCAATATTTATGTCACCGATAATACCAGACGACGTAACTAGGATAACCAGAAATCTTAAAAATACAAAAAGTCACGGTTATGACGGTATTACCACAGAGGTTCTTAAATTCGTTAGTAATATTATAGCTCCACCTTTATGTCACATTATAAACAGGAGTATTGTTTCGGGTGTTTACCCTAATAGTCTAAAAAGAGTTATAATAAAACCTATACATAAAAAGAACAACAAAGAGGAAATGTCCAACTATAGACCTATAGCGTTAATCCCTATATTATCTAAAGTATTTGAGAAGATTATTTATGAATCATTATACACATTTATAAACAAACATAATATATTATGCAACGAGCAGATGGGTTTTAGAAAAAATAGAAATATCAATATGGCAATATACAAATTCTTATCCAATATAATGCCAAGTGTAGATAATAAGACTCCTGTGTGTGCTATATATACCGACATGACCAAGGCTTTCGACTACGTAAACCATGACGTCCTTTTGGAGAAACTATAATTACGGTATAAGGGGAAATGTCCTGGACTTAATAAGCTCCTATCTTACTGGACGAACTCAACATACGGAAATGTCCAGAATATGCCTTGAAACCAAATATGAGCTTAGATATACATCAGCCGGTAGGGAGGTCAAACACGGTGTACCCCAGGGGAGTGTCTTGGGACCTCCTCTATTTCTCTTATATATAAATGACTTGCCACGTCAAACGCGACAACCCATGGTACTATTTGCAGACGATAGTACAGTGATAATTAAGTGTACTAATAAAGAGAATTATGAAAGGGAAATTTATAACACATTAGAAGCAATTATACATTGGCTTGATACAAATAACTTAATAATAAATCTAAAAAAGACAAAAGTAATGCACTTCTACCAAAGGATACACGCTGATGATATAAATGTTAGTTTTAATGGTCAAAAAGTGGATACAACTTGTGTAGCGAAATTTCTAGGCATCCTGATTGACAATAATTTGACTTGGAAACCGCATGCCGATGACGTATGTAAGAAGTTAAATAAATCAGCCTACGTACTGTATAACCTATCACACAAAGTTAGCAATGATACACTTCTACTAGCTTATCATGGGTTGGTTGCGTCAGTGCTAAGATTTGGAATTATATTTTGGGGTAACTGTAGTGAGAGGGAGGAGATTTTTAGGGCCCAGAAACGGTGTATAAGATCTATGTCAAACCTTAAAAGCACAGATAGCTGTGAACCTATGTTTCGGTCTCTGAGGATACTGACTTTTCCATGTTTGTACATATTGGAAGTGGCAATTTTTGTAAAAACCAATTTAAACTTATTTCCGTCACTGGCCAATATAAGAACTCGCAATGGCCCCTTGAGATCCCAATACAAGAACTTGCTACATTCGGGTAATTATAAAACAGCTTTGTTAAGGAAAAATATTATGACAATGGGTCCTGTCATTTATAATAAAATACCTCATGGTTTTAAGGATTGTTCGGTAAACGTTTTTAAATCTAAGGTAACTGCACTACTTTTAGGCAAATGCTATTACTCAGTGAAAGAATTTCTAAATGACGTGAATTTATCCAGATTATGATTGATTTTAATTGAAAATTTGACCATGTAAGACTTATTTATGTACCTGACTGTAATATTATTATTTGACTTCACTTTAATTTCCGTTTTTGTTTTATTGACATTATTTTGATTTTATTAATATTTTAATTTATGTAATAATTTGTACGCCTAAGGTTTGACTTCGCTTTAATGTCTGTTTTTGTTTTTGTTGACATTGTTTTGATTTTAATAATATTTTAATTTTTGTAACAATTTGCACGCCGTAAGGTAGACTGTAGCCGATCTAATTAATTTAAGTACATCTTATACCTGTACCTACATTCTATGCAAATAAAGATCTGATTCTGATTCTGATTCTGATTCTGACCTTGAAACTGTTCATGAATCAAGTTGACCGCCTCTCCAAAACCTTGTTGCAAATCTCACAAAACCTTGGGCTGTAACCACGCCTGGTGGCATACCTCTACGCACCCCTTCAAAATCAAAACCGGGGAAGACGGACGTGATATAATGTTCCCCCACCTTACGGTCTATAAATTAATATAAATAATTGACGTCCATATTGTATACTATTATTGACATATAAGTAATTGTTATAACACTTAATTATGTAGGCATAATCATATTTGTGTGTTCAGCTGCAGGAGGCGATGCGACGCGGCTTGCACATACCTGACTCCGACGATGAAGGCTATCCACAAACGGTGAGATTGACATTCAAAGCTGATAATCTATCATTATTATCATTGTACTGAACCCCCTAGTTGCACAACGAGATGCATAATAAATACTCGAACTAAAAAATAAAAACAACCACGAGAAGAGACCTCGTGTGAATAATCTTTGTGTTGTTATTGAGAAGAGACCTCGTGTGAATAATGTTTGTGTTGTTATTGAGAAGAGACCTCGTGTGAATAATGTTTGTGTTGTTATTGAGAAGAGACCTCGTGTGAATAATGTTTGTGTTGTTATTGAGAAGAGACCTCGTGTGAATAATGTTTGTGTTGTTATTGAGAAGAGACCTCGTGTGAATAATGTTTGTGTTGTTATTGAGAAGAGACCTCGTGTGAATAATGTTTGTGTTGTTATTGAGAAGAGACCTCGTGTGAATAATGTTTGTGTTGTTATTGAGAAGAGACCTCGTGTGAATAATGTTTGTGTTGTTATTGAGAAGAGACCTCGTGTGAATAATGTTTGTGTTGTTATTGAGAAGAGACCTCGTGTGAATAATGTTTGTGTTGTTATTGAGAAGAGACCTCGTGTGAATAATGTTTGTGTTGTTATTGAGAAGAGACCTCGTGTGAATAATGTTTGTGTTGTTATTGAGAAGAGACCTCGTGTGAATAATGTTTGTGTTGTTATTGAGAAGAGACCTCGTGTGAATAATGTTTGTGTTGTTATTGAGAAGAGACCTCGTGTGAATAATGTTTGTGTTGTTATTGAGAAGAGACCTCGTGTGAATAATGTTTGTGTTGTTATTGAGAAGAGACCTCGTGTGAATAATGTTTGTGTTGTTATTGAGAAGAGACCTCGTGTGAATAATGTTTGTGTTGTTATTGAGAAGAGACCTCGTATGAATGAGCTTTGTGTTGCTATTGAGAAGAGACCTCGTATGAATGAGCTTTGTGTTGTTATTGAGAAGAGACCTCGTATGAATGAGCTTTGTGTTGTTATTGAGAAGACACCTCGTGTGAATGAGCTTTGTGTTGTTATTGAGAAGAGACCTCGTGTGAATGAGCTTTGTGTTGTTATTGAGAAGACACCTCGTGTGAATGAGCTTTGTGTTGTTATTGAGAAGACACCTCGTGTGAATAATGTTTGTGTTGTTATTGAGAAGAGACCTCGTGTGAATAATGTTTGTGTTGTTATTGAGAAGAGACCTCGTGTGAATAATGTTTGTGTTGTTATTGAGAAGAGACCTCGTGTGAATAATGTTTGTGTTGTTATTGAGAAGAGACCTCGTCTGAATAATGTTTGTGTTGTTATTGAGAAGAGACCTCGTGTGAATAATCTTTGTGTTGTTATTGAGAAGAGACTTCGTGTGAATAATGTTTGTGTTGTTATTGAGAAGAGACTTCGTGTGAATGGGCTTTGTGTTGTTATTGAGAAGAGACCTCGTGTGAATAATCTTTGTGTTGTTATTGAGAAGAGACCTCGTATGAATGAGCTTTGTGTTGTTATTGAGAAGAGACCTCGTGTGAATGAGCTTTGTGCTGTTATTGAGAAGAGACCTCGTGTGAATGAGCTTTGTGTTGTTATTGAGAAGACACCTCGTGTGAATGAGCTTTGTGTTGTTATTGAGAAGAGACCTCGTGTGAATGAGCTTTGTGTTGTTATTGAGAAGAGACCTCGTGTGAATGAGCTTTGTGTTGTTATTGAGAAGAGACCTCGTGTGAATGAGCTTTGTGTTGTTATTGAGAAGACACCTCGTGTGAATGAGCTTTGTGTTGTTATTGAGAAGACACCTCGTGTGAATGAGCTTTGTGTTGTTATTGAGAAGAGACCTCGTGTGAATGAGCTTTGTGTTGTTATTGAGAAGAGACCTCGTATGAATGAGCTTTGTGTTGTTATTGAGAAAAGACCGCGTGTGAATGAGCTTTGTGTTGTTTTTGAGAAGAGACCTCGTGTGAATGAGCTTTGTGTTGTTATTGAGAAGACACCTCGTGTGAATGAGCTTTGTGTTGTTATTGAGAAGACACCTCGTGTGAATGAGCTTTGTGTTGTTATTGAGAAGAGACCTCGTGTGAATGAGCTTTGTGTTGTTATTGAGAAGACACCTCGTGTGAATGAGCTTTGTGTTGTTATTGAGAAGAGACCTCGTGTGAATGAGCTTTGTGTTGTTATTGAGAAGAGACCTCGTGTGAATGAGCTTTGTGCTGTTATTGAGAAGAGACCTCGTGTGAATGAGCTTTGTGTTGTTATTGAGAAGACACCTCGTGTGAATGAGCTTTGTGTTGTTATTGAGAAGAGACCTCGTGTGAATGAGCTTTGTGTTGTTATTGAGAAGACACCTCGTGTGAATGAGCTTTGTGTTGTTATTGAGAAGAGACCTCGTGTGAATGAGCTTTGTGTTGTTATTGAGAAGAGACCTCGTGTGAATGAGCTTTGTGTTGTTATTGAGAAGAGACCTCGTATGAATGAGCTTTGTGTTGTTATTGAGAAGAGACCTCGTGTGAATGAGCTTTGTGTTGTTATTGAGAAGAGACCTCGTGTGAATGAGCTTTGTGTTGTTATTGAGAAGAGACCTCGTGTGAATGAGCTTTGTGTTGTTATTGAGAAGAGACCTCGTGTGAATGAGCTTTGTGTTGTTATTGAGAAGAGACCTCGTATGAATGAGCTTTGTGTTGTTATTGAGAAGAGACCGCGTGTGAATGAGCTTTGTGTTGTTATTGAGAAGAGACCTCGTGTGAATGAGCTTTGTGTTGTTATTGAGAAGACACCTCGTGTGAATGAGCTTTGTGTTGTTATTGAGAAGACACCTCGTGTGAATGAGCTTTGTGTTGTTATTGAGAAGAGACCTCGTATGAATGAGCTTTGTGTTGCTATTGAGAAGAGACCTCGTATGAATGAGCTTTGTGTTGTTATTGAGAAGAGACCTCGTATGAATGAGCTTTGTGTTGTTATTGAGAAGACACCTCGTGTGAATGAGCTTTGTGTTGTTATTGAGAAGAGACCTCGTGTGAATGAGCTTTGTGTTGTTATTGAGAAGACACCTCGTGTGAATGAGCTTTGTGTTGTTATTGAGAAGAGACCTCGTGTGAATGAGCTTTGTGTTGTTATTGAGAAGAGACCTCGTGTGAATGAGCTTTGTGTTGTTATTGAGAAGACACCTCGTGTGAATGAGCTTTGTGTTGTTATTGAGAAGAGACCTCGTATGAATGCGCTTTGTGTTGTTATTGAGAAGAGACCTCGTATGAATGAGCTTTGTGTTGTTATTGAGAAGAGACCTCGTATGAATGAGCTTTGTGTTGTTATTGAGAAGAGACCGCGTGTGAATGAGCTTTGTGTTGTTATTGCTAACATCGTCTGACGAGCCTTTTGTCAATTATATTGGAACAGCTTCCAATCTAGACGGATGCAGCTGAATACTCCAGATGACACATACAAGGAGCGACTGCCTATCTGACCCCCGAATCCAGTAACTGGCTACACGATAACCCTACCTGACATTATGACATGAGCGCGACAATAAAATTGTCATGGTTTGCAAATTCTCGACACAGAAGTGGTGAGAGACTCCGTGTGTGTACGAGTCATGTGTGCATAGACCGGCACTTCTCCGTCGCCGCACAAATTATAGTGTATCGCGACAGACAGAACACCATCAGCGTTCATGTACTCATTCACACAGCATTCATAATTATAGCATTAGCTACGTGGTAGTTAAATTCAATAATCCATCATCGTTAGCTAGCTGTGACTTATCTTAGTTATCATTCAAGCTAACACCCAAGGTGTGTGCGACCCATGCAGTAGCGCATGCACTGTGATATCTTCGATATGCATCCAATATTCCACACCTAGACATTACGAGCTTTACAGAGGTCGCTACATGCCATGTCATCTTCCACTCAGTCCTTCCATCGTCTCTTAGGTCGAGTATCGTATTTTAGTATATTCACATAATGTTGTTTGTTTTCAGCAAGAGAGCTACGGGCAGTACCGTCGGCAGCGGTCGTGCGAGTCGAGTCCCGAGCGCGAGCCGGAGCAGTACTACACGCGACATCCGCCGCGACACGAGGTATGACTTACATGACACGAGTTACGAGCTACACGACAAGAGTATCATAGTAGTACAGTACTACACTCGCCACCCGCCACGACACGAGCTAGAGTTACATAACACGAGTTAAGAGTAACATGCGTGACACGTGGTATGAGTTACATGACACGAGTTACTTGACATGAGTTACGGGTTTCACGACATGAGGTACGAGTTACATGACACATGACACCGAATAACGGGTAACGTGAATCGAGTAACAGAAGACACTTAGTAGTACAGTACTACACTCGCCACCCGCCACGACACGAGCTAGAGTTACATAACACGAGTTAAGAGTAACATGCGTGACACGTGGTATGAGTTACATGACACGAGTTAAGAGTAACATGCGTGACACGTGGTATGAGTTACATGACACGAGTTACTTGACATGAGTTACGGGTTTCACGACATGAGGTACGAGTTACATGACACATGACACCGAATAACGGGTAACGTGAATCGAGTAACAGAAGACACTTAGTAGTACAGTACTACACTCGCCACCCGCCACGACACGAGCTAGAGTTACATAACACGAGTTAAGAGTAACATGCGTGACACGTGGTATGAGTTACATGACACGAGTTAAGAGTAACATGCGTGACACGTGGTATGAGTTACATGACACGAGTTAAGAGTAACATGCGTGACACGTGGTATGAGTTACATGACACGAGTTACTTGACATGAGTTACGGGTTTCACGACATGAGGTACGAGTTACATGACACATGACACCGAATAACGGGTAACGTGAATCGAGTAACAGAAGACACTTAGTAGTACAGAACTACACGAGACACCTGCCATGACACGACGTACGAGTTACAAGACACGAGTAACATTATACACTGTGCCAATTTCACCAATGAAACTGAACGCGATCAACACATCTAAATCGCGTTCAAGAGCTTTCCGTGTCATCATTGTTGTGGAGTATTGTCAAACTCTCGAATGCGGTTCAGATGAGCTGATCGCGTTCTGCTTCATTGGTGCAATCAGCCCTCAGTAGTAGAGTAGACTACCCCGACACGCGGCACGCGACACTCGCGGACTGCGCAGGCGGCGCGTTATGACAACGCCGACTTACAAACTCCGCGCTGCTACTGAGAAATTTCTTATAGAAAAACCCAATAACACTTTGCCCGACCTGGGAATCGAACCCGCGAAGCGCGACTGCTGAGCGTGGGCTCCTCCACGGTCAGCAGTCGCGCTTGCGACCGGGAAATACAGGTGATGTCATAAATTATGTTCAAATACAGGCTGATGTCATAAATTATGTTCAAATACAGAGTGATGACATAAGTTATGTTCAAATACAGGCTGATGTCATAAATTATGTTCAAATACAGGTTGAAGTCATAAATTATGTTCAAACAATAAGCTGCCTCGTCGGTGTAGTGCTCACAAGCGTTACTGCTATATTATTTGGGTTTTTCATTCGGAACTTTCTCAGTAGCATCCTGGAGCTGGGATCTGTGCGCGGCTGATGGTAGAGGTGTCCCCCTATTACATGGGATCTAAACAAAGCTGGCGACATGTGCGCTCCAGCCCCACTACACACCTCTGTCCGACTGTTTTGGGATACAGGCGTGATGTCATGTTGTGTATGTAATTAATAAAAAGGTTGAAAAGTCAATTCTTAGTACGTTTACATGGTGATGCATGTTCTCATCACTGTTTTGACTTTGATAACATTTAACTGTTTCGAAACCTATACATATTATGTGTATCGTCGTACGTCAGTTTGTGTATCGTTTCATAACAACCAATTAATAACACAATGGTTAACATAATGTACCTAATTATTTGAGCACTTGAGTACTAGTACTAGGTAATAGCTCAATTGCTTTCAATTTATTGACTTGTTATGTAGCTCCCTATTGCTGTGAAATTATATAAATTAATGCGGAATAATATTCATTACCCATTTACTGATTTATTTATTTGTGCAACCTTACGACGTTTATATTGGACGAGACGCCACAAGGTCATTTGCTTGATATCGTCCTAACTAATAATCACGACTCATTTCTAATTAATTACCAGAATAAAATTCATAAAAATATAATTATGAAGCATATTATTATTATTGTTATATTGATTGGTAGGGACGGCTGCCTGCCCGCAAACACATTCTTGCCTCTCATTCTTCCTGCCCGCCAACACATTCTCGCCTCTCATTCTGCCCGCAAACACATTCTTGCCTCTCATTCTTCCTGCCCGCCAACTCATTCTCGCCTCTCATTCTGCCCGCAAACACATTCTTGCCTCTCATTCTTCCTGCCCGCCAACACATTCTCGCCTCTCATTCTTCCTGCCTGCCAACACATTCTCGCCTCTCGTTCTTCCTGCCCGCCAACACATTCTCGCCTCTCGTTCTAAAACAAAATAAATAAATAAAATGATGATTGCCTATTTGAAATCATCATATGCCTGCCTTTCCCCAACTATGTTGGGGTCGGCTTCCAGTCTGACCCGATGCAGCTGAATACCAGTATGTTACTTGGATCTACTGCCTGTCTGACCTCTACTAACTAGTTACTGGGTGACACGATACCCCGTATAATCATACCAGCCTATCATGGTCTCACTGCAGGGCAAAGGCCCCTCTTCTGATACAGAGACTTATATTACCAAGTCCAGTCTCCTCGCGATGGGTTCCTTCACCGATGTCAGTAATTCAGAAAGTACATATGAATTGAAAAAGTCACATTGATGAAAGAATTGAATGAGTTGAACCCACAACCTCGAGGACGAGAGGCGCCCTAACCACCCCTTATTCATTTTTAAACCGTTGACTAAGTTAACTCTTATTTTATTCTGGTAACTAAAAATGATTCGTGTGTGTGTGTGTGTGTGAACTAACGTACATGTACCTGCCGGCCTTAGGGCAGCGACAGTTCGGAAGCGGGCGGCGAGGCGCCGGCCGACGCCACCGTCGTGCAGGTCAGACTGAACTCATCATTACTGCACTGTGTACTCCCTCATCTGCACTCATCGTCTTGTTGTTAGTGTACACTCAGATAAATGTATTGTTTGACACACTATCTAGATTCTTTGGAAACTGGCATGGTCTTCCATCGCCATTTTGATTTTTCTGCAAAGTTGCAGCGCACGATGTAAATTTGTCGAGAAATTTTAAGGTAATGTTCGCTATATGAGATCTTTACCTCCCGAATATCTCGCCAACGTGATACTTTAATCCTGAGACAATTTTTGTTTCTTGAAGTTTCCTTTAACCATATATTGCAGTCACGTCGTGCGCTGCAACTCAAAATAAATGGTAATGTGTGGCTATGCCACCAAAGTTCCGTCCTCTTTGTCATGAATAATAGCAAATTCATACAACTGATAGAGAATGACAGTTTACATTTTTGATCATACTAACCATTTAAGTTGATGGTCAATTTGATAAACAATTCTGTTCTCGGACTGTATTATTAAATAGTGGACCTCGTAATTGCTTTACCACCTTTGACAGCAATTCCCAGTCAATTAAAACATCACTAAGGGCAAATTTCACCAATGAAACTAAACGTGATACCACATATAACCACGTTTAAGAGCTGTCAGTGTCATTATTTTCTGTGAAATTTTGACGCTGACAGCTCTTGATACTAATCGCGTTTAGTTTCATTGGTGAAATTCGCGCTCAGGTTGAAACCATGTTACTGTCACATTGGTCTTGAAGTAAAAAGGGCCTTGACGTCAAGTGTCCTTCAACTTTAGGATGTTGAAATAATTGCGAGATCGACTATACAGGTACACACCCGTAACGTAATAATACGCGACAGCACTAATCTCTCATTTGCATCATTACATAAGTACAGTCAAGAGCAAAAATGTATCTAGTAATGTATGTGTCTTGCTTTCTTCCACGTACCGGCGCGCGCCGCCGCGTGCCGGTAACAATCTGACTGTAGTTACGTCGCCGATCTTTCGTCCCGTAATTTATGACTGGTTTTGGTAACGTCTTTGGTCAAATGTTTCTGTGTGTAATGTCTGTTTAAAATTAAGCCGGATTCACATTAATTACTGTGTTGTGTGGTGTCGTGACGCCTTCGGTTCTGACGCAGTGTTAACCAGTCAGAACTCGTTGTGATTGACGTAGTTCGAACAAATTCGTTTGATTGGTGTATCCCGCGTCACGACACAACACGACACCGTAATGTGTCGGTGGCTTGATGTGTATCGGCGCGGCGTTGTGCGACGGAAGATTGGTGGCGTAAGTTTTGTCCAAAGCGTCAATGTGCCGACACTTGCGGTCTTATTACAAAACAATATTTTACTAGAGACGTGGTTTAATAAACAACCAAGCCACTTTTGTTTTTGTCTGTAATTAAAAACAGCTCTTCTTACAAAACTGACAGTATCAGTTTTGTATTAAGGACTTTACCTTACTCGGAATAAAGTTTGAACTACAAAGAAAAATCAAAGTTTTTGAAATACAAATACGGCTCAAGCGTCGCTCTCGTTTTGTAGTAAGACGGTTTTAGTTTTGAGGTAAAAGATTCCGTAATTTTGAGGAAAATACATAATATAAAGGCCGCCCGCCATCCACTGTAACGTCCGCGTCCTGTCCCCGCAGTGCCCCGCGGGCGCGTCGCCTGACCACGACGAGCGGTTCGAGCATCCTGCTATGACCAATATGACAAGATCCCACTACGACGTGAGTATAGTATAATAGGACACGCCTACTTGTGTTCTCGTGTAGTTTAGTAGCGACATCTGTACGGATACGTGAGTACTAGCAAACCAACCAGCGAAAGTTCTAGTTTGGAGGTGGAGGAATGTTCCTCCATTGAATAGGGAGGATCCTCAGGCCGAGCGGCTGTTCCGTCTGGTGGAGCACTGCCCTATGGTTGTAGTTCATCTATGTGCGCAAACCCTGCTTGCGCGATGTAGGAATCTTTGTCAGTGGTGTTTGACATTTGTGTCCGTTCGTATAGATGTCGCCACAGATACGTTCTCTGTTTCATGCACAAAAATAACTACGATCTAATAACAAAATAATATAATTATTGTCTCATACCTATTATGTACAGTTAAGGAAACTTATTGTTGAACAGCTTGACATACTTCGTAAAGCGGTGTTATAATATTATAACCATTTCATACGACTGATAAAAAATTACACTTGTAATTTGAGTTTGATCAATCAGCCAAACAATCCGTTTCCCTGACATTGAATGCTTCTGCAGTAGCTTCAGAGTAACAAGATCACAGTTGGTATAAACCAACTTATTTATTTGTCAACCATCTATTATAATTATCACCTTTTTTAATTAACCTTTTAGAAGTATCCCTTCTTTAACCTGCCACACTGTAAACCCGGCTTATGTATAGTATATCATAAAATGTTAAAGCACTGATTCCGTCACATTTCAAGGGTCCGTACCTAAAAAGGAGAAAAAAACGGAACCCATCTCTTCGTTGTCCGCCTATCTGTCTGTAAAGATTCTTTTTCCCGAACGCGTGGAGGTAACAAACTAATATCAAATACGTAGGTCTACGGTCCCCTGAAGCTCTAAAAATATCAATCTTCTAAGTCAACGTAATAAAAAAGTACGTCCATTCATGAGATATATTTTGATACTCGCAAATAAATCAAAACCTATGCATACTTCCCGTTAACCTACAATCATGAAATGTGGCAAGAAGCATACTCTCACAGCAAAAGTAAAGGAAAAGTCCGAAAATCGTGTTTTTATTTCCTTTAACAAACTTACATTTGCAGTTGGACAATTGACCGTGACGTATATTGATGTATGGGAGAACATTTATTCAACTACAAAGTTATTTATTTATTTATTTATTATTAGGCTTTCCAACAATGAGTACACTGTTACTTTATAAATTTATACATCACAAACTTAAGTCTAAGCGCCTCATCACTTACAGAAAAGCACAGCATGCACTAGATTATGCGCAGATAACTACACGATTAATTAATTAAAACAAGTAAGTAACACAATTTGAAAAAATAAAAAAAATATAACTATTAAAAGCTAAACTGGCTAGCCTGGCACTAAAGTGACCTATGATACAAAATAAACGTATAAATAAATTTACGTCTAAGATTAAGTATTGCTAATAAAATTAATTTTGGTGTAAGAAGTGGTGATATGTTAAGCTAAAACCTTCGACATACACGTGAATGTGTTACTTTTCCATTTAGTGAATGTTTGGGTACTGTACAGTATGTGTAAACCAAACAGACTATAATAATAATTTAGACTTACAGGAACATACATTGGTCATTCACTAAACTTACAGGAACATACATTGGTCATTCACTAAACTTACAGGAACATACATTGGTCATTCACTAAACTCCCAACCGTGTGTGGCAAAATCAAAATCGTTTTTCCTGGTAACACTGATGGCAAAAACAATGTATGGCAAAAACAATGTGTGTGTTACTGTTAAAATTTTGTCTCGTAATGTTTTTTTAGAAGAAAATTAGAGCAAGCTTACTTGTGAATTGCAACATCGCTTACTATATTAATCTTTTTAGACCATGAACTACGTTAAACGGCACATTCCACCATTTTGATATTTTTTATCGCTAAGCAATCGTTCACTTGACGTCAAGCTGACAACTGAAGTCGGATATGCTTGCGAACATATGCGACGTAGTAACGCGTCGGGCACTGTCACAGAGTACTACTATATACTGGTATAGAGTGCCATCTCTCAGGATTTTAATGCCAACCTGTTTGTAGCGCCATCTGTATTTTATGTTCCCTAACTAACCATACTATACATACCTACTATATCCATATTAATTTTCATTTGGTCGTTTTTGCAAATCGACGATTAACTACCAATACCTCCTACCTTTTTTACGATTTTTAGTTTTTAGTGCCAATACACGTGAAATAGCATTTTACGTCGATTGGCATTAAAAACTAAAAATCGTAAAAAAGGTAGTTAGGAGGTATTGGTAGTTCATCGTCGAAATATTTTCCTTAGTTATAGATTGATTTATGTAAAACCATGTTTGATAGTGTAAAATTAATTTTAAAGTAGTTTGAAAATAAAAACCGCTCCACATGAATTTTATTCAATCTATAAGCATGGAAAATATGCACATTTATTGTCATAAATAGTTTGTAAAGGTTAATAAAATTTAGTAAAGAAACAAGCTTGTTGTTGAAAACTCAATAGATTTATTTGTATGTTAACGTATATTCTTCACATTTACTTTACCTACTCTTGTGCACATTTTTCACTTCAAACGTGGACAATATTATTTACAATATTACAGTCGTTCGGGGTGACTATGTGCCTGGCGGATGAGAATGTGCAATGAGGGCCCGGTTTAAAGTTCCTTGCTAGGAACATACATACATAACATCAGACTGTTCGTCGCATAACAGTACGCGTTAGGGGTGCTATTACATTTTGACCGTGATTTTTTCACAAATTGAAATTTCATACTTTAAACATATAAGTAAATAATAATTATATGACTCAAAATAAGGGTAATTACAACTGCCAAATGCTAAATAATGTGATGCGTCGGCGTCTAAAGCTAAAGACCGCGTGTCCCGAGATTTATATTGATTTTAGCACTGCATACAACAATTGATTAAAAATATTATTCGACTTTTAAATAGACTAGTTTTTTTTTGTCAAGCAAAGTAATATAGTAACTTTAGTTATTAAATAGTTTTTTTTTTATTTGGATAACATTCATAGATAAAAAATATTTTCGGACGAAAAATTATCAGTTACTTTCTGGTTTACGGAATTATTTTTGGTGTATTATTGTATAAAGCATACAAAATTGGCTTAAGCACTCCAATGTAGAAGGTACAATTGTAACTAGGATATTTTTATAAATTATTATATCTTTGATGTAACAAAGCATCAAAACATGTCCAAAAGTAAAATTTTATGAAACATCCTTTGCAGAGACAAGGTTTATACTGATTTATGTAAACAAATTCAAATATTTATTTAAAACACTCCCAAGAGAAATATTCAAGCTTTCTTGGGCATATTTTTTTTTAAATTTTGTGGCTATATCTAAACCATAATCATTAATCACACATCAAAACTCGAGTCAAACGCTCAATTACAAGATTAATATTGTAAATAGCCCTCTTAACGTTATAACAATTATTTGAATACTTCCTTTGACTACATTTTTGTAAAATAAAGGGTATCCTTAATTTTACCATATGTGAACAATCCTTAAACGTATTTATATCTAAGAGATCGTTCTTATTTGGCACATTCTCACCCGCCAGGCACATGTCATCACGAACGAGGTATGTACATAAAATGTTATTAAATAATTACATACAATATTTAATCGGCATATTAAAATATGATGGTGTTAAGAATACCATAGTATTTATTATTTCACTATGCCATAATGCTTACGTTTACTATAGTTCTGTTGTGCAAATTTTTCATTTCACATTTTCCTAGTATTTTTCATTTTCAATCAATCAATCAATCAAATTATTTATTTCGGGTTGCATAGACCCATAGATAAATACCTTAACCTAAGTATACATATTATTATCAATGTATACATTTTTATAATAAACTTCCTAGCCACATTCAAGAACTAAGCCTTAATAAATTCAAATCTTTTATAAAAAGGAAACTATGCCAGAAAGCCTATTATACTGTCAAATACTTTATTGAGGACAAAAAGGCTTGGGAGTGAGCTGTTCCAATAAATTTACACAGGGAATGTTGATTTATTTTATTGTTTTTTTTGCTAACTATTGTACTTTTAATCTTTGCTATAAGTATCTATAATTTTTTACATATACAATGACATGAATATTTACTGTATAAAGTATTATATTATTTTAATTGTTGTGAATGTGAGGACTATGTGGGTTATTATTCCAGTTTTAATCATGTTCTGGCAGTTTGAGTAGTTTATGTGGCCTACCCAAATGTCCTTTCTTTGGTATTGTTCGTCGAATCGTTGAGCTCCTTAAGTTCTGAGTCGAGCTGCACGGTTACTGACAAATGCGTGCACTGTCTGGACAGGTCCACTCAATCTGTGTGGTTCTTTTCTCAAAAGTCCATTTCAGACACCAATCTGCATGGTCCTCAATGATTATGTCCGGATTTTATATACACATTGACATTAATGAATTTTATATACATATACTATGACAAGAGTATTTACTATGTAAAGTATTATGCTATTATTTTAACTATTGTGAATGTGAGAACTATGTTGGTCATTGCTTTTTTTTTTTGTATTTTTACTCTTAGTGTAATCATGATCTGGCAGTTTGAGTAACTTGTGCGGCCTACTCAAATGTCCTTTCTTTGGTATTGTTCGTCGAATCGTTGAGCTCCTTAAGTTCTGAGTTGAGCTGCACGATTGCTGACAATTGCGTGCACTGACTGGACAGGTCCACTCAATCTGTGGGGTTCTTTCCTCAAAAGACCATTTCAGACACCGATCTACATAGCCTTCACATGATCTGACCAAGATTCTGTCTGGACTTTAAAAGAGACTGTGACCTCTGAGTTTGTTTCGGCCTTTCTTCTCAGAGTAGTCAGATAGGAAACGCCGACCTCATCTAGTTTAAAAAAAAATATGATTGACGTGTAAAAGTGTTTGTAAAAACCTACTTACAGAAATAAAATCATTTATCATTTATCAACAATAAGTGTCCCCTATAATCTTTATTTGGCATTAACAATATTTAAGTCATCATAAATCATCATCATTTCAGCCAAAAGACGTCCACTGCTGGACATAGGCCTTCCCCAAGCACCGACACTTCGACCGGTTCTGTGCTTCCCGCATCCAGCGGATTCCTGCGGCCTTTACAAAGTCATCGGTCCATCTTGTGGGAGGCCTTCCAACATTACGTCTTCCGTCGTCGTCTTATATTTAAGTATTGGTCAATAAACTTTATTTTGTCACAAAACGATGTTAAATTCTTATTAATACTTAAAAAAAATCAGCTTTTCCCTACATTTTTGTTCACATAACTCGTCAAAATGTAGGGAGCAGCTAATTTTTTTTTCGCGATTTCCCCAATGGTCCCATATAAAAGTTGTTCAAAATGATGGTCTCATTAATACCCTAGAGTTATGGTATATAATAAAAAACACATTGTATATTATAAACAAGATGGAATTTATTAACTTCACCTGGAGGGAAAGTACTCTAAATACTGGAGATAGCAAATTACACTCAAAGGAAACATTCCTTTATTTAAAAAAAAAAACAAAGTAGGTATTATTTAAAATAAAAATAGCTATCTCCAGTAGGTATTTAAAGTACTTTCCGTCCATGTGAGGTTAAAATATGCCAGCCTGTATATTATAATAAAAATATATTTATTTTTCAATTCCATATTTTTTTCGTTTACAATAGTATTCGTAAGCATATTTTTTCATTTCATCATCACCATCATATTTTATTTTCCCGTTTAATATTCTATTAATTATTCGGCACCAACTATAAATCAAAACATTAATTGTTTTAGACACAAAAAAATGTTTTAAAACTGTTTTGTGTTCTTCGCATTTAAATGTAAAAGTGACAAACATGTCAACAAACATTATTATATTATTTCTTAAATTTTTAATTGGAACATTAATTTTTAATATTGATTCCGTTATTTTTTGAATTTCTGCAAATAAATTTGTCACCTCGATCGAGGGATATACAAGGCATTTCTTACTATAATTACATTCTTTAGCTCTTATTAAAGCATTGCTTTCAATGTTCTGACTGTCGAGAAAATCTTTTTTACATGTTTTACATGATTTACAAACGTATTTTAAACATTTTGTGATAACCCACCCGCAAACATAACCTCTTTGTCCGGCTCCTTGCATAGGTTGAACATTTGTAGTATCCAACAATAACTCCTCATTTAAAACAATTTCTTGATTTAGAAAATCTTTATCCTGCTCTACATCGTTTTCGTCCATCATGAAGTCTAGGGACTGGAAGTACGCTCCCATGTCGTCCTCACAATTAGATTTTATGGAGTGTGAGGACGAAAAATTATTTAGCAAAAGTGCTTTATAGGCACCTTCAAAGCAAATGCTGTTAGGGGACACATTTCGAGCGCCTACACCTCTTATTCTGCCAAAAAAGTTTTCTATTGGATCTTGATTAAAATTTCTGCAAAACATGATATAAAAGCCATATTTTTTGTTTAAAACTTTCCAAATGGCCTGCATACCCTCTATTGTTTTAACAAAATTTTTAACTGATGGTATATCTTTTTTCTCAACCATCATCACGTTCTGGCCATCTACTTTCTTTTCGAAAAATTTTAATTTTTTTAAAAATCTAATAGCTTCTTTCCACAACCTGTGGTGGGGAGAATTTTGTTTGACCCCTGCCCTATAAACTTTTCCATCGACCTCGCAAAAATTATGACAATTTAGGGAGTCAAACAGGTTGTCAAACATTTTTACGAAAGGTATGACTTGGCGACATGCAGTGTCCAGTCGCCCACTCCTGGTTAAGTGGTTTGCTGCCACGGCAACACTGTGGCTTAATAACTGCGTAGCTATTTTCACCTTCATTTTATTCATTTTTTCTACATATACATGTTCCTCAGTAAATTTGTGTAAAACTTTTAATTCTCCATCTATTTTATCGGATTCGTAAATATTTTGGAAATATTCCCATTTCACCGTTTTTTCGATATCACTATCATAAATATCTACGTAAGTCACGTCTTTATTCAATAAATTATTTCGTATTCCCTTTATAAGATGCGGGACATCAAAAATTGGTATAATAGATACATTATCCACAATGAAAATATCATGTCGCCATTCCATACCTTTTCGTAAATATGACCGTTTGGCATCCCCCACTAAACTGTCAATTGCAGATATATTTACCCGACTTTGGTCACAAACCGTAGCTAAAATTTTTAAACCTGCAGAATTCAAAGCATGTACTACTTCTTTTATAGCGGATTTGAGCTGTATTGCATTTAGGCAATTTGTGAAATAATACGCTACAGGTTGCTTGTTATTATTTTTTATGGTTTTCACCATAAAAGTTAGTGCATGATCAGCGATTTTATGCTTATTGAATGAATCAATACCTTTTATTTTGTCCTCCCTTTCATTGTAATGCACTTGTGGATTAATATACATTTCGTCAAACATTAAA
This sequence comes from Brachylomia viminalis, assembly GCA_937001585.2. NCBI lineage: Eukaryota > Metazoa > Arthropoda > Insecta > Lepidoptera > Noctuidae > Brachylomia > Brachylomia viminalis. Next base: position 543,405 of record OW443321.2, on the reverse strand, counting down.
ATGCACAACTTTTCGTCATTTGGAAGTTCTTTAACATTTGACGCTAATTTATTAAATATGATAGGATTAACCCCTTCTTTAATCACTATTTTAGCAAGAAGATTTTTTAAAGATTTTGCTGATGGCAATGTAAAACACTTGGACAATAATGCGTAACATTTTGGGCTTCTTTTATATAAAGAAAGCGCCAATACTTTTTCTTCCTTGAGGAATCGACGTCCTTTCGGTTTTTTACCACATTCCCTGAACTGCAAAACAGTGAAAATTTTTGCTGGTAAAGACATTTTCTTTGTTAATGTTTGCAGCATATATTTACTGGACAATTTTTCAGCTTTTTGCAGTCTGTCCTTAAAATTTTGTCCCCTTTTCCGTAGCCGACATATTTCGCTTCTGAGGTTTCGTAACTCTTTTCGAGTATTTTGCCAAAACTCCACTCGCACTGATGACAATGTGGTCCTTGAACCTGGAAAATTGAAAAAAAAAAACACTAATATGGGTAATTGAGGTTAAGTTGTTACTTAGTTAGTAGAGGGTAATCTCTGGAGCTACTGAACCGATTTCGAAAATTGTTTTAGTGACAGAAAGATGTACCTACTATAATTTCCGAGTGCTATGATTTTGAAACTTTTGAAACTTCTAATACCAAAAACTACTTACGCGAGGCAAGTGTTGCTTTAGAGGTTGTAGGCACAGGATCATCGAAAACATTAAATTCCTTCTGGATGGAAGGAGTTAATGTTGCTCCTGAAAAGATTTTTTAAAATTTAAAAAAAACTTAATATTTTTCTTTAAAAAAAAAACTTAACATTTAAATTTCATTGTGCCATGTTTTTTTGATTATGCCTTATTTATTTAATTTAATAAACCATCCTTTCATGTATATTATCTATACATACAAAATAGTTTCGTATCGCGACTACTCAATTTTTTTTTACAACTTCTAATACCAAAAACTACTTACGCGAGGCAAGTGTTGCTTTAGAGGTTGTAGGCACAGGATCATCGAAAACATTAAATTCCTTCTGGGTGGAAGGAGTTAATGTTGGTCCTGAAAAGATTTTAAATTACATTTTCAGAAATGTTTCTAATTGATGTTGCTTTAATAAAATATTTCATCTAGACTGCAAAGTAAAATACAGTCTGTAATTTTAATCACATCAAAAAAAATCAGCTGTTCCCTACATTTTGACAAGTTATGCAAACAAATGTAGCGATTTTTTTCGCTATTTCAGGTTTGGTCCCATAGTAAAAGTTGTCCATAATGATGAGTACAATGACCCATTAAGAGGATAACGGTGAATAAAATTACACCCTGTTTTTATCAAAACACTTATTTACCTGAAATTTGAACTGATTTACTTGGGAAATCTGATTGCAGGTTGAGACTTGCTTTAGATGCAACAGGCGGAAGTGGCACTGGAAATAATAATATGAAATAGGTGTAAAAATTGATTTAAAAGAAATCTGTTTATCATTTAATTAAACTTAATGAGTAGGGGCTTCATACTTTGGATTTGTTCCTCCTGAAGATCATTATCAAAGAAGTCAATTCTAACAAAAACTACTCAATAACCTGATCTCAAGCAATAATAAAAAAATTACCAGTCAAGTGCAAGCCGGACTCGCTCACCGAGGGTTCCGCACTTCAGTTTCTTAGTTCAGATAAATGAAAAGAATAGTCTTTTCATTTATCTGAACTAAGAAACTGAATTACCAACCAAACTTAAGAACCAAACCAAACCAACTGGTTCTTAACTGAACCAAATTTAAGATGAAAAATATTCTTCATATAGATGAAGAATATTTTTCATCTTAAATTTTAATAATCGCAAAGATAACTCAGTATTTCATAATGATACTGTGAGACAGTTATTTTTTGCAGTTGCAGAAAATCGCCCATATTTAAGCAAATAATTACCTTATGAATCGGCGTTTTTAGTATTTGTTCATTAATACACCGAAGTTTCAAATTCCTAATTTATTTAGTTATTGCGATAGAGCTTGTACAAAAATGTCTAAAACTGATAACTTTTACGGAACCCTATTTCTTATTCTTAAGATAGAAAAAGATAAAATAGGTAATACGGGCTGGTATCCGCAACTCCACGATGTGACAATGCGCGTATTTTGCGTCTGGGAGATAGGAGAAAAAATATATATATATATATATTTGTACTCTACTCGATAGTTCTAAACAAAGACCCCACATGCTAGGGTAAGAAAAAAAATTCAAAATCAATAGTTTATTGTTTATAAATATAAAACAAAGTTAAAAATTAAAGGTGGTCCACTTTAAAATTTAACTTTGTTTTATAGTGTCTGGAGCCTGGACGCAAGACCCATTCCTCGAGTCACCTAGAAACTTTGTTTTATATTTATTATTTGATGTTAATGCGGCAATAGAAATACACAATCTGTGAATATTTCAACTGTGTATCTATTACAGATACAGTCCACTAATAGACAGATGGACAGTCAGCCAGCACACACTTAGTAATAGGGTTCCATTTGGCAACAAAAAAAATCGATGACATGTGACATCCACCAGCCCGTACTGGGCCCACATGGTGGATTATGGCACATGGAGAGGAGGCCTGTGTCGCAGCAGTGGGAATGTCATAGGCTGATTATGCTTGCAAGATGGAGTGATCTTTCAAAACAAAAGTAATGAATACACATAGAATTTACTTATTTACCTGATAGTTGAACCGATGGTGAATTAGATGGTAGGTTCACACTTCCTGTAGATGCAATGGGTGTCGACACCTCTGGAAATAGTAATATGAAATAATTAGTATCGAAAATAAGATTTTTTGTTTGTTGCTAATTTGTTCCTGCCTATATTATTATTATTTATTTTTTTGGCAACCTATATTGTTCCAGTGCTCGGCAAAGGCCTCCCCCACAGCTTTCCACTCTTCCCTGTGTGTTGTCTGTCTCCAGCCAATCGTAAGTCATCACGCCAGTGTTTCCCCGGCCTCCCTCGGCTGTGACGCCTGTCTGTCACTGCGTGACGACTCTGACCAATCCTCTCATCCTATATACATGGCCCACCCAATCCCACTTCAGCCTAGCAGACTCGTTTCCCGCATCGGTGATTCCAGTTTTGGAGCGTATCGTGATTACGTATTCGGTCGCTGAGCTTAATACCTAATACACTATGCTCCATCGTCCATTGGTAAACCTTGAGTTTGGACTTTTTAGCTGCCTATATTACTCATTTAAATTAAGGTTGTTGCTAGTACAGAATAATACTAGAATGTGAATGAACAAACTAAATACCTAGTTTAGGCAATTGATATTCTTACTAATGCATTATGTATGAATAATTCACATACGGTACTTACTTGGTATATGCAGGTGAGGAATAGCTAGAGCATTTAAGCGACTATTGCGATTCTTGTCTTTTTCTGCAAAATGCTTGTCACAGACTTTCTTGTTATTATATATTTGCATATCGGTCAGTCCACTAACTGAGGCACCAGCTAAGCTAACCCATATCCGGAAGCGCTCTTGGAAGACTCCTGGGTTCGGAAAAGTATGGATTGTGACACCTGCGAATAATTCAATTTTAAAAAATAATTAAACTACCAATATTAAAATAATTTATTTAAATACCATGTTTTATCAGAATCGTACCATCATAATTATCATTTCAGTCGAAAGACGTCCACTGCTGGATATAGGCTTCCCTAAGCACTTCCACTTCAAGTGTTTCTGTGCTTCCAGCGGAATAATAATACAATGCGATTCAATTAAGAATAGGTTTTTTTTTTTTTTAATTTTAAGAACAAGTTCCTATAATGATTATACTAATAAGCAATTTAACTCTTAACATATTATTTTTTGTGACAGATTACATTATAACTAAGAATAGTGTCAATTTCCAGTTTTCCACAATTCCATAGGACTTTCTTAGGGTCTGATAATTAATAAAAACACTGTTCATGCATTATATGTATAGCACAGCATTGATAATAATATTCATTCTTTTTTTTTTCTGAGACAATAATAATACAGAAGAGGGGTTTTGGAGGGAGGCGAGAAATCTTACCTGTAGTGTCGCATCCAAATACACATCGTCTCGTAGAAGGCATAGTAAAAACACTTAACTAATAGCGTCCAATACCGCAACACCTTAACTAATATAGCGTCCAAATATCGCAAACATACACCGAATTCAGTCGGCCTTCGCCCCGCGGAAACACTCAACGCAAGGATGGACTGACGAATCTGATGACGGAATCTTCAAGCCTTTACGGAGGAGCAGAGCTTCAACTCAACGTATAAGCAGCAAAGAAAACAGCATAAACAACACGAAAACAATTGAGCGTACACGCAACGCAAATTGCAAAACGTATCGGCCATTTTCTTTTCACATTTGACATTTGTGATTTTTTTAGAACAATCGATAAAAAAATCGATGAACCAAAATAAAAAAAATTGTCCGTTATTTAAGACTTTCAAATTTAAATTCAAACAAAGAAAATAAATTAGGAATTAAAATAGCAATTTTCAACAACTATGAAGTCTAAGTCGTTTTGTAGAGACATCTAGTACGACATATGTGAATTATTTGCCGTAAGTTATGGAACACGATTCATAGATGGCGCACCTAAAAAATTGCTGTGAACGTGAAGGTAACTTTACCCCCCCTGGGCACTGTACACTGCTGATCTAATCCTATATAACATCATTGTTTTGAGCTAACAAACGAAACACGTTCGAATTCACTGTGTACTTACGAGTATGAATGTGTGTTATATTGATGATAAACATTATGTTACACAGAGCACTTTAGTTCCAGGCTAGCCAATTGATTACAGTGAATTAACTTTAATTTAAAGTTAAATAACACAGATTAAATTAAATAAAACTTTTGATTTAAGTTAACATTGTTCTTGAGATAAATTTATTCCAACTGCGGAACCCTTCATTGTGCGTGGTCCGACACGCTCTTGGCTGGTTATTTTTTTAGAATCAGTCTCATTTGATTGGCCGACTTTCGGCTTTTCCGAAGACAATCGATGGAACCTTTAATGCGCTCGTACAGTAAGCCTCAAAGGGATTATCGACAAAAAATCATAGAATGACCTACAATCTGTGTTCCGTAGTAAATGTGTAGCGAAATAAATATTAGGGGTTAAAGTATGAAATTGCCGATTTGTACAGTTTTTTTTTTTAATTTAACATATTTATTTAATCAAAATAATTACCATTATTATCTATACAACGCTGCCATCTAATAGGAAGGAGAAAACTTTTTATCACGTAGAAAATTGTCCAAATCACGATAAAAATGGTAGTCCGTTGCGAGCAAGGTCTGGCGAATACTGAGGGTGACGAAAAAAAAAAAAAAAAAAACGAATGGTTTCTAATTGTAGTTCCTGTAGAGTTAAAACGGTTTCTCGTGCTGTATCTATGAGGTCTCGCGTTATCATGGAGCAATAATGGTGAAGATTGATTCATGAGTCGGGGCTGCTTCACTGCTAGTTTTGCTATCATTGTTCGGAGTTCGGTCCAGTAGTCATTTGCCGTTATTGCTTGACCAGATCGGAGAAAGCTATAGTGAATAACACCATGCTGAGACCACCAAACAGTTACCATTACCTTTTTTTTTGGTAAGATTTGCTTTAGGACACTGTTGCGGCGTTTGGCCTGGGGTCAGCCTTTGCATTTTTCAAATTGTACCATGTGAAAAAAGTTTCCCTCAAAAATCTCAAACCATGAAGGTCCTATGTCAATTCGAATTACCTATTACAATAAAACGGCGATTTCATACTTTAACCCTTATTATTACACCTACGGCTGATTTAATCACAGTCTTTTATCCGTGGAATAAAATTGACGTCTGACAGTTCCAGTACCCAGTATGAAAAACTTTCAAATATTCAACATTTATTCTCAGGATAACACTTATTCTAGGTATAAAAGTTTGCTGAAATTCGCCCTTACGGTACTTAATTGTAGCTGTACATCTTTTGAGACAAACTGTACTTACTACACTTGTTTGTATTGCAGGCGCGCTCGCCCGACGCCGGCTCGCTGCGGCACTCGCTCTCCACGCATAGCGTCAAGGTACCGTGTAACCGTGTTGTGTTTGGGAAGTAATCTAACGACTGTGCGTTCTGTATTCATGGGAAACAATAGTTGCACAACATTGTTTCAGCATTGGACCATCACACTCAGTTAGTTGTAGTGTTATCGTTGGCTATGTAGCTGCGGCACTCGACACGTAAACTATCAACATTGGGTCATTGTCAACATAATTACATTCACCCACTGCCGTTCAATAACGTACATATCTATTACTAAATAAATAACTGATTAATAAACGCTAATCTGAAAAGCTCACTACTTGGAGTATATGTGTTACATTAACCCGTGTTTTTACTAGAGACGAATGTCCCGGGACACGTTTATCCCCTAGTGAAATCAAAGCTTTAGTCTTATGTCGTGTGTATGCGCAGGAGTACTCGTACTCGTCTAACGGCGAGTGTCGCTACCCGGCGCCGGCCAGCGGCGTGGCGTCGCCGCCCTACCAGGAGCCGTACTACGAGCGACCCGACAGGTAACTGATCAAACCTTCAAACACCTTCAAACTAGCACGTTACAGACTTACTGACTCGGCGATCCAAGGCATTTCAAAATCAAAGAGCAAAAGTATTATTTTCCAGATATTCTTGACATTATAGTGTGGATAGACCGACGAAAGAACGTTGTCCCTGTTTACACAAATAATTTTGTAGAGTGGGCATAGAATGTGCGTTCGCTTTGGTATAACTAAACTGACTTTTTCAACGGACTAAACACTGTAACAGTGACAAATACGCGTTAAAAAGAATGACAAACAGCAATCTGTTTCCAACATGGAATGCAATAAATGAATATGAACCTCTGGAGTGAATACACTAACAAAGTAATTGAACTGTCTAATTTGTCACGCACTAATGTCCGTGGAAATGTTACAGCTTATTATACGTTGTACTGTCACAGGTCAGAGTCGTACGGACACATGTCACAGCGCGGCAGCGGCGAGGCGTGGGAGGAGCGAGCGAGCGCGAGACACGGCAGTACCCACGCGAGTGAGCGAGACAGAGACAAGGAATACCCCTCCGCCGTCATGGCCGAGCACAGGGGCTTCACTAGGCGGCCTGTCGCTAGGGTATGTACAATAGATTAAATAGAAACCGAAGTATCTATAAAATAAATTACTTTACCTTTAAAGAAATTATATTTAAAACAAGTGACCATTGCTGGACATAAGTCTGCCACTTCTACTACACCAAGTTCTCCTATCAAATAGCAGTTACATATCGACGGGGTAGTATCAATATATAATAACTACAAAACCATGATTTTACAGGAAGCGAAAAAAACGTTTAATTTCTATAGTTTTTAACATTTGAATCAAAAAGTAACTGATATTTAAAAAATTGTAGGAAACGCTTGAGATGGTGATAATGATTTCAATATAATATTTCAGGTTAGGGATATAAACGTAGATAGAAGTTATTGTTTCAAATTTAACTGAGAACCTGGTATTTATCGCGTAGATACAAGGTGTGTTTAAATTATAGTACTGTTTTTGTTTATAAATAAAAACAGTCTGGATTAAATTTACACATCGTATTTATTAAATTTGACAAAAGTAACACAATTCTTTTTTTATGCCATATTTGTTGTAACAAGTTTGACAAAAGTAATTACAAAATTAAGACAGATTAATATTAGTGAAAATTACAATACTTGAAAGACAACCTTTCTTTTGGTTATAACTTAATTTGGCACAAATAATTATGGCTTTATTAATCAACTAAAAATAACGTATAGAGATGAGATCAAAAAAGCTATGTTGAACAGCTAAAATCGTAATCACAGCATCAGTCAAGTGATATCAAGACAATTCGTAAATATAATAATCTGACATACCTAAATCAGTCTTTTTGGTACAACGTTAAACATTAATAATCAATAGGTTCCCCTAAAACAAAGAGATATGAAAAAAAATAACATAATTAATTAACAACAGCAAAAATATTACTCTCTCACTTTCTTAGTATAAAGCTAAGCTTAATAATTATTATTTAAAATAGCAAATTCTATCTTTGAACAAGGGACAACATTCACAATAATCAATAATAGCAAATCAACTAATTGATCATAAAATAACACTTGCATTAAATTTCCTATGCAAAAGGAAGTGTATCGGAAAACGCGTGACAATCTCTGGGAAGAACTTGTTTAAGCTGTTGTAAATGATTAAACTTTGTAGCTGAAATTGGTATCCTGTTGGAGTGCAACTGGCGATAGTTGATATTCTCAGAGTTTACTATCTTAGGTCTCTGAGGTACGGTGGACGCCATCATGCGCGTGCGGGCCCTCACGACGGGGGATGCTGTGGCCCGGGGTGGTGTCGTCTTGGCGGTGTCTTTAGACATCGCCAATGCCGTCAATACCCTGCCCTGGAGTTGCATCAGGGAGGCACTCCGGTATCACCGGATGCCGACCTACCTCTGTCGTGTGGTCGAGGCCTATTTGACGGACAGGGCCGTCATCTACCCCGGTCACCAGGGAGTATGGAACCGGCAATAGATGTCGTGCGGTGTCCCACAGGGATCGGTCCTGGGGCCGCATCTGTGGGACATCGGATACGACTGGGTGCTGCGCGCCGACCTCCCTAGCGGCGTCAGCGTGGTTTGTTACGCTGACGACACGCTGGTCCTGGCGCAGGGGAGGTCGCACCAGGCGGCGGCCGAACTAGCGACACGCGGGGTTGCGACAATCGTCGAGAGGATCCGGCAATTGGGACTCGAGGTGGCCCTGCACAAGTCCGAGGCCATGTGTTTTCATGGTCCTCGGAACACGCCACCGTCGGGTTACCAAATAACGGTAGGAGGGGTTCACATCGGCGTCGAGTCGACGATGAAGTACCTGGGACTCGTCCTCGACAGACGGTGGAACTTCGTGGAGCATTTCCGACGTTTGGCTCCCAGACTGGAAAGGGCCGGGGCTGCCTTAAAGCGGCTCCTGCCCAATCTAGGGGGGCCAAACGCCTCCTGCCGGAGGCTCTGTCAATGAGAATGGAATTAAACAACCATCAAAGTCGGCTATTTGGCTGGACAGTACCTGTTCACCTCTCTTTCACACTCGGACATTTACTTTTCGTTCTCTTCACTGCGATGCGACACTGCAACTAGCTAGTGTAGCCAGCGAGGGACAGCGCCACAGTCAACACGTTTTTAAGCGTAGATATTCGGTATTGCAAGCAAAAATCAAGCACGGTGACTTATTAGGTATTTCTTTAAGCGAATATCTCATAAATAGGAACAATTCAAGACCTTATATCTTTGCAAATACGAGCTCTTTCACATTTTACCTACGAATATGCAATAAAGTGAAAATCGCTAAACTGTTAGTTATTAGATATTGATACTTCACCGTCGATATCATGAGTTTATGACACAAAGATAGAAAAATAAAAAATAAACAAATGTCCTGTACGAAGCCAAAAGGCTCCATGTCTCAGCATGATGCTGTGACATTTAAAAATAAATGTCGTAGCACTGGTATTCTGATGGAGTCCGCTGTTTACGATGTGTCATGAATTTATGATAAATCATAATACTTGGTTTGTGTTCTTTTTGTGGGAGACCCAAACATTTTGTTTTCTCACTTTAACGTGCTATTGTGTGGTTGCAGAACTCGAACCTGCTGTCTGCGGTGCTGTGCCTGGTGAAAGAGCTCGACTACCCCAGCCTCGAGGTCGCGGAGATGGCCGTCAGGTAACTATCACTAAGTTACAATGAGTCGCATGCTTATGCTACATTTCGCTACAGTTTCATTTAAAAGTTCGGTTGTGCCACAGCACGATTAAAAATGAGTTGTCATTTTGCTGAGATATAATTTTAACGTAAATACCACGACGTATTTTGCGCGACCGAAATTATTAGAAACGAACGTATTACATGAGATTTAAATATAACTGGCGAAATGTAAGTGTACAAAGGTACACCTGCCCAACTGCTCGGTGAATACAAGCGTGATGTAATGTCTCCAGGTGTCGCATGGACGAGCTCGCCAACACTCAGTGACGTCACGCGGGGCCGCCCGCGCCGCCCCCGCACTGACGTCACCGAGCGTCACGACGCGTCACCCAGCGTCACATCTAGTCACAGCACGCCACTGTACTGCCGTACTAAACACGACAACACGCTGGAACTAAACACGAACAATTATATTATATTATAGTGACAAGTGTACGTGTGTCGTCATCGCAGCGGATAGATAACTAAATGTAGATACGTATAGAAGGCTCCAAACGACGAGCGTACACGCACGCACACACAGACACGCTTCACGTACAGCGAGTGCAAACGCACGCGCGACTGGCATTTGACCGAAATCGCCGTAAGTACGTATAGTACAACGAAGCTCAAAGGTTTTATCGGTTATCTTTGACATGAAATGCGACTATCGACCAATAGTAATTAATCATAATAAGTTGACGCACTTTTTCTGTCACTCCCAAATTGGATCAGTCACATTTTATTCGTAAAGATTCGGCTTTTCCGAAGGTACCCGATAAAACCTTTGACTGTAGGTCGTACCCGCTGTACGTATCTATTTAGTGCCGATCCTGTGGGCACAGACCAGACCGCTCCGACACTAACAATCCATAACAATACCACAGTCGCACCGCGTGGTATCATATTACCCAGTAACTGGATTGTGGGTTGTGGAGGTCAGATAGACAGTCCTTAAATATAACATACTGGCATTCAGCTGACTCATTCCGAGACCTGACTAAAATGACTAGTGTTGGCACTTGTACGGAGTATTGTTCGTTGAAATGTCACAATTGTGGACGGCACTGCGTAAGTAATCAATGTTTTAAGACAAACTTGTAAATAATTAACTAAATCTCATTGAAATGAAATTGTCTGTAATTTAGTTTAACTTTAGTTATAGTATTTACGACTTCGTTTAAACAAAACCAAAGTTCATTATTGTTGGTTAACGACGGCGCCGTTTAGTGAAACGGCTTGGATGAAGTATTGTGTACAAGGTCAAATTAAATTAGCTAGCGAAACAAAAAAAAAACAGATTTTCTTAACTCATAAATCAAATCTCAATTTGTTTACTGTTTTGTCGTGATTGGTATCGATACCTATCACGACTGATAAGTTTACACACAAAAGAACCCATATTTTAGGTAACTACACTACATACGGTCGTTGGCGGCATAACTGTGTAGATGTCTAGTATCTGCTCCCAAATGACGGAAGTATTTTATTTTAATTCTGTACGTCTTTCGCATAATTTTCTCATTATTTGACATTATATACCTGTAACTCTCATTTCAACCCTTTGTTAGTAGTAATGGCAATCATGTCATTTTATTCAGATAGGTTTTAAAAAAAATCTTTTCTATATATTATTTAATATTTTGTGAATGTGAGAACCTTGTAGGACTGTAGACTGAGGATTTAAACCGTTTTCTATTTTATTAAGTATCTGGAACATGTTGACAGACCTATACTGTCCTCCCATAACTATTAACCTGTAATTTGCAAAACATTGTAAAAGCCAATTATTTAAAAAAAAATAACAAATAACTGTTTTAGCACACACGGGGATCGATGGGACTTTCAAGGTCTCCACCAAAATTTTGCTCTGTCGGAATTTTTGTTATTTGACCACTACTTTTATGACTAATTTGACCGGACTAATAGGAAACAACCAAACGTGAAATAACATATTTTGATTATGACCCGAAAAAAAGAGAACTTCAAGTAGGTATATATTTTTTTTGTTTTGTCATGTTTAGAGATCGATACTCAGCACGTCAGCGGAGTTTCGCTAGCTAATGTAATCGCAAACTATAAAACTGTTACGACTGAGAGGTGGCAGGTACAGCGCACACACGCCACGGATTAAAATACTCTATTAATTAACATTTAGTTACTTACTTACATCCATTTTTAATTACACTTCATAAACTAATAATTAGTTATAACTAATAAACCGTATGTTAAATGAATTAGTTACTAATTCATTTCGAACGAATGTGACGTAGGAGGATTGTTGCAATGCTGCGTGGCCTGGACCAGTGTGCGCTTGACTTTAGTGTAACTAAACACAAACATACAGCTTTCCAAAGAAAAGTATGCGCTTCGGAAATCTTCGTGTTTCCTGGAACGTTGCGCGTGCGCCACAGAGTAACCCCCCACGGACTGGTGATGCTAAATAGGCAAGTACTCCCATGGTTATAACAGCTCTGTACTACATAATATTATCATACTCGCGCGTTCCGAAGATAGACGATGATTCCCGAAGCTCATACTATTCTTTTGACTTTTCTGTATGCATCTAGAATATACAGATATTGTCCAATATGAGTTTTAGGAACAAACTAGTACTAAAAGACTTAGAATGTGTATGTAGTGGCTGTGTGTACCTACGTATAGTACTGCCAACCGCATGTCAGCGGTAACACTTGCACTACGAAAATCGCCTTTACTTCTGCGACATAAAAGCTCTGTCACGGTTAAATTGTTACCATTGTATGGTTGACTGTACCAGGCTTTTTGTAGTACACTCATGCCAGATGTCACTCTAGCCGACACACTTCTAAATTGCTGTGTAACAGCCAAATCATATGATTTATAAATAATGACAGTTGTGATTTGGATATACTGACAATTTAAGTTGGTAGTCAATTTGCTAAGCAATTCGTTTTTCTGTCTGTACATAGGTAAAAGTCGTGTGTTTGTACCCGAGTGCCAAGAATGGTAATGTTTTTGTACGATCGGTTGTTAATATGGCACATCGAGTTAGAGAATGCGTTCGTCTCAGTAGAGAGTCGTCTCTTGTCACTTATACCAGCCTGTGCGACAGTCTCTTTTACTCTACGACTCTACAAGGTTCGTTTCGCGCGTGGCCAAAATAACTGAACTAAGGTCGCCATCTTGTTTTGTCAATACAAGTTTCGTGACAATTTCACTTCGATCAACAATAGCACCTAGATAAAGGGTCACGTACAAAATCAAAGCGAAATGTTATCCGCGTAAATGTATACATAAACAGATACATTTGTTTAATAGCAAACGGAGAGAAAAGTTTTAAATTCAACCTAATTACAACCATGGCACCTAGTAATAAAGTCGCAAATCTTTAAAATATTATCTAATACTTACAAGCATTCGTTACATAAAACGAGCAAACAATAAATTACTCCTGTCACTTACAAATGAAAAGACATTCAAGTTAAACAACATTTAGTGTGAAATCAACCAAAAACGGCAACACATAAAGCACGTTTTATGTCACGTTCCACGGGAACGGGATAAAAAGTATCCTGTGTCCGTCTCCTTTTTCTAAGCTACCTCCCCATAAATTTTCGGTTCAGTCGTTCTTGAGTTTTAAATAATGTAACTAACACGACTTTCTTTTATAATTATAATAGATAATGCAGTGATTTTTTACTTACCGGTGCGGTGGTAGAACATGCCACTTGTCGAGGGTTTGTTGTGATTGTTCTATTTTTGCAAATATGGACGAAACAATTCGGCGTTTTGTATAAATACGAAATGACACTACACGTTCCGAAGCAAACATTTGACGTCACGGGTATTTGACGACACGGTTGGCGCAGTGGTTAAGCGATTGACTGCTGCGTTACGTGTCGCGGGTTCGATCCCCGCACGGAACTAATATTTGTATGACCTGCAAGTAGTTGTTCCGGGTTTGGCTGAGTGTGTATGTGAATTTAAATGTTTGTAAACGCACCCACGATACAAGAGAAATTCAAGGGTGGGGCAACGTTTAAAAAAAAAATAAAAAGTTTGTGCATGTGTTGGCAAGCCTTTGCCAAACATTTTTAGCGATGGTTTAACATCGGTAAAATTACCTAAAATTTTGAACAAAATTGTTCAAAATTGTTCAAAATTTTATATTATTTGTAAAGCTTAAAATATAACTTATTCTTCATGTAGGTACTTACCGAAAGTAAGACACTCCGGCCGTTAAATTGCTTTTTCGGGCATTATTTTTGCAACTTTTGAATACACACTGTGGTATTGTGAGACATGTTTACACCGGCGGTGTTTCAAGCGAACTAAACAAAATAAGAGCTCACGTCTCAAGTGCGCTGTTGTTTACATGACGTATTTTTGGCGCCGACCCGATATCTAGTTGCTGTTGTTGATCGAAGCATTTTCACAATTGTTTACTAACAACGCCCCCTGTCAATATCATTTAGGCGCCAAACGATCCTTGTAGCATACGACCATACCGTATGTGCCATACGACCGGCCGCGTACTGTGTGTATGTATGTAAATATAATATTTGTATGTTTGTAAATAAGAACTTGTTGTCTGTTCGTTGGGTGGCAGTGCAGTGCAGAGCGCTCGCTGGAAATAATTGAATTCATTAAATTAATATGTAATGTACTCGTAATTAACTGTATTGTAATAAATTAACTTGCCGTAAACACTTGTTTTATTCACCTCCTACTGGGGACAGGCGTGGTGTTATATTATGTTATCGAGTTAGAAATATTACTCAATACTCAATATTAGGCCTACCGCAGACGACAGACTATTCTCCCGCATGCGTGAGCTTAGCGCGTGTGATGCTCCCGACGCGTGTGCGACGCGTGTCCGCTTGGCAGGCATAGCATACGAGATGTTAGGATGCGGGCCAGACACGCACGCGGAGATAAACCTCCATGATAGGAAAAAAGGCCCTAAGTCCGACAAGTGCGGTAGAACCTCTAGAACACGTGTCAGATCCATAGTTCAGATCGGATCATCCGATCATCCCGCACAAAAAGTGTGAACGAACCTCAATAAGTTTCTAGCGGTCCGCAGAGAATATGAACCTCATTTTTTCTTCTTTTCGAACATGGAAAGATGTTAGCTGTCAATCTGATAGGTGTCATAGTGACAGTTGTCAGTGAGTGGTGAGGACATGCAGTCCATGGGATCTCGTGCGCGCCCGGGGCCCTCCGCCCTCCTTGTGCCCGCGCCACGCCCGCGCGCGCGACTCCACCTCTAGCGCGCACGAAGGTAGGTGCAATGCCTTCACAAAGCGTCTACAAACAACCAGCAACCCAATAGTAGCGCCCTTTCAATCACAACACGAAGAATTTAAAGGAAACTCCAAATACATTGCTTCATGTATGTATAGTTCGCGCACGACAACGTAAATAACGCAATGAATGTTGTTGAACTGCCAAATTGAAGAGCATTGCCACTGTTAGTTACGCAAAGACCACCTTCAGATCCGTCTGACCTGAACAAAACGTGTGGCTGTTGGTTGATCCCATCAGATTGATCGCTTACGACGGCCTGAATGATCACTATTAGAAGCAAATCGTTGAAACTGAAGACTGTGACTATGTTCTTGGGCGAACGAGGGAGTGACCACAATTATGGACGCCGAATAGGCTTGAGTCGGTCAGAAGGAAAAGGAGCTTTATACCCGTGCAATATATGTGAATATTCCGACGCGTTGTTCAGTTTGCCCTGGCTAGAGGCCTTATTTATAAGCCATCCACAGGATAGCCTGGTTGAGCAGCCGACGACCTAATAAGTTGACATGCGAGATGCCCTTCTTAAAAAAAGCGGTGTCGAGTCGCGTCGTCCGAACCGAATCGAGGTGAATGACAATTTTTGCGCTTTTATTGCATGGACATAACGCTCCTTCTCACCGTCGATAAGCGTGGTTCTCCCTGATGACGCACAGTCGGATTCAGGTCGTGGCGTATGTGTGCGTCAGCGTCGTCTGTTCAGTTGTATCTGCCCGTTTGTTATCGTAGACAGAGTGAGCTGCCGCGTTGG
The DNA here is from genome assembly GCA_937001585.2 of Brachylomia viminalis. Classification (NCBI taxonomy): domain Eukaryota; kingdom Metazoa; phylum Arthropoda; class Insecta; order Lepidoptera; family Noctuidae; genus Brachylomia; species Brachylomia viminalis. The sequence continues at coordinate 527,559 of OW443321.2, read as the reverse complement.
TCTAGTGGTCACAAGCGCTAAGCGCTACTGCTGAGCATGAGGCCGTGGCTCCGATTCCCAGGTCGGGAAAAGCGTTATTGGGTTTTCTATCAGGAATTTCTCAGTAGCATAGCAGCCCAGAGTCTGGATCTGTGCCCGGTCGAGGGCAATGGGCTCATCCTTTAAATACATGGGACTTAGGCGTAGGTGGCTGGCGAAATGTGTGTGTACTAACAAGTACTACTCTGCCTAACCCTTCGGGGAGTACTGGCGTGATGTTGTTTTATGTTCAGAGTGAACAGGTGTAAGCCTTTGACCAGTAACTGCCGTGGTAGGTATGACCGCCGCGGTTCACTCACTCAGATCGAGCGCGGAAGTTACAGTTCGAATCAAACCCGCACTTATATTATAAGTAGACGGGTCCCCATTACTTAGTCTACTGCTGTTGAAACATCCTAACGTTCTCGTAATGCTCACGCATAATTATGTACTTGCACGACAAGGCGTGGCGGCGGCGCCACGGCGCCACCGATTAATAACATGACGATTTTTTATGATTTTTTTAATGTTTTCGGGCTTTTTTAATCGCTCGTAGCTAGTATTTTCAGGCTTGTTGTGTTATTTACGTTCTATAGGGTGAAAACTTTCGTAGTTTTTTTACAATTACGAGCAGATTTACAGCCGCTGTGAGGCGAACTTAGTTTTTACATAGATACCTATTTGTAACAACTTTTCCTACATTTTCCGTTACTGCCGATGCCGTAGCCATTGTATTTGCTCGACACTAGACTTAGTAAGCTCATTGTATTCCATATGAAATATTTTTTCACCGATTATGTTATTTTTCAGTTCTCAGCAAATTTATTTAATAAAAAAAATAAAAACGTTTACAAAAGTGTACATTTAGCCAAACAGTAGTAAATATCCTATACAATTCTAATGGCCTATTAATAAACTAAATCGAAACTGTTTAGTATTATCATACTAATTTATCTAACTATATCTACACATCAATCTGTTCCTTTCTCACTCTCACTCCCTCTCTCTCTCGGTGACTGTCATTCGTGTCACACGCGCTCTGTATATTATAATTCAAAAGCTGTGGATTTACTAAGTAAATACGGTTGTGCAGTGCTTATATATGTTTAACAATAAACAGTTCGTGTTGGTGCATATTAGTTTTTCAATTAAGAACCCTCAGACATCAAGAATCTTCAACATAAAATTGGTCCTTCGTTCGCCATTTTTTGCGTGGTTCGCGGACGTGATCACGTGGCTTGCGCCAAACCGGCAGGAAGTCATCGACAAGATCGACGAAAGTCGCCTAGCTTCGGGTCCCATCGTGCCACCTCGTGCCTCTTCGGCATACATCGCCAGCGCCACTTACGAAGATTTAAGTACTGTTTTACCGACAGGGCCGGAGAGAAGCAGCCAATAGGCAATCGACATTTTTAAGTTGTCGATAAAACAGACATACATACATGGATTCAACCAATCCCGCTGCTATAACTAATCTGTGGAGTGTTTCCGAGTGTTTTGCTACTTTTTCCGGAAAAAAGTTCGACCGACGCCTAGGGTAGTTTAGCCGGTTTGCCGGCCACCTCTGGTTTTCGGCCAGTACGTAGTTATTTTAATATAATAAGGAAACTTTATCCTACTCATTTAAAAAAACAACGCCTACTTAATGTAATGGTATAAACCCTACAACTCTTGAATTCTGTAGCTTATTAATTATCTAACTGTGTCGTCAGTGACCCTCCGAAAGTCTTACAGCGCACGCGTGTGTCGAAATCGGTGAAAAAAATAGTGCGCGCATAAATTGTTGCAAGGTATGTTACAAAGTTGTTTATCGATTTATAAATTTAAATTATTGTTCTGTGTACGGGAGATAAGTTTAGTTAGTGTTATTTTAATTAAAATGGAAGAAAAATTATGTTATTTACATTTAAATTGAATGGCCGGGAAACTCGATAATGATTTGGGGGACTATCTACTTCTCGGCCGGCCGGCCGGAAACTAGAAGAAAACCATTTACAATTAATTGATTCTTCTGATTATAAATTAGGAATTCTTTAAAAATAAATAATTTGTACACAAAGTAGAACCGCTTCTCATTTGTGTGGTTAGATTTCGGCCGCATGTTTTGAGCTAATTGTGTGGTAATAAAATTTTTTAGTAATTGAATATTTGAGGGCTGAAAACAAGAATTTTAATATTTACCTTTCGGCCTAAGCTAATCGATGTGTCCGAAAACTAATAATTTGCTAACTGATTCTCGGCCAGTAAAAGCTAACGTTATCTAAATGAACTAATTGAATCGAAATCTTCAGTCAGACGAACAATACCGACATAAAGGGACTTCCCCAAAATTTGTCTTATCAGCTAGTTACAAAATTAAGCAAGTTGACCAACGGCCGAAAACTAATCAATTTAAATTTGGTTTTCGGGCATGTTTGAAGGGATGGTCGAAAATCAGTTCAAAAAATCTGATTTTTCGGCCAGGCAAAAAGCAGGTGGCCGAAAATTAGTTAACATAAACTTAATTTTCGGCCGTATTTGAAAGGACGGTCGAAAACCAGATATTTTAAATCTAGTTTTCGGTCATAGAATTAAGAAAATTAAATTGTTTACTTATGTAGTTATAATCTACAAATATTTTAAATAAAAACAAAAAGTCCTTACAATGGTATTCGCATGGGTATTGTAGGATATAATTGTACGCGTTCACAATTTAGTTTTCAATTTACGTGATTTCGTAAAAAGAACTTTAATACCTTCAAATAAAGTGAAGTTTCCGATGCAGTTTTATTATTTTTATGACCTTTTCAATAGTACTAGTCATTCTAAATTCAACTTAATTTATACACAGCTAAAGTTGATATTTGTTTATCTGGAATTAACGTATATTGGAACAACAAGATTTTGCATATACGTAATAAATTATTTTCATTACTAGTTTATTTTTAATTTTTTTAATGGTTTATTAAAACATAAAAAAAACAATAATATTTAAATATATATATATATATATTTGTGTGTGTAAAGATAAATAAAAGATTTAATCATATTAATTTCATTTTTTAGATGCCTCCTGAGAGGAAGAAACTTAAAAAAAATATTAAAAAACGAGAACTCATTTTCAATATACCGAAGAGGCGTTAGCTAAAGCTGTTCAGGCCATAAGAATTGAAAAAAAAAGCATTAGAGAAACTTGTCGTCTTTTTGGTGTTCCTCGGTCAACAATCCAAGATCGAATTTCGGGTAGAACTAAAGAACAGCCTCGAAAAGTTGGTCCAGAGCCTATATTAGGCCTTGATGGAGAGAAAAAAGTTGTGGACTGGATTATAGATTTAGCAAAATGTGGTATTCCTGTAAGCAAAGAAGTATTGCTGGAAACAGTTACAAAATTAATAAAAGATATTGGAAAAGAAGATAAGTTTCCAGAAGGGCGACCAGGACAAACATGGTACCAAGGTTTTCTTAGAAGACATCCGGAGATTAGCTTACGTGAACCTGAAAGTATTAATAAAGCCAGGGAAGCGGTAAAAGAGAGCTCAATCAGAAAATGGTTTACAGAGCTTGAATATTTTTTGACTGAAAGAGGAATGGCAGACATCATGAAAGATTCTGACAGAATATTAAACGGTGATGAGACTGGAATTTCACTATGTCCAAAATCAGGTAAAGTCTTAGCCCCGAGAGGTTACAAAAATGTTTACGTTGTTAAAAGAGGCAACGAAAAAGAAACACTTACGGTTTTAATAATGATGACTGCATCGGGGAAAGTATGCCCTCCACTTGTGGTGTTTCCATACGTTAGACCGCCAAAAGCGGTTGTAGAAAACATGCCAGAAGGTTGGATAATAGGAAAATCTGAATCAGGTTGGATGCGTTCAGATGTTTTTTATGAATACATTGCTAACGACTTTAATGACTGGTTAGTGAAGAATAATATAAAGAAACCAGTAATCCTTTTCGTAGATGGGCATAAATCACATATGTCAATGGCCTTAAGTGTTTTTTGTGATGAAAATGGCATTGTTTTATACGCTTTACCTCCGAATACTACTCACATTATGCAACCAGCCGATGTTAGTGTGTTTAAACCTTTAAAACAAGAATGGAAAAAAACTTTAAGAAACTGGCAGGCCAAATCGGAAAACCTCAATAAAACCGTGACGAAGACAAATTTTTGCAAAGTATTTAAGGAAACCCTGGATGTAGATATGACACAATCTATTAAGAACGGATTCAGAAAGTGTGGCCTATTCCCCTTCGATGTAGATGCAGTAGATTTCACAAAATGTGTAAAGGATTTTCAAGAAAGAAGGAAGAAGAGATCACTATCTTCCGGCGGGTTAACGGACCGAGATTTCACAAGTGCAGTAAAAGTGATTGTTGCGATAAAAGAAAATTTATTGAAGAAAGGGATTGATCCAGATACGGTCTGCAGTGAAATAGAGTTATTAAAATCGTCCTTCAGTAAAAATCGACGGTCAACTTCCAAAACACCACGTAAGTCTACTGAAGTTGTTAATTCTTCTGCGTTTAAAACACCTGAACAAATTAATTTTGACGATAATATGATAAGAAAGGCAAATGTCAATACTGCTGGAGGAGATGGTGTTAATGAAGACTATTCTTTGCTTGATGATATCTCATTTCCTGATGTTGGAGCGTACGTATCGCTAAGTGACATTTCTATTTTAAAAATAGCCGACATAAACTTAGAGGATTCAAATGCAACCCAAATTACTTTAGAAGAGATTCCTCAAGACGATAAACAGTATGATTCAGCACAGGCATTGTTACCTCTACAAAGTGACTGTGTACCATCTACGTCAAAGATAATTACAGTAGCTGAAGTACACACTCACCAGTCGCCATCGTCTCCAAAAAATGCGATCCATCATAATAGTAATAACGTGAATCCTGTTAATGATATATTATTAGGAAATACTTCATGTATGCTGCAAAATAATAAGCAAAATGATCCATTTAAAAATCGTTTAAGATTTCCCATTAGTCCAACTGGAATCCTAACTAAAAAGAAAAATATTAATAAATTTCCTAGTATTAATAAATTTCCTAGCGCCATATCTTCAGAAGCTTTTAGAAATTTTCACGATTTAAAGGAAAAAGAAAAACAAAATAAGATAGACGAAAAAAATAAGAGAAAGGTTGAAAGAGAACAAAAAAAATGTGAACCGAAACCAAAAAAACAGAAAATAGTTAATAAGAACAAAAAAACACTTAATTTTCCTAAGAGTAAACAGACCGAAGACGAAAATGAGATTAACAAGGAACAAAAAACGGACAATAATATTAAAAATATTGATCAAGATAAAGAAATCAATAATAAGAAGACTAATAAAGTTACAAATGAGACTGACAAATCTATTATAGAGACTGATTTCGAAAATATTAAAGAAATAAATAAGGAAAACGAGATGAGAATCATTATTGAAGACGAGGATGTTGATCACGAGTTAGACATTTTTCCGTAATCTCAATTATTTTTGTTATGCCTATTACACTTTTTTACTAATGTTCCTACTATTATATAATTATATAAAAAATGTTTCTAAATGTTTGATATTCCAAAGATTTCAATTAAAACCGTTGATTCATACGTATTTTTTGCTTTTTAATCCATTATAGAACCTACTGTATAGCAAATACAGATAATTTTTCAAATAGTAGATTAGTGGCCGAAAACTAGCAAAATAATGGCCGGAAACTGAAACAGGTGGCCGAAAACAGGCGAAATCGCTATTTTCAGAGATTTTAATTTTTAGTAAATTTAATGTGACGTTAACGAGTAAAAGGTCTACAAATATCAAAACTACATTATATTTTGAGTTCAAAAATATTTAAGAAACTAGTCTGCGACATTATTAACAAGGAGAAAAATCGTCACAAAGTCATATGTTCGCTTAAGTGGCCGAAAACCGGCTAAGTTACCCTACGTCGTAAAACGTGAAACGTGAATCGAGTAACAATTACAACAGTATTTACAAGAAACATCTTTTCAGCATTACAGCTCACAAGCATCTTACAAAGTTACAATAAATTGTACATATATTTTATAATCTCGTGGTTCCATACAACACAAGATGGAAGAAATAGAAAACTTGCGCACGACCCGTGCCGCCATAAAAGGTAAAATTACAAGAATTACCAACTACGTGCAGAACTACGATCCTGCAAGATCTACTAAACGCGACCTACAGGTCAGATCAGAGGAATTAAATAAACTAATGGATCGATACGACGAAATCCAAATCAATATTGAGAGGTTGGACTTGCCCGACCGGCAACAAGTCAACGAACAGGATCGGGAGACAACCGAAGCGAAATATTATGCTACTAAAGCACAAATTGCGTCATTTACTGGAGGCTCGCAACAAACTATGGAGCAATCCCATTTAAATTCTACGACATTACATGATTGCACGACAAGGAAGCCACGTGTCAAGCTGCCATTATTGGAACTTCCAAAGTTCGACGGTGATATCCGCGAGTGGCCTGCATTCAAGAATATATTCTACGCCTCTGTTGACAGTGTGGACCTTCCGACAGTGAACAAGCTTCAATATCTGAAGTCAGCCCTATCAGGAGAAGCGGCTGGGCTTATTACCTCACTTCTCATAACTGAGGAAAACTACAGTAAGGCATTAAATATACTAGCTAAAAGGTATGAGAACCAAACTATGATTGTTAATTTTCATTTAAAGGCTATTACTAATTACAATGTTGTTAATAAACATAACTTAAAAGAGTTTCTAGTAACTTTACAGCAAAGTCTAGATTCCCTTAAGGCTATTAAGCTGCCTGTAGACAGTTGGGATGACCTATTAGTATTCCTAATATCACATAAACTGGACAACTCGCTGAGAGCAGCATGGGAACTAAACAGAAAAGAAAGTACTCTCGCTACATTATCTGAGTTACTAGATTTCTTAAACTTAAGGCGATCAGCATTTGAATTACTCAATGACAAGCCTTCGGATACGAATACTGTTAAAACTACACATGTGTCGTCAACCTCGAGATCTCAAATAAATTGTTTACTATGTCAACAAAAACATGACTTGCACAAGTGTCCTAATTATATAGAACTGAGTGTACCTGAGCGTATTAACTTAATTAAGTCTAAAACTTTGTGTTTTAACTGTTTACAGCCTTACCATGCAAAACATAAGTGTTCAAAACTGAAGTGTTTGTCCTGCCATCGCAAACATCATACAAGTATACATATGGATCGTTCTAGCCAAGTAAGTCCCGCCACAGCAGATGTCAAGCTACCTGATACTATTGCCTCACTGAACTCTTGCGTGCAACAGCACAATACTACAAATCCAAATGTCCAATGCGAAACAAACTCTCAAACTAACCCATCAGCGGTTCTTGTCTCAAACACTCAACATCATGTTACCTTGCTATCAACAGCTATCATAAAAATACGGGATGCTATGGGAAACTGGGTAAACGCACGAGCACTATTAGACTCGGGCAGTGAAGTTAGTGTTATTACACACAGGCTTGCAGGCGTTTTAAAGCTTCCATACAGCTACCATGCATGCACAATTAAAGGAGTAGGAAACAAAGACAGCCTTGCACAATTAAGCATAAATGCTAATATATCTTCTCGATACAATGATTATAACTCTAATCTAACATTTGTAGTAATGAACAACATTACAGTGCCACTACCGCATACTTACATACCTACACACAACTGGAACATACCTCCCAAGCTTACATGCAAACTAGCTGACCCCACATTCTTTATACCTAGCACTATAGACATACTCATAGGGGCAGAGCTTTTCTATTCACTCTTGCTAACAGACCGCATAAAGTTAGGTCACAACCTACCGGTCATGATTGATACAGTATTTGGTTGGATTGTATCAGGCGCACTCACAAGTGACACCTCTTTACAGACAAGCAGTCCTGACCCTCACATTAGCATGTATGTATCTTTATTGTCAACAGATCAGCTTCTACAACGCTTCTGGGAACAAGAGGAAATCACACCTCAAAAATTAATATCTCCTCAAGATAAATATTGTGAAACATTATATGAATCTACAACAATACAAGATCACCAGGGTAAATACACAGTTAATCTACCCCTACACACAGACAAGCTACTAGATTTAGGTAACTCATTTAATACTGCTTACCGATGCTTATTACAATTAGAGTCTAGATTTCAAAGAGATCCTGCATTATTCACTCAATATAAAGAATTTATCAACGAGTATATTGCATTGGGTCATGCATATTATGTAAAGGAATTCTCACCTACACAAAACAATACATATTACTTACCTCACTTACCTGTCATAAAATCTGAAAGTAGGTCAACTAAGTTGAGAGTTGTTTTTAATGCTAGTTCCAAAACATCAACAGGCACATCCTTGAATGATATTCTACATGAAGGTCCAAACATTTACAATGACTTACTTAACATAATTTTGAAATTCAGATTATACAAATATGCCATTTCTTGTGATATAGTTAAAATGTTCAGAGGTATATTTGTGAATCCAGAGCAAAGATCATATCAAAGGATTTTATGGAGAGAATCTAAATCTGATCCACTCAAATGCATAGAATTAGCAACAGTTACATACGGCACTAAGTGTGCACCTTATCTTGCATGCCGCACTATGTTAGATTTAGCTTACAAAAATAAAGAAACTCATGGTCTAGCTGCAGAATGCATAGAAACTTGCAGTTATATGGACGACTATCTATCTGGTCAACAGACCATTGAACAGTGTACTGAACTCTGTTTACAATTAAAAGATCTGCTTAATAAAGCCGGGTTCAAGTTGCACAAATGGACTTCAAACAATACTCATATTTTAGCACAAATTGCAAGTCCAACTATGGACACATATAGTGAACATAATTCACAAAATAATTCTAGTTTTCAAAACAATTCCTATGATTTTAACAAGCCAGACTCCGTTAAGACGTTGGGTTTGATGTGGCAGCCTACACATGACATACTCCATACTCACATACCTGAAATCACAAGCATTTGTAAAACTAAAAGATCTATATTATCACAGATAGCACAGATGTTTGATCCAATAGGTATCTTAGCGCCTACAGTAATTATTCCCAAAGTTTTAATGCAAGACATCTGGAAAGAAAAGATTGACTGGGATAGTCCCATACCTAACCATTTACAAGATCATTGGCAACAGTTTATTGATCAATTAAATTACTTAAAGTCAATTAGGATTCCAAGATGGTATTTTACTGATATACCTATTGATATAATCCTAATTGGGTTTTGTGATGCAGCTAAGAAAGCCTATGGTGCTTGCTTATATTTGAAAGCAAATTATCCTAATAAAGAATCTACTTGCGTCTTGATCATGGCCAAGTCTAGAGTAGCTCCTATTAAAAGACAACAGTCAATTCCAAGACTTGAGCTATGTGGGACATTATTGTTATCACAAATATATGATAGGTTTATTAACACTACAAAAAATAATATAAAAATTGATCATAAATTTCTATTTACAGACTCATCCATTGTTCTAAGCTGGATTAAATCCCCTTACAAACATAAACATGACACTTATGTCTCTCATCGTATAATGCAGGTTATCGATTTAACTGCCACGGATGATTGGTATTATATAAATACCAAACAAAATCCAGCAGATATAATAACTAGAGGGGTTATGCCCAAACAATTGTCCACTTGTGAGTTATGGTGGCAAGGCCCTACCTGGATTAAACAGGATAAATCTACATGGCCTATTTCAGTGCCCCAAGTAGTTACTTCTCAAGTAATAACTCCTGTCCACAACACATGTACACAACTATACCATACATCCACAGATACATTTTATAAAATTTCTATAAATTATGAATATTTTTATGACTTGTTTCTTAAAGTTTCTAACTTCACAAAGTTAACAAGAATTATTGCATTCATGTTTAGATTCTTAAATAAACTAAAAAACAAGGGTCAAAACTATTCCCCTTATTTAACAGTAGAAGAACTCAACAGAGCTACGAATTTCATTGTTCAAATAACACAACTTAAATCATTTTCAAGAGAATATTTAGAATTATCATCACTCAGTCAATCAAATAATGCAGACTTGCCTAAACGAAAACTATATACATTTCAATCCAGTCCTATAAGGAAACTAAATCCCTTCCTAGATCAAGACCAGCTCATCAGAGTTGGAGGTCGTATCCAGCATTCAGACATATCCTATAGTCAAGCTCACCCCATTATACTATCCGCTAAAGATTACATAACATCATTAATTGGACTGCGTTATGTAAGAACCGATTAAGCGCCATTTAACGAATCCTGAGAAAATGAGCTTCAAAAATTTCAAACTTAAAATAGTCGCTGTGCATACATTTAATATGTCAAGAGTATAATTTTTATTCTGAACTTATAAAATATGTATAAGTTCTCATTAGTTAAAAACATATAAGGCTAAACTATACAATGTTGTAGTTATAGCCATTTTTCCGCTTAATTTGTTAATGTGTTTTAAGCCATATTCAGACCATTTTATTTATCAATAACGTATTATACGGCATTATTGTCGTTTGATAATTTATTGCGATTTTTTTCGGGTGAAATAAATTGGAACATAAGATTAAATCCAGTTATTTTAATTAAATTTACTTAAACAAAACAAATGTTGTAACACTTCTACATCTTTTATTCCTATTTTTTCTTTTATTAATTACCTATACACTGTACCATATTATTTTTTATTCTTCATCTTCTACTTCAAAATCAATGGATCCATCAAAACCTTCAACATCATCTTCTAAATCACGAGATCCAGTTAAATTTTCGTAATATTATCTCGCATCAGATGGTATGAGATGAAGGAGGGATTTTATATCATCTAACTTCGGTTGAGAAATAGGTTTTCCTTGTGGTCAAAGTTGCTCATAATGCCTTGATAATGTCAATGGGTTATTTATTGCCCCTCTTTTTGGTATTTTATTAGATCTACTTCATGGGTTTGACCGCCATGACAGATTGAAAGAAATATCCGACCAGGTCTATCCTTAAAAATGTTTATTTATTTAGTTTTCAACCAGCTTATAGGATTTCCTTCTATATCTTTTTTTCTATTCACTATTGTCTTCAGCATTTTAGAAACTCCGACAAAGTCTAAACTTTCCATTTTATTAGCTATTAACTTGTTTCTCTTACGACAACTGGTCATCACATCAATGTAGTTTTGTGGAGTGTAAAGCCGAGTATGGGTTTTTAACGCTGATTCGATATCACTAAACTCGCTATCATTTTCTAAGAAGCTATGCCCAGGGACCATAAATCGTAGGGTGATTTTTTCTAGGTTGTCATTTTCTTCTAGTACTGCAAATAGTAGCAGAGTCAACTTAATATTTCGGTTCTGGCCACCATAGGAGTCTGACCATAGGATTAGTTCTTTGACTTTTGAGTCTAGATTTAAAGATATATGTTTGCATAAAGTGGAGCCTACTTCTTGTGCTCCCCTGCCTGCTATTCCTTCCACCCAGACGTAACAAAACCCTTTACCGGTTTTTCCTGAATGCACACCGCAGTTGTAAAGCCACAGTTGGCGTTTGTAAAATACGATGTTGGTTGGAATTCTTGGCAGTGGCAGTGTTTTTTCCATATCAAATGTCAGGGTTTCAATATGATCATAAGTCTTAGCCAAAGTTATAGCTTGTCTTTTCATTGCACGTGCGTCTTCGGCTTCTTTATGGTGCTGCTCTCTTTCCTTCTCTAAATTTAATTTGGTTTCTTGTGAAGTAGTATCTCTGATTTTTACAGCAAATAGGTCGCACTTATTACACGTGTCTTTCTGTGGCTTTTTCCTTTGTAGATTAAATTTGGTATAAAATATTCTTTTATACGATGTAAATGAAACTGTCTTTCTTGATTCATCTAAGCTTGCTTCCGATAAATATAAGTCGTATATTTTCGACAAAGTCATATCCGGTGGTAAATACATCCTGTCTGTTTGCGCTCTACAGTAATGGGACTTATATTTTGGGAATTTATCAATGTGTTTGATAATACTTTGTTCAACATCCTGAGGCATCTTACGAGTGTTTCCTGATACCTTTCCCCTTTTGTCTTCAATTTTTTCCGGACGTGAGCATTTTTTTAAGTATCTGTCAATCCTTGCAAATGAAATTCTTAAAGTATCGATAAACATTTTAGCACAAACAACTATGTTTTTTAAAGAAGAATGAGACCACCCCCTGCCGCCCCACCCCGTCCCGTACGCAAAAACCCGCGAAAATAGAATGCAATAACGAATGAAACGCCAGAAGCTGGCGCTTCATTCACGAACGGATGAAAGATTGCGCGGGTGGTGATACGCATTAACGAATTAAATACCATTTTAGGTGGTTAATTCGATGCTGCGGTTTAAAACGGTTAAATCAAAAGGCAAAACTGAATTATCTTCATCGTGGACGTGTTTAATTCGTTTATGCAATTTGAAAACTGCTTGTAACTGTAACTTTGACGCATAATTCTTTAATACAAAACGAATGTGTGCACAAATTCTAGCAAAGTTCGAAATGTCGCTTGATTCAACCCCTTATTATAAGGCCGTAAGAGTGATTTTTGAACACAAAAATAGCTGAATACATAGTTTATCATACCTATAGTCGATCTGCATTCATAACTCTTTTTTTTCGATATCGTCGCTTAATTCGTTATTACATAACGCAGTCCAATTGTTCAACATTATCACCAAAAATTGCTACACTCTGGAATACAAAACACTTTATATAATATTAGATTAAAATACTGGATTATGCATGGTAGGAATGAAGTCAAAAAGATTATTCATTCTTGTGTTAAGTGCATCAGATTTAGAGCACAAACCTGTGGCCAGCAAATGGCTAGTCTCCCTTCTCCCCGAGTAACCCTAACAAGAGCGTTCCTTCATGTAGGCATTGATTTCAGTGGTGCAATGGCTATCCGGAGTTCAATGACTCGAAACTGTAAATACACAAAGGGATACATATGTCTATTTGTATGTATGGCGACTCGAGCTATACACTTAGAGCTTGTTACTGATTTGAGTTCCCAGGCATTTATTTGTGCTTTGAAAAGGTTTGTATCTCGAAGAGGTACTCCAACATGTTTGTATACTGATAATGCTACTAATTTTAGAGGTTCTAAAACTGAACTACATGAGCTTTATAAAATGTTTAAGTCAGATAAGTCATACAGCCAAATAATTGATTTTTGCACTTGTAATTCTATTGACTATAAATTTACAATACCTCTTGCCAGTCATATGGGTGGTATTTATGAAGCTGGAATAAAGTCAGTAAAGTCTTTACTTAAAAGACATTTAGTTTCTACTAAATTAACTTACGAATTATTATATACTACTTTAGTCCAAATAGAGGGCATATTAAACTCAAGACCGTTATGTACAATTGCTGATGTTCCAGATGATGTTATCTGTTTAACTCCAGCCCATTTTATTATAGGAGCTTCTATAACAGACATCCCAGAGCCTAGTGTGTTAGATTTAAATGAATCTAGATTAAGTATATTCCAAAAAATTATGTTAATAAAACAAAGATTTTGGAAACAATTTTATTTTACATATATTTCTGAGTTACAAAATAGAAATAAGTGGTTAGACATTAAGAAAAACTTAAGAATAGGAGACATTGTAATAATTAAAGATGAATGTACACCTCCTGCCTTGTGGCCTTTAGGCAAAGTTATATCAACTAATGTAAATAAAAATGACAAATTGATAAGATCTGTAACCATTCATACATCTAAGGGTGATTATACTAGGCCCATACATAAGTTGATTTTGTTACAACAGTGTAACAACAGTAACTAGTTTAAGAATTTTACTGTATAAGATTTGTTTGTACTTATATTTTAAGTATAGTGAAATGGAACCTGTAACTTAATGGATAACTTAGCTTAACATAATTAATTAATAACTTACCTTAAATTGTGAAATTATTTACCTGTTCTCTAAATTAACTTGCATTGCCAGCATTGTCATCCTATCAAGTAGTGCAGCTTTGTTAAAAGAAGGCGTGAGAATGTTTAGTATTATCATACTAATTTATATATCTATATCTACACATCAATCTGTTCCTTTCTCACTCTCACTCCCTCTCTCTCTCGGTGACTGTCATTCGTGTCACACGCGCTCTGTATATTATAATTCAAAAGCTGTGGATTTACTAAGTAAATACGGTTGTGCAGTGCTTATATATGTTTAACAATAAACAGTTCGTGTTGGTGCATATTAGTTTTTCAATTAAGAACCCTCAGACATCAAGAATCTTCAACATAAAATTGTGGTCCTTCGAGCCGGATACTATAGCCGGAAACTATTTCTAATACTGGTGCAAATAATAATGGTTCGGAATTAGTTTAAATTAGCGACCCACCCGATCTAGGTTTATTCAAACCTGTGTTTCAGGCCATCACTTTACATTACAATTAAAATGGGACATGAAAATTAGAAGTAAAACTAATATAAAAATAATCGAATTAAGAACTATGAGAAAAAGCATATTGGTAGTGGTACATTATTATTACCTAAAAGTATCATCAAGACAAAATTTCTAGAAGTTTTTCTGTGTCTGTGTAATTGAGCGTGGCTAAATATTCTGATAACATTATACTAAATTTTTTATAGCTATAGAGGCTTAGTACCTTGTTGAACCTATTATATAGCAAAGGTCCTAAAAATACATAAAATCGATTAGCAAACGCATGTTTTGTTTGAGACTCGGTGCAAACCAAGTCCTTCCTTCTCTTGTATGAAGGTACTGGGTCAAAAGGAACTGCAGTGTGCTGGTGTGTGCTTAGGATGAATAATTGCCGTACTGTTAGTACATTACATGCTATGTAAAGCAGGTGCGTAGGAAAGCTAAAATGGCGAAAAGTAGCAACCTTTAGAATTGCTCTTTGAGCACGCTCTAGAGGGAGTAAAATAGTTTTTGCAGCACCACCCCAAGAAGTTATGCAATAGGTAAGAATGGATTGACACAAAAGCTAAATAAACCTGTTTAATTGTTTTATAATCTGCTATGTTCCGTAAATTCTTAAAAACGTTTATTTATTTGAGCACTCTAGTACACATAGCAAGTCGATATGGTTACGGAAATTTAGATTGGAATCAATAGTGACACCTAGATACTTCAAATGGTCAGCTTTAGCTAAAAGTGGGGCACGAACATACAGTATCAGCGTACGAGCTACAAGTATGTGCGTAAATGTTAAGATTAGCAAGCGGTATGTTAGTAGGTATTTCTCATTGTAAATGAAATGTATTTTGTCTTTTCTGAATTTAATGTTAGGAGATTTTTATGGAGCCAATCTGACCTCAATTCTTGATTTAGTTGAGAACAATAAAGCGGTGTCATCCGCATAAGACATTAAGATACCATTTTGGAGCGGCAGGCTGCACAGTTCATTTATATAGATTAAAAATAACGTAGGGCCCAAAATGCTGCCTTGTGGAATTCCAAAACAACTATTTTTAAGTTCAGAACTTGTATATTGACCTATTTTTACACATTGATGACGATCACTGAGATAATCAGAAAAGAGAAGAAGTTGTGCTCCCCTTATCCCAAGTATTTCCAGCTTGTGCAAAAATAAAGTACAAGAAATAGTGTCAAAGGCCTTGGAGAGGTCTAGAAAAATCCCAATTGTGTGCATACCATTATCCAAATTGGTAGTAATATACATAGTTAGTTAATTTGTGCACTGCTTGGTTAGTTGATCTTTTGTGGATAACGTCGTGAGTAGTGTATTTGTTAATTCTATTAGTATAGTACTCCAATCATGTGTAATATTTAATATACTGCTGTTTGTTGTCCAATAAATAAAATAAATAAATAAAATAAAACCAAATTGATTATCTGAAAGTAGTCTGTTATCTTCCAGATATTTTATCAATCTACTGTTAATGGTCTAACTGGAGATATATTGCAATTTCGTTGTGAACAGACGTGTCGATCATTTATTAAAATAATAAATAATAACTTGCTGAATCGTGACCTGGTTTTACCAAATAGCCGGTAATTATACCACGTTAGGTATGTGTTTATCGTTTCCTGTGGAAATGTGTTCAAGTTATTAATACCTAAATAACTTGTAACTCAATGGACACCAGCCCCTTCAACCGCGGCGGCAGATGTGCCCGGAGCCCACCTCCTACACCCGTGCCCGCACCCGCACCAGCACCTGCACCCGAGCGTTCACCTCCCCCTCAACAGCCCAGCCAAAGAGATGATGACGCGTTGGAAGTCATAGCAACGCCAGAAATTGAGAGGTGGATGTCATCCATTGAGCAGTTCCTGAATGAAGTGTGCTCTATAGCAGCAGATGGCAAACTAAACATGGAGCAAAAACTACGGATTAGTACCCTATGCCGGAAAGTTAGTCACGGAACTTCGCAGATGGCCGTCCACTACCAGTCCCTCAAACTAAAAGCCGTCCGGGCCCACTCCACCGTGCATAAACTGGAAGAGCAAATTGATTTGGCGCAGCAACTGCAAGAACTGAAACAGAAAATCGGAGATTCGAACAAACCAGTTTCGGGAACCTCCTTTGCTGACATGGTTAAAAAAGGAGACAACAAGTTTATACAGCCGGTTAATTTAAGTTCAGTGGCCATATATCCTAACGACAAACTAAAGTCGAGTGAGGAGACGAAAACACTTGTCCAAACGATTATATGCCCCGAACAAATGAAACTGCAAATAAGAGGACTACGTAAAACAAAAAACGGCGGTGTCATTATCAGCACTGAAACAAAGGACGACATCGAGAAGGTGAAAAAATCGATGGAGCTGTCGAACTCAGGCCTTACAGTAGACGAGCCGCCAAAAAGGAAACCTAGAGTTGTAGTTATCGGAGTGCCCTCATCCATGCAAGAAAATGAAGTTTTTACTTGTTTGTTCCACCAGAACCTAGCTGAGAACCTTCAAGATTGCAGCCTTGAGACCTTTTTGACCTCCATTAAGTTGAGCCACAAGTCAGGTAAGAAGGATGCTGAAACTTGTAACTATATCATTGAAGTTCCTGCAGACATACGTAAAGCCCTAATATCTAAAGACAGAGTGTTTGTAAATTGGTCATCTTGCCCGGTGAGAGACTTTACTCTTGTCACTCGCTGCTATAAGTGCCAGCAGTATGGACATGCGGCAAAATCATGTCGAGAGACCACCAATACCTGTGGTCATTGCGGTGATCAGGGTCACTCAATTAAAGAGTGCACAAAGAAGGCTGAGGAACCAAAATGCGCTACTTGCTTGAAATTTAAAAAACCAAGCAATCATAAGACAAGTGCTGCTGACTGTCCTGCGAAGATAATGGCCGAAAAGAGGTACATTAATTCTATTAATTATGGAGGCGCCTAAGAGCGCCGTTAATTTGCGTATTTTTGGCCCTTGTTTTTGTTATAGTTGTTCTTGTTTTTTTGTTTTTATAGTTATAAATATGATTAATAATTTAATTAATGACATAGATAATTTCTCAGTTTCTGAATCCCATGCTTGTGACGTTGAACACTGTAAAAAATATCTCTCCTCCTACACTAGTCCACTAACCATACTAACCCAAAATATTCGCAGCATTTTTAAGAATTTTGACAATTTAAGCATTTTTCTACAACGTTTAGACATAAACGCCGACGTTATTGTTTTAACTGAATGTTGGCTTTCCAAACAATATAACATACCACTCATTCCGGGATATAATATGTACAAAAGTAGTATAATCCACAATCAGAACGATGGGGTGATAGTTTACGCAAAAAATCATCTTAATGTGTCTATCGAGGAACCAAATATGCACGAATGTAGCAGACTGTTGGTAAAAATCGGATCCGAATTCGCAATACTTGCCTTATATCGTCCTCCCTCCTTTAGAAATATAAACAATTTCACTGACTCTCTGAACGACACATTGCTGAACCTGTCCTCTTTCAAAAATACAGTTTTAATTGGAGATCTTAATATCAATATCCTTCCGGAAAGTGCTGATGCATCCGCTGAGGAATACCTGAACCTATGCGCCTTCCATGGTTTGCTTCCCACTCACACGCTTCCTACTCATAAAAGTGGCTCCTGCTTGGACCATGTAATACTCAAATCAAATTTTCCTGCACTTACCCTTGTCATTAATTCAACAATAACCGACCACAACGCTAACCTACTTATTTTAAATTGTAAATTACCTAAAGCAGTCACTCGCACAGTTTCTAGTATAAACGTAAATAAACTTGAAGGCGACTTATGCAATATCGACTATGACCCACTATACGATTCTGCCGATCCGCAGTTTTGTATGTTGTACCTAATCAATAAAGTGCAACATGCTATTCACAATAACACCGTCGAATCTCGGTTAAAAAATAAAAACTACAACATAAAACCATGGATCACGACAGGACTCATTCGCTGCATGAAAAATAGAGATAAACTGCATATGAAAGCGAAATCTAATCCAGATAATTTAATTTTGCAACTGTCGTATAAACGATATCGTAACTTTTGTAATAATCTCCTTAGAAAAGTAAAAAGCAACTACGATAAAATTGCACTTGAAAAGGCTGGTACAAATAGCAAAAAAATCTGGAGTTTTATTAAAAATGTAACGTATCACACGAAACAAAACCAGTCGTCCTCAGGTTTATTGCAAGCACACTCATCACCGTTAACAGCTGCCAACATTGCAAATAATTTCTTTGTGAATGTTGGAAAGAGTCTGGCTGAAAAAGTTCAGAGAGAATCACAAAATTTAACAAGCACACCATTTCCTTCTAGAACTATCTCATCATCTTTTGGGTTGATTGACACTGACGAGGCTGAGGTGGCAGCAATCATTATGAGTTTAAAAGACGCCTGTGCAGTTGGCTGGGATAACATATCTAATAAAATTATTAAACAGTTTAGACACATCTTGGTACCGCCACTAACTTACATTTTCCAAAAATGCCTATCTACGGGTATATTTCCCGAATGCCTAAAAAAAGCTGTTGTGGTTCCTGTTTATAAATCGGGCGGCAAAGATCAAGTGACAAACTATAGACCTATTTCCTTACTGCCTTCTATGTCTAAAATATTAGAAAAAATAATTAATAAAAGACTTCACAAATACTTGGAAGATAAACAAATTTTATCAAAGCGGCAGTATGGTTTTAGGCCTGGAATGTCAACAGACGATGCTGTGCACCATCTGACTGACTTCTTAGCAAAAGAACTTGATAACGGTAACCACACAGTAGGTATCTTCTTGGACCTCGCCAAAGCTTTTGACACGGTTTCTATTTCTGTTCTATTGCACAAGCTTGAAGCCATAGGTATAAGAGGCACGCAGCTAAAGCTATTTAAAAGCTATCTAGAAGGCCGTACCCAATGTGTGAAGATTGGTAATGTTCTGAGTGAGGATAAAAAAAACACGTCTTTCGGAATACCCCAAGGAAGCATTTTGGGACCTACACTATTTTTGATTTACATCAATGATCTTTGTAATCTAAACCTAGATTACGGCCAAATTATTTCTTATGCTGACGATACTGCCCTTCTATTTTCCGCTGACTCCGAACACAATGTCTACAAGCTTGCGCAGCACGGATTCAATATTGTAAATAAATGGCTTCAACAAAATTCGCTGACATTAAATGCAGACAAGACTAACTACATAAAATTTTCGATGCGTAAGCAAACATCGACTGGCACTTCCTCGACATTATATGCCCATTACTGTGCTATTCCTACAAATAACCAATGTATGTGCCCCAAAATTAAAATGACAAATACAATAAAATATCTTGGCATAATAATGGATGAAACACTTTCGTTCAAACAACATATAGGAGCTTTAAATAGTAAAATTCGCAAGCTGATATTTGTTTTTAAAAAGTTAAGATACATTGCTGATCCAAAAATAGTTAGACAAGTTTACTTTGCTCTGTGTCAGTCGATATTAACTTACTGTATTACCACTTGGGGAGGTGCTGGGAAAACACTGTTACTAACCGTCGAGAGAGCTCAGAGGGCGATTCTCAAAGTGTCTACTGCTCGCCCTTTTCTCTTTCCTACTAACCTACTATACAAATCTTGTGAAGTATTAACAGTTCGACAGTTATTTATAATGGGCATTGTATTAAAACAACACACAGCTTTACCTTACACTACAGAATATAAAAATAAAAGACGTAAAGATATAGTCTGCCCACAAATTATAACTAAACATGCTTTTATCTCCAAATTTTACCTGTACCTCGGTCCTCTCCTGTATAACAGATTAAACTTCAAAGCTAACATTTATTCCCTGAATAACGCAAATTGTAAGAGAACTCTGAATGAAGCTCTCCAAAATATGTCGTATGAAGAAACAGAGAATTTACTAACTGTGTTTAAGTAAATATTCATCTATGTTAAGTATGTATCCATTTTAGAAAATATGATTTAATAAGCTACTCAATATTTGTTAATTATTTGTCTTTTGTCAACTTTTGATTATTTATTAACTTTTAAAGACTATTTTAGCTCTTCTTGCCTGAAACACAGGATTACCTAGTTCAGGCACGTAAGTCTTAGGAATATAATTTCCATTTAAGCAAATCTGTACATATTTTTAAGCCATGTGATTTCTGAATAAATATATTATTATATTAATGATTTTTTCTAAAATTTTTGAGAGGCCTTTTAAAACTGAATTGGGTCTGTAGTTATTCACACAGTTTTTGTCCCCAGACTTGAAAACTGGTGTGACCACAGCTCTCTTAAGCAAATTTGGAATATTCCTTTAGACAAACATGAAAAATGATGAAAAAGCTGAAAAATGTGTGTTAGCGGAGGGGCAACTAAGTATCTAAATCTTTATAAGTATAACACGACGCCTTACGCCATCTACCGGAATGTGTACACAACACTACTCCACCCGATTATATTGCAACACAAACAAGATCAATCATCGATAAAACGATAACAGCAACAGTACCTACAGACTACTAAGCGACATCTAACATTCGATAGTGTCCATGACGTCAACGAAGGTTACAACCACATACAAGCATGAGATGATGAAGACACACACTAATCTGTCAATCCGACTATATAAACGGTTAACCATGGAGGAACAGTCACTTGTCCGACGAAGCGCCAGCCCGCGCCGTAGCTGAGCCCGTAAATATAAACCCCCGACTGTGACCTCTGAGTTTATTTCGGCGTTTCTTCTCAGAGAGTAGTCAATTAGGAAACGCCGACCTCATCAAGCTTAATAATAAGAAAAATCTGATCCAGCCTGTCCCACCTTGCTGTCCCCCCCCCCCCCCCAGCGACGCCCTAAGCCGAGGTTCGTACCCCACAGGGGGTGCCCTTAGGTGATAGTCGCTTAGTATGTAAAAATACGCCCCTGGCTGGAGGCTTTGAGTTTCACTTAAGGCAACCACAGGATAGTCCGGTTAAGTAGTAACGACCTCTCTAGGTCTACTACGAGATGCCATAGTTAGGAAAAAAAAAAAAAAAAAAAAAAAAGGAACAGTCACTCGCTACTTAGAAGGCACAGTGGATGATAGCCCCGCAGTCACCACTGTTGTCATAAGCTTGACCTGAGCGGAGGCCCCGTCGCCCTCAGGAATAGCCCAGCTAGGAGGTAAAGGGATAGGATAGCCCCGCAGTCCATCACTAGCACCACTAATAGGTCTAACCTCAGTCTAACTTTGTTTGCTAAAATCTGTCAAGTGTTTGAAGTAAAGAGAATAAACCCTTATCTGTCATCCAACGTTGGTTTTATTCCACCGCCACCATTATATAAGTATATTATTAGGTATGTCATCCCACCCAGCAGAACACACAACTTTTAACCCGTTTATTATTCTTACTACTTCGTCAACGTCGGTGTCTAATAAAACAAAAGAATTTATTTTAGAGGATGTCGCGGTCGGGTTTTGAGGGGAAGAACTTAATGATTTTTCAGCCAAATTTTTACCAACTTTAGCAAAAAAATTGTTAACTTTATTCATTGCTTCGGATGGGTTTATCTCTGTTGATATTACTTTTTATAAATTTCCAGAGTAGTTTACTATTTTGTCCAGCCTTCTGTAATTCATTTTTATCATAAGTACATATTTTTTAGTTTCTTCAAAAGATTATTACAGAAGTTTCGATACCTTTATAATTAATGATAAATGATTTTATTTCTGTAAGTAGGTTTGAACAAACACTTTTACACGTCAATCATATTTTTTTTTAAACTAGATGAGGTCGGCGTTTCCTATCTGACTACTCTGAGAAGAAAGGCCGAAACAAACTCAGAGGTCACAATCTCTTTTAAAGTCCAGACTAATGCCGGTTGCAGACCAAGAGCTAAGCTAAGTTAGTTTAGCTTAGCTCGCGCAGCTGAGGTAAATTTTCATACTTGTGTGCAGACCGCAAACTATGAACACAAGTATGGAATGCAATCTTGGTCAGATCATTGAAGGCTATGTATTCGGTCTCTGCAATGGTCTTTTGAGGAAAGAACCACTTATATGTAACAGAAAGTATGTCGTTATCAGGTGCGAGTTTCAATTTTAGGTGAAGTTTGTCTCTATGTCTTATACAACGAACGACACCGGGTGTAATCCAGGGTTTAATACAACTATAGTTTCTAGGAACTGTCTTAGTGAATGTGTTTTTCCTTATTGCATATTGTAGCGAACCTATAAAATACTTTAAAGAAATATTTGCATCGTTTGAATTATAAACTGGGTCAAAATTAATACTGCGTATATCATTTTCAAGGTTTGTCATATTGACTTTAGTGTAGCTACGCATGCAGTTTTTTCTAGGTGAATTTATTAGTAATGTTAATAAAACACTTTGATGATCAGTAAGCGAAGAATTAGTAACCAATGTTATGGATGGATTTTTTGATTTTATAATGATATGGTCTAAGCATGACCCACTCTGATGCGTGGGGTGATAGTGAGCTGGTAAAAGTCCATGAAATGAGCATATATTCAGATAATTATGTACATGGGTATCGGGTTTCCCGGAAGCAATGTTAATGTTAATATCGCCCAAAAGTATTATGTTTTTAAAAGATGCTATGTTTTTTAAGTTTGTGTCAAGTGAGTCTAAAAATCTGTCCAGATTTTGAGAAGGAGGCCTATAAATAGCCATGACTACTGTATCGGGAATAATTTGAATTATTAAGCAATTACTATCCTGGGTTACCGGTTCTTCTTTGATTGTTCTTAAATTATTTTTTATATATACCTACCTACTACTAATCCATCATTTTGGTTTATGTTTCTGTCGGTTTTGTGTGAATAATAACCGTCAAGTGATGGTAAGTGTACTGTCTGCTTTGACAAGCAATATTCTGTAAGGACTAAGCTTACGTCAAGATTCTGTAAGAACACTTCAAAACCGTTCATGTTTCGGTTTATGCTGCGAATATTTTTTGTGAGTACAGTTAACGTTAAAACACCAGAAGGAAGGAGGTGTTTACAATCCTCAACATTACAGATCTTAGATTCAGACACAGAAAAACTATCTAGATCACAAATTAGCTGATTTGTCATGATATAAGTAGTTAAAAACTAAGTGGAAATATAAATAGAGGATAAGCTACCTGTTTATGTGCCTACTAAATAATGACGCTCTTAGGCGCCTACATAATCTATTGAGTTAATGTAGTTGGTCTCTGCGTATTTGCGTGCCGGGCAATGCATCGCAAGTGCGATGGTCACATTACCTCTTGAAGCGTTTGCAAGTCGCACATTGAGGGGGAGAAGATTTGCTGCTGCATTAATAAAATTAACGGAATTTTATCAATTTATGCCCTCCCCAAACAGCGTTGCAAGAAAATACTCTCAGCCTGGTTACAAAAATTGGACTATGATGGCACTGAGCAGCTACTCATAGTTCCTTCATAATTTATTTAATAATTTCGGGTACTTGACTGTAACAATCACCCTACACATCTACACTCACAGCATTAGTCTACATCTCCGCACACATCACACCACACCTGCACACTACACACACTACACCACACTACACATACACACTACAACTAATTTTTTATTATTCTATTCTTGTTTTTTTTTTCCCTTCATAAAATGTCTAGAGTTAAAAATTTACCGTTGTAATGTTAATGTTATTTAGGTTAGTTCGGGGTGAGAGCCTGGTGATCCGTCACACAGGGTATCCTAGTATGGACGCCAGTCTCTCACAAAGGATCATATTTTATGCTTTTGTCTAAATGTTAAACTTGTTTCTATTGTGAACCTTTGTGAAGAGAAGAAAAAAAAATGAAAAAAAAATAAAGATTATTATTATTATTATTATTTATTCCTTGAAGGAGTGTCCAGTCTCACCCCAGTTGTTGCAAGTAGATCTAGTTTCTCGGCAAAACTTGGCTGCATGTCCAAACTGCTGGCAATTGAAGCACCTAGTGACTATCGTGAGATCTCTCACAGGGCATGATGTCCAATTAATAAAAATTCGGCTTTGGTTTATCATACTTTTCCTTATGCTAGCGGGTAGTTCCAAAATGTAGTTACAGCTGGGTATGTATTTCTTACCCGATTTATGGCTTAATTTAATGCTCTCAAGAAAGGACTCACGAGTTATATTCGGCAACTTGTCTGAAAGGTTTTGCTCGTAAATACAGTCAAATACTTCCTTCTCGGTAAGGGCAACGGGGACACCAATGACAACGACCCTAGGGCGGCGTTTAGATGGTTCTTCTATTGTAAGGCCCGACGATACTAATTTTTCCGAACTCTTGAGTTTGTCAATATCTCCTATATTTTGGGTACTAATTAGGACGCCCCCGATTTTCACTTTTCTCAGGCCACGGACATGAAACTTAAGTTGCTCGGGTGAGATTATCTTTTGCACCAGTGACTTGGTATCGTCACTTGTTTGGGTCTTATCGGTAGGATAGATGGCGACAGATCTCAAATTTGCAGGACGGACGAAGTTATCAGAACTTTTCTTCACCATGCTAGCATAAGAAGTATTTTCCGAGGGATTTAACTTAGTCTCTACGACCTCTTTGAACTGCTGGAGAGAGTTCACAACGTTCTGCTGAACCTGTAGGTGCTGGATTGTGGTATGGGCCTGGATCGTTTTAGACTTCAATGATTGGTATAAGACGGCCATCTGAGAAGTCCCACTTGAGACCTTCCGGCACAGAGTGGAGACACGAAGCTTCTGGTCCGAGTTCATTTTCCCCTCACCGACGATTGTGCAAACTTCGTTCAGAATGCCATCTATAGATCCTATCCATTTCTGGATCTCCTGAGTACTGATGACTTCAATCGGCAGTTCTTTCTCCGCAGGTGCTGGTGGATTTGGGTCGCTCGGGGGTAATGGTTCGGTAGGCGTCGGTGGAGGACTTCGCCGTAGTAATTGGCTACGACCAAACGGAATCGATCCTGGGTCAGACATTCTACCAGAAACACTTAATTTATTGTTTATTTTCAATAATTAGTTCATCTTGCACATAACAGTCAGTAAAAACCTACAAGTCACACGTGACACACTTTAATTTTAGCTGACGGCACAAATAGTTATATTTATTTGTCGTAATTGTTTATTTCATTATATTCAATACAAAAGACACGTCCAATTAATCTCGCGTCTCATAAAGCTATGTTTACCTAGGACAACAAATATCTTTAGGCCCTAGCGGACCCCGTCATTGATGCTGACATTTCTTTGAGGCGCGCGTGGAACAAAACGCGCCGTCGCCGTCGACCCGGGCCTGGTCCTTATCGCACGGCGAGCTAATGGACTCATGCCTGTTACCCTGTCTTACCTATGGCTGCCAAACATGGATAAACAATGATAATACTAAAAACAGAGTACAAGTATACCAGAGAGCGATGGAAAGGAGCATAAGTACTAAACATACAAAGAAAACATAGAAAAAGAAACACAGAAATAAGAAAAACAACAAAAATAATAGATGCTTTGGAACATTCTCAAAAACAAAAATGGAAATGGGCAGCTCATATTGCACGTGTGGACAAGGAAATGGGTTGATGAACTAATAAGAAAAGCCGGTGAAAATTGGATCACAAAGGCAAAGGACAGACACGTGGAACAAAATGGTGGAGGCCTCCACCCGTTGAGGGCTGGTCCATATTGAAATAATATATAAATGAAATTGTAAATTGTTTCGAAAATTAAATTTATTTAATATTTTAGAAATCTATAAGAACGTAATGATTTTATTAATTTAGAAACTATTTGTTAACCGATTGTAGCTTTATAATCATGACATGAATTGTATGAATGTTTGTTGTTCTATGCATGCACATTTATGTAATAGTAATCCTAGGATATATATATTTTTTTAATTCATTCAATATGGAAATAAAGAGGCTATAATAATATAATAATAATAATTTGGCATAATGTTCTAGTTACAAATTAAATTAGCATTATTCCGTAGTATCTTTTAGTGTGATTATTAATTAGTCTTTTCTTTTGGACAGCGTTGATGATGATTATAAGTTATTAACCATTCGGGTATAAGTCGAAACTTGTATTTGTTCCAAAGAAAGAATAGTTCTTTGTTAATAATTTTCTTTATGAAGTACCTACTAGAATGATGATTGCCTTTTTAATAATAACGTGTATTGCTCTATACGCGCATCTAGTTTTATTGGTAGCTTATAGCCACGTTCACATTGGCGTCATTTCATAAGGGGTGCTCTGTGGTCATCTCCAACCAGGTCATAACAAACACGTCTCAATCTAGTAAGCTTCAAATAACGGTCAAGTGTTTAATAGCAGTGTTTTACCTATACCTGATTTGAAGCTTACATTTAGGTTTATATCATTTATTCTCATAAAAGACAAAAAACGCCACTTACATGAGAAAAGACAAGAAACATTCAGTAAACTTATTTTAGGTAACCGCCACCAAAGTATATGTATAGTATTATAATTATATATTATTCTATGCTCATTCAGCAGTTCAACTCTCAACCATTACAGAACATTGGAGGACTTTAGTCAAGGCAGTTTTCAGTTATGTGTTTGGATAGCCGAGATTTAAAACTGCTGAGAGAGCCAACACTTTTTATATAAGTGGGTAAATTATTAAATAGTTGTGCTCCTTCATACGTGATATTTTTTCTAGCGTAATTTAATTAGTGCGTATTCTTGGCAAAACAAGTAGACTTGGTCGACGAAGACTGCGTTTAGTAATTTGAGACTTTGTGGTAAATGCTAGGTTAGTGTGGATGGTTTTATCTATAATTTTTCTAATGAGAACGCAAGTAATATTGTATGTGTAGAGTTGTTTGATATTCATAAGTTTTGTTTCTTCAAAAATTTTACAAGTTGGTGTTAGGTATGGATAGCGAAACAATATCTTTATGAGCTTATTTTGTACTCTTTGTAATTCTTGCATCTTCTTTTTACCGGCACTTCCCCAAATTTCTATGAGATATAACAGATGCGACTTAATAAGAGAATTATAAATAGTATAACGTATCTTTTTAGGTATGCACTGGTTTATACTGTGAAGTGATCCTGTCTGTAAGTGATGAGTGTGATGACAGTTTATTTTTAATATGCTCTATTTGATTGTGCCATGTTAAGTGATGATCTATTCTCAAGCCAAGACACTTTTCGCAGGTTTTTTGATCTAGTGGGATGTT
This sequence comes from Brachylomia viminalis, assembly GCA_937001585.2. Classification (NCBI taxonomy): domain Eukaryota; kingdom Metazoa; phylum Arthropoda; class Insecta; order Lepidoptera; family Noctuidae; genus Brachylomia; species Brachylomia viminalis. Next base: position 499,885 of record OW443321.2, on the reverse strand, counting down.
ATCAATAGTCAGTGTATCGTACTGCGGATTTTTTTTATTCTTAGCTCTAAAGACAACGCAACAAGTTTTAGAAATATTTATGGTTAGTAAATTATATTTGAACCATTCGAATAGGACATTGAGATCTTTTTGGGCTTTTGAAATAATGTCGTGCATGTTGGCTCCGAAATAAAATAAGCAAGTATCATCTGCATATAAAGTTATATGACTATGTAGATTTAGTTCTGTGATGCCATTTATGTAAGTCAAGAACAATAGCGGCCCTAATATAGACCCTTGCGGGACTCCGTATGTGATCGGCAATGTGCTACCCTCAAAACCGTCTATTACCGTCTGAAATCTATTGGTTAGATAAGATTTTAGCATTTTAAGTGCATTAATTGCCTTTGATACCTATGCTTTTTAATTTTTGTAATAGTAATTGGTGACTCACGGTAACAAAAGCTTTCTTCAAATCAATGAAAACACCCAGCACATACTGTTTTTTATCGATGTTTTCCTTTATTTTTGTTGTTAAATCAATAGTAGCTGCAGTTGTGTTGTTTTTAGCTCTAAAACCATACTGACGATCAGATATTAGGTTAAAGGAGTCAAGATATTTAAGAAGACGACTATGCAGTATTTTCTCAAAATTTTTTGACAATATTGGTAACACAGAGATCGGACGATAGTTCCCTGGATCGGGTTTTGGTCCCGATTTATAGATCGGTGTTACCTTTGCGATCTTCAGAGTGTCAGGAAACTCGCCTTCGATCATTAATTTATTTAAAAATCCAGCTAAACCGTCTGAGATTAAATTTTGTAAACATTTTATGACTTTTGTGCTAATTTTGTCTATACCACTACTTGTATTCGAGTACTACTGATAGACTACTGAGAGATCTACTTGTATTTCCATCTTGATACGTTGATTCGATTAGATTATGTTTTAGGTCATTATGTATGTATGCTGATACTCCTACTCCTCTATTGTCTGTTCTGTAGTTATAGTAGTGCGTATAGTTAACTATCTGTAAAATTTGATTTTCATTAAGTATCCAAGTTTCTGTTAGCAAAATTATATGCACAGTTGTAGCTATGGTTTTTAAAATACATTTGAGTTCGTCTAGTTTTCCTTTCTTTCGTATCGCCTCTCATTTATCTATTTGAATGCACGAAGTATACTTCGTGATTTATTTGTGTTCAGTTGTCGATAATCGTCTACTATTTGGTAAGTTGTAGTATTAGGTAGGGTATCGGTTATTATTGTTCGTTGCAGTTTTTTGAGGGTTGTTGTACATACAATAGTTGGTATTCCATTTATGTATTTTATAGTTAACTCACTTTCTCCTTTGTTTGTTCGGTGTGTCAGTTCATTTTTTACGGCTTGGAAATACTTTTGCTGGGCTGGTGTTTGATCAGAGAAAATTTTAATGTTATCCGGTATTCTTTCTCTATTGCGAAGTAGTAACATTGTCGACTCAGGCTTATTAAAGCAAACTTTAATCCTACGTGTTTTTCCGGCATTGTACTTGCCGATGCGATAGATTTTAATCGGTTTGCTGTCACTTATTTTTTTTCATTTAATTCCTACCAGGGGCCGTACTATGACCTGTTAACGCCATCATGATTCCGTTGAGAAAAAGAGATAGTGCTATCGGTCATGTATAGCTCCGTCTTTCTTCCACGCTGGAACAATGATGGAATTAACACGTCATAGTACGGTCCCTGGTGAAGATTTTCGACACAATGATCGGCGATTCACTGCCACAGCTAAGCCTACATTTGGCAGCGCCACCTGGTGAGGAAACTGGTTGTGCGAAAGAGACGGATAGATACAAACAAATGAAAGAGCAAAAAAGAGGTAATTATAGGGTTTCCGCTATAATTACCTCTTTTTTGCTCTTTCATTTGTTTTAAACCAACAGGAGTGGCCATTGACAGGCGTTCCCCTCTGCCAAAGGTACGAGACCGCCGGTCATAGCGGTTATATAAAACTAGTTGACGCGCGCTCCGCGCCATTCAGCGAATCATAGTGAGCGCAGAATGACGTGAGCTTAAAATGCCGAATTGCAACGTGTTCTCGTGTAATAAGAGATCAGAAACATCTAGTGTACAAAAGGACAACGTTACTTTTCATCTGTAAGTATTATTACGTTTAAATATTATCAAATAGTGCATTAAATTTGCAAAAAACTAAAAAATATTGTCAATCTAAAAGTGTTGTCACTTAATGGTACTAGATCTACTTTAGGGTAATTTTTAAAGTTGACTGTATAAATATTTAATTTTAAGTTCTACTTTACATTCGTTATTAATAACACAATTTATCCAATAAAAAATGGTACTAACCATAAATAACGTGAAATATAATTGTAGATGCTTAATGAATTAATGATGGATTACTGTTTGCAAATTCACTTATTCTTTTATTTTCAACATAATTATATTTTTATTTAATGTTTTAAATATATTAAGTTAAGGTTGTACTAAATTAATTATAAGGAATTTACGATCGTCACTAGTTCCGTAAATAGGCACTTTTAATTTGTTACTCTGACAACACTGTACTAGGAAAGATAGTGATGGGACAGCACAAAAAAAAATGTCGATATAAACATTATAATGTTATTCTTATAATTTATTTTTCAGATTCCCAAAAGATGTAATGATTAGGGATGTCTGGATCCGAGCTTGTGGAAATCATGTTTCATGGACTCCTAAGCGTACTAGCACTATTTGCTCTCAGCATTTTGAAACTACCTGTTTTATAACACAATTTAATAACAAGAGGAGATTAAATCAGGGTGCCTTGCCAACTTTGAAATTACCAAAGGTGAATCTTATAATGTTATTTACTAATTTTTGCCCATGACTTTGTTCACGTGGAACTGATCGCCTTAAAACTTTATCTCGCTTTTTTCAAGGTAGCATATCTAATGAAAATTAATTTACCTAGTCCAAATTAAATGTGGAAGCTTGCTGATAAAATGAGGTTCAACCCTAACTTTTGATGTAACTTATTATACTTTTTTATTCATGTTTTTTTTAAACACGTGTCGCCTTCGAGAAATGCAGTGTATAAGAAAAAGCGATGGGTATATCTTGATTTATTATTTGACGACACGTTTGGTGTAGTGGCTACAGTGGCTAAGTGTAGTCAGCGAAACCAAATGGTCCTGGGTTCGAATCCCGGTAGGGGCAAATGTTTGTATGATGAATATGGACATTTTTGTACCCGAGTCATGGATGTATATTTATAGTATGTATGTATTTACAAAAAAAAAATGTATTTAAGTAGTGTATCAACCATCTGGTATCCATAACACAAGCCTTAAGTGTTAAGTGCTTAACTTGGAACTAGATGGTGCTGTGTGCAATGTCAGACGATATTTATTATTATTATTATTTATTTTGTCAGGTTGAACTTCGTGAAGAATCAGGACTGTCTACACCTAAGAGAAGAAAGGCTGAAACATTGGAAGGTTCTCTACCTTCTAAAACTCAAGACTCTAAAAGTACCAAAGATCAGCCCTATACGTCACAGTCAGAAAATTACAACCCACAGTTGAATGATACACCAAGAAAAATAAAGTTAAAAAATCTTCTAAAGATGAAAAATAAACAAATAAAAAGACTTCAATCACAAAAAAGATACTTGAAGAAAAAAGTTGCTGGATTGCAAGAAATATTAAATGACTTGTCAGAAAAATCGTTAATTGATAAAGAAAATTGTCTAGTCCTAGACAGAATTGGCGTCGAGGAAAAAGAGCTTCTAAATAGACAGCTACTTAAAAGCAAAACTGGAAATATTCCTAGAACCAAATATTCCCCTGAACTTAGATGTTTTGCTTTGACTTTACATTTTTATTCACCGAAAGCATACAGATATGTGCGAAAGACTTTTGGAACGTGTTTACCTGCACCAAGGACGCTAACAAAATGGTATAGTTCTATCGACGGAAAACCAGGATTTACGAAGGAAGCATTATATGCGTTAAAACTAAGAGCTGAAAGTAACCCGGAAAAGAAAATTTATTGTACATTGGTGATCGATGAAATGAAAATAAAACAGCTACCGGAAAATGTAGCAACTAGGTACTCAAAGATATTACGGTTACGTGGACCATGGATTTGATTTTATATCTGATAATTCTGAAGAAGCAACTGACGCTTTAGTATTTTTATTAGTCGGAATAAATACTACTTGGAAATTACCTATTGCGTACTTCTTAGTAAAGGGTGTAAAAGCTGAACTATTAGCACGACTTGTGACGCAAGCTTTTCACTTAGTTCATGAAACTGGTGTAGAAATCAAAGCGTTAACTTGTGATGGCACTAAAGCAAATCTTGGCATGGCTGAAGAGTTAGGCTGCTGTTTAAATGTAAACAATTTACAAACCACAATTCTGGACCCACGAACAGGACAACAATGTTTTTTATTTTTAGACCCCTGCCATATGCTGAAACTGGTTCGTAATGCATTCGAGCACTTTAGCTTCTTTGCTCAACCTGTCTCAGGAAATAAAATTGAGTGGTCATATATTCAGAAATTACATGCATTACAGGAACAAGAATTATTTTATATGGCAAACAAATTAAAAGCAAATCATATTTTCTTTAAAACGAAAATAATGAACGTTCGCCTTGCAGCCCAGCTCTTCAGTACAAGTGTAGCTGATGCATTGGTCTTTTGTGACAATGTAATGAAATTGCCCATGTTTGAAAACGTTGGTGAAACAGCAGATTTTATTAAATTAATCAACGATTTATTCGACATCCTTGATTCTAAAACTTGGGGCAACGGATTCAAACAAGCTATGAATTTAAAAAAACTATAAAGCTGCTTTTGCAAAATTAGATGAAGCCAAAGCAGTTCTGTTGAATTTGGAGACTGACGTCAAAAATCGTAAAAATGTAATCAATAGAGTCAATCCATTGAAATCGCTTCGTTACACAGGTTTTCTGGGATTTCTTGTATGTATCGAAAGTGCAAAACGCCTATTTGAAAACTTGGTTTTAGCTCCAAATACGCAACTTACATACCTGCCCTTACACAAAATCAGCCAGGATCATATTGAGATATTTTTTTCTGTCGTCAGAAGCCACGGCGGTTATTCTGACAATCCATCTGCTCGTCAGTTTGAATCCATATATAAAAAACTCTTGGTCCACACAGAGTTAATTCGAAATGAAAGGGGTACGAACTGTATCCCATTAGAAAAAATCTCAATACTCAACTGTACATCAGCAATCAAAAAAATAAATTGTACATCCCGACAGATAGAAACAGAAACGTTTTTAACGGATAATCCCTCGGAAGAAAGTGATATAATTTCAGAAATAGAGATCGAAACATACTTATCCCCTTTTGGAGAAAAGGTTGTGGAATACATAGCGGGCTACGTAGTATTTTCCATTATCAAAAGAATTAAATGCTGTACATGCGTAAAGGGTTTATGTGGGGAGCCTAATAAAAAAAGTATAACGTACCAAAAAAGTAGAGGTGGTCTAAAGTACGCATCGAAGGAAGTTATTGGTTTATGTCGTCTTAGCGAAGTGGAAATCCGGAAAAACTTATCTGATGACAAAAAAGTTAGCCGCTCTTGTACGCCGCAGTGGGTTACAAATAAAGTGTTACAACATTATGTTGGTAGACAACTGTTTCCAAATATCGAAAGGCATTACTTTGATAATGATTTTGTTGTGCACAATATTGAACTTGCGAAAACTGTCATACAAAAGTATACCAACATTAGAATAAGTTACTTGTCTAAAAAAACTGACCCTAAGAAATGTATTAGGCACATATACACAAAACTTATTCATTTTAAGAATCAATAGTGTAGTGTGTGTGTGTAGTAGTGTGTAGTGTTGCTAATGCGCGCGATGAAGCTGCAATAGCTGTAAATAACGCTTAATTTGTACAAATAAACTATTTTATACAAGTTGTTCTCTGGTTCTTTTTTTATGTTATCTCCAAAAGATACAATGTAAATCTGTCGTGAAGAACCGAAATTCAGACCAGTCATTCATGTGGAAAAAAATAATCCTGTTATCTTTTTACCGTCTGTCCAAAGATCGTGTGTTACGTGCATAAAAAGAATCCCTTTTAATAAGTACGTATCATGACATTTCATGTTGTATATACTTCTAAACAAACCACTCGATACCCCTTATATGATATCCTATGGCCGCCTTCCATCTCCATCATCAGATCAGCTCGATGGTACTCGATGGTATAATGCATTGCCATCCGAACTAAACCAACATGTAAAAAATCAACTAATAAACTGATAATTTAAAGTGATTCTAAATCAGTTTGCATGATTTGTCCTAAACATAGATATACTAACATACGTACCAATACAATAATTGCAAGTTAGTAAAATGCTGGTACAGAAACTTGATATTTAATTATTATTATAATTGGCACAAAACAAAATTCATCGACCATGAGATATCGATAAGTGTATTATTTATTATTGTCATGTTCCTCGCACTATCGATGTTTACTTGTCATCTCTTTCACGGACAGGTTGTCTATGTATGTGTTTGTACCAATGACTAAAGAATAAGAGAGGACATGAACTAAAAGACCGCATCGCGTGCCGGCGTGGAAAGTAAAATGGCGTAGGCTCCGCCCATTACCTAGTGTTGTCCTCTGCTCATTCTTTGCAATGATTTTGTTCATCGTGTTGATTACAAATCGATTAATCGAAATCACATACATTAAAATAAGGTTTTTGATTTTAAGTAGATAGTAGGTAAGTAGGTTGTTATTCGATTCTCATTCTAGGACGTCGCATTATGGATTAAGTACAAAAAAGCCTGTTGTTGCGTAATCTGACTGAAAAATTGCAAAAATCATCAATTTGGCGGTTCATTTAAAATTAATTGTACTTGATATTATTTACTCTATGATTAATAGTTGCTCGTGATAATCAAGCTAGAAGAAGAGTAAATTAAACTGCAACAAGGAATTCAAAACTATACCGATTATTAACAAAATAAAACAACAGAAATCGATATTATGCATTTAATGGGAGAACCGTTTTATTTCAAATAGATACAATAATATCAGTTTGTAATTAGTATTAAGTACACCAATAATGTGAAATACAATAAAGTCTGCCTGTCTACAATAAATGTACAGGGAAATAATAATGTATTATGACTCAAACTCAAAGCATTTATTTCAAATAAACCAATTACAGGCACTTTTGAATTGTCAAGGGGTCGGTCAGTCAGAAAGATGAAGCTAGTTGCCCATTCCAAAGCGTAGTAGGTACCTATGGAGAAGAACGGGCAAGAAACTCTATGGACACTCTTTTAAATCAAAATATTGTTACAAAAAAGTGGTTACATCATTCATGTTGTAATTATACATGTGAGAACGATGTAGAAACACGTGCACGTTAAAAGCGTCCGTAATAAAAAGATAAAAACAATTATGGAATTAAAATAAGCCGTGGCAGCTAAGAAATGACCAGTGCCTACTGACGGCGCCCGTTCACGAACATGACGTATGGATCAGCACCATTCAGCTCAACCATTTTGAAGGGAACTCAATGATCCAATACACACGTCACCACCAGCGACACATTTGAGTGAACATGACATACTCTCAGCCGCCAGGGCACATTCAAGTCAATGAAAGACGAACCCAGTAACCTTTATAGTGGGTACATAGTGCTCACACATGTGCTATGCAATTATACAATACTAAGAGATTGAATTTATACAATGCAAAGATAGGTTAGTACAATCTTCATCAGCTCCAACATTATTTTCGAATATATGGGTAAATGTAGGCTTACAATGAAAATGTGATAATTTACCTTAGGGAGCCTTGTCGGTATTGCATTGTCGTGAAGTCTCACTATATCAAGACTTCTATTAATACAAGACTCTTCAAAATGTAGTGAACAAACATTTTCCTGGCTGGAGTCGATATTTTCTTGACCCAATGATTCAAGCCACTTACTTTTAAGTTTATCATTTTTTGGTAACCTAAAAACACAAACAAAACACACAAACTAACATAAATGTGTATATTTTTTCATGCTAAATATTCAAACGAAATTTGGTTTTTATCGATGCTAAATCGATTCGTTGTGCAAATTACACAATCACAACACTATATTTGTCAATAAAAATACGTAGTAAACAAAACCAAAATAAGGAAATATATCGTTCGAAAGACTATGAATAGGCAATAATCTATTACCGAACAGTAATAAACATGAATTGAGACTAGAAATTGGTATAAATTTATATAGGAAACTTAATAATCTATGAATTCTTTCGACTTACTTGTGCAGGGATATCAGAGGCGCTTTTTTACTGTAATTCGAGCCACAGCCCCTCACACAACACTTAGGCATGGTTTCCTCTATCACAGACAGCCTCAGTCAAATTTACAGCACTCAAAATGTTCTCAAAATGGAAAAAAACTTAATATTTAGTCGCACGATAACGCCAAATGACACTTCATGTACACTCTGAGAAGTACTCAAAACCAGAAACTAAAATGGCGAACCGGCCGATGGGCAGGGCTTCCGTGACGTCAATTGAAATTGAATTGCAATTTTAGAAAACTGACAAAATACGGTTTTCTCTTTTTGACACTTGCAGAATTGCATAAGTTAGAAAGAAACATGTATATTTTTTTATTTCTGTATAGAATCGTATGATATTTCCATAATGTATTTAATTTATATAGATCTTTTAGTTCATGTCCTCTCTTAGTCTTTAGTCATTGGTTTGTACACTTTGTACTTGTGTGAGTATAGTTTATGCTGGTGTTTGATAATTTTGTCGTGTGCGTGTGTAGTGACGTTATCTGAAAAATGCATTGGTGTTAACACTATTTGTGTGCGTTGCCTCGTCCCCCGCGCCGTAAACGGCAGACTTTTTTAGATAGAAAAGTGTGCGCGTGACGTCTCCTGTTGAGTAATGCTCTAAGCGGAAACCAGTAGTGCCACTCTCAATCTAGTAAGCTTCAAATAAGGTAAAGTATTTAGTATGTGTTTTATTTTTAGGTAAAACACTGCTATTGTAAAGAAGTCACAAAATCTCAGCAGCGGTTGACAAGTGTCAATTGACATTGCCATATGAAAATCTCATGTTTTTTTTATGACATGACATTCCGGTAGATTTACTTTTAAACGAGAAAAAGACTAAATATAATTAGATTTCTGACACCTAACGTTATTATGCAGGTGAAAACCATTGTACCTACTAGTAAATGGGGTGGAATTGGATCTTATATCCACTATGTTTATAGATATTACTTTGGACTCGAAGCTACAGTGGGGGCCACATACAACCAATTTCTGCAGGCTACGTAGTCTATAAAATCCGTTATTTGACTGATGTAGAAACAGCTCTATTAGTATATTTTAGTTATCTCCTTAGTGTTATGCCGTACGGCATTTTGTTGTGGGAAAATACAGCTAACATTCAGGCTATACAGGGTCTATTTAAATTAGTTAGCGAAACTCCGCAGACGTGATGGGGGAACTGTCTGGTGGTTTTGAGTATTTTGCACATGACCTGCGCACGCCGCACGGTAGTGCGTCGTGTGATGGGTCGTTGAGCTCCCTAAGATAGGGTTGAGCTACACGGTGACTGATGCATGGATGCCATCTGTTGGGACAGGTCAACTCAAAACTACAATGGCTCTTTCCATTGACCTACAAAATATTTACGTGTAAAAGAGTCTTAAAAAAAAGAAGACCTACTTACAGAAATAAACATTTTATTTTATGAACATTTCATTTTATATTGTTTATTTTTTTTGAGCCGCCCGGCTTGCCCTCGTAAGTCTATGCCCCTAAGGCCTCGTTTACAGAGACGCGGCGCGTCGTGCGTCGCGTGCATTGTGGCGTTTTGCGTCTCTCTCGGTATCATACAGTGTGGTCGAGAGCGAGAGAGACGCGAGACGCCACGCCGCACGCGACGCACGACGCCCCGCCTCTCCGTAAACGAGGCTTAAGGGGGACGCGCCCTACAGGCTGGGAACCCGTCGAGGTAGATAGAAGGGCAAGGACAGCTATACACTCTGTGAAAAGCCTGATTAGAGTTCCAAGGATCTTTTGGCGCTTGATTGACGTTGGCAGGGTGGCGCTGTTGGTAAACATTTGTGAAATTATTGTGTGAAATGTATTGAAAAAATCCCTGTAAAGCATGTGCGTGTTGCAGGTAGTAGAGCATGTCGGCGCGCTCGTCGTCCGGCTCGTGGTCCGGCGCCGGCCGCGCGCCGCCCGACATCATCGACCTCGACAAGTTCATGCGCGGTGCCGTGCGCCCGGCGCGGACCGACGCGCACACACTGCGATGGCAAGTCAAATCACTCGTTAACTTACTTCTACCACAAAGTAAATTGGTACCTACCCAGAGTCGGCTTCGTGCAACGAGTCCAAACTCACGCACACATAGACATACTTCATATATTATGTTTGACGCTTCGGTAATGTTCGTGATTCCGAATTAGCACGAAGTTCGCGCACAGAGCAAGGCAGTCTGCTAAGATTAGTACTGCTGCACTTTAAAGTAGTATGAAGGTTGTTTCAGTCGGGTTACCTACCTACTTCTGTTGTTATCTATTTTGTGTCTGAACTCTGTACCTACTATAGCTAAACCGCCTTCATTTATGTTTTGTGTGATATGATAACTCAGCAGCGGTGACAAGCTGGTGGTGGACGCGGGCGGCGTGGACCGCAAGCCGGGCGCGCCTGGTCTCGCGGCCCCTGCGCCGCACAGTGGGCTGGGATTACAAGGTTGGGTCTTAAGAGATCAAATGTATTTTTTTGGTATCTAGGCATAAATTTAAAACGTTTTTATTCTTTGACTTTTTTAATTTAACGAGTACTTTCGGAGATATAGCCATGTCAAATTTGTATGAAGAGTCATGTTATTTTAGTTTAGCAATTTATTCCAATTAAATTGAAATTGAAAATAATGTATACTAAACGGCCTGAAAACCTCAATACCTACTTAGTTCTTTAAAAAAAAACAATGTTCGACATTTTCCACCACCATAGGTAGGTATGACGTAATTTGTTTTGAGACTTATTTCCGGGAATCAAGGGATAAGAGTGCGCGAGCGCAACAACAAGTTATGACGTGTCGTAACGTGATTGGTGCAACGATAGGGTATCTACGGAATGTTCGGTTGCATTCAAACGTACTTCAGTGTTCTATTACCCACCACGCACTACCCCCACACATTCATTACTTACTTATTTGTTATTTTGTATTTGTGAAAATGTTTGAAAATTTAGTGACAAACCTTGATCTTTACGTTATTTAAAAAAACAGTGGCAGTATTAAAAATAATGACAGTTTGTGTAGTGAGATAAGGTCAAAATTTTTAGTCGAATTAAGTGATGATCACGAAAAGACCTTAAAGTTGTTTTGTGCAAAATTTTGTTATAATTTAAATAGAAGATGGGAAAACGCTTATCGTAAAGAAAATATATTCAGAACTAAAAATAGTGAATGGTTACAAGAAAACATAATATGGCCAGACTTTATTAAGTGTTTAATAGGCAGTAATAAAGATCAACCAGCACCGAGTACATCAACTCAGTATGTATCACCATCAAAAGTTTCTGTCGATGTCTCCACCGAACAAAGCCCAAGAAAACCTTTTTGTGAATTAACGCCTAAACAGAAAAAAAGACGTGCAGAAAACTTTCATTTATCTTCGGACGAAATAAAATATGCATATTTTGAGCAGTTGAAAGCGGATGGGAATGAGGAGGTTGCTAAAATACTAGAACATTTACTAAAGAATCCCCAAGATGTAAAAAAAGTTAAAAAGTGCATATCTGTTAAAGAAACAAAACCTGTGTTTTCTCCGGATGAGGCTTTAGGGTTATTTTTATCACTTAAGCTGACCAAGTGGCAATACAATACTTTAAGAAAAAGTGTTAACGAAAAAGACAGTAATATATTTCCATCTTATTATCAAGTGCAACATGCGAAACAGAAATGCTATCCACCAAAAGATGCTATTACAGTGACAGAAACCTCAGCTAAAATAAAGTTACAAGCTCTATTGGATATAACGACAACAAGAATAATGACGTCACTCGTCATAAATAGTGGTTGTAAAGAATTTACACTAATCAGTAAGTGGGGATTTGACGGTGCTTCTAATCAAGCCAATTACAAACAAAAAATGCAAACAGACGATGAACAAGAAAGTCAACTTGACGATTCAAGCATGTTTATGGGTAGTTTAGTGCCAATAAAATTAGTGTGCGGCGAACAAGTTATCTGGCAAAACGGTTCACCAAATTCATCTTACTGGTGTCGTCCAATCTTTTTCGAATTTGTGAAAGAAAATAAAATAACGATATTGCGGGAAAAAAGTGCTATTGAGGAAGAGATTGTAAATTTAGTGAAAACAGAAGTTGGAGAAATAAAAATTTCACACTCTTTATTAATGACTATGATAGACGGAAAAGCAACATCAATTTTATGTGATACTTCATCTCAGAGATGCGACATTTGTAAAGCCACTCCAACAGAGATGAATAATTTGCCCTTAATTGCATCAAAACCGACTGATCCAGATCTCTGTAAATACGGATTGTCATCATGCATACCTGGATACGAATGATGGAATGCATTCTGCATATAGCCTACAGATTAACGATACAGACATGGACAGTAAAGGGAGACAACAAGTGCATCATGGAAAGAAGAAAGAAAGACATACAAGACGCTTTTAAAAATAGAATGGGACTTCTGATTGATGTTGTTAAACAAGGGCACGGCTCCACGAATGACTGCTAGAAGATTTTTTGCAAATCCAAACATGACTGCTGAGATAACTGGTGTTAGTGAAGAATTAATAAAGCGATTTGCAATCATTTTAGAGGCAATTTCATCAGGTTACCACATTGACACAGCGAAATTTCACGAATATGCTCAAGTGACCATGCAACTGTATTTGGAATTATATAGCTGGTATTATATGCCTTCAAGTGTTCATAAAGTTCTTATGCATGGTGCAGCTATTATTGAAAGTTTTGGTCTAATACCAATTGGACAGCTATCTGAAGAAGCTGCTGAAGCTAGAAATAAAGACTTTCGTAGGTACCGCCAACACCATTCCAGGAAATGCAGTAGAAAAACTACAAATGAAGACATTTTAAATAATTTATTGACCAGCTCTGATCCACTCATCTCAGCGAAACGTCACAAACTTCGCAGAAAACATAAAACTTTGTCAGTAGAAGCACAAAGTTTATTAGTAATTGAACAAGCGGAAACATTTGATGATGACGAATACGAAAATTTTGCATTCGTTAATGTGGATACCCTTGACAGTGATTAAGCAGTGCAGTGGCCAGTAGTGATTGTGATTTTTACTTATTTATTTATTCATTTTATTAGTCCTTAGTGGATTAGGCCTAATGGGGAGACCACTACATAAAAAAAAAACACGCCTAGTTCTGAACCTCTATGGTGGTGTGGAATAGAGAACAAAATTTGAAATTGCGACCAAATCGTAGAAAATCGCAACCCGAGAATAGGCGCTAAAATAGGACAAATATACGTACTATGCATACGTAGAGTCAATTCTTTGAGAAAATTTGAGAATTTCGAGATTTTCACATTTTTTTCTTTTGCTTCATACAAAAATTACTTTGGATATTTATAACTCCGAAAATACTAAGTTATCTGAACGACCCTCATAGAAATAATTACTTATAATCGATAGATAAATCCAACACAATATTTAAAATTTCAGAAAAAGAAACTTTTTTTTTTAAATGCTAAGTCCTTTACTGGCCCGTTTCAGCCCACTGTGCGCCGGCCACGCCCGCCCCGCCCGCGCCGACGCACAAGGTGCCCAGCGACTCCAGCGGCAGTCGGCCGCGCCCGCACGGCAAGCGCTTCTCGCACGACTCCGGCCTGTCCGACACCAGCTATGCACGGCGCAAGCATCGTCCGCACAGGTTTCTAAAAGCCTCAACAGACATGCTACTTATAGCACCGTCGCGCGTCGCTATTCTATTCGCAAGCTTAAAGGTGCTCTTCCGATGGCGGCCGCAAGAGACAACGCCGCCTAATCGCAATGACACGCCGCAGCGCGAGCTTCTCGACATGACATGACGCTGCGATATTATTTCTGTATGCGGCGTCACAACTTCAACGGGCGGCAGCGGCATATCCCTTCTTCAGTTTCGCGCTATTCATATACATATTTAAAATAAAAAGCGTCAGGGCGCTCTGTTAGCCCACGTTAGCACGGGCGCCTTTTTAGTACGGTACGGTCCAGAGTACGGTAAATAAAAGCGGCCGTGCGAATGTGGGCTTAGTGAGCACACTTCTAGTTAGCGTCAGGAGTCAGGCTGCGTCGCCATCTACGGAAGCGTTTTCATAGAGCTTTGTATTTTTTGTACACAGAAACCAGTCATGTCGCTGCGGTCTGTCATTGCGATTGGGCGACGCCGACGTTGCCGCTAGCGGTTTGTGGCTGCGGTTGCCTTCGGAGTTCGGAAGACCACCTCGAAATTAGCATGTCTGCCCTTACTTATATTCCAATAGTCCCTTTTACGAAGCAATAGCTAAAGGGTTCTTCTTGGTTTTTCTTCTCTTCCTCAAAGGGGACTTAAATCATTTAATAACAATTTGACGAAATCTACAATCCTTTGTGGTAGTTTGATATCTACACCAGTTACCTTTAAGCAGTTTTTTTTTCAATAAAAAAAAACACATTTTCTTAGGAATTTTGGAATTTGCTGATCAGTGTCAGATTGAATGCTCGTTAAAACATTATTTTCGACCGTAAAAAATAATAGATTTACAGATATAAATCATTAGAATTAATAATACAATTCTATAATCATTAGAATCAATAATACAATTCTATAATCTTTAGAATCAATAATACAATTCTATTATCATTAGAATCAACAATAGTATGTATAATTCTTTATTCATTAGAATCAATAATACAATTATATAATCATTAGAATCAATAATACAATTCTATATTCATTAGAACCAACAATACAATTCTGTAATGTATAATACCATTCTATAATCATTAGAATCAACAATACAATTCTATTATCATTAGAATCATCAATACAGTTCTACAGACTGTCCCAGAAATTAACGTCAAGCCGGAAACAGGTGATATTTATACATATAGTCGTGACAGTTATCAGAAAAATATATAAAAAAAAAAATCTTTGTCATTCACTTTTCTAATTATAAGTATTGTGCGTTTCACGAAAGAATTCCCTTCGCCGTTATATTGGCACACCTGACTGTCAAGAACGTCAAACGCTAGACGCATCGTAGGCTTTGTTGAGTTTTTCCAAGATTTATAGTTGTTTTACGGTTTTAATCACGCCGAAGACACTTAAAAGTGGCGAAAGAGAGTTGGTGTTGAAAGTCAAAACGTTTTGTGAGAGTGAAAAACGTAACAAAGCGCCAATAATTCCATTAGAATGTGTGAGACTTCGCGTCGCCGCCATAAAATAGGGTTGCCATTGCCAGAACTAGATGCTCCCTAGTCCCCGCTGCTACCCCGTAGGTGCCTACCTACACCTTTTAAAATAATTAAAGACCATAAAGAACCACCTATCTACGAAGTCGATTCATTGTTAAAAGAACACGGTCATAAAGTTGTAAGACTTCCTCCTTATCATTGTGACCTGAATCCAATCGAACTCATATGGAGTCTTTTGTAAAGGCGGATTGCTGAAAAAAACGGGTCAGGAAGCAAAAAATATTGTAAAAATAACTGAAGAGGCAATTTGCAGTAGCACGCAATTAGAGTGGATAAAAGAATGCAGCCACGTAGAAACCATAGAAGATAAGTACTTCAACAATGGAGTAACTGTTGATAACAAAATAGATCGATTTATAATAGAAGTAGGAGATGACTAGATATACTATAGGAGATACTTCAGACGATAGTGACCCTGGAGATAGTGCTATATCGGGTGTAGGTTCTTTGGAGGAGCACAGTTATTTTAAAAAGTAATTTTGTTGTTAATCATTACAGCTTATTAAGAAGTTTCGCAAATAAATAATTATTATGGTTATATTAAGAGTTAAATTTTATGAATCTTTACACGTAAGGTATAATTTTCTATAGACCTTTGTTGAAAGGTGACCAAACAAAAAGAACAACCAAAATAAATTTTCGTTTACAATTTATACTGATTTATTGGGTAATATAATTTTCACAGCCTGGCAGCACTCATTTAAGCGCTACCAACATTACAGCGAAGGGACTTCTTTGATGAAACGCACTATACCTACCTATCAAAAAATAAATCGGAAAACTGACACCCTGACACTGACGTGATGATCTATCAAGTCCTGTGACTACAAATATTATTATTTTTTCGATTTCTTTACTGTAACTTACACTTACTGTAATTTACAGAAGGGTTATTCACCTTCTGTAAATTACAGTTTTTTAAAATATAACTGCCTTAGTTTTCACAGGTGTCAGTATTTCCGATTTATTTTTTGATAGGTATCTACTTATAATTTGAAACGTACCTACATGACAGAGATTTGTTTTTATTTTTCTTATAACTGTCACGACTATTGTATAGATAGGTAATATGTATATCACCTGTTTCCGGCTTGACGTTGATTTTTGGGACAGCCTGTATAAGAAAATTCCACAAATACTGTGAGTGACGCCACAGACGCGCGGTCGGCGGCGACAACAACGGGGTGCGCGCACCCCGCACCCCGGCCGCCGGCTCCAGTGACTCGCTGCGAGCGTTCCGAGCGGTCTGCGAGCGAGCGCTGCTGGACCAGCAAGCGCAGATCTCTCGCGTCGCTCAGCTGTGCGAGCGCCTGTCCGAGCGCCCCCCTCCCCGCCGCAAGTCGGACCGCTCCGTCACGGACACCAGCGAGGTCAGCTCCAGCAGCCGCAGCTCGCGCGACCAGCGCCGCAAGGACAAACACCGGGTAACCAAGGACCTAGTTAATGTAGCCTATTCAGGATCACTACGAAATGTACGGGAAAACCTTTTTGCGGTTAGTGGCTTTTCTAGTAGTTACTCTAACTTTAGTTAGTCTAGATTCTAGAAATATTTTGATTGTCATTCGAAACTGCACCGATTGGCATCATAAAAATTAAACGTGAGAAAAAGTACATTGTTACTCTAGGGGTAAAGTAAGTTATTTAGTCCCTCGAACTATTAGCGCCCTCGCTACGCTCGGGCGCCAAACCCCGTCTCGGGACTAAATAAGTCTTTAACCCGAGGTAAACACTGTGCTTTTCATTACGAATACCTAAAAGGAAAGTAAAAATAAAAACATGAGTTAGCTAAAGAAAAAATGAGCCTCTTCTCTTATGAAATCAGGCATTAAATCCATATCTGATCATGTATGATCTTTCCGAGTATGAGTAATGAAAAAATATTTTTCTAGCTGATTGTACCATGTTTTCAAAATCTATGAATGCAGTTAACATTTAGATACTTGAAAAATTAAGGACAGTCTCCTCAGAACGGTTTCCTTTCGCTACAACGGTTATGTTTTTACCTGCCCTTACTGCCCCGACTAATAAATCTACCTACTTATCTGTGAAGAGCGTACTAGAACGTTTTTCAAAGTTTACTCTTCACCCTTCCAAGTTGATTTTTTTGTGGCGTGGAGTCCAAACTTGCAGAGTACCTAGTTACATCCAATAGGTATCTAGGTTCATATTGACTCTTTTGTATGTACCTAAGCTGATTCATCTGCAATATCCGAGGCATCGCAGATGCGTTCCAACCACAGAGCCATAACTAGTTTGTTGAAGCATGGCGATAGCGGTCGTTACCAGTGAGTCGTTGACTTTAACTGGCATACTAAAACGCAACTATAGGGTGCATCCCTAGCCCCAGGACCCGATGGCTTACCTGGGAAAGCCTGGGTCCTGGCCTCGAAGGCTCTCGGGCCTCGACTAAGGGGGCACCTAAGCGCATGCATGGAGTGGGGCCAGTTCCCAATTCGTTGGATGACGGGGAAACTGGTCCTCATCAAGAAGCCGGGGCGCCCAGCGGACTCTCCGTCCGCTTACCGGCCCATCGTGCTGCTCGACGAGGTGGGCAAGCTCTTTGAAAGAGTCATTGCAGACCGCCTCGTCGGGCGGCTGGTGCGGGTGGAGCCGGATTTGTCGGAGAGCCAGTTTGGCTTTTGCAAGGGGCGCTCTACGGTGGACGTCATCATGCGCGTGCGGGCCCTCACGACGGGGAATGCTGTGTCCCGGTGTGGGGTCGTCTTGGCAGTGTCTCTAGACATCGCCAATGCCTTCAATACCCTGCCCTGCATTTGCATCAGGGAGGCACTCCGGTATCACCGGATGCCGACCTACCTCTGTCGTGTGGTCGAGGCCTATTAGATGGACAGGGCCGTCATCTACCCCGGTCACCAGGGAGTATGGAAGCGGCAAGAGATGTCGTGCGGTAGTGATGTCGTGATATAGATGTCGCGCACAAGTCCGAGGCCATGTGTTTTCATGGTCCTCGGAATACGCCACCGTCGGGTTCCCAAATAACGGTAGGAGGGGTTCACATCGGCGTCGAGTCGACGATGAAGTACCTGGAGCTCGTCCTCGACAGCCGGTGGAACTTCGTGGAGCATTTCTGATGTTTGGCTCCCAGACTGGAAATGGCCGGGAACTAATAACCGTACCGAACTAATAAACCGGTCTAATTGAACACTAAATGTAATATACATACCTAAAATGCATAGAATAATGCAATGTGTCAGCGTCAATGCACTGCCAAATGTAGGTCACGTCCAAAGTGCAAATACGCGAGCCTACTGGCTAACTTATCGGAATAAAAATATTTTAAGACCCCTGATTATAGTAGGAACTTCCCCGGACGAGCTCCTGCTCCCAGGTTTACTACCGGAAGCTCCACAAAACACCCATGTTCTGTGCAGACAGACGAGTGCAAGACATACAAGATAATAATGAACAAGCTGGACGAGCTGAATCGGTTGTTCGCGGCGCGCGCGCTCTCGCCGCCCCCCGCCGCGCGCTCGCCGGCCCTCGCGCCGCGCCGGCTGCCCGTCAGCTCGGGCTCCGTGTCCGTGTCCGACAAGCTGGTCGCCACCGAGCCCGAAGTCGCCGAGCGCCCGCGCGAGCTGCAGGTCGCGCTCAACGCCGTCACGGTAACTTGCTAAACTGTAACTAATAAAATAACGAATGTACCTTAATTACTAATATTCTAAATTATTGCCTAATTTTATGAACGTAAACAAAGCAAAAAGAGTATGTAAGTACTCGTGTAGGTAAGGCTCGTGGCAGGTGGCGTTCTGTCTACCCACATGGGAAGATAGCGTGATTTTATGCATACAGGGTGTCAGGGACTCCCACGTCGTCGCGCAACCTGCTGCCATGGGTTCAATAGATGATTCAGAACACCTCTGCGGAGTGGAAATTTTTCATCGTTTATTTGTTTTCACCGCCGCTCTATATAATGCTAAGTCTGATCCTGTACTTAGGATCGTGATTAGACATAGTGTCCGTAGACTGTGGACACAGAATTAGGATTCGGGTAAACTAGAGATATAACGTCCACTGACTATGTAACAATGACTAGTGTGGAGTCCACACTGGTCATCCACACTCGCAGCTCTACCTCGGTCAGCTCCGGAGCATCGTCGTCGTCGTCGGCGGTGTGGTCCGCATCGAGCACCGCAGTAGGCGGAGCCATGGGAGGGGAGATATATTCCCCTCTAGAAGGGAACAGAGCGCTCACCACGTCCTCCACGAGCTAGGGCCGGAGACTCTGCGTCAGTGGGGGAGCCCATGGGCGGAGCTTCTCTCGCACCATTTTAAAGGGGCGTCCCCATGGGTCCCTGTTCAGAGTCTCCAGCGACTTCTCGCGGGCCAGTCCTCTGGCCCGCAGGATCTCCGCTTGGAGGGCGGTCTTCGCCACTCTGTACCCCTCGTATAGCTCCGCCTGAATGACTTCCGTATCCGGAGGAGAATACGGAGCCTGCGGTGCTTGGTGTACTGGCGTCGAGCAGCGACGGTCGCACTGCGCAGAGTCGTCAGCTCCGGCGTACACCAGCACACCTGGTGCAGGGCGCGTCCGGGCTGGGTCCGGGGCATTGCCACGTCACATATTTCGGACATGGCCTCCCGGAACCACTCCGCCTCGACGTTGATGTTAGCAGGCCTATCCGGTGATGACACCCAGGCCTGCACGATCGACGTTTCCAGGAGGAGCACCCCGCTGGCTGCAGTAGATTTTTTCCTGCGGCCCGAGGTCCACTCGTCAGAGGACGACCCCTGGCCCTCCCCTGATTTCGGGCACTTCTGGAACAACCTTCGGTTCCTCCCAGCAGCCCCCACTCCCTACACTTCGCGCTCCAATTTCAAAACTCAAATTAACTTTGTATTTCTGAAAAAATTGTTGTTCGCACTAGAGACTAATTTAGCTCCCCATTAGTCAAGCTGTCAACCTCCCTCACGGTGCACCGGCGCCGTTTGGAGGTATGAGGTGATTTTTTATAGAGGTTTTCTTCCTCGCGGCCCGGGCGGTTAAGCCAAGACCCTCGACCCCCGTCAAAAGTCTGAGACATGACCTTGACAATTTTTAGGGCTACGAGACGAAGAAAAAAAAAGAACGACGGTAGTATGAGAAGACTACCTCCTGCCTGCCCAACGGCAGGGTTAGTGCACATCGAGCCCACTCTTGCTCTTCCGCTGTACGTCTCTGCATAGAGCGCAGAGGGACATACGTTGCAGCGTTCCTCCGACTGGATTGCATACGGGCAACGCAGTGCCCAATGGGGAGTCATTGCCTGCACCCCAGGTTGTACCGTCCCGGAGACTGGCCGTCCCCCCGGACGTATACACAAGGGAACTTCAGCCCACGGGCACACGGGGACGTTTCCTGTCCTGGCAGCTTAATTTTGTTATTTCGCTCTTTATTCTTAGCATATTTTTTCTATATTGCATTTTGCGCTGTCTATAAAGACTTTCAAATCCATTTTAGTTTCTATTTCACTAGCCATCAAGAATCTAATATTTGCAACATTGTCTGTCATCACTTCAAGTGGGGAGCACTGAACCACACACACAAATGAAGTTTAACGTAACATTTAAGTAATTTTGCCAGGAGCTCTCAGCATAAACATTTTCTGTCGTAGGTTAGCATAATAGGCTTAAAAAAATATCAATACACACTTAAATTGCCCGTTTGCACGTATAAAACCAGTGTCGATGAGCTTAGGTCTAACCTTTTATTTATAACAAATCTTTCGAAATTTATAACTGGTAAAACATCTTTCTTGATCAGAGATAATACAGAATGAGGCTCCAATAATGTTACACTACGAGTATTAGTCACGGCGTGTGCGTTACTTTTGTGATTCTGTTAATGTTTTCATAAAATAATAAAATGAAACAGTGAAGTCATTTCATCATCTGCCTAGCCTTCTCCTGCCTTTGTTAGGCCGAGACCCCAACAGGGTTGTTGGTGTCGGCCTCCAGTCCAACGGATGCAGATAAACAATGTAGCCATTTATTAAAACAACATCATCATCATCTTTCATGTAATTTTTCGCAATGAGTTTGCCAGTTAAATTAATTTTAACATAAAACCTAATATTTTAATTTGTTGTAAAGTAAGTTGCAATAATGTGCTCAATTTGTGTTAATGCGAAAGCAACACTTTTTCTTGTAAACTTTTCAATTACTGTAAATTACAGCAAGCTTACAATAATAAAAACAAATCAAATTTTTCTTTATGTGTATGTGCTTGACTTGAGTCTTTGCTTAGGGTTCCTGATATATTGAGCCTAAAGGTGGCCAGGGCTGCCTCCTCCCGCACGATGATGTGTGTAATATATTTATGAAAACATCATGTACGTAAGGAAAAATTTAAATCTTTTCAGTAAAAGAGGTGAAAGATACAACTATAGGACTAGAAATAGGGACCAATCAGTTCAACCAGGTATCAGACTGGCTAAAGTAGACTCATCCTTCATGGGGTACCTACTGTTTAAAACTTTTAAAACTTTTTTAACTCCCCACATACTCCAACTGAATGAAACGAAATTTAAATCTTGTATAAAACGCACACTATACAGCCAAGCAT
Organism: Brachylomia viminalis; assembly: GCA_937001585.2. Lineage (NCBI taxonomy): Eukaryota > Metazoa > Arthropoda > Insecta > Lepidoptera > Noctuidae > Brachylomia > Brachylomia viminalis. The sequence continues at coordinate 477,800 of OW443321.2, read as the reverse complement.
ATTATAAGTTGTGGGATTATATCGCTGACAAAAATGCTTGGCTCAGGGCTGGTCCTGCTCCACAAGGGCGCGTAAACTAATTAATTAGCATTCGAAAATAATGTTGGAGCTGATGAAGATTGTACAACCTATCTTTGCATTGTATACATTCAATCTCTTAGTCTTGTATAATTGCATAGCACATGTGTGAGCACTATGTACCCACTATAAATTAAGCTTAGGTACTGGGTTCGTCTTTCATTGACTTGAATGTGCCCTGGCGGCTGAGAGTAAGTCATGCTCACTCAAATGTGTCGCTGGTGGTGGCGTGTGTATTGAATCATTGAGTTCTCTTCAAAATGGTTGAGCTGAAGGGTGCTGATCCATACGTCATGTTCGTGAACGGGTGCCGTCAGTAGGCACTGGTCATTTCTTAGCTGCCACGGCTTATTTTAATTCCTTAATTGTTTTTATCTTTTTATTACGGACGCTTTTAACGTGCACGTGTTTCTACATCGTTCTCACATGTATAATTACAACAGGAATGATGTAACCACTTTTTTGTAACAATATTATGATTTAAAAGAGTGTCGATGGAGCTTGCCCGTTCTTCTCCATAGGTACCACTACGCTTTAGAATGGGCAACTAGCTTCATCTTTCTGACTGACCGACTCCTTGCCTTGACAATTTAAAAGTGCCTGTTATTGGTTTATTTGAAATCAATGCTTTGAGTTTGAGTTTTGTAGTGATGTAGTATGTGTGTTTTGCCCAATTCAGCTGTTTGTCCAAATAGAGCCCTAGGTATTTGGTTTCGGTCGCCCAGGTATGTGTAGTGTCGTCTGTTTCCTCTTTTATGTGAAGAAAAGCAGTTTAGTTTTTGCAGGGTACACTGATAGCTGGTGTTTATTGCACCAGTCCTCTACTATTTGCAGGGCTTGCCGCATGAGGTTGCATAAGGTATTTTCGTGGGTGCCATTTATTATTATACTTATAACATCGGCGTGGCCTACGGTGAAGTAGTCTTTGTCATTCTAGTGTTTTGATGAGGCTGTCTAGGTTATGCCAGGTTTCGTAGAAGCGGCGAGTGGACGCCCCCCCCCCCCCCGTCCCCCCCTGCGCCCCGGCCCCATTGCGGGCAGACCTTCGCAACTTGGCCCTTGTATTGTCATTCACTGTGACTTGTACCTACAGCTCTCAGTTTGAGCATATTGGCGATCCACCCGCTCGAGAGTCGAGTCTATGCTGTATCTGTCGAGGGCCATGTTGATGCTCTTAAACGTGATTTTGTCAAAGGCGCCCTCGATGTGAATGAAGGCGGCCAGTGCTGAGTATTTGTGGTCCCCTACGCATTCAATTTCTGATACCAAGCTGTACTGCTGTAATTACGTGCTGCACTTTTTAGGAACCAGTTGTAGTTTTCATAACCAACGAAAAATTTCTACGCAGTGGGGTCCAGAATCATGCACATGCATCCATAGTGACAGGTTGTGCGTCAATGTCTCTGCCACCCTGTATAGTATTCGTAATCTGTGGCGCAGACACGCGGCGGAGCGACGTACGGCGCATGCGGCTCGTGCGGGGCCGGGGCGGGAGGGGCGGGGGGGGCGGCGGGGGCGGGGGGCAGCTCGCGGCTGGCGGGGCTGCGCGCCGTCACCAACACCTGCGCGCTCGACATCGCACCGCGAGAAGCCCTGCCCCGACACAACATTGTCACCGAGAGGTACCCACTCCTTATGTTATTGATAAACAAGCCATGGCCCACCTGATGATTAGTGTTTACCGCCGCCTATCGAATTGTGGTGACATCTACCCCGCCACATACGAACTGCGATTTGTAACGTATCCTACATCGGGAAAGCAAAGTTTACCGCGTAATCTGCATATAATACACACAACACCCACCTGTTAGGAGGATGGAGGATGAGTGAATTTCTACCCTGTTTATCATACCTCTAGAGTAGTCTAGAGGCATAGGCAATACCAGAGGCATCACAGATGCGTTGCTACCCCAGAGACAAAGCTTTAATGTCTCCAGTTCTTATAATTACGCCGGCAGCTTCACGACGATGGACATAATGTGTGGTGGGAATACTTCCCGGACAGCTCCTTCACAGTGCTCTACTACTGTTTACCTTTAGATCGTAGACAATACGAGAGTAACGTTTGATTGATGGCTACAGTGTGGTGCAGTGCGATAGCCGCGCGGGCACGGGTTCCAGCGGCGGCGACCCACACTGCGGCTTCGACCTCGACGACCCCGTGCATGTGAGTGCGGCACACTCCTATTCATCAACATCCAGTGCGAATGTGGTGCTCCTGAACAGACTATGTCCCATCTTCTAGCGTCCCAAATGTCCGTTCCTCTGCATCCTCGACGATCTAAGCAACGCCTCTGATGCTGCAATAAACGTGGCCCCTTAATGGGCACAAACAGTATAAGCAATATAGATTTACGTACCATCTAAAAGAAAAGAAGAACAAGACTCCTTCTGTAACACTCGTCCTTAGCCGTAAATGCGTGTATCCTAAGCGACACACACGAGCTGCAAAGAGCCTTCAACAGCTCCTAGCCTCTCGTGACACATGCATCTACGCATCAAAATAGTGTTAGCCCCTCGTGACGCATGTATCTACGCATCATAATGGCGTTAGCCCCTCGTGAGGCATGTATCTACGCATCATAATGGCGTTAGCCCCTCGTGAGGCATTTATCTACGCATCATAATGGCGTTAGCCCCTCGTGAGGCATGTATCTACGCATCATAATGGCGTTAGCCCCTCGTGAGGCATGTATCTACGCATCAAAATAGTGTTAGCCCCTCGTGACACATGTATCTACGCATCATAATGGCGTTAGCCCCTCGTGAGGCATGTATCTACGCCTCATAATGGCGTTAGCCCCTCGTGAGGCATGTATCTACGCATCATAATGGCGTTAGCCCCTCGTGAGGCATGTATCTACGCATCATAATGGCGTTAGCCCCTCGTGAGGCATCTATCTACGCACCATAATGGCGTTAGCCCCTATCGACGCATGCATCTACGCTAGTTGAACCGTATGTTGAAAACACATCAGTATAGTTATCCTTAATCCTTATACGAACTGAATCGATTGGCATCATAAAAATATTAAGTAAGAACTGACGTTTACAATCACAGAATCATGTGGTAATTATTAAAAAACTTTGTAGCTACAATGGTTGAGGTACCTGCCCTTACTGCCCCGTCTCAAGAACGTTTTCCTGTAGCTACAATGGTTGAGGTACCTGCCCTCACTGCCCCGTCTCAAGAACGTTTTCCTGTAGCTACAATGGTTGAGGTACCTGCCCTTACTGCCCCGTCTCAAGAACGTTTTCCTGCAGCTACAATGGTTGAGGTACCTGCCCTTACTGCCCCGTCTCAAGAACGTTTTCCTGTAGCTACAATGGTTGAGGTACCTGCCCTTACAGCCTCGTCTCAAGAACGTTTTCCTGTAGCTACAATGGTTGAGGTACCTGCCCTTAGTGCCCCGTCTCAAGGACGTTTTCCTATAGCTACAATGGTTGAGGTACCTGCCCTTACTGCCCCGTCTCAAGAACGTTTTCCTGTAGCTATAATGGTTGAGGTACCTGCCCTTACTGCCCCGTCTCAAGAACGTTTTCCTGTAGCTACAATGGTTGAGGTACCTGCCCTTACTGCCCCGTCTCAAGAACGTTTTCCTGTAGCTACAATGGTTGAGGTACCTGCCCTTACTGCCCCGTCTCAAGAACGTTTTCCTGTAGCTATAATGGTTGAGGTACCTGCCCTTACTGCCCCGTCTCAAGAACGTTTTCCTGTAGCTACAATGGTTGAGGTACCTGCCCTTACTGCCCCGTCTCAAGAACGTTTTCCTGTAGCTACAATGGTTGAGGTACCTGCCCTTACTGCCCCGTCTCAAGAACGTTTTCCTGTAGCTATAATGGTTGAGGTACCTGCCCTTACTGCCCCGTCTCAAGAACGTTTTCCTGTAGCTACAATGGTTGAGGTACCTGCCCTTACTGCCCCGTCTCAAGAACGTTTTCCTGTAGCTACAATGGTTGAGGTACCTGCCCTTAGTGCCCCGTCTCAAGAACGTTTTCCTATAGCTACAATGGTTGAGGTACCTGCCCTTACAGCCCCGTCTCAAGAACGTTTTCCTGGAGCTACAATGGTTGAGGTACCTGCCCTTACAGCCCCGTCTCAAAAATCCACCTGTATCATTAATTATTCAGTTGTACTCGCAAGCGAAACGGTTGCAAGCTATGTCAGCGACGACGCGGCGTGCCCGCAGCGTAGATCCCTCCACGCAGCGCTTCGAGCCCTTCGAGCCCAACAAGCATTCGCAGCGCTCGCAGCGAGCACACTCGCATGCGCGCGGTCGCGCCGAGCGCCCGCGCGAGCCCACCCTCTGCTCGCTCTGCCGCGGCTACTGGCGCTCGCTTACGCACTACCTTGCCGCGCAGATCTTCTGCTGCCCCGATGCCACCGTGCGCTGATGTGTGATTGTTTTAATTATGCTGTATCAATTATATCATACTTCTGAACTAACTTGCCGTATTATTTTATTACACTAAAGCTACGGTTTCCTTGAAAAGCGGTGGCCGCAAATAACGGCCGCAGTGACGGCTGTCATGAAAATGATGACAGTGGCAAAGATTTAAATCGTTAGATACTGCCGCGTCAAAAGATAGTCGTGTTTCTGTTTCGTTTTGACACATCTGACCCAATGACGCAGTGACTTGACTTGATTGTCATGGAAACGCTATATAATATAATATATAAAATAATAATTCTTTATTGATACAAATCTTTACTATACGCTTATTATCGAACAAAGTTCACAACATTTAAGGCGTACAAAAGTTGAAACCCTGACTCCTAACCTGTGACTTAGGAGTCAGTGTTCTACTGCCACTTGGACACAATATACCTATGGAACTTGAGAGCTGGTGAGCTGATAATTATTTGAAAGATGTTAAAAACTAATTTAAAAAAACGTAAAATATTTAACAAAAAAAACTTAAATTTAAAGTGTTACATGTATAGAATATAAAATGACTGTGTGGTGGATTCTGTATGTGTGTATGGAACACGTATGGAACGTGAGCTCACTCAGCTCACTCTTCTCAGTATGAATACTTTTTCGAGTGAGTAAGTACAATGAGGGCAAATCTAGCGATTTAAATCTTTGGGAAGCGGGGTTAGACTTTACGGTGTCAAAACGCTCTCTAGGAAAACACAAAAATCAAAATCAAAAGTCATTTATTCAAACTAGGCTGAGAATCAGCACTTTTTGAACGTCAAAATTACATAAGACGTGCATAAGACCGTCCCTCAAAACGCCCGCCCTTCACCACTTCCTAGTGCTTTAAATGGGAAGAAGTGGCGCAACAAACTCCCCAGCAGCACTGCTGTCTGTTCAGTTAGAAGAACTGGATTCTATACAGTAGTAGGTAAGTAATTATCATTACGAAACACGATTCATTAAATAAAATTATTTGCCATATGTCTAGCATACGCCAATATTGAAAACCAATCTCAAGCAGAAAAAAATTATACAAATATAAAAACGTAAACAGAACTTAACACGTTCATTGCCAAGGCAAAATGCTGAACTTACATAGATGGCCAAATTAAAAAAAACAATGAATGTGTTTTTTATTGTGCCAGTAATGCTTATAAATAAGGAATCTACCATTATATAATATATAAGTTCATAAATATATGTGTATATTTTCATCACGCGAAGACGTGTGATCGGCCATACGGGACGCATTTATTATATACATATTGCCCACATGGCCGGTAACGCGAATTCGCGTTATTTGTATTTCCAAGGCAAAATAGGCTTTTATTAGTAAAAAAAATATTCAATATGCATTTTGTAATAAACTTTTATTAGAGATCAAAATCACTTCTTATAATAATGTAGAAACATGTAACTTATAGGTAACAATGAACTTATAGACTAAGAAAAAAAATTACACTTTGGTAAGTAGGTGTTTTTACTTATTAGAAAAACCAGCAAACTTGTGCAGGTCAAAAAAACAACACAAAACGGGGGGGAATCAGGGCATTGCTTACATTCCATAGTAGTATTCACCCTTTTTTAATTGAATAACAATTTAGACAATCCTTTCTGGCCGTTACAGTAGCTTTTCTACCAATACTGAAAAAAAATTCAAGATGGGTACCTGCAGGCCACGCCCACAAATAGATAGGTAATTTCCTTCCCTAGTGGCCAAAACAAATACCAGAATCCAAAACGCTGCGGCCGCTATTTTGTGGCTTATACATAATTGTAAGGCACCACCACGCGAGGTCGCGTGAACAGCCACAGCGTAATAGGCCGCTTCGCGCGAAGTCGCGTGACGTGGCAATGAACGTGTTAATACATAATAAAAGCCTCCAGGCATAAAGGGCGTGCCCGCTTACATTTGCAATGTTGCATTATGTTTATATATGTAGCTGTGACTTGAAGTCACAAATGATTAACTAGGACCTTCGAAGTAAAATAAAGAAACAGTTAATTTCTAATAACAATAACAAAACCATAGTCAGCGAGATGACCTGTCACCACAAGCAGCACCCGTTCACGAGCAAAACGCAAAGATCAGCCATTACCCCCCTCGCCATATTTGAGGGAAGGAGGCAACCCGACCCCCGAAACTACCACATGCATTGACATCTAAGGGAGCATGACGAACTTGCTGCCGGTTCCTCAAAAGCATAATATGATCAATTGTCGAGATCGCTAGCTAACCATATATTGCAATACAACTCATTAAAAAAACAACATTGAAATGAGTAGATTAAGTCGATAATAAATAAAAGTTAAATTAAACCAAATTGACTAATATAGTCAAATAAAATAAACCTAAAACTAAATAGGTATCTTTGATCTATGATAAAACTAAATAATGGCTGCAAATCAGTCTACCAAAATAATAACTGTTCTGGAAAAGCAGTTGTATGACTGTTACATCCAGGAGAAAACGGACAGAGAAAACCTGCAACAAATGGTACGTCAACTGAACGGCCATATACAAAGCTTGCAGGAACAAGTCCTCACAAGATCTACAAGGTCAATTAGAATGCTTAAATGCGTAAGATAAAGTAGAATAAACAGGTCAGTGAGACCATAACAGCTGCTCAGCCTACTAAAAGCGACGTTGGGTACTGGACGAAGGAGGATGAACTCGCCAAAGAGACTGAATGGGCGAAAAGCAGGATGAAAAGGAAGTTAAAAAAAAAACAACACAATTGAACACCATCCTTACTCCACCACCAGTACAACAAGCTAGAACTAGCGTTCAGCAGCAGCAACTCAACAACAAAGAGAACGCAACCACAAAAAAAAGTCTAGCACCGCCTCCAATCGTAGTGGACGGTGTTAAGAATTAACATCGGGTAGTACATCAGACCCTACTAATTATAGACCTATATCAGTGCTACCTACCTTTAGTAAAATTTTTGAAAAGCTTATTCTAAATCAAATGCAAAGATTTTTTAACGTACATAAATTACTGCATAACAAACAGTTCGGTTTTACAAGGGGTCGTTCAACTACCGATGCCGGAGTTGAACTTTTAGGGCATGTGTATAATGCATGGGAGGACAAATGCGATGCGTTGGGTATCTTTTGAGATTTGTCCAAGGCATTCGATTGTGTTCTTCATGAAACATTAATCAGGAAACTGCACCACTACGGAATCCGTAGCACCTCTCTGGATCTTCTTACTTCTTACTTAAGTGATAGAATTCAGAGAGTTGATGTTAACGGAAAAAGATCACCCGGATCGGTAGTAAGAATGGGGGTCCCTCAAGGCTCAATTCTTGGTCCATTTTTATTTCTTATTTATATAAATGACTTGCCTTACCTCATAAAAGATAAACATGATATAGTGTTGTTTGCAGACGACACTTCACTTTTATTTAAACTCAAACGTCAGCAGCTGGTTACTGACAATGTAAATAGCGCCCTCGCAAAAGTAGTTAACTGGTTTAACGTTAATAACCTTCTTCTTAACGAGAAAAAGACTAAATGTATTAAGTTTACGTTACCACATGTTAGACAGGTAGAAACAAGTGTTCTCATAAAGGGGGAAGAGTTGAAACCCGAAAATACCACAGTATTCTTAGGCAAAACTTTAGACGCCAAGCTGCAATGGGGCCCCCATATAGATAAAATGTCAAAAAAGCTTAGCTCTGCAGCATACGCTGTTAGAAAAATTCGTGGTTTAACAGATTTAGAGACAGCCCGTTTAGTATACTTTAGTTATTTTCATAGTGTAATGTCGTACGGTATTCTGCTGTGGGGAAATGCCGCCGATATTCAGACGATTTTTGTTTTACAAAAAAGGGCAATTCGTTCAATTTATAAATTAAGTCCCAGACACTCCCTCAGAGAAAAATTTAAAGAGATTAATATAATGACTGTGCCTTCTCATTATATTTATGAAAATCTTTTATATGCACATAAAAATATTAATCTGTTTAAAAAATATAGTGATATCCATAGTATAAATACTAGGAACAAACACAAATTTGTTGTTCCTACAACCAGGCTCAAGAAAATAGCTCAAGAAAACTTCCTAGCCACATTCAAGAACTAAGCCTTAATAAATTCAAATCTTTTATAAAAAGGAAACTATGCCAGAAAGCCTATTATACTGTCAAATACTTTATTGAGGACAAAAAGGCTTGGGAGTGAGCTGTTCCAATAAAACACAGGGAACGTTGATTTATTTTTTTGTTTTTTTTTGCTAACTATTGTACTTTTAATCTTTGCTATAAGTATCTATAACGTTTTACATATACAATGACATGAATATTTACTGTATAAAGTATTATATTATTTTAATTGTTGTGAATGGGAGGACTATGTGGGTCATTGTTCCAGTTTGAATCATGTTCTGGCAGTTTGAGTAGTTTATGTGGCCTACCCAAATGTCCTTTCTTTGGTATTGTTCGTCGAATCGTTGAGCTCCTTAAGTTCTGAGTCGAGCTGCACGGTTACTGACAAATGCGTGCACTGTCTGGACAGGTCCACTCAATCTGTGTGGTACTTTTCTCAAAAGTCCATTTCAGACACCAATCTGCATGGTCCTCAATGATTATGTCCGGATTTTATATACACATTGACATTAATGAATTTTATATACATATACTATGACAAGAGTATTTACTTTGTAAAGTATTATGCTATTATTTTAACTATTGTGAATGTGAGAACTATGTTGGTCATTGCTTTTTTTTTGTATTTTTACTCTTAGTGTAATCATGATCTGGCAGTTTGAGTAATTTATGCGGCCTACTGAAATGTCCTTTCTTTGGTATTGTTCGTCGAATCGTTGAGCTCCTTGAGTCTAAGTTGAGCTGCACGATTGCTGACAATTGCGTGCACTGACTGGACAGGTCCACTCAATCTGTGTGGTTCTTTCCTCAAAAGACCATTTCAGACACCGATCTACATAGCCTTCACATGATCTGACCAAGATTCTGTCTGGACTTTAAAAGAGACTGTGACCTCTGAGTTTGTTTCGGCCTTTCTTCTCAGAGTAGTCAGATAGGAAACGCCGACCTCATCTAGTTTAAAAAAAAATATGATTGACGTGTAAAAGTGTTTGTAAAAACCTACTTACAGAAATAAAGTCATTTATCATTTATCATAACAAACTTTCTACGACTTTTTGACTGAATCTCAGTTAGTAGAAACACTTAGCGCCAAAATCTTAAGCGGTAGGTAATAGTGTAAAAATAAATGCCAAAACTGAAGAATGTTAAGCGGTCTCTACACTATGGATCTGTACAACACAAATTTTATATCGTTCAATTGTTAAAGTATAAAACGATCAGTCGAAGGGGTCAAAGAACTGTGCGATTTCGTTGATATTATTGCATTACAAGAGACGTGGCTCGTGCCTTATGATTTACCGTTCCTTGATACAATTCATGCAGACTTTGGGAGTACTGGTACATCTGCAGTAGATACAGCAGCTGGCATATTGAGAGGCAGGCCGTCCGGTGGAGTTGCGCTGCTATGGCGTAAATCAGTTTTTCAAAGTGTGTCAGTGATATCCTGTACAAATCCGCGAATATCAGCAATATGTGTTACGATTAATGATTGCTATGTGTTAATGCTTAGTGTATACGTGCCCGTCGACTGTACTGAGAACTTACCCGAGTTTACAGATTGCTTAGGGGCTATTAGTGCTATAATAGAGGATAGTACTTAATGTCGATTCAGTGTTTGTGTTGGGTGATTTTAATGCACATTCTGGTGAGCGCTTTTGCGAGGAGCTCCTGAACTTTTCATGCGAGCAAAATTTGATCTGTGCACATATGAAACACCTTAACTCAGATACTTTTACATTTATTAGTGATGCACATGATTGTGAAAGGTGGTTAGACCATTGTGTTGTTACCATTGACTTATAATCCTATCTCAATGGTTGTTACCCAGGCAGCCGCCATGAGTATTTCAGATATCTATGTAAAACATGATATATATTGGTCTGATCACTATCCACTAGTCATTAAGTGTAATCTGAATGTGATATTGCATAAAACAGAAGTTAAAACCCCACCACTTAATAAAATATGTTGGGGGGATAGAAAAGGATCTCAGGTTATTATATACCATGATATATGTAATTCAAAGTTAAAATGTATTGACTTTCCGATGGAGTTTCAATATTGTAGTGATAAACATTGTGATATATATAGCCATAAGCAAATAATAGATAAGATGTATTTAAATGTAGTAGATATTTTATGTGAAGCGGCTCGTGCCTCACATGTTTCAAATAAAAGTATTTGTAAAAAGCTGTTAGCAGGATGGAATAAGCATGTATCCGACGTCTATAGGAATGCTAGGCTTAAGTTCAGAATATGGGTATCCAGTGGTAGACCAAGGCATACTGATACATATAGTGAGATGTTACAGGCACGTAAAGAGTTCAAGAGTAGATTAAAGTCGTGTCAAAATAACCAGGATCAAATCAAAATGGACGTAATAGCCAAGCACCATGCTCAGCTCAGCTCAGCTCAGCTCAGCTCAGTCAGTCAGTCAGTCATTTCAGCGCATTTTAGTCAGATTTTAAGAAATTTTGGAAATGTACCAATAATGCCAATACTAAGCCTAGTATTCCTGTAGGTATCGAGGGTATCTCTAGTGCAAAAGGGATAGCCAACATGTTTAGGGAATATTACTCCATTAAGTCTCCGCTGGGTCCGCCATGTCGGGAGTTTGATGCCTGTCATACAGATATTTCAACGATCATTCTTGCAAAAGATGTCAAAATTGAAAAGATTAAGAAATATGACAGGTGGAAAATCTCCCGGCCATGACGAACATCTCGACTCAGTGTCGAACATCTGAGAAATGCTGGTATCCATCTACCTCGAGTGCTTTCCATGATTTTTAATCTGTGCGTAAGCCACACATACCTTCCTCACGGACTGATGCAGTCTCTGGTGGTGCCTATACCCAAGAGCAGGACAGGAGATATGGCGGACAAGACCAATTATAGGCCAATTTCTTTGGCGACAATTACTGCCAAGGTACTCAGCAGTGCCAGTGCCAGTGGCCTCTGCCAGTGTGCTCAACTCACATTTCTCCCAACATATTAATTTGCACGACGCCCAGTTCGGGTTCCGGCCTGGGTTGTCCACAGAAACTGCAATATTTAGTTTGAAGCCAAGTATTATACGGATAGACATACTCCTGTGTATGCCTGTTTCCTGGATCTCAGTAAGGCCTTTGATCTAGTGGCATATGACGTTCTGTGGCAGAAGTTAGCAGGGACCGGGGTGCCATCGGAGTTATCATCACTCCTGAGGTATTGGTATCTCAACCAGGAGAACCGTGTGAAATGGGCGGGTGAACTTTCGGATACGAGCAGGTTGGAGTGTGGGGTGCGACAGGGAGGGTTGAGCTCACCCTTGCTCTTCAACCTGTACGTAAACGGCTTGATTGAGGAGCTCAGTGGCATACATGTCGGATGCTATGTGGACGGTGTTTGTTGCAACAATTTCAGTTACGCGGACGACATGGTGCTGCTGGCCCCCTCAATCGGAGCTCTCCGAAAGCTACTCGCAGTTTGTGAGTCTTTTGTAGCTTCACACGGTCTCATGTATAATATAAAGAAATCTGTTTATATGGTTTTTAAATCAGGTCCCAAGACTCCACCTGTACAACCACTTATTATGAATGGTGAATCTTTAAACAGAGTATACAAGTTTAAGTATCTCGGGCACTGGGTGACCGATGATTTAAAAGATGATTTTGATATAGAGAGGGAACGCAGAGCGTTGTCAGTTCGGGCGAATATGTTGGCGCGCAGATTCTCCCGGTGTACAGACGCAGTCAAAATTACCTTATTTAATGCGTATTGCACCTCACTGTACACGGGGAGTCTGTGGGCTAACTACACGCAACGAGCGTACAATGCTCTGCGGGTCCAATTTAATAATGCGTTCAAGGCGCTGTTGCGGCTTCCATGTTTCTGTAGCACATCACTCATCAGCAATGTTTGCTGATGCACACACAGATGGCTTTACAGCTTTATGGCGCAAAAAGACCGCATCATTCATTAGTCGGTTGCGTGTAAGTCGCCACAGCATCTTGAGTGCCATTGCTGCTAGGCACGATTGTCCCCTTTTTTTTTTTTTTTTTTGTGGGTGGGAAATCATCAAATAACTTCTCCCGCTCTGGGCAGAGCAGGAGGGCGTGTCAGACTCTTACTGACTAAAACCCACCCGTGTTCCTTCAGTTGCCTGTGCCAGGGGCCACGGTAACCCTCTTGGACTTTTCCGCAACCCTAGCAGGCATCGGTCCTAGCAAACCCCGTCATTGGTGCTGACATCTCTTTGAGGCGCGCGTGGAACACAACGCGCCGTCGACCCGGGCCTGGTCCTTATCGAACGGCGAGCTGCCCATTGCTCGCCGTTCGCAAGCCCGCGCCTACGGTGGCCGGGAATCGGCCTGCGATTCCCGACGCCCAGGGCGTCTCCTGCGGCGGCTAGGGGCGTGAGGGCGCAAACTTTGCCTCTCCCTCACGCGTTCCGCCTCCTCCTTCGCGAACATTACTGCTTCGCAGAAGGAGGTGACGGCTTCCCAAGCCCTCTCGCTCCGTACCATGGCCTGGACCAAGGCCGGACGCGAGAGATCGCCACCGCCAATCGCCTCCACGAGGACACGGCGGTGCTCCGCCCAAGCCGGGCAGACCTCCACCGTATGCTCCACCGTGTCCTCCGGGCGATCCACACAATGGTGACACCCGGGCGTTTCCTCCCGCCTTATTCGGAACAGGAACCTCCCGAAACAACCGTGTCCGGTGAGGACCTGCGTCAGGCGGAAGGTGAGGACGCCGTGGCGCCTCTCTAGCCACTCCTCAAAGAGGGGACTTATCGCCGCAATTGTGGCGTGCCCAGCGCTGGGTTGCGATAATCGCACTCTCCATGCCGCCCTGAGATCCCGCCGGAGCTCTGTCCGCTGTACCGTGATTTCTCGCGGCAGCGGAGCTACGCCCCGGCGTTTCGCCTCCTCGCGCCACTCCCAAACGTGCGCGAGGACTTTTGCCTCCAGATCCCATGGCGGTAATCCGGCAAGGAGGCTCGCCGCCTCACCGGAGACCGTACGGTATCCCCGGACCAGCCGGATGGCCATGACCCTTTGGGGCGCGTTCAACCAGCGGGCTGGCCGCCGCCTCAAGGAACGCGCCCATACCGGTGCCCCGTAAAGGGCCATGGACCGCACGACCCCCGCGTAGAGCCTCCGGCAGGAGGCGTTTGGCCCCCCTAGATTGGGCAGGAGCCGCTTTAAGGCAGCCCCGGCCCTTTCCAGTCTGGGAGCCAAACGTCGGAAATGCTCCACGAAGTTCCACCGGCTGTCGAGGACGAGTCCCAGGTACTTCATCGTCGACTCGACGCCGATGTGAACCCCTCCTACCGTTATTTGGGAACCCGACGGTGGCGTGTTCCGAGGACCATGAAAACACATGGCCTCGGACTTGTGCAGGGCCACCTCGAGTCCCAATTGCCGGATCCTCTCGACGATTATCGCAACCCCGCGTGTCGCTAGTTCGGCCGCCGCCTGGTGCGACCTCCCCTGCGCCAGGACTAGCGTGTCGTCAGCGTAACAAACCACGCTGACGCCGCTGGGGAGGTCGGCGCGCAGCACCCAGTCGTAGCCGATATCCCACAGATGCGGCCCCAGGACCGATCCCTGTGGGACACCGCACGACATCTCTTGCCGGTTCCATACTCCCTGGTGACCGGGGTAGATGACGGCCCTGTCCGTCAAATAGGCCTCGACCACACGACAGAGGTAGGTCGGCATCCGGTGATACCGGAGTGCCTCCCTGATGCAACTCCAGGGCAGGGTATTGAAGGCATTGGCGATGTCTAGAGACACCGCCAAGACGACCCCACCCCGGGCCACAGCATCCCCCGTCGTGAGGGCCCGCACGCGCATGATGGCGTCCACCGTAGAGCGCCCCCTGCGGAAGCCAAACTGGCTCTCCGCCAAATCCGGCCCCACCCGCACCAGCCGCCCGACGAGGCGGTCTGGCACGATTGTCCCCTGACATGGATTTTAGTGCAGCGGACCAAGTCCCTGCTTACTATTTTGTACTAGTTTTATGTCTCATGTATGGATCAAAGTTATCCGAATAAATAAATGTATTATTATTGAAGAGTCTTACAGAGTAATTTACCGACGCCTTACAGAAAATAACTGTTTATGGCATTCATACGAGGATAAGCAGACCAGGCCAATAATAGTAGTGGCGAAAAAATTACATTCTTCTTGCCTACCAGATCGGATTAAAGATGATGTAACGTCGCAAGGATCCCAGATAGAAAATGCAATTAACAAGTTAAAAACCTAACTAAAGGTTTGTAAATGAAAGTAAATTGCACTGTAAACACTTATAATGTGGTCCTAAAAGACAGTACAATGTTGGAATTAGAACTTGGGACAACAAGTATGTGCGCGCGTCGACGACTGTGTTCGTTCGGAGTGCGGTGCGTGCGGCGGCGGCGGCGGCGGCCAGCCCGCTGCCGCGGTGTCGTCCCGCGCCGCGCGTCCCCTGACGTGGACTATGATTCACACCATGCGTGAACATCCTCCCCGGGTTGAATCCTTCAATCTAGAGGAAGTGGGCAAATATTATTAAAGGAACGTAGTAACGTCCCCTTCTTAGTCTTCACCTCGACCACACGCGTTGTTCCGTCGTTCCCCGGGAAGACCTTCGTGACACGTCCCAGTGACCACAGCAATGGCGGTTGTCCTCTCTCCTTGGTGAGAACTAACGTTCCTTCTGCCAGTTGTCCCGTAGATGACGTCCATTTTGTATTTTTTTGGAGCAGAGAAATATATTCTAAATGGAACGAAGAGGACGTGAGTTAAGAACAGCTTTTATTTGAGTCAAACAAGTGATTTATTCTTCGTATGTGAAATGTGTTAACTGTAGTACTTAGTCTTTTCAAGTGGTGTTTAGTGGAACCACAGTAGAACGAACGGCAGCTTCAGCAATGCCGTTGAAATGTGGAGAGTATGGAGGGGCAATATCCAATTCAATGCCTCTTTGTGCAACTACATAGGAAATGCTTAAGCCTCTATTTTTTCAAGTAGCGGTACGTTATTAATTGTTTTAGTTTTTATTATTTTCTCTATTGTTTCAGTCTTATTATTGTAAACCAAGAATTGATATTGTTTATTAAGGCGACGTGTTTTTTGTTTTTGTACCTACGTATAGATAACTCTATACGTGAGGATTTCTAATTGGCTTGCTGGTGACTATGGTGCCCCTTTTTTGTCTGTGTTTATTAGCTGTAAGTCCTCCATGTACTAAAATAAATAAATATTTGAATCTTGTAAGAATTGTCGCAATTCATTACAAGAGCCGGTATAATTAGTTGTAATACCGTTGTCGGGTAAGCATCTTCCCCGACAACGGTATTACAACTTGGGTTTGCCACGACGCGACGAGTGTCGGGGTACGTAGCTAGGTGTCGGTGTTTTTGAGAAGAAACAAATGTTTACGTGGAACACTATTTATTGACTCACTCTCAAACTGTTCTTAATGTTAAAATGTTAATGAAATGTTGATGAATTGTTTGAATACAAACGGTTGACAAAAGTGCACTGAACCTAATATTAAGTAATAAAATTAGGTCAACGCGTCACGCCGATATAACTAACTAAGGTGTTCAGTGAAAACACCGAACAACGAGCAACGAAACTGTTTCAAGCAGCCATATAGCCTTCCTTAGTTAGGTCTGTAGCGAGCTCGATATGAAAAGCTTTAAACTGCAAGACAAACAAAAATGCATAGATACGCTTTTACAAGCTTACACCCTCGCCCCTTTCGATCCGCTATCAATATTGCCCCGGCATAGTCTACACTGCAAGTCAAAAATGGGAACTCTAAATGAGTTCTATTAGTAGGCAACTGTCCCATGACTGGTTGAACATTTTAATTTTTATATTTAAGACATTTGTAGTGACCTACATAAAAGGGGTAAGTGGACAAAGGTGTTACTGAACTCTTTCAGGGTCAGTGGTTAGTTACGCTAACCACATATTTCAGATTTACTCATGCTATCTAGCGATTATTTCCTGAACTAACATAGAAATACACCTTACGCTTGGTTTAATTTAGGCAGTAAGTGGCGCTGATAATCGTTTGTGTGTGTATTGTTGGTTTGAAAAACATTCGTTGACAGTGTTTTTGTAACGTGCTCGGAAAAAACTTTCACAAATAAGGTGAGTCTATTATTTTTATGACTATGGTTGTTTTATTACACGTATTTAGACATCTTTTGCATGTATTTGATAAGTAATATATGTAATTTTGCGTTTCTAGTGTGATATCACACTCATAATTAGGTGGTTAGAGTAGCTAACCAGCGCGCAGATAGAATGTTTTATTTGTTCGTGTATATGTGTGACAGTGTTTTTTTGTATATCTTACAGAATGTCTCGTGCGTTAGCTGACGGCGATATTGAATACTTTCTGGAGGAGATACAGGAGATACCCTCTAATGACGACAGTTGCTGCAGTGTGGAACCGGACCAGGAAAATCATGATGCACAACCATCTACGATGTTATTGGGTGATGTCATAGGGGAACGTCTGCAAACTTGTAGTTTTGACGAAGAAGATAATGAACCCTTGTCAAGTTTCCGTTCTACTCTACCTCCGGAGGTTGCCACTCCTGTAGCGGAAGAGAGCACCTCCAGCAGTCTTCAGAGCAGAGTGCCAAAGTGGAAGAAAAACTACTCACTTTCCCCACCAGGTGAGTTTACTGAAGATGTGGGTGTACAAGCACATATATTGGAGTTGGAAAATATTACGCCTCTCGCACTGTTTCGCTTATTTTGGTCAGACGATTTGCTAGAAACCATAAGCTTTCAAACCAACCTTTATGCTACGCAATCTGGAAAAGCTTATACTCCCACTACACCTAAAGAAATTGTTGTGTTTATTGCTTTGAACCTGGTTATGGGTATAAAGAAACTGCCAAGCTATAGAGACTATTGGTGTTCAGCTCCGGACTTACATGATACTTATATATCAGTGTTCATGCCATTGAAGAGATTTAGCTGGCTTTTGCATTACTTACACTTGAATGACAATAATGTCATGCCTGCAAGAAATAGCCCGGGTTACGATAAAGTTTACAAAATCCGCCCATTGCTGGATATAATGCGAAACAATTTTCAGCACAATTACAGGCCTTCAGAGAAGATTGCAATAGACGAGAGCATGGTAAAGTTCAAGGGCAGGAGTTATTTGAAACAGTACATGCTAAAAAAAACCCATCAAACGGGGGTATAAAATATGGATGATGTGTGCAGAATCAGGCTATTGTCTGGATTTTGAACTGTACACAGGCAAACAGGGGAGTGAAGTTGAAAAAGATCTTGGTGGAAGAGTTGTGAGGCAGTTTTGCTCTAGCCTTAGAGGTAAAAACCATAAAGTTTATTTTGATAACTTTTTCAATAGTTATCAATTGCAATTTGATTTACGAGACGGCCAAATATTTGCCTGTGGGACAGTAAACTCAAATAGGAAGCTTTTACCTAAACTAAAAGAAGACAAAGACTTACAGAGAGGACAGCACGACTATCGAATCAGTGACACAAATGTTAGTATCTTGAAGTGGAGAGACAAAAGATCAGTTTTCATACTGTCCAACTATCACGATCCTAAGATCGTCGGGAAGGTGACACGCAGAGAACGTAATGGAGAGAGTGTGGAAATATCTTGCCCAGAAGCTGTAAAAGATTACAACTCGCACATGAATTTTGTTGATAAGTTCGACCAACTCAAAAGCTGCTATGAAATTGACCGAAAGTCACACAAATGGTGGCACCGGATTTTTTTCCATTTTCTGGACTGTTCTGTTGTCAATTCTTTTTTGGTTTACAAAGAATTACAATCCACTGCACGACCAGATCTAGAAATTTTCACATTGAAGGAATTTCGTCGTTCTGTCTACCGAGGTCTCTTAGCTCCAGCGTATGTCAATCAGCGCAGGCATCAATCGATGGACAGTCCACGCAGTTCAGGAGTGCCTTTTCCAGGTCCGGCCATAATAAAACGGCATAAGCCAACAGTGGCCGACGAGATCCGCCTTGAAAGCAATCATCATCAGCCAGCGCGAAGCACATCAAGGAGATGCGCCAAATGCAGTACCAGTAATAATCCAGTACGTACTGTTTGGAAATGCAAAACCTGCAAAGTTCCACTATGTTTGCGTAAAGGAAAGACTTGCTTCGAAGTTTCGTATGTTACTTATGAAAAGTAACATAAAAATTGTGTTTTGATATGTTTTTATTCATGATTAAAAATTGTATGATTTTCATAGTGTTGTTTTGTTCTACAGCGGCGGTGGTTACCGTAGCTAACCATGTGATTCCTCAAAAGCCTTCACTCTGATATTTTTTTCAACCATCTTTTCAGTATTTTTTAGCCTATATATAACTAGAAAAAACATAAAAACACCTATATTGTAACTTAAATTAAAGTGCCCCTGAACTGAAAAAATCGAGTTTCTTGCATGAACATAGGTTTTAAGTGACGATCAATCGTCTGGTGGGCTCAAAATATCTAATTTTAATTCATATCCATAAATACAGACCCTAGCAAAGGTGTTAACTACCAAAATGCATACATTTAAAGTTTGCAAATGTGTTATGGGCATATACATTTTCGAAAAATCATTTACACTATTACGTTTCAAATAATATAATGTGATATCAAAGCATGTACCTTTTGCATGTTCGGAAAATTAACACGATTTAATGAATAAAAAATTAACAAAGGTGTTATGAACTGTGTGATACGTTTGCTGACATAAAATTGGTTTCTTTTTTTTTAACCCTATAATGAAAATGGGATTAACGCCTTAAAAATATGTACTCAATGTACCTATATTAAAAAATGTGAGGATGAAAATAAACCTACAAAATATTACATAAAGGAATGCACTTATAGAAATCTATTTAATAGGAAATTCAATATATCTTTTAAACAGCCTAGAACTGATGTTTGTTGCAAATGTGATTGAAATACACACACTGAAGAGCATCTTGATAACTATAAAAGAGCATTTGAGTTACAAAAACAGGAAAGGGAGATGTGTATCAATGGACAAGACTATACATACATTAGTTTTGACATGCAGCAGACACAGCCTCTTCCTAAAATTCCCGTATCAAAGGCTTTTTATTGGTTTTACCATGACGGTATCCATATCATTAATAAAAATGGACATAAGTCCTATTTTTGCACTTGGACTGAAGACTGTGGTGGCAAGGGCAGTGTAGAAGTTCTCAGTTCACTCTTTTACTGTTTGAATAATCTAGCTGATTTGGATAGTTCCCAAAACTTATTATTGTGGTCAGATTCTTGTAGTGGTCAAAATAAAAATCAAATCAAATCAATCTTTATTGTGGATCATAGGTAGGCACATAATACAGGTGGCAGAAATATAATAAATTGTGAACAGCTATGTCCCGCCCGTAGGGCATACAATAGTAGGTAAGTAAATACATAATAATGTTACATACACAATACAATTGGAATTATACAATAGTCAATTTATTAATAGAGTACAATGTCAATAGGTCACTGAACGCATCACGACTGAGTGGGATTGCTCGTATATTGGTGCAGAGATTTGTCTGATAAGAAGTCTGTAGGCACGTGCCCGTCCATATCAGAGTCAGCCATGCTTCAGCAAGTGGCAACGTGGGTAGGAAGCAGCAAAGAATCACTCGAGTCACAATCAAAACTATTTAATTTAAAGTTATTTTAACAAAATGTCTTCTGAACAGAATTTAATCGAAATACAGTCACTAGCAATCAGAAAAACACTAAATCAACCGAACCAAATTAATTCCGGAACATAAACGCATAGGATTACGCGGAACAAAAGCGATTCGTCGTATCAGTGGTGCGCCCGCCGTTGAAGTCCGAAAGCCACTGACATTCAACATGGCGGCGCCGACCATAGACTCGACGCTCCGCTAGACTGACAGATGTCAAATCTAGTTCCGACGTATCTTCAACAGATGGCGCTAGCAATGCGCCGTCACGGCCGGACTGACATTCGACCGTCCTCGGGCGCATCAGTTTGCAGTCTTGTAACAATCACACAGTCAATCGCACGGGTATCTACCTATCTTATAACCCGCTCGTTCAGCCTGACAAGCTATGACCAGTAGACATAACACTTTTCTCATAATGACTGTAATATTATAAGTAGTCGCTATGTGCCTCAGAACACAAGAAAGCGTGTGTCCTTTCGACCACGCATGGACCGGACGACACCTTTCTCTAACAGTTATTAACAGTGCAGTCTAAATCCGATCAGTATGTCCCATCAACCAACCCTCAGATTTGGCTCGGACGATACCGTCGTGCTGCGATCAACCATAACGCAATTATTAATGTGGACCGGACGGGTGTGTCCTTTCGACCAGCCGCTCGTGCATGGCCCGGACGACACTGTCCCTTCGACCACCATTAATCAACTTTCCTCTCAATGTGGACGTGGACCGGACGGGTGTGTCCTTTCGACCAGCCGCTCGTGCATGGCCCGGACGACACTGTCCCTTCGACCAGTTCACAGACAGGGTCTAGACAAGTGTGTCCCTTCGACCAGCCCCAATGGCATGGACCGGACGGCACTGTCCCTTCGACCGGTTCACAGACAGGGTCTAGACAAGTGTGTCCCTTCGACCAGCCCCAATGGCATGGACGGGACGGCACTGTCCCTTCGACCGACTCACAGACAGGGTCTAGACAAGTGTGTCCCTTCGACCAGCCCCAATGGCATGGACCGGACGGCACTGTCCCTTCGACCGACTCATTATCAGACGTTAACTACCAAAAACATGGACCGGACGAGCGTGTCCCTTCGACCAGCCGTAAAAGTAACATGGACCGGACGACGCTGTCCTTTCGACCAGTTTTATCACAACATGTTTAATATGAAGGAACAGAAATGTCACATACCTCTCAGTTACGAACAATCTTCTTGCTCATTTTGAATTTGGACGTCACGCTCAACAATCTCGCGATCCGAAGCAACGCCCAGGGTATCAGACCCTGCCGTAACTGCATCTGACAGCGCAGAAAGGGTTTCGGAATCCGCAGATAACGCATCACAACTACTCAGTCCGTCGAGGCGACCCTCATCGAGTTCAACGTTCCCCGGCGCCGTCATGGCCTCCTCCTCCATCATCAAACCAGTAGATATCTCAACCAACCCATCGTGACCCGGAGGTACTGGACGCAAGCTCTCGTGCGCGCACCTTAAAGCACGATGTGAACCGGATAAACTTTGCAGCCCGTAGCGATCGCTTTCCAACACCGCAGCCACTACAAAAGGACCCCTAAACTTTCCATCTAACCCGGCTCGACTACGTTCACTACCCTTGATAAAAACGAAATCACCCCCCGAAAACGGCCCGATACTGGCACGACCCTGGCCAAACCGTCGAGCACCGGATTCCGCCGCCCCCCGCATACTTCTGGACGCGTCACGTCCAGCCGACTCCAGGTCGACACGCCGCTCATGCTCCGAATCTGGACCCGAACACCCAATCCTCGACATGCCCAAAGAGTGTGATCGGACACCGAACACAAGCTCTGTTGGCGTGAATTCGGTGACCGCAGATTTAGTACCATTGAGTGCTAACTGAACACTTCCTAACTCGTCGCGCCACGCCTCATTGGGGTCGCTTTCGATGACTGTTAGCAAACCCCTCAAAGCGCGCATCACGCGCTCCACCTGCCCGTCTGCCCTGCTGGAGCCCGTCGCTACAAAATGCAGTTCAATACCACATTCTGAGCAAAAGTTCTTAAAGTCCTGACTAATACAACACCTACCCCGATCGGCCATTATGCGCTCAGGCGCTCCAAAAAGGCAAACGGCATTTTCAAGGGCTCGAACTGCACGGGCTGCGTCCAATGAAGAGGTATGCTCCAATAGCACGCATCCAGTGAACGCATCGATGACCACCGAACAGCACTCCTTACGGTCACCCCCTCCACTCAGTTTCCCGGCAAAATCTATATGAATCGTATGCCACGGCACCGACACCTTCGGAATGGAGTGCAGCTGCACAGGCACCACCAACCAAGCCGATCTACCCGCTCCTCAACACGAGGGTGAGGGCAATGCTCGGGTCGTATACCGGAGCCAAGCTCCCTACAATCGACACACACTCCGCCAGTGCTGTCCCTTCTCCTCACCAAGAGAATGGGGCCCGCGAACGGCGAAGAGCCCTCCCGAATCACACCCGCATCCAGGAGCTCCTGAATCCCCCCTCTAACGACTTGCCCTTCAATTGGTGCCAGCCCACATGGACGTCCCTGAACGGTCCTATGGGGGTCCAATAAATCAATTTGTAACTCGCCTGTTTTCACACGCCTGTGGGGAACACCCTCTATGAAACAGCTAGCAAATTTGTTCAATAGTTTAATGAGATTGTCTCTATCGTCACCTGTCAAATCCGTATCTATCTGAGTAAAGTCTGGCTTGGTAGCAATCGACTCGCAAACATTAGCTTGTTCCTTAAAATGAAATATCAAGTTATCATTATCTATTTTAACGCTCACACCATTTTCTAAAATGTCCCTACCTATTATAACGGGGTCCATGAGGCAAATATCTGGTACTACGTGAAATGTCAAAGTTTGCAAAATATCTCCAAGATTTACCTCACTCGAAATTTGTGACGTACATTTTATTTCATCGCCTCCAATACCTGTAAGATACACGAGATCATTGCGCACAGTACCTGGGAATTTACAAATGAAACTCTCTTTTATTAAAGAACAAGACGACCCACTATCAAATAAGAAGGAGACCGACTCACCGGATAACGTCCTCAAGGTACCTCTCGACAGTCATTGTTCGCAGAGATTGACCTCCTTCCTCGCAGCAGCTCCAGCACCCTTCCCTTTTTCATGACAATTCGTTGCAAGGTGTCCTGGACTACCGCAAATGTAGCAGGTCACTGTCGAAGTCCTTCAATATCCGCATCAGCATCATCGGGATTAAACTGAACGAGCTGCACTGCATTAGACTGGGCGCTGGTACTTGCCACCGGCGGTTGCGACGTTGCTAACATGCGTGTAAGCAAGGCTTCCATATTTCCTAACAACTTCAGGGCACTATTTTCGTCAGGTGGTCGTTTTTCTTCGGTCGGCAGCTCATGGGATCCCACTTCTGATGTAGGCACGTGCCCGTCCATATCAGAGTCAGCCATGCTTCAGCAAGTGGCAACGTGGGTAGGAAGCAGCAAAGAATCACTCGAGTCACAATCAAAACTATTTAATTTAAAGTTATTTTAACAAAATGTCTTCTGAACAGAATTTAATCGAAATACAGTCACTAGCAATCAGAAAAACACTAAATCAACCGAACCAAATTAATTCCGGAACATAAACGCATAGGATTACGCGGAACAAAAGCGATTCGTCGTATCAGTGGTGCGCCCGCCGTTGAAGTCCGAAAGCCACTGACATTCAACATGGCGGCGCCGACCATAGACTCGACGCTCCGCTAGACTGACAGATGTCAAATCTAGTTCCGACGTATCTTCAACAGATGGCGCTAGCAATGCGCCGTCAAGTCTTTTATAGAATAATAGCACTTGTTTACTAGCAGATCGTGGAGTGTCTTTTTAATTTTTTCCATTTTTGCAATCATTCGAATGGGCCCTGGAATATTATTAAAAATACGAGAAGCTGCACAAAAGATGCTCTCATGCATAAATATGAGTCTTGCTAGCTACTGTGCGTAATTTGTCCTTGCGTCGTTCACGGGTGTAATAGTTGCACTGACCTCTATTAAAAGCGTATTTTAATAGAGGTCAGTGAATAGTTGTATATGTCAATATTATTTTTGACAAACACTGCGACCTCAAATATATAGACACATGGCAAAGTAAAACCTTCATCTTTTTAAAAAATGGCATGCAGGAGTCTGACATAAATTAAATATAGCTCTAATACACCGTTTTTGAGCAACAAAGGCGCGCTCCTTGTCTGTACTGTTGCCCCAGAATATTACACCGTATCTGAGTGTGGAGCTAACGTAGCCGTGGTAAGCTGTTAGTAAAGTAGACTGCTTTGCTATTTTCTAATAGTTTTGTATCAATACATGATTACACGTAAATTGTTTACATCCATTGAACACAAATTTCCAGAGGTAGGTCATACTTTTCTTGATTGTGACAGAGACTTTGGCCGTATAGAAAAACTTTTAAGAAAGCATGAGAAAATATTTACTCCTAATCAGTACAGAAACATAATTAAAAAGGCATCAAAAAATAACTCAATAATAGAAGATATGAACCACCATTTTTATGATTTCAACAAATTAAAAGATGATTTAGGAATAGTACTAATACCAAACTTAAACTCATTAAGACAAAAAATCAAAGTTCATGTTAAATGGATACGCATTGAAGATTATGGTAAATATTTATATAAAACCAACTATGACCAAACACATAATTTTTGGAAGTGTCTCTTGTAAAGAAAATTAATGTTATACCAACAGTTTTCATAGCATGTGATAATACCTAATCATGTAAGCACGTGTCATTTTCTGTCTCATAATGTGTTATTTTAAATCACATTATTTGTTGTTAAATAATTACAGATTAATATAGACCTAAAATCGTTATTTAGCTATAAAACAATATTAAAATAATTTTAACTGTCAAACTCGCAATCATGGCGCCATACCCACATTTATTGTATAAAAGAGCGTGCCACCTTGATTGCCCGCGGCTAACAAGCCATATTGTAGCGGACCCACTGAGAGGCCCGTATTTACGGGCCGCCGTACTGCATCCGCGGCCGGGGGGCGAAGCCCTGGAACCGCTAGCCGCGCCCTCTTACGGGGACGCAGCGACTTGGAATTAAATTAATTAAACTTTTAACTTTTTTTGTGCACACTTAATCGTGGAGTTAACATCATCCGCTACCGAGTAAGTTGAATCTTGTAACATTTATTTAGGATACTATATAATTGTTTAAATCTATGCTGATAAATATTGAATATGTTATAAATTATAATAAGATAATAACTGCAATTTATATTGCAATATTATGAATGTTTGTAGTAAATAAAACAAAATATATATGAACTAGTCTTTTATTTTACAATCATAAGGGTAAATAAAATCTCTAAAGAAAAAATTGCTGATATAAAAACTCAACTTGAATACATTGAGCAGGAGTCTCAATGGTATTATTTTAACATTTTAAACAACTATCCTTAATGTTCTACCTTACTGACATGTTTTTTTTGCTGAATTCAATATATTTCATAAAAATAATGCTTGTTATTTAATTTTTCACATAAGCCCTATTTAAGATCACATTAGGTATCTAAATATGATTTACATGAAATTATACAAAGGTGTTAAGTTCGAGTTTTCTCTGTATTTTTATAAATATATTAAAAATACTTTATTTCTGTTATATAATCTAATAAGAAACGATATTTTTAAAAGGATTGACACTTCAGATTTAGATAAAACATTTAAAATGTCTAACTACCTACCTTGATTTTAAAATTTAAAATTTTTGTTAGCTGTTAACACCTTTGTCCACTTACCCCTTCTTATCATACGAGCGTGTTATATATTTTAATCTTTTTATAATTTTCAGCACTATATTTATAATTGTTTAAGTGAAATTAAGATCTCCTTGATTCCGGAAGTTGGTTCGGATGTGATTCAAATCATAAAATTATTGTTAAAACCACTTTTACACTATTTATTTATTACAATATTTATTTTATAACACAATTACAGTTTATTCTATACATTTATATATCACTTTAATTAAGTAAAGGGTAGTTTAGTTGATCAATTTTGTACACGACGTGTTCTCTGTACCGACGGCTCGATGACGTCAGTTGTTTGTGACGGCCTTTACATGCGAGAGCCCAACGCCTTTTTTTTTTTTTGTGGATGGGAAATCATCAAATGACTCCTCCCGCTCTGGGTGGAGCGGAAGGGAGTGTCAGACTCTTACTGACTAAAACCCACCCGTGTTCCTTCCTTGGCCCTTTATGTTCCGGGTCAGCGGTACCCCTTTTGGATGAATACCCCAGATAAATATCTGTTCTGTGCTCTTTAAGATATTGTACTCCGCTTCTATGACCGATGTCTGATTCCTGTATAGCTGACTAAGGTGAAATGCATTCTTACGTAATATGTCAATGTCACGTTTATAGTTTTCTGCGAATTCTTGATCCAGTACTCCGAACAATGAATTAGCTACGGAACCGACTGCGTTGATAAGTCCGCGTCGTGTTCTCGGATGCGCTTCAAACTGCTGATTTAGCAACAATTGATTATAATATTGCAGTTCATTATACTCGTGCTGTATTTGCAAGGTTATCATTTTACAATGGCTCTGCTCTTGAATTTTCCCACAGGTTTGCTCGGTATATTGGAAAAATTGTTTGACCGCTTTGTCTCCTTGCCAATAAGGTGACATATTATAATATGATATGATTTTCCACTGATCACGAATAAGATGCATTTGTCCCAAAGGGTCATAATACAATGTTTGATGGCTATCAAATGCTGTTAATTTGTAACTTGCTTCAGTAGATAGTATAAGGCTCATAAAAAATAGCAATGACAATACTATGCTATAGATTTTAGGACATCTCCTAGATTGTTTGCTAACATTCTCTTATTTTATTTTTATTTTATTTTATTTGGGAAAAAAACGATATTACATTAAATATATCAGTAAGGTACTTATATAAAACCAAATCAATGTAATAACCACAACATTTTCCACATATTAACAAAGAAGTATATTAAGATCAGGACTTATCGGTAAGCCACTTAGTTGCTAGTCACATTCTACGAAACATGTTAATCGTTACAAACCAATAAACAAGTATTAACCACTGGATATATCTAAGTTGTTCAGTACATTGATAACTTCTCTTCGAAAACAATTTTTATTAAGCATAAATATATCAATATCTATGAAATGTTTATTGTACATTTGCGTGAGACGCTGAAGGGGCGCACGTTTACCTGCGTTTGTCCGGTTTGATGCCTGATCAAACAATCGGTAATCGCGCGCTCCACGACGAAGAATTGATCTAGGAACTACAAGTTTAATACCATTAGTAAGGTCTATACAATTTATTTTATTATGATAGAGATCATGCAGTGTCATTACTTGCAGAAGCATTCGTCTCTTCTCGAGTGAGAGTAAATTATACATTGCTAAGAGTTCGTCGTAAGGTAAACGTGGTAGTTGGCATCTGAATTGCATAGTTCTTAAGAATTTTCGTTGTACTTTATCAATGGCTATTTTATATTTATTATATAATGGATCCCATATCAGACAAGCATATTCAAGCTGAGAACGAATGAGTGAACGATACAGATGTAAAAATGTGCAAGGGCGCCTAAAGTCGGTTGCTGTTCTGATAACGAAGCCGTACATTTTAAATGCTTTAGTAATGATGTTTTCTATATGTAGGTCCAAATGTAGTTTACAGTCAAATAGTATTCCCAGGTCTCTAATTTCCGTTACTCGCTTCAGTGTAGTACCACATAAAGTATAATCATATTTAATTAAAGTTTTCTTTTTAGTAAAGCTGATGATATGACATTTGGGTATACTTAAATTTAACTTGTTAACTGTACAGTATTCCGAGAGTCGGCTATGATCACTCTGAAGTTCTGAGCAGTCGGTATAATTTTTTATGGTTTTGTATAATTTCAAATCATCAGCGTACAAAAGAAAATTTGTGTATTTAAAGCATGCATTTATGTCGTTTATGAATAAAACAAAAAGTAGAGGTCCTAGTATAGAGCCCTGAGGAATACCGGATGACATAACAGCACTTCCCGACTTATACCCATTAATCACGACTATCAGGCTGCGATTAGTAATATATGAGCAAAACCAGCGCAAAAGATTGCCCCTAATTCCGTTGTAGGCTATTTTATTGAGGAGGATTTCATGGTCCACTCTATCAAATGCCTTCTGAAAGTCCGTATATACGGCGTCCACCTGAACTCCCTTGTCAATACTATGGAAAAGGAAATTAGAGTAAATTGCTAAGTTCGTCACGGTGGATTTTTGTTTTACAAAACCGTGTTGTTCGGGTATGATATAATTATGGATGAAGGGGTAGACGGCATTATGAACAAGCTTCTCGAAAAGTTTAGATGTTGCACTGATAATAGATATTGGACGGTAATTTGTGACGTCATGTTTTGAACCACTTTTATGGACTGGGACAATGTAGGCGCATTTCCAAATGTCCGGAAAGAAACCTTCCGCGATACACTTGTTAAATACAATGTGTAACGGTTCACATATTGATTCAGCAGTGTGTTTAAGAAACACCGCTGGAAGCCCATCTGGACCGGGACCCTTGGAGGGGTCTAGATCTTTTAATTCTTTTTTTATAGCTCTTCCGCTTTGCTTTGCTGATGCTGCTTTATTGCTTTGCTTTTCTCAGGTTGCTGCTTATTTGCTTCTTTTTCAGATATAGGTAAGATAGAAAGCTTGATGATCGGCCGCTTTATAAGACCATATTTTGTTTTTAAAGTCACCACTCGGACAGCTCCATCTTTTCCAGGATGGACCTCTACTACCCGACCAACGGGCCATTTTCCAGGGGTTATGTTGTCGTCGTGAATGGTTACCATGTCGCCTATCTCTATATTCTTTTGTGCTTTTAACCACTTGCTGCGTACCGATAATTGGCTAAGATACTCTGCTTTCCACCGCTTCCATATATCTTGGAACGTTTTATTTACTAAATACCATCTCGTTCTCGCATCTTGTGCCGTTTCTATTACAGTAAGACCGGCACGAGTGGTTAGAAAATGCGCTGGCGTGAGAAAATCGATGTCGTCGATATCCTCAGATATTGGATACAGCGGTCTTGAGTTAAGACTTGCTTCGATTTGGGATAAGATCGTGCTGTATTCTTCGAATGTTAATGCTTGGTCCCCTATTACTCTTTTCAGGTGTTGTTTTAGGCTCCGAATAGATCGCTCCCAGATTCCTCCAGCACTCGGCCACGAAGGACAATTCCAATGCCATTCTATCTTCATCTCAGCTATCTCCCTGTAGAAAGTATCGTTAAAGATTCGCTCGAACTGTTGCTGTTCTTCCTGAAGAATCTTGTTGGCACCTACAAAGTTAGTACCATTATCCGAATAGATATGGTTTGGGGCCCCTCGTCGAGCCGCCATTCGTCGTAACGCTGCTATAAATGTGGTACTGCCTAGGTCAGAGACTAGCTCTATATGGACCGCTTTTGTAACCATGCAAATAAACAAGGCGATATAACCTTTCGTCGTTTTAATGCCTCTCCCTTTGTTCGCTTTGATTCGAATAAATCCTGTATAATCTATTCCCGTGTGATAAAATGGAGGCGCTGGGTTAGATCGACAATCAGGCAGGTCTCCCATTATTTGCTGTAACTTTCTAGGTTCTTGTTTTTTGCAGGTCACGCATTTACGAAGATGCTTCTTGGTAGCTCTGTTTCCTTGAATTATCCAAAATTGCTGTCGTAATAAGGATAAGGTAAGTCGAGCTCCGCCATGGAAGGAGTGCTCATGTGCTTGCTGGATAAGAAGTTCCGTTAATCTTCCGCTGTATGGAATTATTATTGGATGTTTCATATCTGAATGAATATTAGCATTTTTAAGACGTCCTCCGACTCTTAATATTCCGTTTTCATCCAAAAATGGTTTCAGATTTAATAATTTGCTATTGGAATTGAGTTTTTTGTTCATAAGACACTCAATATCGAGCTAAATTCACTGCGCTGTATGCATTTTATTATAATTAATTTTGCTTTCCTTAGCTCTTGTAACGTGAGATATGACGGCCTTTGTTTACTAGTGAGTGCAGTTGCACGTAGTAACCAGGCTACAATTCGATTTACTTTTATGAATGAACTGTGACGATCTAATAAGTTTTCAATCACATTTTGTTCTGGATTGCTATTTTGGACGGTTATTACTTGCTTTCGGACCTCTTCTTCCGTCGTATATTTTGCTTGCTCTAGCTTCGGGTTAAAGTGTGGGATTGATAACCAAGCTGGGCCTTGCCACCACAATTTATGCTCCGTTAATTGTGTAATGGATAGTCCTCTACTCGCTGAATCGGCTGGATTTTCTTTAGTCGATACGTAATTCCAAACCTCCGGTGAGGTTACGCTAATAATTTTCTTCACTCTATTCGCTACAAATGGCTTCCATCTTTCTGGACAGCCTTGTATCCAGCTAAGGGTGACCATAGAATCGCTCCAGGCATAGATTTCGTAGTCTATGCCAGTCATGCTTGTGACTATTTTTGTAAATAATCTGGTTAAAAGTTCTGCTGCGCTAAGCTCCAATTTTGGAAGTGATATTGTCTTGCTGCTAGGTACTAATCTCGTTTTAGCTGCGACTAGTACTACCGATGCTTGTGTTTCTTATACGATTCTGGCATATACGAAACACGCGTACGCTTTAAGAGATGCATCACAAAACCCGTGGAATTGTACAGTGTCATCTCGTTTGCTTTGCAACCACCGTGGGATTTTAAATTCGCTAATACGTCCCATATCTTCAGTTAGTTTTAGCCACTCAATGTTGATCTCGGCTGAAACTTCATCGCTCCATTGTATGTCATATAACCATACCTTTTGAAACAACAATTTGAATTTTGTAGTCAATGGTGCTAACCAACCTAAGGGGTCGAATAACTTGGATATTTCCGACAGAAGTAACCTTTTTGTTAGCTTTGTTGTGTTCGCTGATGAAGTATATTGGAAAGTGAATTCATCTGTTGTTGGGTCCCATCTTAAACCCAAAGTTTTTGCTGCATTTTCTGGATTGAAAAAGAATGATGGTGCTTGGGTATTTTGCTTTGATGAATTTATATCTTCCAATAGCTATTTTTCATTTGCTGACCACTTCCTCATCAAAAATCCACCGCTGCTTAGACACAAGTTTAGTTCCGATATGCGGCTTCTACCTTCTTCGATTGTATGAGCACCGGATACTAGGTCATCCATATAGAAATCTTCTAGTATTATTTTTGCTGCTGTAGGAAAGTTATTTTTCTTGTCCGCTGCTAATTTTCGAAGAGTCATCGTGGCTAAAAAGGGCGCTGACTTCGTGCCATATGTAACAGTAGTTAACTGATATGGTTTAATTGGCTGTTTAGTTTGTGCCCTCCAATAGATTTGTTGAAACTTTTGATCCGCTTCGCTAACTAGTATCTGGCGATACATTTTTTCAATATCGGCCGTAAATACGTACTGATATTGTCTCCACTTAAGTAACAATGCCTGTAAATCTTGCTGCAAATTAGGTCCACGATGCATTACATCATTGAGACTGTATCCCGAAGAGGTTCTTGCTGATGCATTAAATACGACACGTAACTTGGTAGTAGTAGATTGCGTTCGCTGAACCCCATGATAAGGTAAATAACACCCTATTTCTTCGCTGCTGAGAGTAGCTAATTTCATGTGTCCCAATTCTTCATATTCGGCTAAGAACTGTTTATATTGCTGAGCTAAAGATTCTTGCTTACTAAGCTTTTTCTCTAGATTTTTTAATTGTGCTAGTGCTATTTCCTTTGAAGATCCTAGCTTTTCGCTCGCTTGCTGCTTCATAGGCAACCTAACTTCATATCGACCGCTTTAAAGACGTTTCGTCGTTGATAAATAATACTCCACGCATTGCTGATCTTCCGCTGACATTTCATTTTGCTCGTGGATATCTTCAATTTGCCAAAATTGGTCAATATCCGCTATGTTATTTACGATAACGTTACAATGAAATTGTGGCTTAACGCTTCCACACAGTAACCATCCTAGGTGTGTTTGCTGAGCTAAGGGCGAAGACGAATCAGAACCTCTTATTAAGCCGTCTAGCATGATAAGAGCATAGGCGTCTGCCCCGAGTAACAAGTCAACAGGACGACTTGTATTAAATTCTGGATCCGTTAAATTTATATGTTCCAAATACGACCACGATGGCTTTTCAAATGATCTATTTGGTAAGTTTTTGATTAGACTTTTCATAATCAAAACATCCATAGGGAATTTAAAGCTATTATATATAGACTGGCATATAATACTTAGCTTGCCTGTACAGTTAGATTCCTTCTCTGCTATCCCAGTTATTGCTCCATTAAATTGCTGTCGTTTTAAACCTAACTGTTGAGCGGCCTTCTCCGTAATCAACGATACCTGTGAGCCTTGATCAATCAGAGCTCTAAGGACAAGCTGCGTGCTATCTGCTGCTGTCACTCTTACTAATGCTGTAGTTAAGAGAATTTCAGTGAATTGTCGCTGAGTTAGATGCACACCATTGCTGCTACTTGGCTTTGGATGCTCTTCGTGCTTAAGATTGTCATCGCTTGTATTATTTTGTTTGCCGTCAGCAAAACAATCATGCAATAAAGTATGATGCCTGCCTGAACACGTGAGGCATCGTTTCTTTGAATTGCATTTATTACCATTATGATTAAAAATGCAATTAATACAACATTTTAGTTGTTTGACGGTTTTTAGTTTCATTTCCTTTGGTAATTGACGAAACTTTTCGCAATTGTGTAATTTATGTTCAGCAAAACAATGAGGACATCTGATTTCCTGCACGTGCATTGCTGTTGAGGTCTTGATATTATTTTCGCTTCACCTTTTAACTTGCCCTTTAGGTATTGCATTTTCTGAGCGTTTGGCAATGCGTTGTTCTTATGGATTGCTTCGCTAAAAAGATCCTTAAAAGTCATCCATTGCTGGTAATGACCTGAAAACACAGGAATATCCATTTGAGGAGTGGATTTCTCGCGATAAGATATTGACCACATCTTCGAGTTGATAGCTTTCCTCATGCTGTTAAATGTTCGCTCGTGCTTAGTGAAGTTATATTCATAATCTGCTGCTACATCTTCCCCCGCCTCACCAATGATTTCCCAATGAAGGTTGTCAATGGTAGTCCACCGGTTGTGCAGGTTTCGAAGGGCGTCTTCGAACTCCCACTTGCCCATAATATTCTCAACGTCAATATTGTCGACTGCTCTAAGAAACGCTTTAAAATTGACCGACTGCTTATAAAGCATATCGTCAAGCTTGCTGTTGGACCCTCTTGACTGAAAGGTCGGGGTTGCTGGTGCTCTTGCTGGTGGGTCTAGCTGACCCGCTGAGTTTCCAGGAGTCTCTCTCTGTGGTGGTTGAGGGAGATATAGTGATTTTTGATCTCGTGACATAAACTTTTCTTTACATTTATTTATGTGCCCTTTGGCTGTTAAATAAAGCTGATTCGTCGTATCAAATTCCATATTGGTAAAATATTTACTATCAGTCTGTCCTAAAGCTAGAATCTTTTCATGATTCACTTGAAAGTCTTTCCAGTACTTCTCAAGTAACTCGAGTTTACGCTTACAGTAATCTATTGTTTTACGCTCTACGCTATCCTTTTTAAAATTGACGAGGAGTTTTCTAATCCCCTCCGCTATCTCGGATTGAACAAAATAAACATTCTCCATCTCGCTGCTGGTGTAAGAAAGTTAAACGATCTTACTTGGAAGAGTCCTTTATCGCTGCTAGCCTGATGAGAGTTGCTCCTCACGTCAGACACCCGTTGCTGCTAGCCTGACGAGAGTTGCTCCTCACGTCAGACGCTCGTTGATGTCGCTAGTGTGAGCTGTTAACTCACTGCTGGTGTGATGGTACTCCCAGAGTACCGCTGTTGCTGCTGCTGCTGATATTGAGCACTCCCGCTCAATATACTGCCGCTAAAATCACTCGCTGAAACCTCGCTGCTACGGTAACCACTACAGTCACTGCTAAGTTACGCTAAGAAACACTGTAATGCCACGTGTCACTAGTTCAACTAAAGTTCACTTCACGACTGTTAGTCCCGAAAAGACAAGTCCAACCGCGAAGTCCTTTATAAACGCTCGAAGGACCAAAATGTAGGGGTTGCGACCTAAGTGGTACCTGATGGGATGGCTACTTGTTAATTAAACACTTGGATAACTATTAAAAGTTTATTACGAGGTTATTTAGGCTAAATTATCGCTAATGGATGGAAATGAATGCACCCGGTTGCTTTCCGTAATACACTGAGCTAGCGGCGCACACAGTGCGGCCGCGTTGTATCGCTAAAGGTCTCTGCACACAGCGGGCGCGGCGCGGCGGGACGGGACGGCGACGCGACACTGAGCAGTTGTAATGTACTAGATATTACGGACGACGCCACACAGAGAGATGGTTACCGTCGCGTCGAGCGGGACGGCTCTGTGTGGCGTCGTCCGTAATATCTAGTACATTACAACTGCTCAGTGTCGCGTCGCCGTCCCGTCCCGCCGCGCCGCGCCCGCTGTGTGCAGAGACCTTAGTCAGCAAACGTGGTCGATTACAAAATATTGCATCGAACATTTGTAATCTAGTTGTTAGATTGATACATTTTGATTTACCTTCTTCGACAAGAAAGTTCTCGTATGGATGTTAATGAAGCTTTACTTGATTAAGAGTTATATTATCTATAGGAGAACACGATGTAAATCCCACACACGTGATGGCAGAAATCTCAGCTGCTTTAAAACTTCTTGAAGATCGACAGGTTTTTGTAACAAGTATTATAAGCAGTAAATATTTAAATGAAAAAATATTGAATAATATGCTAACATTAGTTTGTAAAGAATTCAAAAACTGTCAATTTATAGACTTGAGTATAGGAAATGGGTACGATAGGAACAATATTGTCACATACTTTGATTATTATGACAAGGATGAGCATAATGAACTTTGTAAACAAATAAATTTGGGAATTGACTTTATTGACTACAAGCAAAAATATTTGACATATAATAATAGAACTCCCAAAGATGTACATACTACGTGGCCAGTAACTATCCCCACCGAGAAAATCAAAAACAAAATAAGTTTTCCAAAGAAAGGTACCATACCCTATTATTTTCAATTGCAAACTCAACATGATAAACACACCAGTACTGAAGTAAATTTGAGAATATCATCGGAAAACAAACCAAAAATTGGTACAATCCCGTATTATTTTGTAAAAAGTACTAAAACCGTGCCAGTAGAAAAATGCGAGTCAAATATTGATGACTTTTTTCGTTCACAAAAAAAATAATACATCGTTTTTTCATATTTTGCATCAGAATATAGCGGGATTAATGTGCAAAAAAGATATTCTTGAATTGACTCTCACAAATTTACAGGTAACAAAAATCATCCCACATGTACTATGTTTCAGTGAAACATTTTTAGGGAAAAATGATATAAAAAATGCCAAAATAACTGGATACAACTTAGCATCAACATACTGTAGGGAAAAAAGGCGAGGCGGTACTTGCGTATACATTCAGAAAGGTATATTGTACAAAGAAATAAATATTTTACAAAACTTTGCTCGTGAAACGATCTTCGAATGCTGTGGAATAGAGGTGCCAAGTTTAAAAATTGTGATAATATGTATTTATCGTACACCTCAATCAAATGTTGAGTTATTTTTAAAGCATTTTGATACGCTGTTATATAAATTATTATTTAACAGCAAATACAACCAACATAAAATTGTTCTTGCAGGTGATATTAATATTAACACGCTCAAAGTATGTAAAGCTGTCAAAAATTTAAAGGACATCATACATAACTTTAATCTGACAATGCATATTAATGAGCCAACAAGACTAAATACCTGCATAGATCATATAATTAGTAACGTTAAAAAAGCGTCTAGTAAAATATTGAAACTAGGACTTTCCGACCACGACACAGCACAGATGTTAGACGTGACAATAAAAACCAAAATTTTTCAGTCTTCGAAATATTATATAACAAAGAGAGACTTCTGTCAGGATAATATTCGAAAATTTCGGGAAAGTCTAGACAAGTTAACTTTTGACAGTGTTTACAAACAGCCTAACCTGAACTCAGCCTTTAATATCTTTCATGACGATTTGTGCTTATTTTTTGAATTATGTTTCCCAAGAATTAGGAAAATGATTACCACAAAGTATAGGGATATAAAATGGATTACTAAGGGGCTTCGACTCAGCTGTAAAACCAAGCGACATTTAAGATTTAAATTTTACGCTAAGCGAACAAAAGAAAATAAAGCTAAGTACCACAACTATTCAAACTTATTGCGTCGCTGTATATTAAAGTCGCAAAAAATCACTAATGACAATTTTATTGAAAAATCTAAGAATGTATGTAAAGCTGCGTGGAAAGTCATTAATGATGATATGGGATATAATGCCACTCAAGAGTTCATAAATGAAATAAAAACTGACAATGGTATGGTAACCAATCCTTATGACATAGCAAATCATTTCAATAATTACCTAATACAACTCTCTAACAGTGATAATGATAACATACAAAATACAAATAAAAACCGTACAAACAATACCATATTTCTTACACCGATAGAAGACATTGAAATTGTAAATATTATTATGTCCTTAAACAATACAAGTTCTGTCGGTTATGATGGTATTACAACCGATATTTTAAAAAAATGTGTCGTCAGTATTGTCCCCGTGCTCGGATACCTGATAAATTTATCCTTCCAGGAAGGAAATTTCCCTAGCCGGTTAAAGAAGTCAGTAGTCAAGCCATTGCATAAAAAAGGAGAGAAAACAGAAATGGGTAACTACAGACCCATAACTTTAATCCCTATCATGTCTAAAATATTTGAAAAGGCTATGCATAAAAGATTATCTTCGTATTTGAATAAGTACAAATTAATTAAGAATGAACAGTATGGCTTCCAAAAGGGAAAATCAACTACACTTGCTGCATTCGATTTAGTACACAATATCCTAGTAAACATTGACAAGAAAAAGCAGACAATAGTAATATTTTTTGACATGTCAAAAGCATTTGACTTCGTTTCTCATGATCTGCTTCTACAAAAGCTGGAGAACTATGGTATCAGAGGCCCAGCGTTACAATGGTTAGAACAATACTTGAGTAATCGCGAACAATGTGTAGAAATACCTTGTGAACATAATACAGCGGTAAAACAAGAGAGGTCTGAGTATCTTGTTAACAGTTACGGCGTTCCGCAGGGAAGTATCCTCGGACCCCTCCTTTTTCTTATATACATTAATGATTTACCTGACATTCTTACTAAAAAATGTATATTATTTGCAGATGACATCTCAATAATATTAGCATATGACAGTATAATTAATAATAACTTTGACATTGATATAAACAATACAATTGATTTAGTTATAGAGTGGTTAGTAAGGAACAATTTACAAGTAAATATCAATAAGACGACTTTTGTACAATTCCAAACCCGTGGATCAAAAATTGTTCCAAGGCATATTTCATATGACGGTATAAAAATAAATGAATCTACCAGTGTAAGATTTCTAGGGTTCACCATGGACAAATACCTAGACTGGAAAGGACACGTTGACGGAGTCTGCAAGAGAGTTAACACTTTCGTATATGTCCTAAACAGACTAAGAACTACGTCTAACCAAAGTACGGTATTGTTGGCATACCATGGCCATGTAGCTTCCGTGCTACGATACGGGTTAATACTATGGGGAAACTCAACAGACTCCCAGCGGGCGTTTCTCTCCCAAAAACGATGCATAAGAGCAATTGTTGGTATTCCTCCTTATGAGTCATGTAAACCTCACTTTAATAAACTCAAGATATTACCCCTGCCGAGTATGTACATTTTTGAAGTTTGTGTGTTCGTAAAGTCCAATCCTAATCTATTTGTAAGAGCTCGTGATATTTATACACGGGATAATGTCTACCCTCGTAACTCCAGACATGGTCAGCGACTAGTGTTAGATTTTGCACCAAAGACTGCGGTGTTCAAAAAAAATTGCTCAGCTATGTGCGTTAAAATTTATAATAGGTTACAAACAGACATTCAAAATCTCCCCCTACCAAAATTTAAGAAAAAGCTTAAAGAGCTACTGCTTAAAAAAATGATTTACTCGGTAAATGAATGGCTACAGGAATAAGGAAAATATTCTATATATAAATATTTTAAATAATGTGTATTGTGTATTATTAATTCAACGTAGAAATGACTGAGTTTTATTGGCATTTGACAATGTATTTTACCAGGCACATAATTATTTTATTGACATTATATAAGACTATGAATTTCGGAGACACGTATTGGCTAAGACCACGGGCTAAGACTAACCATTATTTATATTTCTTTATTCCTTTTTTACTTTTAAGAAAACGATTCACATGCCATACCACAGGCTAAATAGAATTATAAGACCAAATAATGTAACATGGAAACCACCGATTGTATTTACTCTATTTATACGTGAATAAATGAATTTGAATTTGAATTTAAAATGGTTTATCAAAATAAATACTTGCCATATACTTGTTTGAATCTTATTTTAATAATATTTCTTACTTTGAATCTAACAAGCGCATCACACGTACGGCCGCCGCCGCCGCGCCGCCACAGCGCGCAGTGTACTGCTGAGCGTCCGCCAGGGCGCGCCGTACCGCCGCGCCGCCGCCGGCCGCTCCCAATGTATGCAACAATATCCCTGCGTCGCTCGGAGACCATCGGCAGGGTATATATGTTCTGTGACCATCGGTCACTGACCGTTGCATGCCGTGCCGCCTGTATTTACGTGTTGCGCCGCGCCGTGCGCGCTATCCTTTTTTTTTTTTTGGCGCTGAGAAATGCAATGCGCATCCCCGCTCGCGGGGGACGAGACGGGGTATGTGGGACTCCTGTCGGAATGGAACCGACAGTATACCCCATAGATATAAGTACTGTTTTAAATATTTCTGTGGTATATCCACTAAAACTCCGCGGTGGTCCCACATCGCCGTGATGGGAGAGCCATGGAAAACCGGCTCAGCCTTTACTTCCACAACCCTCCCGGCGCATGCCCGCCTAGCTGGCGGGCCCCGCATGCCCCCCAGGTTGGGGGGCTACGGGAATGGCCGGGAACAGATTCATTGAACCTGCAGATTGTTGTCTGTTACAAGAAGATTTAAATCGATTCTTTGAATACTGTGTTCAAAACAAACTTTACCTTAGTATTTCTAAATGTTTAACGATATCATTCACAAAAAATAAAAACGTTTTAAATCATAATTATAATCTAAACAATGTAACTCTATTGAAAGCTTCATCCGTGCGAGACCTAGGGGTACTGCTAGATAACAAACTTCACCTTGATCAACATATTGATAACATCACCAAAAAGGCTTATCGTATGTACGGGTTCGATATGAGATCAGCTACTGAATTTAAACACGTCTGCACTTATTCTCATCTCTATAAAGCACTAGTTAGATCTCAACTCGAATATGCAGTGGTAGTGTGGAACCCTTTTTATAATAAATATGTTGAGATGCTAGAAAAAGTGCCGCGCAAATTCCTCAGATCGATGCACTATATAGGTGCTCCCACAATTTCCCAACCTATAAAAATCTACTTAATAAATACAATCTAATGAGCCTGAAGTATAGATGTTCATATCTGGAAAATAAGTATCTTTTCGACGTATGCTATAACAGGTATAACTGCTCTGAGATTACTAATAAAATATGCTACTGTGTCCCAAGGCGGACACGTAGAGGCGTAGAGGCGCGCACGTCCTCTTTTTGCTGTGTCCCATTGCCGCACCAATGCTGGTCTGCAAAAACTACAATGATTTTTGTTCAGAAACTACAGAATTAGATTTATTCTCAGTGGTGCCGATTCTGTTGTACACCGAACTAAACTAACTAAACTATCACTAAAATTCCTTACTTTTGGCTATGAGTATCTTAACGCTATTCTGCAAAATAAAATCTCTAAATTTAAAAATTATTTTGACACATCTAAAATCAAATTTGGCAATAATTGCGACTCCACGTGGTACTTGTTTGCCGTACCACGTGATTTTTTTTTAGAGCCAGAGTCGCGCGTTATTTTGCAGCCTCGACATGCTTTGTACCTATGGAATTTTTCACTTTTAGTATGGATAATATATTTTTTTTACCAACACGTCGCATTTTAGAGGTTCCGGGGTTCTATAAAGGGGGTCGAAATTTTCATTATTTTTGCGATAGGACACACCGTTTTCGAGATATAAGCAAAAGAAAAGAAAAAAAGATACACTTGTGTTTTTGCATCTGAAGTCGAGGTGTTGGTGTGAATTTTAGTTCTTGACAACTAATTTTATTCCACACCTTTTTAATCGCGATTAAAAATAGGCAGATTTAGTTAGGACAATCAAAATTTTTGGTCAAAAACGTAAAATTCAGAATAGCAAAATTGCCATTTTCACTAAATTATAATCTCAGTGCCATCTTAGTGCTGTGAAACTAAAATTTAGTTAAGTTGTGTCACTTTAGTCATTTTCAGAATGGGAAATCGTCGTTTGACAGGAATAAACTAAATTTTGGTGATTTTTAGTCTAGTTTAGAGAATTTTGTGACAAGAGAATCGGCACCAGTGTCAGCAAATAGATTTCGTTCTGCTTTGTTAAAGAAACTCAAGTGTTACGGACGACGTAGCTAGGAAAGATATGTAAATAAACTAATTAAGGATTTAGATTTAAGTATTAAGTATAATAAAGACAATTTGAAAG
Organism: Brachylomia viminalis; assembly: GCA_937001585.2. NCBI lineage: Eukaryota > Metazoa > Arthropoda > Insecta > Lepidoptera > Noctuidae > Brachylomia > Brachylomia viminalis. The sequence continues at coordinate 436,649 of OW443321.2, read as the reverse complement.
TAGGGAAATTCTTTGACAACTGTAATAATTCGATTATGATTTGTTTTATTACCCCCTAGACATAAGTATGATTGTAAGATGGTAGAGAACACGATTCTGAACAAGTCTAAACCTGTCGGGAACGCTAGACACTCGCGCCCACAACAGCGCGCTCTAACTGACGAGTCATGCTCTCTATCACCGCGCCCCACCCACTACTTGCGCTATGTAAGAAACGAATATAAACAGGACAGTGAGTTGCAAATGTATTCAGTCTTGAAACAGTCATCAGTCGTCACTCAACAGTAAAGCAGCTCACTATCCTGGGAAATAAACAAGCAACAAGAAGTCTGAAGTTTTATTCAAGAAATTATACAGTCCACCTCGATAGCTGGTCCTTCGAGCCGGATTGCAGCTGGACCTCGACCGCTGGTCCTACGCAGCCCGTGTGATGTAGGGGGGAGGAGGGGTTGAGTAAACAACGTGATGCGTAGTTCTCCAAGAGCCGGCTGATCACTGCCTCCTGTTCCTTTAATTAGTAACGTATATATACATACGAGCTATGTGACAATATGCATAAACTAAGACTACGAACACAGCATATCTATCTTAACTTAAACTATGTGCTATACGTGATGTTCTGATGTACGTGACTCTACACCACATCACCCCTCTTAAATGAAAAAAAAAACTAAATTACAATGTGTTTTTTTTCCCTATACACTTTAAACTTTACTCTAACTCTTACAATATAATTTTGTTCTATTTTTATGAACCACATCTATCTTATTTTTATATTTAACAATAACATTTGGTGACTCATCCCTTACAACTTCAAACGGTCCATTATAAATGCATTCCAATTTATTGCCTGTCTCGTTTCTCACCAATACCCAGTCACCTTCCTTATAAGCTATAGAATTAAGTTTCTTATCATAACAATGTTTCCTCGCTAACTTACTTGCTATCAAATTCTCTCTCGCATCATTCTGAGCCCTTTGCAATCTATACTTAAATTCTAAAGGATAATCATCAAAATTATACAAAGGTTCAACACTTTCACCTCGCAGATTACTTGGCAACCTACAAATTTTACCGAAAACTAATTCATAAGGTGTATATTTGGTCACAGTATTAACTGTTGTGTTATAAGAAAAACACCAATATGGAATCCAAGAACTCCACGATGATGGATTATTATTCGTCTGTATTCTTAAATACGCACCTAAAGTCTTATGAACGTTTTCCAAAGATCCTATACTTTCATGATGATATGATGTTGACAAGATCTTATTGATGCCCAAGATATTACACAGCTCCACCATTACTTTTGAAATGAACTCAGAGCCCCTATCCGTAGCAATTGCCCGCGGTATCCCATATCTCAAAACAAAATTCTCTACCAAAGCTTTTGCTACCTCATTTGCGGATTTATTCTTTAATGGATAAGCCTCCACAAACTTCGTAAGCTCACACTGAAGAGTCAATATGTAAACATTGCCTTTTTCGTCCCTATCCAACGGTCCCACTACATCTAAATAAATCTTCTCAAACGACGTAGATGCAGTAGTAGTAATCGTCATCGGCTCCCTAGTATGCCTAGAGAACTTTTGCTTCTTACACTTATCACATTTCCCAATGTACTCCATTACATCTTTCCCAATAGATGGCCAATAATAATACTTCTTTATATTATTCACCATCCTGCGTATACCTGCATGACCACTCGTGGGTAAAATATGAAAATCATTCAAAATAACTTCCTTCTCATCCTTTCCTTCCACTCTCCGCAAATCCTTCACCACACACATTTTAAAATCTCCACACATGGAACTACCATTTCCCTTCAAATATTTTGCCATTCTTGTAATAAAATTAACGTTATAACGATTTTTAAAAATAACAACTTCTTTTATGCCTTTTCCAATACAAAAAATGACTATGTCTTTCGACAACTCGTCTCGCGATGATGCCGATAAAGATTCATAGTTCACATAAATACTCGAGTTTTCTGGCATATACACTAAATTGCGCGACTTCGAAAATACCTTTTTACCATTAGTGTTACGTAACATCTTCTCCCATCCATTCAAACATATCTCAACGTCATTTCCTCGTTTTTTAAGAACTTCCACGATCCTAGGGTGATCAGTCCCAGATACCACGGAGTCCGTACCCCAACTTCAAGCACACATAACCTATAGCCCGCAAACTACCTCCTACACCATTAATCACTAAGTCTTCCTTTACTACTTTACAGCACAAAGCGTTGTTGCTCAAGAAACTGCTCTTTACGGCCGATATCGACGCACCCGTATCCACCAACCATTCCGTATCTACACTATCCACTAGTAAATTAACCCAGTTAATACTATCGCAAGCTAAAATATGCTTAGCCTCGAAAAAACTGAGTCTCACTCAAATGCCCGCCTTCGCTACCCCGTGACATTGACATTGCGCCTGAGTCAGCATCGCCCCGCGCATGCTCAAAACACGCTACGTGCCGCCGACCTTGCTGAGTCTGCCGTCCTCGACGAGCATTATTGCCGCGACCGCGCATTCCACTGCTATGCCATACGTTGACATTCTTGTGCGTACGCCCAACAGCTGTTCTTTGCCATGCGCGCTCATTTCCTACAGCGTGCCGCGTATAACAATTTCCACGATTCCTACTGCCCGTAGGAAAACTACCTCTTGCAGGCCAGCGCTGGTACGTCATGACTTGCGCCTGCGAAGCACAATCTTCGTCCTCTGCCACCCTGATTGCATCTTTCAAACAAGTTAAATTCCGCGCCGTAATGACCGTACCAAGACGTTGATTACGAAGTCCGTCAGCAAACTTCCTAATCGCATATTTTTCGTTCAATGGCTGCAAAATCTTATAAGCTTCCGAACTTTCCCCGGCTTGAGAAATAGTCAAATTGACCATTAACTTCTCTATTTCCGCACCGAAATCCGCGACCGTTTTACCATTTTGCCTAGCGCGAGCAAGCTTGGCTTGTACAGCTACGTCCGACTCCACCGTCAATAAATGTTTCTTCATATCAGCCAAGAGACTCTCCACCGTTGCGTAATTGGAGGACAACCGAATCCTAGCCCCCTGGGTAAGTCGTGTAGTTAGCACGAATTTAATTAAAAGAGCACTATCAGCCCCCTCTAACATTGAGCTATATAAACCTACGGCATCAATCAAATCTTGGGTTACTTGCTCATCCCCACTCATTTTCGGTAGCAAACTAACCGCTGTTCTCAATGAAAACTTTTCCGCCGCCATCTCTTGTTCGATTCTGTTCCCGTCCTCAAACTTTATAGTCTCTACGTACAAATTTTCTATCTTACCTACCAACTGCGCTAACTCTTCCGAAAATTTGGTTGACCTTGAAACTATACACTTAAATCTACCGTATAAGGCTTTCGCGTTGCTTATCTTCTCGTCAAAATTCCTGCCTTTCCGCCTACTAGGACCCAATTTAACAATTGACTCCCTTATCAACTTAAGTTGTATAAATAGTGACGTTAACTCTACTTCTATTTAACACTATTGTCTCTAAATTTACCGACAACTGCAAACACTCGCCACAACACTTAAGTTCATATTGAAATCACTTACTCCCCTCGTTGCTCCGTCCGCTCCCGGTCAGACCATCTGCACAGCTTTCTGAACCTCCCGCTGGTTGATCTTTTCTTCGATCCAATTCTGGTGACACCTTCTGTACATCCGGACTGCCACGCCAATGATAACAACCGCCAAACACACAGCAATGAACAACAGCACCGTGTTGATAGCTGCTATCTGCTCCTGCGTAACCGCCGCGACATTTGAGCCACCCGCCGCCGTCTGAGCGACAATGACCTCCTCCTTTGATGTCGTGCTCCCCATGGCCCGTGACCCGACGTGACGTGCAAAATCAACTGAACTGCGATTTCGACTTGCCCCCACCGGCAACTATAACGCTGTCCACCCGACTGGCAGGCCGACTGGCAGGCCGACTGGCAGGGTCGCCATGTGATGTAGGGGGGAGGAGGGGTTGAGTAAACAACGTGATGCGTAGTTCTCCAAGAGCCGGCTGATCACTGCCTCCTGTTCCTTTAATTAGTAACGTATATATACATACGAGCTATGTGACAATATGCATAAACTAAGACTACGAACACAGCATATCTATCTTAACTTAAACTATGTGCTATACGTGATGTTCTGATGTACGTGACTCTACACCACACCCGATTGCAGATTGAACATTGCCAATTGAAGTTTCATCAATCAAGATTATCGTCGATATCAAATATGAAGACTAGAAGTGTTGCAGCTAAGGAAAGTGAATCGGAATCAGGCTACAATAGCCGACGTCCTACTGTGCGGACATTCGAAGATCCGCCTAGGTCGCCGTCGACCAACGCGTCCGCGTTGCCGCACACTCCGTACAGTGCGCCTGCGGCTGGGATCGATCCCGCCCCCCCCCCCCCCCCCCCGCGCTCGCGATTGCACCCCCCGCCACCGCCGCGGCGAGGAGGGTTGCGCCGCTTACGTCCGACAGCGCGTCCGCCGCACCTGCTCCACGCCTCGTACCGGCGAGTAGAGCCACCGCGACCGCGTACGGCTATGCGGAATCGTTCGCCACGCCATCCGCGATGATCTCCGCACCACGAACCCAGGATTCAGTGAGGACTGTGAAAGCTGCACACAATGCCTCTGTGAGGGATACAACAAGTACGATACGTTCCAGAGGATCATATAGTAGTGACGTGGCAAGAGTGAAGAAGGCAGAATACGAGGCACAGAAGAGGATTGCTGCAATACGGAACGAGCAATTAGAAATCGAAAAGGCGCTCGTCAACAAGCGATTCGAATATGAAGTGTCAGCGATTGAAGCAGATGCAGAGGCCCGTGAAGAGGGCTCCGTGCACAGGAGTGATGACAGGGTGGACGAGTGGCTTCAAAGTATTGACCGAAGCCACGTCCAAGTCCCAGATCAGCCTCAGGAAGAGCCCCCACATCCCGCCGCCACTGCCGCTTACGTCGAACCCGCCACGTGTGTTGATGCCTTCACGCCTGCTACAGCCAACCAAAGAAGACAACGATCGGCGTCGCGGTCACCCAACAGAGGGGAACGCCGAGTTGGAAGAGGAATTGAACAGTTGGCCGACACATTGGACAAGATGATGCGCGTACGTCCACCACCAAGACAAGTGACTGAGCTGCCTACGTTTACGGGAGCAGCCACTGAATGGCTGCCATTCAAGGCGGCGTACACCGATTCATCAAATGCATATAAGTTCACCGCGATCGAGAATTTGGCAAGACTGCGAAACTGCATTAAGGGCGAAGCAAGAGAAGCAGTATCAGCGCTCCTGTACACCGCCTCAGACCCACAAGTGATTGTGAAAACACTAGAGCAGTACTATGGCAGGCCGGAAATACTCATGGATCGAGCAATGGAAGACTTAAAGAAGCTACCTCGACTCACGAGCGCGGCCAGTGATTTGAATACGTTCGCAGTGAAGTTACAAAATATAGTGTGTGTGTTATCTAACATGGATAACCGCGGATATATATGGAACCCGATGCTAGTTCGTGAAGTGGTAGAGAAATTGAGCCCGCACATAAAGTCAAGATGGTGCGACTACGCTTCTGAAGCAGTGGAATCGTCGCGTGAACCGGAAGTAACACTGTTGTCCAGGTTCCTGATGCGGGAGGCTGATCGAGCTATGAAATACGCCTTCACAAATACGACATTCACACCTGCACCAAAGAAGGAAACGAGAAGTGTATCGCAAATTAATGCAAAGAAGAAGGCGGGCCGAGAAGTAGTCTACACAACATCAGAAAAAGAGGAAGAAAGAAAACAAGAATGTTTGTGTTGTGGTGGTAACCACGAAGTACCTAAATGTGCAAAGTTCCTGAAAATGAGTGTCGATGAAAGATGGGAATGGGCACGTACTGGAAGAGTATGCTTCAAGTGTGCGACGAGGCGCCATCGACGCGAGCATTGCCGAGCAAAACGATGTGGCATAGAAACATGCAGCCGCCCACATCACGCGTTGCTGCACAAAGAACGAGAAGTGAAAGAGACGCCACAGAGTGAGAAACCAGAGAAAGCGACCGACATCGAGAAGCAACACTCAAAAGAAGCAGTAATGACCGTCTCCGCGCCAAGCAATGCGTCGCAACGTGTATTATTGAAGATGTGTCCAGTGACATTAAAAGGGCCCGGCGGACAAGTATCTACGTTCGCGTTGATGGATGAAGGCTCAACAACATCGCTCGTCGACGAAGAATTGACACGCCGTATACGAGTAACTGGGCCAGTCTCCACTTTACGCATACAAGGCGTGACCTCGCAACAACACGAGGAACGCAGCCAGGAGGTCAAGCTACAGATATGCGGCCAGCACGGTGAATATCAGGAACTGCGCGCACGGACAATGAAGGACCTGCGACTTCATGGTCAGACGATGGATAGGTCGGCACTAATGACCTATACACACCTCCAGGACATGCAAAAGGACGCGTTCTTCAAGGAAGCCACACCGAAGGTACTAATAGGTGCGGACAATTGGCACTTGATAGTCACACGTGAGCTACGCATGGGCAAGAAGAATGAACCCGCGGCCTCATACACTCAGCTGGGATGGGTGATTCACGGGACGGCACCGCGCGCAACGCTGAAGAAACAAGAGGGACAAGTTGTGCTACATCTATACGATGCGTCTGCAGCAAGTCAGACAGATGACGTACGTCGTGTAGAAGAATTGGTGAAATCACACTTCAGGATTGATGCCCTAGGAGTTTCTTTGGCGAAGAAAGTCAAACCGGAAGACCAGAAAGCGATTGACATAGTCCAAGGCACCATGACAAAAGTCGGTGATCATTTCGAAGTCGGGTTACCATGGCGTGATGAAGACGCTTCGATGCCCAATAACTACAACTGTGCCTTCAGAAGATTAAAGACATTAGAAAAGAAGATGGACTCGTCAGCACACTTCACAGCACAGTACAGCACTCTGGTCAAAAACCTACTTGACAAAGGATACGCCCACGAGTGCAATGGAACAGAAGACCAAAGTAAGAAAGTGTGGTACCTGCCGCACTTCCCGGTCGTGAACTCAAATAAGCCGGGGAAGATGCGTCTGGTGTTTGACGCCGCACACCGATATAGTGGAGTGTGCCTGAACGACTACCTACTAGAAGGACCTGATCTCTTGAATTCACTACCAGGGATCCTGTTCAGATTCAGAGAGCGTCCGGTAGCCGTCACAGCAGACATACAGGAAATGTTTCTCCAAGTTAAAATAAGAAAGCAAGATCAAGCTGCGCAGATGTTTCTCTGGCGAGACAAGGAACGTAGTAAGCCACCGAAGAAATTCAAAATGACTTCAATGATCTTCGGAGCTTCGTGTTCACCCTTCATCGCGCACTCAGTACGAGACGCCAACGCGAGACTACACTCAGAAGAATACCCCAACGCTGTGCAAGCTATAACGACTAGTCATTACATGGATGACTATGTGGACAGCTTGGCGACTGAAGATGAGGCGATCAAAACAGCGCGTGAAGTCATGAAGATTCACCAGAATGCGCACTTTAACTTGAGGGGTTGGTGCTCAAATAGACACAACGTGGTGAAGAGCATGCAACAGCGCGTGAAGTCATGAAGATTCACCAGAATGCGCACTTTAACTTGAGGGGTTGGTGCTCAAATAGACACAACGTGGTGAAGAGCATAACACCGGAGAAGCAGGCACACGACACAGAAGTAAGACTCGGACAAAGGGAAGAGAATACGGACAAAACGCTAGGTCTACTGTGGCAAACAGGCTCAGACGAGCTAGGATTTAACACCGGTCTGAGTCGGTTGTCACCCGAGGTGAAAACTAATGACAGAGCACCGACAAAACGAGAGGCCCTTGGAGCGGTAATGGCAGTCTATGATCCTCTGGGTCTCATCAGCCACTTCACCGTCACCGGCAAAATCTTGCTCCAGAACCTGTGGAGGCACGGCATAGGGTGGGACGAGCCGATCCCCGAAGAAAACACGCAGCACTTCGAAGAATGGATGCGAAGTTTGAACGAAGTGACGAAGCTACGCATACCAAGATGCTACGACAGGGGCCCGGACGACCTGGTAGAGCTCCATATTTTCTGCGATGCCAGCGAACAAGTATACGCAGCGACAGCCTACTGGAGGATCCAGAAGCCGGACACAAGGGTGGACGTGAGGCTGGTTGCGGCTAAGTCACGAGTAGCCCCCCTGAAGCCAGTTACCGTTCCGCGACTAGAACTACAGGCAGCGGTGATCGGCGCACGGCTGGCGGAGACGATTTTGAAGGAGCACCGAGACAAGCCCAGAAGCGTAACTTACTGGACGGACTCACAAACCGTTCTGCGATGGATCCAGAAAGACGCCCTGAAGTACACATCATTCGTGGCGCATCGCCTGGGTGAGATTGCGGAGCTGACCAACGTCAACCAGTGGAGATGGGTACCCACCGAGCACAACGTGGCAGACGACGCCACGCGCCCTAACTACACCATGCACATGAAACCAGAAGATAGATGGTTCGCCGGCCCCATGTTCCTGTACAATGATGAAGAGTCCTGGCCGAAAGAGACGATCAAAGAAGACACAATCAAAGATGAAGTAACGTACGTGATAACAGAAGAGAAAAAGGAACGCCCTTCTCACTTGCCCGACATAAGCAGATTCTCTTCATTTGAGAAGTTATTACGAGCAACAGCTGTGCCCTTCCTTTTCAAGGAAAAGTGTACGGACAGGACCAGCCAGATGACCGTCGACCTAATAGAAAAGGCCGAGAAATTATGGCTCAAACAAGCACAACACGAAAACTACGCAGAAGAAATACAGCTGCTCGAGAAGGGAAAGCCGGTGCCGAAGTCCAGCAGTCTATACAAACTGGACCCTTACCTAGAAGATCAACTACTTAAGGTTAGAGGAAGGATCGGACATGCAGCAGTCATGGAAACAAAGAAGACGCCAGTGATTCTGCACGGCAAGCACCCGTTCACGCGACTACTAGTAGAAGACGCACATCGCAGAGCTGGTCACGCTAATAATGAACGTGTGATCAATGATCTAAGACAGCGATACTGGGTGGTCAACCTACGCCCTACGGTGCGAGCTATTGCACAACGATGCCAACTCTGCCGCACAAGAAAAGCTATGCCAATAAAACCGACTATGGGGGACTTACCCATGGAACGCTTGATGAAGACGCAGCGACCCTTCGCCCACTGCGGGACCGATTATTTCGGACCAATGACTGTAGTCATAGGGAGAAGACATGAAAAACGCTGGGGAGCCCTATTCACCTGCCTAGCCACAAGGGCAGTGCACCTGGAATTGGTCTCAAGTTTGTCTACTGACTCGGCACTAATGGTGATACGTAGAATGGCGGCGCGACGAGGTTGGCCCCGAATTATGTATTCGGACAATGGCACCAACTTTAGAGGAGCAGACACCGAGCTACGTGTGGCCTACAAAGAATGGGTAAAAGACTTTCCTCACTTTGGACTTGAGCACCGAATGAAGTGGAAGTTCATACCACCAGGGGCGCCGCATATGGGGGGAGCGTGGGAGCGACTAGTGCGCTCCGTCAAAAAGGCGCTGGGGGCAACGTTACATCAGAGGGCACTGAAGGAAGAATCACTGCTGACGCTGCTGACAGAGGCCAAGCACTCTATAAACTCTCGGCCTCTCACCCATGTCTCTGTCGATCCCGAGGATCCGGAGGCCCTGACACCCAATCACTTCCTCATCGGAACCTCCTCAGGCCTTCCCCGTACTGGGCCTTGTGAGGAGGTCAGCCGCAAGCAATGGCGAGCTACCCAAGCGCTCGCCGACCATTTCTGGCGGCGCTGGGTGGACGAATACCTACCTACGCTGGTGCCCCGAGGGGCGTCAGATGACCAACGGCGGCCCCTTCAAATTGGCAGCCTGGTCGTCATCGTCGACTCCACGTTACCACGAGGGACGTGGCCCCGGGGCGTCGTGGAAGCAGTCTACACTGGTCCAGACGGCAAGGTGCGATCAGCCAACGTCAGAACTACAGCGGGCGTCCTACGGCGTCCAGTCACCAAGCTCGCCGTCCTCTGCGTGGAAGATTAGGCTACGGTAGCCCTGCGCCGGGGGGAGGATGTTACGGACGACGTAGCTAGGAAAGATATGTAAATAAACTAATTAAGGATTTAGATTTAAGTATTAAGTATAATAAAGACAAAAAAAAAAAAAAAAAAAAAAAAAAATTTGAAAGTAGGGAAATTCTTTGACAACTGTAATAATTCGATTATGATTTGTTTTATTACCCCCTAGACATAAGTATGATTGTAAGATGGTAGAGAACACGATTCTGAACAAGTCTAAACCTGTCGGGAACGCTAGACACTCGCGCCCACAACAGCGCGCTCTAACTGACGAGTCATGCTCTCTATCACCGCGCCCCACCCACTACTTGCGCTATGTAAGAAACGAATATAAACAGGACAGTGAGTTGCAAATGTATTCAGTCTTGAAACAGTCATCAGTCGTCACTCAACAGTAAAGCAGCTCACTATCCTGGGAAATAAACAAACAACAAGAAGTCTGAAGTTTTATTCAAGAAATTATACAGTCCACCTCGATATCAAGGATTCCAATGTATAGTTGTTTGAACAGTCTTGTAGGCTTACTCGCATAGATTGTTTATTAGTAAAGTTATTTGAATTGTATATGCTGTGGATAACGGTGTGAGTTTTCTTTTCCTGAAAAAACTATTATAAGAACTCTTAGATAACTTGTCAGTAGGTAAGCTAATTCTGGAGAAAGAACATAAACATTGTCTTGAGTTAATCACAGCGACCAACTATTTTTATCGTTTAAGTACCTAATCGTTGACAGAATAGTATGCCTTTGAACAAAGGTTGGATTTTACTTTAGAGGGAAGCTTGTTATAAAAGTTTATACCAAGCCCAACAAATGAGATAAAGACCTTATGAAGCCAGTGAAAGGGTGCACGTAGTTTGTCCTTGTTTCTAGTGTTAATATCATGAATATCACTGTTTTTTGTGTAGAAGTGTATATGTTGCCTAATATATAAAATGTTAGCGAAGATGAATCACACCAACTTACTTTCATAAATAACGTTTCAGTGACGTCATTCATCGGTAAATTGCGGACGCTATGTGGGCGGTCACCGCTCTTTTAGTGTAAAATCGACGAAATGATTCCTTATTAGAACAAACAACTTCAGATTCAGATTTTCCCAAACTGACCCATTTTTTTTTCTGAGGTTGGGAATTCATCAAATAGGTAATTTCTCCCGCTCTGGGCAGAGCGGGAGGGCGTGTCAGTCACTTGCTGACTAAAACCCACTAGTGTTCCTTCAGTTGCCTGTGCCAGGGGCCAAGGTAACCCTTTCGGACTTTCCCGCAACCCCGGCAGGCATCGGCCCTAGCGGACCCCGTCATTGTTGCTGACATCTCTTTGAGGCGACCCGGGCCTTGGTTTTTATTGAACGGCGAGCTGCCCATTGCTCGCCGTCCGCAAGCCCGTGCATACGGTGGCCGGGAATCGGCTTGGGATTCGCGACGCCCATGGCGTCTCCTGCAGCGGCTAGGGGCGTGAGGGCGCGAATTTTGCCTCTCCCTCACGCGTTCCGCCTCCTCCTTCGCGAGTATTACTGCTTCGCAGAAGGAGGTGACGGCTTTCCAACCCCTCTCACTCCGTACCATGGCCTGCACCAGGGCCGGACGCGAGAGATCGCCCCTGCCAATCGCCTGCACGAGGACACGGTGGTGCTCAGCCCAAGCTGGGCAGACCTCCACCGTGTCCTCTGGGCGATCCACACAATGGTGACACCCGGGCGTTTCCTCCCGCCTTATCCGGAACAGGAACCTCCCGAAGCAGCCGTGTCAGGTGAGGATCTGCGTCAGGCGGAAGGAGAGGACGCCGTGGCGCCTCTCTAGCCACTCCTCAAAGAGGGTACTTATCGCCGCAATTGTGGCTGTTTTTTTTGGAAGTTGTTTTTTTTTATATTTTTTTTACTTTTTATTTAGGCCTACCCCACAACACAACAATTCGAAAACGATCGTCTTACACGTCCACGTCTGTTTAAAGGCGATTTTTTTTTTATTAAAATATAATTAATCATTATTTTTTTTAAACCGCTCGACCGATGTCAATAAAAAGAAAAAAAAAGAATTTTTCAAATCGGTTCAGGCGTCTTTGAGTAATCGGTGTAAAGATAAAGATAATTTTATTTTGCAAATTATGGGTAACATCAAACAATGACAAATATGGGTAACATCAAACAATGACAAATATGGGTAACATCAAACAATGACAAATATGGGTAACATCAAACGATGACAAATATGGGTAACATCAAACAATGACAAATATGGGTAACATCAAACGATGACAAATATGGGTAACATCAAACGATGACAAATATGGGTAACATCAAACGATGACAAATATGGGTAACATCAAACGATGACAAATATGGGTAACATCAAACGATGACAAATATGGGTAACATCAAACAATGACAAATATGGGTAACATCAAACGATGACAAATATGGGTAACATCAAACGATGACAAATATGGGTAACATCAAACGATGACAAATATGGGTAACATCAAACGATGACAAATATGGGTAACATCAAACGATGACAAATATGGGTAACATCAAACGATGACAAATATGGGTAACATCAAACGATGACAAATATGGGTAACATCAAACGATGACAAATATGGGTAACATCAAACGATGACAAATATGGGTAACATCAAACGATGACAAATATGGGTAACATCAAACGATGACAAATATGGGTAACATCAAACGATGACAAATATGGGTAACATCAAACGATGACAAATATGGGTAACATCAAACGATGACAAATATGGGTAACATCAAACGATGACAAATATGGGTAACATCAAACGATGACAAATATGGGTAACATCAAACGATGACAAATATGGGTAACATCAAACGATGACAAATATGGGTAACATCAAACGATGACAAAAAAAACATAATAATAGTTTAGCCTTATTTTACCACGAGGGCTGCATGCAAAAGATTTAACATAATAACATCAACTTTACAATTTTAAAATATTAATTAATTATAAGTACTTGCATAATTATATTAATTATGCACTAGCTTAATAATATATTAATAACATAAAAACTCTTTCTCAATTAGGAAAATCCTTAATAATATAATATGCTTTCGCCAATAAAAAGCTTCGGAGTCTCTTTTTAAATAAAATTTATGTAATAGGTACATAAATTAAAAAAAAAACAACTGAATTGAGAACACCCTCCTTTTTGAAGTCGGTCAAATATGTTGGTTTATAAATGGTGTTATTACTATATGGATCAATCAACTGTCATCAATCGACCGCTCCTTTGTCTCTTAAACAAGGTAGCTAGAGCTACTGTAAAACGTTGAGGAGTTCCGTTGACTGTCCTTCGTCTTCATGATCAGACCCCTAATTACAGTCACAACCCATCTAGGTGTAAAGTTCTCATCAATACAAATGAAGCCCAAACACCAGGTAATTGCTGTCATTCGTTGAGGAGTTCCCTCGACTGTCTTTCGGCTCCATCATCAGATCGACTCCAGACCTTCATTAAATAGTAGTGCTTTAAAATACTTAATGACAAAAATTAACATACGCACTAGTCGCCACTACGATTTTCGAAGGTTCCCCACGATTTCTCTGGGATGCCATCATCAGATCCTGGTGTCCTTATCACGGTACCACCCTTGGAATATCTCCTTTGCAACAAAAAAAGAATCGTCAAAATCAGTTCATAATTGAAGAAGCTATTCGTAAACACATAAACAAAAATATGCGGTCGAATTGAGAAACCTCCTCCTTTTTTGAAGTCGGTTAAAAATGTGACGATTCGTACACGTTGTGAGCACCCTTGTTTAAGCGGCGGTCAGTCTCGTCATACCTACTGGCAAACCGGTCCTTAACGACTCCATTCAGTGGAACTCCTCGTGTGTCAGTGTGCTACCCTGAAGCCTCCATCTTCTATTCTGTGTCTTGAGTTCATCGAAAATTTTACAGTTCTGAGTCGCCGTGAGTCCTTTGTTAACAACACATGTTCAATTTAGGGATTGACCAAACTTACCGAAGCTGAATCGGTTTCAGCGAAAAAGAAGTCATTCGCCTCGATTCGGTTCGATGTTTCGAACTACGCGACTCGACACCCATCGGAAACGAATTTGCATCGCGCCGAATTTATTTATTTATGTTATTGCGTGATCGGCTCAAGCCGATTCCGCGTCAGTAAGGCTGGTCCTCCCTTAACTTAACATCAGACTGTCGATCGACTTCGACCAGTCAACGCCGATCAACATTCACCGACCGCTCCGATCGACCACTGATCCGTCAGCCATGTATAACACTCGAGCGGCCTGTAGGCCAATTCTCGTACTTAAAAAACGTTCAAATTCAAGTCGCAATCTCATCTCAGCGACAATCAATGTCAAAAACCTGTCAAAAATGTATGTAAATTGATTGTAATTTTGACAGATTGAGACTGAGATTAGAATGCGAACGGTCTTAAAAATACGGGAATTGCCCCTCTGAACACTGAACAGCGCACCTGTCAACCGCAGTCTGGTGGCGGCTTTAGGTATCTGCGCACCATGCGGCGGTTAATGAATCCTCCACGAAGTTCTCAGCAACATCTGACAGAAGAGCTCTCTGGCCGTAAACATACGTCAGCGAAAAGAGAAATAGTTGACAGAACAGAACAAAAGAAAATTTCGGCCATGACACAATCAAAATTGCTTGTGAAAATAAATAAATAAAATATGAGTGCAATTATCAACACAATGTAGTGACCTGATCGCACCGGTCTGCGAAACGCTCACAAATATGAAATATTCACGCGCTGGCATCTGGTGGCTGATCTGTCTACTCATACAGGTGGGAGCGGGCCCCGGCGCGGGCCCCGGGCGGCGGAGCCTCGGGCCCGCGCCCGTGCCCAGAGCACGCCTCGCGTCACAATAGCGGGCCAGCAACAGCTCATACGTGGCACTTGACACGACGCACAGTGTTTATTTAACTAGGGCTTCCGATAATTGGAAACATAGTTTCTATGAGAATCAAGTCTGCCACACGGTTTGAAACCTATTTACAATGTGAATTAAGTTTTGATCTACAAGTTATGTTATGTGAACGCTTGTGATGTGACCGCAACAGTTTATAAAAGTTATTTGTGCTCTTACATTTGTCTAAGCTTTCTCTAGTTATTTCAGATTAGGTATGCGTTTTTAGTAAGCTTTTACCTGGGGGGTCATTTTATTAGTGGCGTAGCGTGGGTTTCAGCCGCCCACAATGAACGCAAAGTTTACCGCCCCCTTAATTAGGAATGAATAAAACATTCTTATAATAATAATTGTCAAAGCAACACTTACGGACGGACTTACATTAGCAAGCATGTGCGCCGGCCAAAGATTTAAATCATTAGACAAATAAATGGCGTAATAAACGTTATAATAATAATTATTATAAAGTATATTACGATATTTTCATTAAAAAAAATCGTTTCCATGACAGTCAATTTAAGTCACTACTGTCATTGTGTGTCAGAACGAAACGGGAACCTGAACCATCTTTCGGCGCGGAATCGTAACGATAGATAGTCGGTCTAGCCACTAGCCGGCATGCCCATCATCATCCACAGCCCGACTTTGCCCACTGCAGGACATAGATCTCTCTTTTTTCTTAGAATAAGTGCATTTCTAACCGACTTTAATAAAGGGAGAGGTTCTCAATTCGTCGGAATCTTTTATTTATTTTCACCGATTACTCGAAGACGAACCGATTTGGAAAATTCTTTGTTTTCAAAGGTGGTCCCATATAAAGTTGGTCAAGTTCTGATGAGTGCTTTTTGAGTCGGCTTCAATAATACTTTTTTTTACTTGATGTACTTACCTACCTATGTGACCTTCCTGTCATTGTTATTTACAATGCAAGTAGTGGTAGACTACTTTGTTTAGGGTAGGTACTTACCACGACAAAAAGTGAAAAATAAAAGTGAAAAAAAACTTGGCGTAGTTTTAGTTTTCACTTTGTGGTGTTTGTTTTGTGAAAAAGTTTCTTGTTATAGTTGTTCTTATGATAACTAATGTTATTTGAAAATGAAAATGAATATGGCAGGTGGTTGGCGCTCTCGCTTGCGGTAAGAAGAAAGCGTGTCGGCCGCCGCGCTGCCCCGGAGGCTGCAAGCCCAAGTACTGGTAGCGTGGAAGTGGACACCCTACTGCACGGAGCTAAGGAATATATTATTATGGTGAGTCATGCGCTGGCCCGGCGGCTGCAAGCCCAAGTACTGGTAGCGTGGAAGTGGACACCCTACTGCACGGAGCTAAGGAATATATTATTATGGTGAGTCATGCGCTGGCCCGGCGGCTGCAAGCCCAAGTACTGGTAGCGTGGAAGTGGACACCCTACTGCACGGAGCTAAGGAATATATTATTATGGTGAGTCATGCGCTGCCCCGGAGGCTGCAAGCCCAAGTACTGGTAGCGTGGAAGTGGACACCCTACTGCACGGAGCTAAGGAATATATTATTATGGTGAGTCATGCGCTGGCCCGGCGGCTGCAAGCCCAAGTACTGGTAGCGTGGATGTGGACACACTACTGCACGGAGCTAAGGAATATATTATTATGGTGAGTCATGCGCTGGCCCGGCGGCTGCAAGCCCAAGTACTGGTAGCGTGGAAGTGGACACCCTACTGCACGGAGCTAAGGAATATATTATTATGGTGAGTCATGCGCTGGCCCGGCGGCTGCAAGCCCAAGTACTGGTAGCGTGGATGTGGACACACTACTGCACGGAGCTAAGGAATATATTATTATGGTGAGTCATGCGCTGGCCCGGCGGCTGCAAGCCCAAGTACTGGTAGCGTGGAAGTGGACACCCTACTGCACGGAGCTAAGGAATATATTATTATGGTGAGTCATGCGCTGGCCCGGCGGCTGCAAGCCCAAGTACTGGTAGCGTGGAAGTGGACACCCTACTGCACGGAGCTAAGGAATATATTATTATGGTGAGTCATGCGCTGGCCCGGCGGCTGCAAGCCCAAGTACTGGTAGCGTGGAAGTGGACACCCTACTGCACGGAGCTAAGGAATATATTATTATGGTGAGTCATGCGCTGGCCCGGCGGCTGCAAGCCCAAGTACTGGTAGCGTGGATGTGGACACCCTACTGCACGGAGCTAAGGAATATATTATTATGGTGAGTCATGCGCTGGCCCGGCGGCTGCAAGCCCAAGTACTGGTAGCGTGGATGTGGACACCCTACTGCACGGAGCTATGGAATATATTATTATGGTGAGTCATGCGCTGGCCCGGCGGCTGCAAGCCCAAGTACTGGTAGCGTGGATGTGGACACACTACTGCACGGAGCTAAGGAATATATTATTATGGTGAGTCATGCGCTGGCCCGGCGGCTGCAAGCCCAAGTACTGGTAGCGTGGAAGTGGACACCCTACTGCACGGAGCTAAGGAATATATTATTATGGTGAGTCATGCGCTGGCCCGGCGGCTGCAAGCCCAAGTACTGGTAGCGTGGAAGTGGACACCCTACTGCACGGAGCTAAGGAATATATGGAAGTGGACACCCTACTGCACGGAGCTAAGGAATATATTATTATGGTGAGTCATGCGCTGGCCCGGCGGCTGCAAGCCCAAGTACTGGTAGCGTGGAAGTGGACACCCTACTGCACGGAGCTAAGGAATATATGGAAGTGGACACCCTACTGCACGGAGCTAAGGAATATATTATTATGGTGAGTCATGCGCTGGCCCGGCGGCTGCAAGCCCAAGTACTGGTAGCGTGGATGTGGACACCCTACTGCACGGAGCTAAGGAATATATTATTATGGTGAGTCATGCGCTGGCCCGGCGGCTGCAAGCCCAAGTACTGGTAGCGTGGATGTGGACACCCTACTGCACGGAGCTAAGGAATATATTATTATGGTGAGTCATGCGCTGGCCCGGCGGCTGCAAGCCCAAGTACTGGTAGCGTGGATGTGGACACACTACTGCACGGAGCTAAGGAATATATTATTATGGTGAGTCATGCGCTGGCCCGGCGGCTGCAAGCCCAAGTACTGGTAGCGTGGATGTGGACACACTACTGCACGGAGCTAAGGAATATATTATTATGGTGAGTCATGCGCTGGCCCGGCGGCTGCAAGCCCAAGTACTGGTAGCGTGGATGTGGACACACTACTGCACGGAGCTAAGGAATATATTATTATGGTGAGTCATGCGCTGGCCCGGCGGCTGCAAGCCCAAGTACTGGTAGCGTGGATGTGGACACACTACTGCACGGAGCTAAGGAATATATTATTATGGTGAGTCATGCGCTGGCCCGGCGGCTGCAAGCCCAAGTACTGGTAGCGTGGATGTGGACACACTACTGCACGGAGCTAAGGAATATATTATTATGGTGAGTCATGCGCTGGCCCGGCGGCTGCAAGCCCAAGTACTGGTAGCGTGGATGTAGACACACTACTGCACGGAGCTAAGGAATATATTATTATGGTGAGTCATGCGCTGGCCCGGCGGCTGCAAGCCCAAGTACTGGTAGCGTGGATGTGGACACACTACTGCACGGAGCTAAGGAATATATTATTATGGTGAGTCATGCGCTGGCCCGGCGGCTGCAAGCCCAAGTACTGGTAGCGTGGATGTGGACACACTACTGCACGGAGCTAAGGAACATATTATTATGGTGAGTCATGCGCTGGCCCGGCGGCTGCAAGCCCAAGTACTGGTAGCGTGGATGTGGACACACTACTGCACGGAGCTAAGGAATATATTATTATGGTGAGTCATGCGCTGGCCCGGCGGCTGCAAGCCCAAGTACTGGTAGCGTGGATGTGGACACACTACTGCACGGAGCTAACGAATATATTATTATGGTGAGTCATGCGCTGGCCCGGCGGCTGCAAGCCCAAGTACTGGTAGCGTGGATGTAGACACACTACTGCACGGAGCTAAGGAATATATTATTATGGTGAGTCATGCGCTGGCCCGGCGGCTGCAAGCCCAAGTACTGGTAGCGTGGATGTGGACACACTACTGCACGGAGCTAAGGAATATATTATTATGGTGAGTCATGCGCTGGCCCGGCGGCTGCAAGCCCAAGTACTGGTAGCGTGGATGTGGACACACTACTGCACGGAGCTAAGGAACATATTATTATGGTGAGTCATGCGCTGGCCCGGCGGCTGCAAGCCCAAGTACTGGTAGCGTGGATGTGGACACACTACTGCACGGAGCTAAGGAATATATTATTATGGTGAGTCATGCGCTGGCCCGGCGGCTGCAAGCCCAAGTACTGGTAGCGTGGATGTGGACACACTACTGCACGGAGCTAAGGAATATATTATTATGGTGAGTCATGCGCTGGCCCGGCGGCTGCAAGCCCAAGTACTGGTAGCGTGGATGTGGACACACTACTGCACGGAGCTAAGGAATATATTATTATGGTGAGTCATGCGCTGGCCCGGCGGCTGCAAGCCCAAGTACTGGTAGCGTGGATGTGGACACACTACTGCACGGAGCTAAGGAATATATTATTATGGTGAGTCATGCGCTGGCCCGGCGGCTGCAAGCCCAAGTACTGGTAGCGTGGATGTGGACACACTACTGCACGGAGCTAAGGAATATATTATTATGGTGAGTCATGGGCTGGCCCGGCGGCTGCAAGCCCAAGTACTGGTAGCGTGGATGTGGACACACTACTGCACGGAGCTAAGGAATATATTATTATGGTGAGTCATGCGCTGGCCCGGCGGCTGCAAGCCCAAGTGGTAGCGTGGATGTGGACACACTACTGCACGGAGCTAAGGAAATACATTTATGGTGAGTTAAATTACTTAGCTAGCGAAACTCCGCAGACGTGATGGGCAGATCCCGTTATCGCGGATGCTCGACCAATTGTTTTGTAGTGATTGAAAATTTCATTATATCGACATTGGTATCGATAGTAACAAGCACCTAACGTAGGTATTAATCATTAAGCCTCTTCTGATCGTTATAGATACATTTTACGTACTTTTTTAAACATTTAAAAAAAATTATTTACTTGGTATTAGAACAACAGTTCTTTGTATGTAAACTTCACATACGATATGGATATTGTAGCGGACGGCAGGGGCACGTCCAGTACCCGCAGTCCTCCTGGGACAATCTCCCAATGTTTTTGACGTATGCCTGAGTCGAGTGGCTCCGCTGGTGACACACGTCCGACGCACCCCTGAATGCGTATCTTGATGAAACCCCAAGGACCTCGGGGAGAGACTATAGCGAAGAGGCGATGAAATAAAACACACTTTTCTTGAATTCATGTCCGCAGATTTCAGCTTGTGTTCTTCCTTGTTGTTGTTGCCTCTTCAACGGCTGTGGTCGGACTGACGATTTGCCGTTTTTTTCTTTTTTTTTTGTATGGCATCTCGCAGTTGGCCTTGAGAGGCCGTGACTGCTTAACCGGTCAATCCTCTGGTGCTTTCGAGCTAACTCTAAAGCCTCCAGCCAGGGCATAATATTAATGACGATTTGCCGGCGGACGGCACCCTTTTTATATTGCTCGACCTATAACTCAGAGGTTCACACATTTTGAACTTAATTTACTTGTTAATTTTCCTTAAGCCGAAATCTTTGGAGCGTTTATTTTTCTACATATATTTCTACCTTTTATCGTTACAATTTTCATATATATTATGTCTTATATTATATTCCCTATGAATATTAAATAATAACATTTGACCTAACTATAAACAGTAACATTTTCGTAGAACAAAAACCTTTAAAAAATGTAGCTCGGTACATTTTCACTTCACAAAATCCCTTATAATTTCCAAACCAGTCGTCCGATTTATATACTTAAAACAAACTGTAATATCGTTTTTATAGCTATCCCTATCTTTTAAAACTACATTTATTAAAATATGTTCATAAACAAAAAAGTACGTTTTCAAGTTACGTAAATTATACTTAGGATAACTCAAATTTTTACTTGCTTAAAAATTACCTTACAAAATTACTTGCAAACAGTCTTATTAGATCAAAACACGAAAACTAATAACAAACTAAGCAATATAAACTAATTAAAAGATATTAAAAACAACAAAAAACATAATCGCTTACATAATTCTAGTTAGAAATATTTCTTTACTTACAACCATCTTAGCGGGCGTCACACTACTTGCGCCTCTGTGCACAGATAAGGTCTCGTCGCCGACAGGTATCGTTATCCGACTGCGGCCAATAAGAAAAATGCAGCGGACACAATGAGAGGCCCGTATTTATGGACCATCGTGATGCATCCGCGGCCGGGGGGCGATGCCCCGGTACCGCCCGCCGCACCCCCTTACGGGGACGCAGCAATTTCCAACGAATCGATATCTAAACACGACAAAACAAAAAGAAACTTGTTTGTAACTCTCTTACAGCCATCGACATTCAAACTTAAAACTTTCCTCATTCCTCCGCATCACATGCCCATACCATGACAACCGGTTTCCAGTCACCGGCGCCACTTTCAGACTTCCTCGTATATGTACTCATTTGTTATTATCTCCATTCGTGTAACACCACACATTTATTCATCCCTTTTGTGGCCCAACATTCTGATCCATACAAGACAGCTGGTCTTACCATTGTTTTATATATCTTCCACTTAAGTTTAAGGAGAATGCGGGAGTCGCAGATTGTTCCCGTGACTTGCCGCCATTTCATCCATCCAGTGTTTATTCTGTGCTTAACCGTCCAATCTACTTCGCCATCGCTTTGCACGAGTGACCCGAGATACCTAAAGTCGGAGCAGACTGGGAGAAGCGCGCAATGCAATCAAGCGCTATGGCTCCAGAACTGGCATCATAGCGCTATATATAACTTCATTTGACCCTGTTTATTGCTCGATTACCTACTGTAGGCAAAGTGTGCTGGCGCTGTTCCTTTTGTTCTAACCAGAAACAGCGCCGACATAACATTATATGTGCCTACTGCACTGCAGTCCGTAAAATGTTTATAAATCTCTGATGTTACATCGAAGTAATTTTGATTCCTGTTCCTGTAGCTGTAATAACTGAACGGTCCGTATTCGCTATAAAAATATGCGTGTCTTTACCAGTGGTACGAGTGGGCGGCGTCGCTGTGGTGGTGGGCGCTGTGCCTCGGGCTGAGCGCGCTGGGGGCGCGCGGCTGCAAGAAGAAGACCATCTGCCGCCCGCCGCCCGGCGGCAAGCCCGGCTGCGGCGGCGGCAGGTGACGCGGGACGCCATCACGCCACGCGACCGCTACTCGAGTAGGTACGTTGATCATTGGTCTCTACTCTACAAGAAGAAGACCATCTGCCGCCCGCCGCCCGGCGGCAAGCCCGGCTGCGGCGGCGGCAGGTGACGCGGGACGCCATCACGCCACGCGACCTCTACACGAGTAGGTACGCTGATCATTGGTCTCTACTCTACAAGTGGTCGCGCAGCGCAAGTGCGTTTTGACGTTAAAGGAGAGATTCGAACGAGATACGAATATGACCATTACTCGTAGGAGTGTAATGTTCCTACTCGTATGAAACGCTTGTAAGAGTAGGTATATGAACATCAAGTTCATAAGTATAAGGTTCATATTGGTTTGGAATGGTTACCTTAACTATTCGACTCTGTTGAAATATAGGACTTGCGTTTGAATAAGATAACTATTTATTAATAATAAAATATACAAAAGCACACAATTAAGAATGTCACACCAGAGATAAACGAAAATATAATTATGATATGGCGGCGCGCACGGTCGGTGAGTTTTCGCGTTTAGTCGTATAATGCCTAATTCGCAAAATGGCACCCGATTCTCTAAAGGGCCAATTCGCGAATGGACTAGTTCTCAAAAGGACTAATTCGCGAAATGGCTAATTCTCAAAAAGACTAAGTAGTAAAATGCCTAATTCGTGAAAAGACTCATTCGTAAAAGAACTAATTCGTAAAATGTCTAATTCTCCAAATGGCCAACTTTTACCAATTCATGCTATGAGTTAAATTACATGAAAGAACATGCATACATACAGTTTAACATTATTAAAAGTAGCTCCACCTTGTCAATGGATGAGTAAATAGATGTTGTTCTAACGTTAGATAAAGAATATAAAAATCACTTGGTATTTTCCTCATCTATATTTACTCGGATTATTTAATAATAAAGTAGTACATATTGTCTACTATGGTGATGTATAAACATTTAAAAATTTAAATCGCAAAGGATGTAAGGTCGAAGTCCTAGAACTTGCTCTATCGGACCATACGGCACAACTAATGTCATTTCCAGTACAAAAAAAATGTAAGATTAAATATTGGCAGGTTACAAGACGCGACTACTGTAATGATAATATGACAATATTTAAAAATTGCTTAGATAAACTATCATTTTCTGACATTTACAAAACCAATGATCCTAATTTAGCGTACAAATCATTTTTTGACATATTTTCGTTATTCTATAAATTGTGCTTTCCCGAAATTAATGTTAGAATCAGTACGATGAGAAAACCAAAATGGGTTTCACGTGGTGTAAAACTATGTAGTAAAAAGAAAAGACAACTTTTATGGCAATATCGACTTAAACCAAATCAGATTAATAAAAGAAAACTAACTTGCTATTCAAAAGTATTTAAAAAAATTATAAAACTCACTCAAAAGGCACAGAATAACTATGCAATAAATACATCAGATAACAAATCAAAAGCTACCTGGAAAATTATAAATAACTCAAAATTCAACATTCCGAAAAACTGTATTGACAAAATTTGTGTAGAAAATGACATCATCACTGACCCAAAGGCTATTGCAGATGCTTTTAATAATTACTTCATTGACAAAATTAACACTGTAGCAGGATCAGGAAAAAATGCGGCCTCGCTGATACCAAAAACAAAAGATTCCTTTTTTCTCGCCCCATGTCTGCCAATCGAAGTGTTTAAAATTATAAAACAATTGAAAAATACAAATAGTGTAGGACACGATGGCCTATCAACAAAAGTTATAAAATTTGTAGCGGGAGAAATATCACCGCATCTAAGCTATATAATTAATCTGTGCATCGAGACAGGTGTTTTTCCCGATGCCCTAAAAATATCTATCATTAAGCCGCTATTTAAAAAGGAAAATAAGGAGCTAATGCAATTCTATAGGCCAGTATCCCTTATTAGTATAATATCCAAAATATTTGAAAAGTATCTAAATAAACAGTTGTATACTTACCTCGAAAGAGAAAATATACTCGCTAATGAACAGAAAGGGTTCAGAAACGGTAAAACAATAAACTTGGCAATTTACGATTTTTTACTTAATGTCATGCAGAGAGTAGATTCGAATATACCTGTATGTACGATATTCTGTGACATGACACAGGCTTTCGACCACGTCCGGCACGACATACTTATTGAGAAATTAGAAGCCTATGGCATTAGAGGTAATGTCTCCAACCTTATTAGATCTTATTTAAGCAACAGAAAACAATTTACAGCAATTTCAGCAGTAAATAAGAGCAATAAACAAGAAATTATGTATAAATCAAAAGAACGTGTAGTTAAATTTGGCGTACCGCAAGGTACTGTTGTAGGCCCGCTATTCTTTATACTGTATATTAATGACCTACCCAAAAGTATCGACCACCCGATGACACTTTTTGCCGACGACAGTACCATTACAATTGCTTGCAAAAATAGAGACACATATGAAACTGACATTAACAATTCCATAGAATCAATGGTAAAATGGTTGGAAAACAATAATCTTAAGATAAACCTAGAGAAAACTAATATTTTGCATTTTGCCCAAAGATCATCCATACCAAATGTAAATGTCCATTATTGTAATAACAACATAGACAAAGTGAACACAACCAAATTTCTTGGTGTAACTATTGACTGCAAATTAGATTGGAAAGCGCATACGGAAGCTTTAAACAAAAAAATTAGTAATTCCACATATGCACTGTATAAATTAGCCCCCATCTTAAATGTTGATGCACTACTAATTGCTTATCACGGCTTAGTGTCCTCTAACTTGAGATATGGAATAATTTTTTGGGGAAATTCAACAAATAAGGATGTGATTTTTAAAACACAAAAGAGGTGCGTGAGGGCTATGTTTGGTCTCCATGTCACAGAAAGTTGCAAACCATTTTTTAAAGCAAACAAAATCCTTACCCTACCGTCAATGTACATTTTGGAGACCATTATGTTTGTCAAATCGAATCCACGCCTATTCCCCTTAGTGTCAGATAAAGTAGTTCGAAATAGACGCGACAATAGTAAGTTATGTATCCCGAGATCCAGGACAGCCCTGATGCGTAAAAGTGTGTTCTGTATGGCGCCAATTCTTTATAATATGTTACCAAAACATTGGAGGGAATATACTACTGAAAAATTAAGAAATAGATTAAAAAGCCTTCTGATTGAGAAAGTCTATTACAGTACTGACGAATTTCTAAATGATAAATTAATTTGACTTTGACACCCTAATTTTATTATTAATTATTACTCTAGCATTGGATATATTATATTTTTTATTATGACTATTTGTACCTATTATTAATGTAGTATGATGAGCTAATGACACTATTTTATTGTATTTTATTGTGCCTGTTAATTTTAATTTTGCTCTAAATTGGATTGTTAACAAATTTATAATTACTTGATGATGCATGTGTAGCGTCCACAGCGTCCATCTCATATTTGTACGCCGTTCAGGCAAAACATGACTGTTTTATAATTCTATGTAACATCTTGCATGCCATGATGCCATGTGTGTGTTTACTCATGTTTTGAACAAATAAAAAAATTATCTTATCTTATCTTATCTTATCTTAAAATATATTATAATTGTTTACGGTGTGTAAACAATTATAATATATTTTAAATTCTTTGCTTTTAATACAAAACCTTTTCAATGAAGACAAGGCAAAAGAAGAGAACATCGTTTGACAGTGACAAAATATGTTAATTAAAATGTACTAAATGTTATAATAAAGTATTATTATATTAAAAATAGTTTTCACTCATCGTGGTGAGAACAATAATTTATGCAACTAAAGCTTAAAACGGAACGCCGAGTAATATTTTTTATGAAAGTGCGGGTAGTTGTGAGTGGATAATAATCTATTTGTTAAATTCACCGTCATTTATGTTTTCGTTCATAAGTTTCTGTTTATAGAAGAAGTAGGTTATTTCATGAGAAAGATGGAAGAAGACATTTTAATTACTGAAAATCAAAAAGGTAATGATACTTTATTGTACGATGGGCATAGGTTTAATAAAACTAACCGAATAAATAAAGACGGAAGTTCGTTTTGGCGATGTGTCAATAAAAACGAGTGTAGTGGGTCGGTTACTGTGGACATACATTTGAAGAAAATATTGAGGAAATCTCAGCATAAATGTTTACCTCATCAGGAAAAAAACGATATACTACTTAACATGAACAAATTGAAAAAACAAGTGTGCAAGACTTTGACGCCTATAAAGGGGCTATTTGAAAAAGCATTTGAAACAATGAATACGTCGAGCAAATCGTTACCAACATTTCATGAAAAAAAGGACACTTTATATAAAGCAAGGAAAACATTTTAAATGTCGATAAACTGACTTTTCATACACTCAAAGATGTATCTGTAGCTGAAAGCCTTGCTCATAATTTTTTATCAGCACAAGATGGAGAAAAAGATAAAATGCTGGTTTTCACTTCAAAATTATCTCGAAAAATTATAAAAGGATCAAGTACCCATTATTGGTACGGTGATGGAACATTCAAGAGTGTGCCAAAACCTTTTTACCAACTTTATACTTTACACATAGATCTGAATTCTGATGTAAATACAACATCACTAGTTCCTGTCGTATACGCACTTCTGCCTGATAAAAGTAAAATTACTTACACAAGGTTTTTTCGCTTGATTAGAGACGTCCTGGGGGTGACGATAAAAACATTTAAAAGCGATTATGAAATTGCAGCTATGAATGCGGTCAAAGAAGTTTTTCCACTAGTTAAAGTCAGCGGTTGTTATTATCACTACCAAAAAGCTGTTTGGAAGAAGGCTAAAGAACTAAAAGTTAACGAAACAAGTGACCACAGAAATATTATTCGGAGAGCAGCTATTCTGCCACTTCTGCCATCACATTTCATCGCAGAAGGGTGGCAAATTATATCTAAAAAGATAGAAGCTGCTCGTAATATGGACAATTTCCTTCAGTACCTATTTTGAAAAGCAGTGGATCAGATTGGGCTCAACACTTCTTAGCTGTGCTGGACAACGTCATCGTACGACAAACGCACTGGAAGGATGGCATCATCGACTAAATGTTTTGATTCCAAAACGTCCAACCTTGTTTAATTTTATCCATAAACTAAAGAAAGAATCCAAACATTTCGACATACTCATGAAAAAGAATATTTTTACAGTAAGAAGAAAAAATCGTAGAAATAAAGATATAAATTAAGTTTACGTTACCACATGTTAGACAGGTAGAAACAAGTGTTCTCATAAAGGGGGAAGAGTTGAAACCCGAAAATACCACAGTATTCTTAGGCATAACTTTAGACGCCAAGCTGCAATGGGGCCCCCATATAGATAAAATGTCAAAAAAGCTTAGCTCTGCAGCATACGCTGTTAGAAAAATTCGTGGTTTAACAGATTTAGAGACAGCCCGTTTAGTATACTTCAGTTATTTTCATAGTGTAATGTCGTACGGTATTCTGCTGTGGGGAAATGCCGCCGATATTCAGACGATTTTTGTTTTACAAAAAAGGGCAATTCGTTCAATTTATAAATTAAGTCCCAGACACTCCCTCAGAGAAAAATTTAAAGAGATTAATATAATGACTGTGCCTTCTCAGTATATTTATGAAAATCTTTTGTATGCACATAAAAATATTAATCTGTTTAAAAAATACAGTGATATCCATAGTATAAATACTAGGAACAAACACAAATTTGTTGTTCCTACAACCAGGCTCAAGAAAATAGGTGGCTCGTTTAGATGTCAATGTATACATTTTTATAATAAACTTCCTAGCCACATTCAAGAACTAAGCCTTAATAAATTCAAATCTTTTATAAAAAGGAAACTATGCCAGAAAGCCTATTATACTGTCAAATACTTTATTGAGGACAAAAAGGCTTGGGAGTGAGCTGTTCCAATAAATTTACACAGGGAATGTTGATTTA
Organism: Brachylomia viminalis; assembly: GCA_937001585.2. NCBI lineage: Eukaryota > Metazoa > Arthropoda > Insecta > Lepidoptera > Noctuidae > Brachylomia > Brachylomia viminalis. The sequence goes on along the minus strand of OW443321.2, from coordinate 408,389 downwards.
TTTTATTGTTTTTTTTGCTAACTATTGTACTTTTAATCTTTGCTATAAGTATCTATAATTTTTTACATATACAATGACATGAATATTTACTGTATAAAGTATTATATTATTTTAATTGTTGTGAATGTGAGGACTATGTGGGTTATTATTCCAGTTTTAATCATGTTCTGGCAGTTTGAGTAGTGTATGTGGCCTACCCAAATGTCCTTTCTTTGTTATTGTTCGTCGAATCGTTGAGCTCCTTAAGTTCTGAGTCGAGCTGCACGGTTACTGACAAATGCGTGCACTGTCTGGACAGGTCCACTCAATCTGTGTGGTTCTTTTCTCAAAAGTCCATTTCAGACACCAATCTGCATGGTCCTCAATGATTATGTCCGGATTTTATATACACATTGACATTAATGAATTTTATATACATATACTATGACAAGAGTATTTACTTTGTAAAGTATTATGCTATTATTTTAACTATTGTGAATGTGAGAACTATGTTGGTCATTGCTTTTTTTTTTTGTATTTTTACTCTTAGTGTAATCATGATCTGGCAGTTTGAGTAACTTGTGCGGCCTACTCAAATGTCCTTTCTTTGGTATTGTTCGTCGAATCGTTGAGCTCCTTAAGTTCTGAGTTGAGCTGCACGATTGCTGACAATTGCGTGCACTGACTGGACAGGTCCACTCAATCTGTGGGGTTCTTTCCTCAAAAGACCATTTCAGACACCGATCTACATAGCCTTCACATGATCTGACCAAGATTCTGTCTGGACTTTAAAAGAGACTGTGACCTCTGAGTTTGTTTCGGCCTTTCTTCTCAGAGTAGTCAGATAGGAAACGCCGACCTCATCTAGTTTAAAAAAAAATATGATTGACGTGTAAAAGTGTTTGTAAAAACCTACTTACAGAAATAAAATCATTTATCATTTATACAATTTGACACACAGTATAATAAATTATTAGTAAAACTAAAAGCCAAAAAAATATCTGTTGAATATTTTTTTCACAAGATAATTTATTACCAACTATTATTATAATTTGAGCTTCCAGTGTGATTATTTGGTAAAAATAATGTTTTTTTTTTTGTTATATGACACATTGTAAGTAAGGTGCTTTGTTGATTTAATACTTTTTCGCCATAATAATCATAATGTTTTTTTTGTTATATGACACATTGTAAGGTGCTTTGTTGATTTAATACTTTTTCGCCATAATAATCATAATGTTTTTTTTGTTATATGACACATTGTAAGGTGCTTTGTTGATTTAATACTTTTTCGCCATAATAATCATAATGTTTTTTTGTTATATGACACATTGTAAGGTGCTTTGTTGATTTATTACTTTTTCGCCATAATAATCATAATGTTTTTTTTTGTTTTAGGACACATTGTAAGGTGCTTTGTTGATTTAATACTTTTTCGACATAATAATCATAATGTTTTTTTTGTTATATGACACATTGTAAGGTGCTTTGTTGATTTAATACTTTTTCGCCATAATAATCATAATGTTTTTTTTGTTATATGACACATTGTAAGGTGCTTTGTTGATTTAATACTTTTTCGCCATAATAATCATAATGTTTTTTTTGTTATATGACACATTGTAAGGTGCTTTGTTGATTTAATACTTTTTCGCCATAATAATCATAATGTTTTTTTTTGTTATATGACACATTGTAAGGTGCTTTGTTGATTTAATACTTTTTCGACATAATAATCATAATGTTTTTTTTGTTATATGACACATTGTAAGGTGCTTTGTTGATTTAATACTTTTTCGCCATAATAATCATAATGATTTTTTTTTGTTGGTTGTATGACAGATTGTAAGATGCGTTGTTTTTCGCTATGATTGTTTTATTTAATAATAAATGTTTTTTGCTAAGTTTTTTGTTTGCATTTCGTATAAAATATTAACATAAGTAACCTAGAAAATTAAGTTAGATTTTTCATGTCATTTAACTCATGGCATGAGTTGGTAAAAGTTGGCCATTTGGAGAATTAGACATTTTACGAATTAGTTCTTTTACGAATGAGTCCTTTCACGAATTAGGTATTTTACTACTTAGTCCTTTTGAAAATTAGCCATTTCGCGAATTAGTCCTTTTGAGAACTAGTCCATTCGCGAATTGGCCTTTTTGCGACTGTGTGCCATTTTGCGAATTAGGCATTATACGACTAAACGATTTTTCGTCATTTGCTGCCTCAAATGTCCCCGACTCGATGGCGCTGCTGTGCCATCCGCGGCACCTAAGAGCCGTTCGCAGCTGTGAGACCTGTGGGAAACATAAACGGACACATACTTCTTTTTATCATATTTTTTTTCTCCACAATCTCATTAACTATTCAATCATATAGGGCATGGTTTTCGTACCTTTCTCCAAATAGTAAGTATTAAATATATTATGTTCATTTTTTATTATTATTATTATAAACAAAAATTTTATTCAAATAACCCCCAGTAAATTTCAGTTTTTTCTTGTCATAAAACTAAATAACTGTCGGTGTATTGTCCGCCGCGCTCGGCGGCCTGTAGCGCTTTGTGAGTGCATCGTGGAAGGATCAATCTAATCCCAGAAATCGAATTCGAGATCAAAAATGTAAACAAAGAAATATCGTTGTCAAAGTGACAGTTCGGGGGTAGTCGACATTTCCCTAGTAAAACACTAAATAAAATTTAAAAAAAAATTGGTTGTCTGTAACGTCGGTTTACGGACGATAGTTTTACGTGATAACGTCATAAAGAAACATCGATGAACCACTACTAATTACTACTACTGTACCTACTATTCGGAATACTAGCTCTGACGTCACGCGAGAAGAGATAAATGTGACACAAGCTAACGCTAACGAAAGAGAAACGGCTGATCTGCCTCTCTGTCGCTTGTTCCGCGCTCTCGCTTGCACGCTCAGGCTCAGACGGAACGTTACAGTTTTTCGTGCATGGCATGCAGCCGGTGTTCATCGATTTATAATACGTTATCGCGTCAAAATTGTAAGTATAAGTGCAACAAATTAAGCAATTTTTTTTTTATAATTTCTTTTGTTCAAAACAACAATTTGTATGAAGTAACAGCAAAAATCACAAAAAAATAAATGTTTTTTTAGTGATTGCCAAAGTTTCTGGAATTTTTGAACTTTAAATTATGAACAAAGATCTGCTACGGCATCAACTATGATATTAAGTTAAATTTCAGTACAGTCGCGCTGTAAATCATTTTTAAATTGGCTCCAAATGATTTAATCTGGGATTTTTGATAAAAATACTGAAATGTAACTAGCTCAAAAACTACTGAACTTCGGTAGAACATTTTTGTTTCCCTTTTTTTGTTTTGTTTAATTTTAACCCTACTGTGACGTCGTGCAAGGAATACGTCGAGTTACCAGTAACCCTGTATAAAGATTATGATTTATTCACTTTGTCAGGACAAGGTTTGTGTTTAAGAAAATTCTCATTTATTTCATTAGTAAAAAGCCCTCCGGAGCAACTGGACAGATTTTCAACTGGACAGATTTTCAACTGGACAGTTTCTCAGCTGGACAGATTAGCAACTGGACAGAACGTGTACAGTCCATGACATAATTAAAGTGGATGAGTTGGGAATATGGACGTAATGAAAAAGTGTTCCTGTGGTGGACCTGGATGTCTAGTTAGACTTCTTTTTGTATGATGATGGTCGTGCAGACAAAATAATTGTGTTTGGCTTTCAAGCAGCAAGAGAATTAATTAAAAATACAGACATATAGGTATTATTGGGACGGTACATTCAAAATTGCACCGAAACTGTTTTACCGGCTTTACTGTCTTACTTACGGTCGTTAAAATTATCTCAATATTAGTTTTCTCCCCGTAATCAGAAAGTTACAAATGGAAGATTTGGTTTAATATTACCCACCTTAAAACCATTCCGGGGCAGTGGTCCAATTGCTCTGTACAACTAGTTGGTCCATAGGTCTTTACTAGGGGCAGTTGTCCAACTTTAAAAATAGTTGGACCACAGCACCTTTTGAGAGTTCCATGGTCCAATTAATTTAGAAAATAGCTTGCCAACTCTAAAAACCTCAACTGCGTCTTTGTGTGTATGGTACCTACTGGTTAACGGCTAAATTGAACCTCTTTGCAGTAAAATAACAGAATTAAAGTCGGGTGACTGACAAATTTTTAAACTTTATTTTTTGACGTATGTTTTACAACATTCTACGAAATGTATATATTAGTATGCAGGCTACGGTTAGCACATTGCGGACCCACCAAACCACTGGCCATACCCCTGGTGGTATGGTGGGTCTAAACTATACCACAGAAAATAGTGTTGTGGACCACAAGGATCTGGCGCTTGGCGGCCGCTGCCGCGGCACGCTCGCTCGCCTTCCCGCTTTAATGGTCACTGTTCTAACCTTTTTTTTTTTGCTTCCGGGGTGTAAAATACCCGTGGATGTCCGCCGCCCTGGAGCGGGCGGCGGGGTTTGTCAGACTCTTACTGACTAAAAACCACCCCGGTGTTCCATCTCACACGTACGCCGGGGGTCGCGGGAACGTATGATCCTTCCGCAACCCCCGACTGGTGCCGGCCCGCCACTGCGGGCCTCTTCGGGTCTGGGGGGGAGTGAGGTGTTTGACCCCCCCCCGCGACGTCTAAGAGGGGCGCGCGTGGAACACTACGCGCCGCCACCTCGGGTTCTGATGTGTGGGGGGCAACGGACGTCTCAGAGTCCGTCGCCCCCGGACCCATTTAGGGGGGCTGGACGGCACACTCTGCCAGTGTATGCCACGCCGTGTCCTCCCAGCAGTCGACGCAGGGGTGACACCGGGCATCCGGCTCCCTGTTTATGCGACACAGGTACTTCCCGAAGCAACCATGCCCCGAGAGCACCTGCGTCGCCCGAAACGACAGGGAGCCGTGCCTCCTCCCGAGCCAGCGCTCGAGCACCGGCCGGACCGCCTCGATGGTGACGAGACCGGCGGTAGGGCGTGAAAGCCTGTCCCGCTATTCCGCCACCAGGACCTCGCGAAGCTGAGATCGACGCAGCTCCATGTGTCGCTGCATCGGTCCCTCGCCCCGCGCCCTCGCTTCCTCGCGCCACCGATACAATGACGCGAGTACTTTCGCCTCGAGGTCCCAGGGCGCAAAAACAGCACAATATAGCCTACTCGTCATATTAAATATGTACTTAAACTTATTTTTAGTGAAAAAATCGCGGAGTTATTGTAAAAAAAAACAACACACCGTCCGTTCGTCACTGCGGCACAGTCGCGACTGTGTGCATGCCGAGCGCATTCCAGGGTTGCCAGGCGTTGGATGTTTTTCCTCGTACCAGGGTTGCCAAATATCTCGTAATTTCAGAACATAATCTCGTAAAAGTAAAAAAAAAAAGTCATAAATTCCATAGTTTACACAATGTATTTACTTCCATCTGGTTTGCATTAGGAATACTGGCTGTTAAATCAAACAAATTACAACTGAGATTCACATTTTAATAAGTTAACTTAAATGAGTAGGTACAAATGATTAATTAATAGAATAAATTCTATTAAAGTACTAAGTACGTGGCTAATTAAATTAAAATGTAAGGGAGATTACTTAAATCATCTTTGTTATTGTTGTACAGTGTTTCAGTTGTCATTCTAGAATATATTTCCTTAGAGGGTTCAAATGTTATACAATTTCCTTGACGATTTGGGCCCTTAGCACAATCGGCAGCTAAAAGTGTACCATTTACTGTGTCTGTAATAAGACGATTTCTAAGGTCTGTTTTAATTAAATTTGTCTTACTGAAAACACGCTCACAGTCTGCATTTGCATGAGGTAAAGACAGAACTGCGAGAGTGAAACTGGCCAATTGGGAGAAATGTTCTGTGTTAAGTAACATTGCCCAGAACTCATCAGGATCTTTAATATCTTGAAGCCGTTCTGGGTACCGAGCTTTTGCAATAGGCAGTCTTCTCCATTGATCGTCTATCTGTTGCTTTTGGTTATCACTGAAAGATGCAGTTATGCGTGGTAAGACTTCCATGAGGGGCATCAATGTTGGGATGTGATCCCTGAAATCATTAGAGAGAGCTGATTCTGGTCCTAAGGCTTGAAGTTTTGACAGCACAGGGTCTTCCATATCGTACCGTTTTCTTATCTCTAAAGCACCAGTCCTAAGGAAATTTCTGCAGCTTGTGAAGAACTGTGCCTTTTTTGCGGGCTGCTCACTCATTATTTTAAATTAATCACTGAATAATTCGGAAGACACATCAAAATGCACTGGAACTCTACAAACTTCAACTACTACCGAGTTAAATTATATTTCCCTACGTGTTTCGGTTAGAGCAAGGGAGATAAGAATCCGATATTTACATGAGTGCAACAAGGATAACTACAAAGAAATACATTGAGCGGGAATTCCCCGGCCAAAGACTACAGAGGTAATGAATCTAGTGATGTGCTGAGTGAGTCGATCGTTTATTACGATGTTTATTGTAAAATTTATTATAATATTTTGATTTGGATACATGGTGCAGTCAGAGGAAAGTTAGAACGAGGTTAAAATCTCGTAAAAAAATATACGAGTTTTTTTTTCTCGTATCTCGTACTGAGACCGCTACATCTCGTAACGTTACGAGATTTCTCGTACATCTGGCAACACTGGCGCATTCCGAGGTGGAGGCGCGTAGGTATAGCTCGCGTTTCGTCCGTTTGTATGAAGTCGAAATACTGTATGATTTATTTATTTATTTATTCACTCCAAACATACAAATATCCTTACAGGCTAGACCCAATGCGATATTGCAGTACACTTAAAAATTAAATTGTCCCAGTGCTTGTACCATAACAAATTCTATAGGTAGCTATTCTTTCAAATTCACCCAAAGCGCAACAGAATATGTCTACGTCATCAGCAATGAGGTTGAGAGTGCGGAGAGCGCTCGTCAGCGGCGCCTCACGCAGCAAGTTAGTTCGATGATATTATTACCGTGACTCTGCCGCTGACTGTCTTCAGTCCAGATGTCCTGTTCTACTGACAAACTTGCTTTACCTTTACTGCTAAATACACGAGCTAAATGGACAGGTCCACTCAAATCTGTGGTTCTTTCCTCAATAGACCAATTCAGACATTAATCTACATGGTTCCCACATGATCTGACCAAGATTATGGCTAGACTAGAAGAGACTGTGACCTCAGAATTTGTGGCTGTGTCTCGGCGTAGTGGAATAGGAAACATCGACCTCATCTAATTTTATGTTTGTATGCCTACTTACAGAAATTCATTTATAAATAATAACTGCTGGCAGGTGTGATGTTCACCGGGCGAGCTACATCGACTCGCCGCGCGTGAGCCGATTGCCGGGACATCACCGACCCGCCGGCGTCCCTGTCGAAACCGAGTGCTCCCACGAGCACTTGAACCTAGTGATATTTTTATAATTGGTATATAATGCTTTAAAAATAGTAAATAAAAAACAAACAGCAGATTTTATACGTTTATTATTTTTCTTAAAAATAGGCTCCTTACATGACTAAATACCATTAGTAGTTCCTGAAACAAACAGAACATGGTGTTACAATAATATTTAAGATTACACACAAACAGTACAGAAACTGGGTAATTTTCAATAGTCAGATATCTTATAACTGAGGAATAAATTCTCCAGTTATCAAAAAATGGCTGGTTAAGCAGATGTTAACCTTTTGACCGCCACGTCAAAAAAGAAAAAGCTCTCGTGCCCTCGGCGCCAAGCTATGAATTCATCTCATCCTTTACCTACAAAATAGTAGTGAGTTCGAAATTATATCGATAAAGCACTAACTATTTATTTTTTAACCTACAGTATGTTTTTAATAAAAAGTCGTCTGGAAAAATATAATACAGGAGTTTTATTTCATCCCGCTTTGTCCTTTAGGACAGAAATCATAATGCTATGTGTCACAGTTTCGGCGTTGAATCCACAATTCAAAACAAAAATCGATAAAACCAAGTCAATACCATCACAGCACTATTTTCAATCTTGACGTACTTTCTTGTCATCTTATGATGACAGTAGCGTAGCTGGCACGGCTTTTTTAATTTGCTCGCCTCTGCACTAGAGGTGCGCAACCAATATTTATTAATAATATCGAAATAATAATAGGTACCTATTTAGTTCTAATAGTTTCGTATATTTCTTTAGTTTCGTTTCACTGATATTCTGTTTCATATTGTGGAAAAACTTTTGTAAATATGAGAAATTTGATTGCAATATTATTATTTGATAATGCAATAAATAAAATGAGACATGAACCATCGGTTTTTTGTAATCGCATTTTTTATCACAAAATTAATTTATAACAGGTAAATATCTATTAAACGGATTTGAATTTTTTGGCCGGACTAACTTCCGACATTCATTTTTTTTTTCAATGTAGCGGCCACGCATACGACCTATATTAATCGATAGCAGCTGGAATCAATACAAACAAGTTGTGTATGAGACAAAAAGTTCTAAAGTGTCACGTTTCCGAGTTATGAGCTATCAAAGTAAAAGTAAAGGTCGAGGAATTACTTTGGCCTTGAAAGTCATTCCTCGACCTTTATGTACTTGGAGGGTTTTATTGATGATTTTGATGATATTAATTCTGTAGCTAGGTACATACGTCTTCCAGCCGCGAATAATATTTTAATCAACATACAACCTAGCACTGGCCTGCAAATTGCAAAAAACCTAAGAAAATTTCAATTTCGCGGGCTACCCTGACGGTTCCACCTTAACCTTCTAGCTCTACTAAAGATCATATGCGCTTTATTACTTTGAAAAAAAGTCAAAATGGCGGAAGTTAGTTCGGCCAAAAAAATCAAACCCGTTTAATAGATATTTACCTGTTATAAATTATCAAATAATAATATTGCAATCAAATTTCTCATATTTACAAAAGTTTTTCCACAATATGAAACAGAATATCAGTGAAACGAAACTAACGAAAAATACGAAACTATTAGAACTAAATATGTAGATACCTATTATTATTTCGATATTATTAATAAATATCGGTTGCGCACCTCTAGTGCAGAGGTGAGCAAATTAAAAAAGCCGTGCCAGCTACGCCACTGTGACAGTCTGTGACAGTGGCGTAGCGTCAAGATTGAACATAATGCTGTGATGGTATTGACTTGGTTATATCGATTTTTGTTTTGAATTGTGGATTCAACGCCGAAACTGTGACACATATCATTATGATTTCTGTCCTAAAGGACAAAGCGGGGTGAAATAAAACTCCTATATTATATTTTTCCGGTATAGACTTTTTATTAAAAACATACTGTAGGTAAAAAAATAAATAGTTAGTGCTTTAGCGATATAATTTCGAACTCACTACTATTTTGTAGGTATTAAAGGATGAATTCATAGCTTGGCGCCGAGGGCACGCTTTTTATTTTTTTGACGTGGCGGTCAAAAGGTTAATAACAGTAAACGAACTACTCTATTCAAAAAAAATCCGCGTATGACGTAGTGATGCAGCGACTCGAGTCCAATTTGACTCGAGTGACAGCGGAAAAAATCGTATTTGAGTGAAAAAATTGTTGACTCGAGTCCACTCGGACTCGAGTTCACTCGGTTTTTCACTCAGACTCGAGTCACTCGCTCATAACTCAACTAGACAAACAGGTTTCAACCTGCACGCGGCTCCGCCGCCGCCGCGGCGTACGGAACGACGAGTTGAGGTAAAGAGTGCGTGTTATTAGTGTTGGTGTCTAATTCTATTACCGGCGGTGTTAATAAACATACTTATTTGTAAAGAAAGACGTAGTCTCGTGTTATCTACAATGAGTGTTGCGGCTACCGGGGTATGTTCAGTACCTTACGGTTGCCTGGGACAGTCTCCCACGTTTTTGACGTATGTTTCCCTATTACCTCGCTGGCGACACACGTCACCACGCACCCCTGAATGCGTAGATTAGTAGGGGTACACCCACTAGGAGGACCACGGAGAGATGGGCAGCGAAGAGGCGGTGAATAAAATGCAGAATTTCTTCTTAATTCTTGTTGGCAGATTTCGGCTTCTTGCTAGTTGTTGCCTCTTCGACGGCTGAGCTGCGACTGCCTTTTGCCGGCAAATGGCCCTGAATTTATACACGGAGCGGCCGGCCTACGTTACCTTAATGAGGACCGCGATTTTTGAGGCCCTTTTGCTTGCAATTTTCCCTTTAGCCGAAATCTGTCAAGCCGTTTTTTATTATATTTTATCGATAGATCCTTACAATTTTTGTATATATTATACCTTATTATGTCCTTAATCTAATTAAACATTAATTTGGAACGTAACTATTAACAATAAAAATTTTCTAGAACAAAAACTGTTAAAAACATAGGTTGGCACATTTTCATTATAGAAAATCCCTTATATCTTCTAAACTAATGGCCCGATTCTTACAATTCAAACGGATATATTAGTTTTGTGACTAAACCTATCTTTAAAAACAAAAATTATCAAAATCCGTCCATAAACAAAAAAGTGAGTTTTCAACTTACGTAATTATACGTGAACAACATTATTCTTGTAAGAAATCCTTTCAATACAGTCTTATTTGTTTGGAATACAAAAACTAATAACAAATGTGAGTTAAATAAACTAATTAGAATATAGAAACATTAAATAAATCCTTTTTTAAACTTTTCTAACTAGTAAACTTAATAATCTACGTTACTTTTGCACGGCGGTCCCGCCACTACTTGCGCCATAGTGCTCAGATAGGGTCTCGTCGCCGACAATGAGTGACGAACACCCCAGCCCCGGTGCGTCCGCTGCTCAACAGCGACGGGGCGCTCAAGTATGTAGCGGAGGACCGGGCGGAGGTCTTCGCCGAGCACCTGGAGCGTCAGTTCCGCCCGAACCCGACCAGCGACACCGACCATGTCGCAGCAGTCGAGAAACACCTGGGAGACTACTTCGCATCACCGATAGCTCCCGATGAAGAGGCCATCTTTTTCTCGCCTGGCGCAGTTAGACGCGCCATTCTAAACACGAAGCCTAGGAAGGCCCCCGGTGCCGACGGTATCACCAACACAGTGCTGCGCAGCCTGCCGTACCGTATGGTGGCGGCGCTGGCGCGCCTGTTTACGGGGATACTGCGCACGGGGACCTTTCCCGCCGCGTGGAAGGAAGGGCGCGTCATTATGCTGCCCAAGGCGGGGAAAAATACGCTGAAGCCGGAGAGCTATCGGCCAATCACGCTGCTGCCGACAGTCTCCAAGGTGTTCGAAGCACTCCTGCTGCGACATCTACAGAAACACATCGTGCCACGGCCGGAGCAATTCGGGTTCCGGGCGGAGCACAGCACGACGCTCCAGCTGTCGAGGGTACTGCACCACCTCGCAGCCGCAGCCAACAAGAAGGAGTACTCGGTGGCAGTATTCCTCGACATGGAGAAGGCCTTCGACCGTGTATGGCACGAGGGCCTCATCTATAAGATGGCCACGTCCGACGCGCCCCGTCGCGTTGTAAAGGTGGTCTCTGACTTTCTCTACCATAGGACTTTCAGGGTGGTGGTCGACGGCGCGCTATCAAGCGCCCGCTCGGTGCTAGCGGGTGTGCCGCAGGGCAGCTGCGTGTCGCCGGCGTGTTACTCACGTTACACCGACGACATCCCCACTACCTCGGACGTGATGCTCGCGCTGTACGCAGATGACGCCGCGTACATTACTACCTCGCTCAGTGCGAAGTACGCGGCGGTCAAGATGCAGCGCGCCCTAAATTTGCTTCCCGAGTGGCTGTCGAAGTGGCGGCTGTCGGTGAACGTGGGTAAGACGCAGGCGATGGTCACCGGCTTCGCGCGCCTCCCACCACCCTTGAAACTTCAAGGAGCCGACATCGAGTGGTCGCCCCGGGTCAAGTACCTGGGTGTCACCATCGACCGTCGGCTCACGATGGGGCTGCACGTCCGCAAGGTCGCCGCACAGGGTAGGGTCGCCCGCAACCTCCTTAAACCAGTGCTCTCGTCCCGCCTCCCGGCGCGCGTCAAGTTGGGCGTGTACAAACAGTACGTGCGCCCAATCTTGACGTACGCCGCCCCCGCTTGGTTCGCCCTCACGAGCGAGTCGAACCTAAAGCTGCTCCGCACGCAACACAATAAAGCGTTGCGGACAATAGTGGACGCCCCTCGCTTCGTGAGGAACGACGTGATCCAGCGGGACCTCGGGATTGAGGGCCTGGATGAGTTTGTGCGGCGCCTCGCGAAAGGAATGTTCCCGCGTGCCGACGCAGCTGCTTGGCCCCATGTCAAGCAGATAGCGCCCTGGCATGCGCGCCCCCCTGACGCGAGACCCCTACCCCGCGACCTGGTAGCGGACGACGACCCCATCCCACCGGACTGACTCCCGAGTAAGCCGCATCCAGGTTACACGCGGCTTACTCGAAACAACTGAACTCCACAACACCACATACATCCGTTGCGTAGCGTGTGCTAGGTTAATATAGGCACGTTACGTAAACGAAATACAGACACCCACCTTTATACAGGCGCCTAAACACACACGTGAATGCGCGGCGCGGGAGGCGATTCACGTAGACACTGAGCGGTGTTACACAGTACAATACCGCTCACACGCACACGACGGCTTCTTAGCCCGGACCGTGACCGGCTAGCTCTGGAAGCGGGACGGGCGGGAGCCACACACCCTATTCTGTAGGAGCGTCGAGTCGGCACCTTCGTCGCTGGTCGTCCCCCGCCGGGCCTCCCCCAGGTAACTGGGGGTCTCACCTGGCGGGGACAGACCGCCGAGGTGTCGTGAAGATAGCGGCGCTGTGAAACAGCGCCGTGGCGCGCCTACAGAAAAACACATAGCAACCACTCACACGGGCGCGTGTAACAATCACGCGCCCGACCGCGGCTAACAAGCCACTGTAGCAGACATACCGAGAGGCCCGTATTTACGGGCCGCCGTACTGCATCCGCGGCCGGGGGGCGAAGCCCTGAAACCGCTAGCCGCGCCCTCTTACGGGGACGCAGCGACTTCCCAACGAGTGACGATCAAAACTCGGTTACGAAAAAATCTCTAGTGTAGAACTATTTTGAAAGAAAAAGAATAGAATACTCCCTTATTATGTAGGTACACCAAAAATTACAGATATAAATAGAAGCGTTTTACCTGAAATAAAACGCATATTAAAATACTTACCTCACTGGAAGCTTTATATTGAGAGAGAGCATATCCGTTTCCGTCGATTTCTTATAATTATTAGTACTTGTTTAACCGGAATTCTACATCTATGTGTTTAACCTATTCAGTGGCGCCACCTGGCGTTTGCTTGTCATTTTAGTTTCTTAAAATGTAACGAGCTACTTCGTGTTCATTGGCTCAATATAACCAGGCAGAAGTAAACTTAAAGCTTCCAGTGAGGTAAGTATTTTAATATGCGTTTTATTTCAGGTAAAACGCTTCTATTAAACTACTTGACCGTCACTGGAAGCTTTATATTGAGACCTGTTTGTTATCGCCTGGTGTCGCCACTATTATGACAACGCCAATGTGATAGGATATTAAACAAATATAGTCATCAGAATGTTTATTTATTAACACAAATGTGAAAAGGTACATAAGTAGGTATATATTTATTGAATTAATCTGTTGGAGATCTAATTACAAATAATTATAATTCTTAATCAGAGTTAATTAATCGGATTAAACAATTGTGTAACATTTAGATTAGAATCAATACTTCTTATGACTTCTCTTCTGTAGAAATTTTGGAATGTATTAGCTGATTGCCAATTTCCTCGAGATAGGATTTCGTCAAGGGGATGATTTTCTAGCCAACTTTTAGAGGCTACTGCAGATCGTGTACTTCCTGGAGTTGCTGTGATGCCAGCTTCATTCAGTAGGGTTTTTACCCAGCCTGCGATGACGGTGCGTGAAGCGGGCTTTGGCACACCTCTGACTGTAATAAACAAATTAAATGATTTTGTAGCATTACGTCTTTCATTTAATAATTGTGTAGTTTTTTCTAGCCAAAATATAGGATTTAGGTTACAATTGTTGGGATTTACAAGAAGTTTCCAGCCAGACTGTCTGTGATTGCTGCAATCTGTTTTCGAACCAAATTCAGGCCATAATATAACACTATCATCTGATCTAATATAATGGTCAGAATCAACTCTAAGCAGCGTTAAGTCACGTATGCGTCTACCTGAGCAAAGCAGTAATATAGTTGCAGTATGGCGTGATATTTGAAAGGGATTGTCTATGTCTACAGTGTAATTGCTTAGAAAGGTAATCAATTTACTAACATCCCATATTGGTGGCTTAGAAGACTTAGGATTTTCCAGAGCAATTGACTTCAAAATATGTTTTACAAGAACATGTGAACTTAATTGACTTGATCTTTCAACATTACACAAAGTGGAAACGACAGATTTATGTAAGAGAATTGTATTGTATGACAATTTATAAATTAGATGCAAATCAGATAAAAATTGGGCTAATTGCGTACCTGTAGGATTATTCGTGTCAATGTTTTTAAATATAGACCAGGAAGTCCAACGTTTCCAAGCCACCTTATATGTTTTCAAGGTAGACTTGCGCCAGGAATTTTTGAGCAGTAACTGTTGTTCAGTGTTCCATGTTTCTATCGCCTTGGACCACCCCCACATTTCCAGACTTCGAGGATGATTTTCTCCACTTGTGGTGGTGGGAGCCCCGTCGATGTATCGACCAGGTGCATCTGTAAGTTTTTCAGAGTTAGAGGTGGTGCTAGCGCTCGGACTTTGAGGTCTGCACGCCAAAATACCTTCTCCCATCGAGGTACTACTATTAAAAATATTCCCGTTGATTGATTGAGGTGTGTTAGGACTTTTGGGATTAAGAACGGAGGTGGGAACACCCATGCGAGTGGATAGTTCCATGGGACACTGAATGCGTCGTGAAATAGTGCCTGTCGGTCTCTCAGGTCTCGGGATACATAATAATTATGTATCGGAAACAGCTCACGTAGTTTACAATTATTGTAAACTACGTGAGCTGTTTCCGATGCAAACAAATCTATTATTGGGGTTCCCCACTTTGCAAATACTATTTCCGTACACGCTGGCATTATGTGCCACTCCGGAGGTTGACGAAAGCGTGATAAGTGGTCGGCATGATTGTTGTACTTGCCCGGGAGATGGTGTATGCTGAAGTGTATTTGAAATTGGTCCAGTAAATTCAGAATTTGATAGGTTAGTTCTATTAGGGGTAATGATTTCGTACCTCCTTCGTTCCTTAAGTAACTGACAGCAGTCCTGTTGTCGCATTGTATCAGGATCGAGCTGTTGCAGAGCAGGTGAACGTTGTCTCGAAGGGGGCGAAATATGGCTAACATTTCTTTCTGATTGCAGTGCAGTGCCCGTTCCTCTTGTGACCAACTGCCCGATACAGCCAGATTGTTCAATTGCGCTCCCCAACCCTGATTTGATGCATCTGTTGTCAGGAAGTTTACTGGCGGAGGGTAATGTAAAGGTGTTGATGACTGACAATTCAGCGTCCACCATTCCAGTTCCTTTCGAACATTTTGTGGTAGTGGGTAGGATTTCGGTAAAAGGTCTGGTAGAGAGTTCATGAACATTAATAAATGCCGGTGATTGAGCCGGCCTCGAGGAACAACATAACTGGCAAAGTTCAGGAGTCCTATTATTCTCTGTAATTCCTTTAGAGTTATTATTCCTCGTTCGAGAACTTGACTCACTTTTTTGATTAATGAAAAAGTCTTTTCTTTTGGCAGGAATTTTGAATTGTCCCAGGGACTCCACAATATCCCTAAATATGTAATAGTCTTTTGAGGACAAAGAACAGATTTCTCGAAATTTACTTGCCAACCAAGATTTTGTAATGTGTCTAATGTGAGCTCGACATGATCCCGAAGAACGTGTACATTTTGATGTACTATTAAATAATCGTCGAGATAGACGATGATTCGAATGTTCCAGCGTTCTCGTAATATTTGGGCAACCCAATTCGTTAGTATTGAAAAGGTTTTCGGTGCGGTGCTTAGACCGAATGGAAGGCAGGTCATCTCTAACAGTTCTTGGTTGTATACAAGGCGAAGGAAGCGCCTGTGTGCCTTCGAAATTTTTAAGTGGAAATATGCCTGTGAGAGATCCACTTTGCACATCCAGTCTTGTGGTAGTAGGAAGTCCGGGATGCGATACATGTTTATTAAGTGAAATGGTTGGGTCTTCACAAATTCGTTTTAAAAGCTTTCAGGTTGAATATGGGACGGGCTGATCCGTCGGGTTTTGGTATCAAAAATAGAGGGGAGTGAAACTCGGTGAGAGTTGAACAACTTTTAGAATGCCTTGAGATTTCATTTTGTTTATTATTGCAGACATTTCTTTTGAGACAGGCGTTTGAAAGGGACCATTGGTTACGTTTGGGTATATCAGAGGAGGTTTGTGGGTAAATGGTATGCGATACCCTTGAATTAATTTTAAAACAATTTCTGGCGCCCCCATTTCCTTCCATTTCGAGTGGTAGTGCGCCAACTGACCTGCTCGAAAACGATTCGAGTCATTGTTTGTATCGGTTTTGGTTTGCTCTAGAGGTTTTTGGAGGGTTAACTGAACGTCCTCGACCTCGGTTATTTCCACGATCGGGCCGCGAGCCTCGGTTGTGAAATGAACCTCTATTGTTGGTATATTGATCAGGTTGAAAGGATGGTAAACCCTTACCTTTCTTTAGATAATGTGTGCGAAAATGGCCACCCCGCGAGGGTGAGTGGTTATATCCATGTGAATGCATCGGTATGTCTGGTTCATTGCCAAAATATTGAGCTTCACGCGATGAAGCTACTGGTTTATTGCCTTGCCCCCGCGAGGGGCGGCGGTTAGATTGATTAGATCTAGTATATGACTCAGTTTTTGGAGGCCAAAAGGCTTTGCGTACACCGCCTGCCTTTTCTAATGCGGTCGTGAAAGACTCGGGACTAAATAAATAAGAAGATGATGGGGGAATTCTGTTCAAAGATGCTTTTACTAATGGATCTCGAATTTGACTAGTAATTGTCTCTCGACGCATTTCTATACTTTCGGCTCGATGGCCACAAACTAATTGTAACAGGTCTGAAGAGATTTTATGCAAATCACCTTTTTGAAACAATTCTTCAACCTTCCCGCTTAAATTATCAAAATTGACTTCTGTATTTTTAGCCCACAAAAGGAGATTACGAATAGCTTCTTGTAATGATTCTTTTTGTTTTAGGATGCAAAAAGTAATCGCTGCATATGATTTTATCAGCATGTGCTAAGTGACGTAAGGTATCATACATTTTTATCTCTTCGTTTGTGTCTAAGTCTATGAAACCTGGGGTATGATTGTACAGCTTTTGAGTATCAGAATACCTTACCTCGGACCAATATGTACTACCTAAGCGCTGGACCTCTAGTAGCATTTTTAAGAAATTAACAGGAGTTTTCGGAACTGATGGTTCCTTAAGCTTTGTCTCGATATCAAAAGTGAAGTCTAAATTTGAATTTGGACCTTCAACATCAGGGCACTGTTCATCAATATTATGCTGGTCATATAGTTCCCCACTGACCCCAGAACAAACTGATACCCCATCATGGCAAGCAGTATGCATATTATTTGCAAAAACTTATTGGCGTAGCTCACCGACTTCCTTTATAAGCTTGTCCAATGTCGGGTTAGACTGTTGGGCGCGCTTATGCTTTTTGCGGCGTGCGCGGCGCGACCGCTTACCACATTTTTGAGAAGACGAGCTTGAAGAGCTGCTGCTCGTTGTGCTGCTGCTAGAGCAGCTAAAGTTCCTTTTGCCGGTCATTCCACTCGGGCCGGCCACAGCTTGTGGCTCGGCAGCCGAAACATTTATGTGGTCATCCATTATCGCAATAAAATTTACGTTAGACAGACTGTAACAATTATACGCCTTCTTGACTCACGCGTGTTTTTCGCGGATCCAACAATTCCGGCAGTAAAGATTCCAAGTAAAATGTCTTTAGTTTGGGAACCATATGATCGTTCCACAGGTTTTGATCGCATTGTATTATTTCTGTTTTTATCTGTTCATTTGAACTAGTCCATACGGCAAATAGACACTCTCTTCTTCCTGTAATATTTAACTGTCCTTGCACTTGGAAATACCAGTGGTGTTTTTTATTGATCAACAGTTGGCCATTATCATACTTCCAGAAAGTAATTTTCCTGTTTTTCACAGCATCTTCCAAATTAGTCCTGTAGGCTGATACTGGACATTTTATTTCTACAATCCTATTTTCATCTATCACTCCGTCAGGAGTTGCTCCTAAAAATGGATGATTTTTATCGATGAATAGGCCACAGGGCCTAATTTTAATGGCAATTCGTATGACAACCGAAGGCATGGTTGTATGAATTGGAAATGGCTACATAAAGATCGTTTATTTGTTTTGAGCGGGTATCACTTGTTTTCTTCAGGTGTTTTATCGAAGAACAAATAACTTTTCTGATTGCCAGGATTCTTTGTGTATTCAGATACTTTCTAAGCTGCAGTTTATATTTGGTGTCTTTGGTAAGCGCTTGTAATTTATTACACAGGTTTCGTAATAAATGGTTTCTACACTCTATCTTTTCAACAGTGTAGTTAGAATATGGGCGGGCTTCTAAAATTTTTGAATAAGTGGAAGCGTCTCCATCAGCAACCATTTTGCCGTAAATTAGACCATACATGTGCAAAGATTGTTTGAACCCTTCCACTAATATTTCCGATTCCATGTTGGTAGATGAACCAGTGTAATTTTTAAAACACATGTGCTCTGGTGGTGTAGTTTGTTTATTCTGGGCGCGTACACATATGAAACAATATTTATTTTTTACGCCGAGATATAGCACTTCCCCAAACTTTTTACCTATGATTGCAGCAGCGCCTGATAACGAGGAATAATTTTTCTTGTAGGTCCGCTTGGCCCAGCAACCATCAACGATCACGTCTATGACGGGGATTCCGTCTGAATTAACTCTGCCTTCGTCCAATGCACTTTGCTTCTCACGAGCAGCCGCAGCTTCCATCTCAATTGTGGCTAACTTTTCCCATTCTTCACTAACTCGGTTATCAATTTTCTTATAAAAAACCTCTGTCATAAAAGGAACATTTATTGACGTAAATATTTCTTGCAATTGTGTGTATCCCACACCTGTAATAGCAGCACTTGTTACTACGGCAGTATTTACATTCAAATTGTCGCTTGGAATAGGTTTGGACGTATCTGTAGTAAGTTCAACCTTACACATATCGCATTTGAATTTTAATTTTGAAATCAAGCCTAACCTTTTCTCCCCTATCAACTCCAAATTATTTATACCGCAACCGAAGGCTGTTGAGTGGCTAGAAATGGTTTTTAATTCTTTTAGAAAATATTTAAGATCTATGATTCTTCTTTCGTCTGATTCTTCATTGATTTCTACATGATTTCTATCTGACGTGTCCTCTTCGTCTGGAAACCTACGAGATTAATGCATTTTATTACATATAAAGCAGACAATAATAGTAATGCTATAATATTCTGAAATAATAGTATATTTTTGAATAGCTCCGATACTTTCCCATGGCCAACGCCCTTTCATATAATATGCCACTTGACCTACACTGTTAGCGCTGTACCATGGTGCAGATGACAGATGTCAGTATCGCATCACTAGGTTAGTGACACTACGAGTAGAATATTATCGATGCATTCATTTCTGTTACCTACCTTTCATTCTCATAAACCAAGTCTTCAAGCTCATCATCATCGTTCACTTCATTAGCCTCGTCGTTTTGGATTTGCTGACTTGGTGTTTTTTTGTCTTTGCTGAAACAATAAGACTTTTAAACATTTTAGACTTTTTGAATAATTACATTTGGCCCGGCTTTGCTCACGTAGTACCCGAATAAAAAGTAACCTTAGTATTGGGCTTCCAATACCAAGCTCTGGAACTAGATTTTCAAGACTTGTCACGGTCTCGAAAATTCCCGGGAATACCGAAACTTATACAGAATGAAATGGAATAGATGCAAAATTTCATAAAATATTAAACAAGTGCGTGTCGGACCACGCACAATGAAGGGTTCCGTAGTTGGAATGAATTTATCCCAAGAATAAACTTAACATTGTAGTTGAAAATCATGTTCTCCCATACATTGCAACTGCAAATGTAAGTTGGTCGACTATTACTCGTAAACTTGTAATGCCTCCTTAGCTGTGATAGTTTTCTTTTCAACTTCGAATATACTACTACCGTGAATTTTTTCACATATCGAAAAACAACCATTTAGCTGGCTGGGGGGGACACGTGACTCTAACAAAAATTAGCAATTTAAAGCTTAATATTTCACAAACGGATCCCTGAATCGAAAAATTATTTTTACAAACCCGCAATATTTTTGAAATAACTTTCCAACGATACCCCACGTCATGGGGTAGACGAGAAAAAAAACACACCCACTTTACAAGTAGAGGAGGTAGCCTAAAATATTTTTTCCCAAGATTTTATTTTACCACTTTGTCGACGTGGTTAATAATGTATATCCATGCCAAATCATAGTTTTCTAGTACCAAGTCTCTGAGCTAAGCTGCGGACGGACAGACGGACATGGCGAAACTATAAGGGTTCCTTGTTGACTACGGAACCCTAAACAAGAGAAAGCCATTATGAAAACAATTTTTTTTTCTTTAAATAAAATTCACCGGTTTGAATAAATAATATTAATTACTTAAAAATATCAATGATTGAACTAGAATGATAAATTATTTTGACCCAATACCATTTTGCCCGACCCGTGATTCGAACCCAGGACCTCACGCTCAGCAGTAGCGCTTGCGACCGCTAGACCAACGAGGCAGGTAAAAAAATTACTAACGGGGATTAAAAATTTACTTATTTATTTTATATTACTTATGTATTTATTTATGTAAGTACTTACTTGTCCGTATCGTCAATCGATAGCAGCGAGTCCCCCTTTCCCTGTTCCAAATGCCCAGCCGCCGCTGGCCACCACGCGGGCGGCGCCGCCGCCGCAGCCGGCGACGGCGCCGGTCCGACTTCGTGCAGTTCATGCTCTAATACCGTGGGCGCGGTTTTATTCGTCACACTCTCAAGCTCAATGAATGGTTTTCTGCAAATGTATAAGTAGTCATAATAAAATAATATACCTAACACACAACATTCAAATAGGTACCTGTTCCTGATCCCACAGTAGCAGGGATGCCAGATGTGTTCAAAGAAAAAACCGGACAAGTTTTAATTTTTTTTATTTCTTAATAGATAAATGTACTTTGTGTACTGGAAACTTACTAAACGCCTTTCTACTTTTTTATATATTTAGAACTCGACCTGACTGCTTTTAATAAAGTCTTATTGCCTGAGATGGCATCTTTAAAATCAGTGCAACTAACATTTATATTAAAGAAAACGCACAATTCACTTTTTACAGTATGTACGGCGAGACGGTTTCTTTCATCGGTCCATACATTTCCCATGACGCTGAAGATTCGTTCCACAAAAGCATTAGATATGGGAATACTACATACATACTGTACGATTTTCAACAAATTTGGCGCTGCTTCGTTGTTAAAAAATTTGCACCACATATTAAGCGAATTCCCTTCCAGTGAAGAGAAAACACTTTGGAGTGCAGCTAGTTCTTCGTAAATGCCTTCAGGAGGAGTTTGCTGCTTCCATGGAGATATTGACCACAACTCAATTAATTGATCCAGCGTAGGCAGTCTTCCGGCTTCGATATCTAAACAACTAAAAGCCTTATAATTGTTATTCTCGAAGGGATACCACTTCTCTATATAAGCTAATGCTCTTTGGTAAACACTTAGAGCATTTGTTGTAAATTCTTTTATTTGATCATCTGAAAGATAGCCTTTTCTTAATGCCATATGCACTTTCATTCCGAAATGGTTGTCACTTATTTTCTTTGTAATAGTGTCCCGGAATTTCACCATTATGTTATGCAGATTATATGCTGCTGTGGTATGTTTTTCTAACAGCAGCAAAATTTCTTGAAAAGAAGCCATAAAATTATGAGTGAAATACAAATATAATTCACTGTAAGAGGGGTTGGTCTCACTTGTAATTTGGTCTTCTTGATCTGATAAGATAGCCCAAAGAGCCCTTGGGCAGTTGTCGGAACCTTGCTCTAAGAAGTATTTTTTCAATGGTCCCCATGACGAAAGCATCCTATCGAGAGCTTTAAACAAGCTGAGCCACCTTGTAGGTACGTGACGTATTACATCTTTGTATTGGCTCTCGAAGAAATCAAAGCACTCCTTCAACTCTTCTCGTTTCTTTGCAGAACAAGAAAATTCTGCAAATACTTTCATTACTATATTTTCGACATCAACAGGCATTACTTTCAAAGCATTTTTTGCGCAGTTATGAAATATGTGATCATTGCAGTGAGCGGCTATTATTTCATAATTTTCTTCAGATATTATCTTTTGAAAAACGGAATTATTAACTCCGAAATTAACAGAGGCATTGTCCGCTCCATATGCTGTTACTCTACTCCATGGTAGCTGTGAATTTTCCAACACTTGACATAATTTTTCTTTAATAGATCTTGAATCTTCGAATGAGTCCTCGTAAAAGTCCAAAATTTTATGACAAATACCGTCTTTTGGTGAAAAATATTGAATCGCAACTGGAAAGAATTTTCTGTTTCCTTTATTAGAAGCATCGGTAGCGATGGAGAACGGAACTTCATTCTTTAAATCCTCTTGCACAAGTTCCATTGAATAAGGATATAAAACTAGGTTTATCAAAGCAGTACATTTAGTGCGTCCTCCAGTCATTTGTTTCACGATTTCTGAATCCGTAATAACTTGCTTTAATACTTTTAATGAGCAATCTTGAGCAACATAAGAAATGTGGTGCTTGATACTATGATAAACTTCAGCCAATTCGGCAATGCTAACTTTTTCACTTTGCGCGCTTCCTTTTGGAGTAAAGAAAGAATTCATTCGCTGAGACATGGCTGCTGCACTTACTGAATCTTTGTGCTTCTTTGACGTGGCGTGCTGTGTTAATGCTTTTACGCCATCATAAGCCACTGTGAACGTAGTTTTACACAATTTGCAGTAGCCCTTTGTGTTGTCTTCGTCATATTTATTTAACCAAGAAAATCGCGATTCCCAGTCAACATTATAATAGCAAGTTCTTCTCACTTTCTTCGGTGGAGTTACAGCACTGGTCGATGCTTCCTCGTCATCCATATTACGAGTATTATAAAAACCAACTACACACAACACAATTAAAACAGCAAAACAGGAAATATTTGTTGTTACAAAAGCCTCGATATTTTATTGGGAGCGAGTGCGGCTTGCGGCTTTTCTCACTTTAAACTAAATAGTGACTGAGTGAGATAGGTACGCCGTACGCGGAGGACACGGGCGGGGCGGAGTGGCAGGGACAGGACGCGAGGCGAAGCGGAGTGGGGCGCGGGCGGCGACAAGCGGCGGCGTGTCGCGGTCCTACGACACGCTCGCGCTGTTCGCTAGAAATAATGAACGATTTTTATCTTACCGGACAATCTGTTGTCCGGTTTACCAAGAATTTTGTAACCGGACAAGCATAAAGAAAACCGGATTGTCCGGTCGAAAACCGGACATCTGGCATCCCTAGTAGTAGGTACTATCGAGGAAGTTCATATCTATGCACCTTTAGGACTATTTTTCCCTGTAGCGCTCGGGCGCTAACAGTAACTAACGTAAAACAGATGCGGTCATCCTGTTCACGGGATTTTGTTCTAAAACTGCTTAGATATGAACTTCCTCGATAGTAAGTACCTACTTATTCCCTGTATCGTGGGTATCAGAAACTACGAGTGGTACCTATCGTAATACCACAGTAATACCCCGATTGATCCTTTTTATTTTCCTACTTATTTACAAAAATAACAATAATTATATTTTTTTTTTTTAATGTTTTTATATTCTTTATATCCTAATATTTAAAAATATAATTTATATGTATTTAGCTAAATAAAGGAAATAATAATTATAATTACCTACAAAGCGTATTTTGCGACTCTTCAAACGAATTTAAACTTTATCAACAGCCAGCAGCAGGGTGACGTGACACTAGACATGAGCTTTATCTCGTAGCAATAAGGTTGAAACTCTAAAAATGGTTCGCGAAACGAACCTTCGTGTTCGTCCGTAGACATATACGAAATACCTAAGTAGCACGTAAATAAAAGAATTGATATCGTTATTTATATCGGTAGTTAGGTACTTACTTTTTTTTTCTTACGTTCAGAACACGGAGTTGTTCCCTCAGACGTTTTAATTGTTTTCTTTTCCCGAGAGTTTTCTTTTTGCCCATCTTTATTTAAACTAAATAATGATTACAATTTATTATACGGTTATTAAAAAGTTTTAACTTCTTTTTACAGTAGGTAAAACCTACCACAAAACAAAATAAAAATGTCGAAAATAGTCTTCTCTGTGTAATGTCGCCAAACATAGGTTCGTCCTGCAACAGATGCCGCAGCAGACTGATTGAACAAATTGAAAAGGATAGCGCTATCACTACCGCGTGCAAAACATGAGACAGAAAGAGAGTGTGCCCGCTTAGAATAAAATGACGCAAGCGCCAAATCACTTAATTGCTAATTACGAGAAGAACGAGTAGAAAAATAAAAAAGTAAATCGTCACGATTTGAGATAATATTATTACCTATCTATTAGGTTAAAAATAATCACGAAATTCCATAAGGTTTCAGAGATCTGACACAAAATAAGTGCAAAACGAGGTTTTTTAGTTTTTTTTTTTTATCGAGAATTTTTTATCCAATCGTGTTTTCGCTTCAACAGATTTACGGCCGAAATTAATAACCAATCTAATCCAATATCTCTAGATTTAAGAATGAAAATTCAATCCAGATTTGTAGTAAAGTGTAGCTAAAAACGATCCACGGATTGCAATAGCAATCTTTTCAACCAATCGATCTTTGAGAGGACGGATCATAGACTACAGATTGCCCTCTGTTCGAAAATGACAGTTTGAGTGTGTCAATAACCTATCCGTTGAATTTGACGTCTGTTTTGATCGGTGTAAACAATCCAAATCTTAATCTTAGAATTTCGTAGGATATCAGATTAACTTCACAGATTTTTTTTTGAAAAATGGCACTGTCGATATTCTCCAGTGATAGTGACAGTGATATGGAAGTTCTGGCTCAATTATCGGATTGGGATAGTACCGATAGTGAGGCTGGTGAAGAAATAAGACGTCAACGCGCTTCTTCGCGGAGAATTAAAAGGGTGAACTACACTCAAAGTCTGGATGATGCGGAGTTTACCTTTAGGTTTAGGCTGTAAAAATTAGCAGTAAATTTACTGTTGACTTAAATTATGCCTCTCGTCCGTGTAACTTCATCAAGGTAAGTTGCAAATAGTACTTTAGAAAAACAGCTAGGGAAGTACGTACTACCTACCTACCAAAGAACTTTGTTTTTAAAGTATGTATAGTATTTTTTTCAGAAATCATGGAGTGCCCCCGCTTCATCAACTATTGCTGACTTTAAGATTTTATGCATTAGGCACTATGTTGATTTCTGTAGCTGATTTTGTGGGAGTATCAAAATCAACAGCAGGCAGAATAGTACGGGACATTTCATCAGCAATTGCCACATTGTATGATGAATACATTTTTATGAATCATGGTGCTGCCGAAAAATTTTATGAAATAGCTGAATTTCCTCGGGTTGTTGGAGCAATAGATTGCACACATATTCGTATACAATCTCCATGTAAATACATAATTTATATTTCTGCAATTTATCTTTAAAGATACTTACTATATCTAACATAAAACTTATTTCAGGTCTATTAATAGGAGAAGAATTTAGGAACAGAAAGGGTTACTTTTCCCTCAATGTCCAAGGTGTCTGTGATGCTGATTTAAGACTCACGAATGTGGTTGCTCGCTGGCCGGGTTCTACCCATGACGCGACAATTTTCAACAATTCCATCCTAAGAGGTTCCGTTTTTGATACATGTTTTATAGTTAATTAAATTTTAATTTAACTTTATAAATGATTAGATTAGATAATAATATTAAATTTATATTTTTTATAGCCCAATGTGATGCAGGACACTTAAATGGTCGTTGGCTACTTGGAGACAGTGCCTATCCAAATAGAAGCTATTTACTGACACCTCTATTAAATCCAAGGACTGAAGCTGAGCAAAGATACAATGAAGCACACATTCGGACTAGAAACACAATTGAAAGGTATTGCATCAATAGGCAAGTTGTAAAGAGTGATTGCAACACAATTTATGACAAATACAATACTTCCATTATGTACTTGATTTATTTTTATTTGGACTAAATTAAGTGTATGTTTTCAGAACTTTTGGTGTTTGGAAACGAAGATTCCCTGTTGTGGCACTCACAATGCGTGTTTCATTGCCAGTTGTTCATGCAATAGTTATAGCCACTGCAGTACTACACAATATTTGTAGAAATAATAATATTGAGGAAGTTCCCCCAGAGGTTGACTTGGAATCGGAAATAACAAATGCCATTTATGATGGAAATACTCAAAATATAGAAGATCAAGACATCCAAACAAGAGCTGATCTCATTAATAATTACTTCATTTAATAAATAAAACAGAACTAAGCACTATACAAACATTTATTTATAAAAAAATATGCAAAAATAACAATAGCTTAATGCAAAATGAAATATTAAATTCAGAAAATGAAAAACTGTAGAGTTATTAGGCAAACCTATCTGATACCTTATAAATCTAGTACAAAATTTAATTTTTATTTATTTTTTAAATGCTCTAATTCTAATTTTAGTATTTCATTTTCTATTTTTAATTTTTCATTTTGTAATAAAATATTTTGTAATTTTGCATCAATGCAAAGTTTTTTGGCTGTATAATATTCAGCTAATGCCACATTTCTGGATGTTTTGCCATCATCTGCAGTTTTCAATTTCTTCTTACCTGGAAAACAGAAGTTTTTTTTTACAATAACCTATACAATAACACAAAAAGAAACTAATACAATCATGTAATAAGAATAATTACCTGTTCTAGGCGTTTTTAATGTAAGCCTCTTGGGTGTGGGTGTAGTACCAGTTTGATCGGCTACACTTGTACCACTATTAATCTCGTACTCTGTCACATCAATGACCCCATTACCTATAGACAATGGTAAAGTAGATATGCCTTCTACACTGAGTCCACTGTCTAGTGGTAACACTCCAGCTTGTCCCCCAATAGTTTCATCACCACCCACTTCAGCGTCATCCATAGAAGTCACTTCTACCAACTCTGGTTCTTTGTCACCACCAAACGGCACAATAAAACCACTGGCTGTACTCCCTAATACAGCTGCCACTCTGTCCAGTATATCATCTGGGGGTATGTATTCTGGAACCCCACCCCCAGTCTGCAAAAAAAATATTAATTATATTCATGAACTAAATTATTTATTATACAATATGTAACAAAAACCCTGTTGTTCCTTTTAAGGATGTATACAAGAACAACATTATTGAAATTATAATTTAAAAAAAATGAGCATTGGCCAGTCGAGAGGTCAATAACAAATAACTATTAAAATCGGCACATTCAAAAAATTTTTTTAGAGTACCTATCTGATTTTACAAGTACGTCTTTGTTTCGCTAAATAGCCTACAAGTTCGGAGACTTTCTTTGAAGCGATAGCGATATTTATTTTAATTATTTTTTGAACAGTTTTTTATAAATGACTTGCTTTATTACGTATGTATACCGATTCTTAAAACGTAGGTAAATGGAACAACAGGGTTTTTGTTACATATGTATAAGAAAATTGCAACAAAAAACTTACTTGGATGCGGTTCATCCTTAGTTTTGCACAGTGTTTGCGAGCATTCTTTTTTAAATTTTCCCATTTTAGGCGTAGCTGCTGTGGTGTTCGACGACAACTTGAGGCAGTGGCATTAAACTGGTTTGTCAGTCGAATCCATTCTTCGGTTTTGATTTTATTGTTGGTGGCGTTGGTTGTTTTGGAAAGTATTATTTTATTACTTTCTACCAAACCCACCAAAAACTTGGTTTCATCCTTTGTCAAAGGTTTGCCTCTTACCTATAATAAGGAGAAATTATTTTGAAATGTTAAGAGTTATGAAAATCTTAGCAATCTTTAGTGCACATAATATGTGCACTGCATAATATGTACACATAATATGTGCACATAATATGTACATTAAAAACTCCTGTGAACCTTATACGTGTACTATATATTATATAGTGCACGTATAAGGTTCACAGGAGTTGATACACCTCCAAAATTAGAAAATCACTTACCACTTCAGACTCCATAGCTATTTAGGTATCACAAGCACAGATCACACGTAAATAATATCAATAAAATTGCTTTAAAAAAAACAAGTTTCTTTTTCGGCGGCGACTTTTTGCTTTCACTTGTTGTCAAATACCACGCCACAGATTATAAAACGCATGCTAGCTGTAGCCGTTTCGTGACATTCCTTTTCACCCAACACGTTTTGAATTTTATCACGTCTTTTTCGTATTAATAGAATTATTACGTCTTCGGTAAATATATATGTATTCAAAGTCGGTAAAAAAAAATTGTAGAGCCTATTTATGCTTAGTTTTTTGATTATTACAAAAAAAACGCACCATGTCTATTTGTATACATTTTGCTTACAACGGAATGACGAAGAGGGTAAGGATTTCAAAATATCTGCGGATTGAGCGACCGCAGGATCGTCTTTTTTCGTTATTGGGACGCGGTTTGGAGATCGATCCATAGATTGGTATATATCGACGATCGATTTATATCTTGGATCATGGATTCAATATTAATTTCGGCCGTTAAAGATTATAAGTCCAAGTTTATTGTGTCCAAATAGCAAACTCCTAAGTCTTATATAGGTATACCGATATCCAGATCGCCCAATATCACCAAAACGGCATCATATGGACTCTTAAAAGAGTGTCCATGGAGTTTCTTGTCCGTTCTTCTCCATAGGTACCTACCTACTACGCTTTGGAATGGTCAACTAGCTTCATATTTCTGACTGACCGACCACTTGACAATTCAAAAGTGCCTGTAAATGGTTTAATTGAAATAAATGCTTTGAGTTTGAGTTTGAAGACTGAAACAATAGAGCAAATAATAAAAACTAAAACAAATAATATAACCTACCCCTACTTGAAAAAATTGAGGTTTAAGCACCTTCTGGCCGAATTCACACTAATAGTGAATGGATCAAAATTATATTCCTTGCGTAAATCATTGAAATGACTGCTTGCGCGCACAATGTTACTGTTCTGCTTATAATTCGAAGATGTATGAGGTACACGTATGGGTGGATTAAAACGAAGTGCCTTAATTGGTCATTAAAATAAAATTTTGACAATAACTCAGAATTATCAATATTGTTATTGAGGATTTTCAATAAGAATAAACAGTCCGCAATTTTACGTTGCTCCACCAGTGGTAGCAGATGATACTTTTTACAGAGTCCGAGATAACAGGTTGACTGATATGGAATCTTTTGATGAAAGATATTTTATGAACCGTCTTTGGATGTTTTCCATGCGGTCAATATTTTTGTGATAACGTGGATTCCATAACTGATATTAATAATATATTTAATAATACATATAATATTATATACAAGGTGTTGTTTTGCATCCTCGTCAAATTCGAGGAGGTAACTATGCTAATGATTTTCGACACGAATCAATAATAAAATAAGTAGGTATTTATTTTTATTTTTTGTATTTTTTGGAAATCGGCATGTGTAGGGCTCGTGTGATACCGCCCTGTAACTGCGCTGTAATTGTAACGCATGCACACAGTGACATAGTCGTACGACACTGCCTACCACATACGCAACGGGGCGATTCTGTTCTTTGAAAGTAGAGTATTCTGAAATACTGTCAAACTTAAATATAAAAAAAAACAAGTATGTATTAATTATTGAACAGGATCGTAATTTTATTTGATTATTTATGTCTTTCATAACAGCCTCCTGAAATTTGACGAGGATGCAAAACCACACGTTGTATAATAATAATTTTACCAATAAGTTTCAGGAAAAGTATGAATGTTTAGAATTTTGAAAGAGCAATAGTTTGTTAATATTAAACAGTTCAAATGCAATTATGAATCAGTTAATGCACAAGCATTAAAATGTATCTGATCTATCCGGATTGTCTAATGCTGCTTTTATCATTTTCTGCATGCGGTCTGATGCGGTATGGAATAAATTTAAAGAATTGAAATTATCTTCTACTGTAAATGGTCGGAAATTGACACAATTGTGTACGAAATTAGCACTTTTGCCAAACTTATACATAAATACCTGAGAGCTTTTTGTCATTAAAAGAAATGGCTACAGATGATGAAGAATCAAGCCTTTTTCAATTATTTCACAAATTATTGTATGACGAAAATTACGACTGAACAGTTATCGTGACGGAGAAACATTTAGGACTACTAAAGCTATAGAAGGTTGGCACCTGCGAATTAGTGCCAAAATCCCCAAATAAACCATCAATATTTTTGGTTCTACAGTTAATAAAAAAGCAATCGAAAATCAGTGATACCAAAATAAAAGAGTTACTATCACCGTGAGGAAACAAAAAGTCCGCGTTCGTCGGCCAAAGCAAATTTTGATTGATAAGCAGATACAAAAAGTCAAAGTCAAAGCATTTATTTCAAATAGGCACATAAAAGGCACTTTTGAACGTCAACATTTACATTTAAATAGAATTGATTCTAGTCGCCCCTTCCAAAAGGTAGTTTCGTATGGAGAAGAATGGGCAAGAAACTCCATCGTTACTCTTTTAAAATATGTTACAATATTTTGTATAAGTAGGTACATTAATTATACAGCGTGGCGCTGCAATGGTGACCTTAATTTAACACACATATACGTTTTCACATTTTCGTTTCATGACAATTTTTTATTTCCATTAAACGTTATTATTTACAGATTTATTAAAGAATTTAGGAAATAGCATCTTAGAGCAACCTGTACTTAAAGAACTGTCGCGCAGCGGTCATTTCCCTCGGTCACGGATCATAACTTCGCATCAATGAAATTAAAACGAATAAGCAATACTATTAGGATGAAACAAACGCATAGAGTAGGCGAATTTAAGGAAATTTCCTTTGTTGGCGAGCAGCGCAGGCGACGCGCGCTCTCCCTTCCACCCACCCGCCGCACCGAACACGAATTCTTTTTTTGCTTTTCTAGTGCTAGTCGAACCCGTGTCCTTGACGCACTTATTTAGACTAGTGCGCATAATTACGTCGCGAAAAAGACTCTTAGCTATTGTTTTATTTATTTCTTTTTGTGTAATTAGGATAGTAATTAGATCATGGTACTGCGATAAAGACACTTTGATTGGTTTTCGTTTTCTTATCTAGTAGGTACGTTTACACCTCTTGCGATACGGACGCATTTATTTGTGCTATTAGTGCTTGTGTAAACTTATGATCGTGATGGCAGTGATTAGTGATGACAGTTATTACTAATAGTAACAAGAGAGGGTGATGTGATAAGTGTTTGTACCACTTGCGCCGCTCGGTTTCTTTGATAATATGCCGTCAAAGAATCGGACCGATCACGAGTAGGTACAAGACGCGATGCGCGGTTGCCAGCCCGCGAACCGACACATTGCCGCTCCGAGTTAACGTAAGCGAGCTAGGTAAGTAATTTCATGAATGAATTTTTGCAAGGGTGATCCCAATTTTAATGACTTTTTTATTATTTAGTTTGTTTGAAAAATTTTTTTTTTCAGTTTACGTATTATTTTAACCTATCAATATTTATATGGTTAATGGGCACTAGCCCTACCCGTGTATTAAATTAAAGTCACCATTGTAGCGCCACGTTGTATAATTTTATGTGAAGACGATGCACCTATAAAAAATTACCCTACCACAATAGGTAAAAAGAATTTAATAAACGTAGCAATGATAAATAAGTTAATTAAGTGATAGATACATGGTGTTCACATATTTACTTCTGAGTTGAGCTGCACGGGTACTGACAAATGCGTGCACTGACTGGACAGGTCCACTCAATCTGTGTGGTTCTTTCCTCAAAAGACCATTTCAGACACAAATCTACATGGTCCTCAAAGATTATTATAATATTATTCTAATTATTGTGAATGTGAGAACTATGTCGGTCATTGATTTTTTTATATTTATTTTTGTATTTTTCTCAGCGTAATCATGATCTGGCAGTTTGAGTAATTTATGCGGCCTACTCAAATGTCCTTTCTTTGGTATTGTTCGTCGAATCGTTGAGCTCCTTGAGTCTAAGTTGAGCTGCACGATTACTGACAATTGCGTGCACTGACTGGACAGGTCCACTCAATCTGTGTGGTTCTTTCCTCAAAAGACCTTTGCAGACACCGATCTACATAGCTTTCACATGATCTGACCAAGATTTTGTCTGGACTTTAAAAGAGACTGTGACCCCTGAGTTTGTTTCGGCCTTTTTTCTCAGAGTAGTCAGATAGGAAAGGCCGACCCCATCTAGTTTAAAAAAAATATGATTGACGTGTAAAAGTGTTTGTTCAAACCTACTTACAGAAATAAAATCATTTATCATTATCATTTACAAACATTGTAAAAGTATACGATTTCCCAAATTATGTAAACAAGTAATATGTCAGTCATGTGTGAGTTAAAGTAATCACAGAATGTAAATCAATGTCATAAAAATAACTAACTTAACTAAATAATTAAAGTTGCAATAAGTTTAATTTTGTCTAGACCCTAGATTGTCCTATAGAGCTGGACCAGCATGTTTCCAAGCATTCTTATCTTGGAAAGAAACAATAATCACCAGAACTGCTTTTGCTTATAAAAGTGTCCATGCAATGGCACCAAAATTGTATAACAAACTACCTTGTCATAATTTAGAAATAGTAAGAATTATAATTAATTCAAAAGTAATCTTTTTAAGCTACTAAATGACAAGGTAGGTATATTATTCGGTCAAGGAGTATCTGGATGACAAATGATCAATTTTTATAATTTTATATATTTTTTAAATGTAATTTTGCGTTTTGTGTTCTTGTAATCTTTTGGCATTGTTTATCTTTATCTTTTTCTATTTTCATGACATTTTCATTTTCCCTTTATTATTAAGACAACTTTATAATTTGACATCCTTATGTAACTTTGACATTGTTCATGTTAATCTAATTTTGTATGCCTATCGGCGGGACATGGTTTGTACAATAGATTTATATTGAAAAACACCTGTAGATAATCAGTAATCACCTATGTTTCACAAAATAAATAAATGAAATGATATAATCCTTTAATTTGTAATACGCTTGTTTACACAGTGAACTTTTTATATAAGTTTTAAATTTTCTTTTATTTAATTGCAATATAAATGACAAGGTATTTTGTTGTAGCATTTAACACAGTACCCCATAAAAGATGTATGTACTTTAGCTAATCTGAAAAATGGTTGATCTATTTTATCTTTATTTCTTGTTGTTTACGCCTGGTGTAATTGTGATGACGTTCAGTGCGTGTCGCGTTGCTAATCTAAACGGACAGGCGCTCCGTACATATTTTTATATTTGTTTTACGTATACCTTCAGTAATCACAATTCGATTTGTCATTTTTCACCATCATCGAAAACTTGTACCGCTCTTGTTAAAATTCAGTTTAAATACATAATTAAACAAATACCTCGACACGGGAGTTTCATTGAAGACGCTTGAAGCCCCAACATCTGGCGACCGTGACAGGACCTGCAATTGTGGCGAAAAACAAGTTCGATCATTACGACCACGCGCTGCCGGTGTAGCCATTGCGCCGCAGCATACATATCAAGCTTACCTGGGTTCCTTGGAGGTGTACCAGCCATTGCAGCCACCGCCGGTCAGCGATCAGCATTCAGCATCGCTCCGCAGCCTCGGCCAATGCAGCTAAGTGCCCATTTTTCCTTGTGAATTCCCTGTTACCTAAATACCCTTACCTTTACCTATAACCTTCATAAATCTATCCAATACCTATTTAAAATAGCTTTTAAGAGTGCATTAGTGTCTATAGTCATTGTACTGACTTAAAATAATCACATTAATACACCAGACAAAGTCCATTTACTACCTAGATTCATATTGGTAAACGTTTTTACTGTCCATGCGAATACAATAGCAGGCTATATCTTCTTATGATATTATCATAGTTTTTATCCGTGTTTCACAACAGGCTTTTATCTGTATTAGAAGCATATTTTTCACCTAACTCGCCGAACATTCCAGGCCGATCTCTTCGTGTAATGCAACTTCGGTCCGCCTGCCGTGTCACCGTGTGATCGGAGCGGAGCCCTAACCACAGCTGCGCCGGGCCGGCCTCAGGTGACGTTAGGGGAGGAGCGTGAGCTAAGTTTTTAGTTTTTTTATATTATCATCCCCTAGTTTGTGTCTGCATAATTTCCATAATCAAACCTACTTATTTGAAATTAAATTGTTTATTCAATCCTACTTAACATTTACATTATTATCAAGGTTTGAGTTCACAATGGGTAAAGATTGTGGAGGTGAATCCAGCACAAACAATCCTCAAGAATTACAGGATCTTTTGGTGAAACGTAGTTCCATAAAAGGTCAAATTACCAAATTTAGACATTTTTTATCAAATGTTACGTCTAAAGAATCGCTTACTCAGATTGAGTTAGCTGAGTTAACATTAAAACTAAGCAAATTTGAGTCTATCTACAGCCGTTTTGATGACTTGCAAAATCAGATAGAAGTATTAAACTATAACAATTTATCTAATGAGATTGATGAACGTGATACTATCGAGCAACTGTTTATATCCAACATTGCAATTGCTCAAAGTATTACACAAAAATATAACTCGAACCGTCATGATGAAAGTAATTATAAGGATTTAAATTCAAGTCAGATAACTACAGGTCAATGTAATCATGACCATCATGACATAGGTTTTAAATTACCTCAAATTCAAGTTGCTAAGTTTGACGGATCTTGCTTTCGTTGGCTTGAGTTTCGTGACACATTCTTATCTATAGTACACAATAACGACCGCATCGCGCCCATTCACAAATTCCATTATCTTATTTCGTACTTGACTGGCGATGCAGCGCGCATTATTGCTAATTTAGAGGTATCCAGCGCAAATTATGCGTGTGCTTGGAAATTATTATGTGACAGGTATGACAATGCGCGACAATTAATAACTCACCATATAAAGGAGAATGAGTAATGATGGGCCCACCTCTCAATAGGAATAAGACACTCATAAATGAATAGGTATGTTTATGCACAATAAAACTTATTATTACGACTAAGGTCAAAAGTCAGTACTTTCGGAGTTATACTACTTATTATACTGCCATAAAAGTGATCGTAGTTTACTTCGTTATAAGATAAACTATGGCCAGACTCAAAACGGATGGCACCTATCTGCTTGCTCCTTACCTGCGCCCCCACCCTACCCGCTGCGCCCGCCGCTTGCCCAGGCGCATTTGCAAATGGCGATCAGTCATATTGCAGTGAACATCTTCGAGACGGTTTATACGTTATAGAAATATACAGACAAAACGATTTACATGATTTAATAGAATATAATATACCAGCAGAGAATGTGTGGTTGCTGCGTGGTAGGATACAGTCACGCCACGTAAGAGCAAGAATATACTATTGCTAGATATTAATTGATCGAAACCAAGTTGGAAGAAACGCGATATCACAATATTATTGCTCTTGCTTGACCGGACGGCGAACTGTAGGAAGTTGCGCTCACACTATTTCTTTCATTTGGTACCTAGGAGGTACATCAACCATTCGTGGCCCCCGTGGGTTTTTTAAATGATGTAATTGTCTTTGATGTCCAAGACGAATAATAAATCTCTTTTGTTTTAAAGTGTACTTATTATTATTATTTTACCTTATAAGTATCCATAAAGAATATGTTAGACTGACGACTTTAAGACGTCGTATCTCCGAAAGTACTAACATTTGACCATAGTTATATTAGTAACTAATGTTCCACTTAAAAAGCCCTTTCCAACGGTATATCAGATGTTACTATTGAA
This sequence comes from Brachylomia viminalis, assembly GCA_937001585.2. Taxonomy (NCBI): domain Eukaryota; kingdom Metazoa; phylum Arthropoda; class Insecta; order Lepidoptera; family Noctuidae; genus Brachylomia; species Brachylomia viminalis. Next base: position 372,331 of record OW443321.2, on the reverse strand, counting down.
GGGTGGGCCCAGACTCCATACATTCATTTCCCATTGTCCTTTGTTGTTATACATAAAACCAATCACAAGCGAGTCTGATAAATCATTACGATTTCTTGTGGATCATATTAATAAAAACTTACGTGCTTTAACTAGTCTCGGTCAAAGTTCACGTGACTGGGATATTTTACTCATTCACATAATGAGCCCCAAGCTTGATAGCCACACCAAAGCCAAGTGGGAAGAATACCGGGGCACGTTGGATACTAATATACCTAATTTACAACATTTTTTCAAGTTTCTTATTGATCGCGCTGATGTACTTGAGTCAATGAACAGCAGCCATCCATACTCTAAACCTAAGACTCCAGCAACGTCAAGGCCTATATATTCTAACAATAAAATAAAATCTCATCAGTCATACATTTCTAATAGTGAAAACAATGATACTTCTGTTATATCGTGCGACGTTTGTAATGGTGATCATCGCCTTTATGATTGTCCCACTTTTTTGGGTAAAAGTGTAGATGACCGTATTAGTGAAGTGAGCAGATTGAATCTTTGTCATAACTGCTTAAGATCTGGCCACTCTGCACGCAATTGTCGCATGCATCCGTGTCGCTTGTGTAATAAAAGGCACAATAGACTCTTGCATAAACAATCTGGTACCAAAAATATTTCCAGTGTTGTCACCATTTCACCCGACATCACTGACGACACTATCGTTAATTTTACAAATCAAAGTAACCAACAAGTTTTACTGTCTACTGCTTATATTGAGGTTGTTAATCCTGTGACCAATCAAAAACAGAAGGTTCGTGCTCTTTTAGATTGCGGTAGTCAGTCATCATTTATTACTCAATCTCTTAAAACAAAATTGCTTTTAGAACCAACTACCACCTTGCATGTCAATATAATTGGCATAGGCAATAAAACCACCACTCAGGCTACAGAAACTTGCGTAGTTCAGTTGAAATCTTTGATGAAGCATTTTACCGTCACTTCTTCTTTTCTGGTGTTGCCAGTGTTGACCGGTAATATACCTAGAATACCCGTTGATGTTAAAACACTTAATATTGCTAGTGATTACTTTTTAGCGGACCCTTACTACCACCAACCAGCACCTGTTGATGTTGTCATCGGTGCCGATATTTTCTGGGACATTATTGGCCGCGATCAAGTCCCTCTCGGTCTTAATTCACCTGTATTGAGAAGTTCTCATTTCGGTTGGTTGGTTTCAGGTCCAATGTATTTTAATATACCCACAAACAATATGTTAAAGGAAATTGATAATAATATAGATTCTAATCATTCAGTCGTTTCTTATGTGTCGTCTGTTGACAAAATACATCAAGAACTAATAAAGTTCTGGGACTTAGAAAATGTTCCCCAAACTAAACCACTTATGAGTCATAGCGAGAAGGCATGCGAAACACATTTTTTATCGCACACCTTCCGTTTAGAAACTGGTAGATTCTCAGTTAGTCTACCTTTAAAGGATACACCTGATTGTCTAGGTGAATCTTATTCACTAGCTAAAAAACGTTTGTTAAATTTAGAAAAGCGATTTCGCAAACAACCTCATGTGAAATCACAATACGTAGAATTTATGCGTGAGTACGCAGACTTAGGTCATCTTTCAGAGTCCGCTGTACCTATACCTTCTACATCTTACTTCCTCTGCCATCATGCTGTCTTCAAAGACAGTAGTGAGTCCACGAAAATAAGAGTCGTATTCGACGGCTCGGCTCCTACTTCATCGGGTCAGTCTGTCAATGACATCCTCATGGTTGGGCCTAATATACAGGACTCACTGTTCTCCATCTTAATAAGAGCTCGACAACATAAGTTCCTTCTCACGGGTGACGTCGAGAAAATGTACCGTCAAGTCCGGGTTCATGAGGAGGATCGCAATCTTCAACTTATTTTATGGAGAGAGGATGAGTCTTTGCCCATCAAAACGCTTCAGCTGGGTAGTGTGACTTACGGAATGGCAAGTTCTAGCTACTTGAGCACTCGGTGTCTATGGCAGATTGGAGAAGAATCTTCCGATCCTATGGTTAAGGACATAATTCAACATGATTTCTTTGTAGACGATCTCATCACCGGTTCTGAAAGTGAGGCTACCCTACGTTATATTCACCAATCTGTAACTGAAGAATTAAAGAAAGGATGCTTTAATCTTCGTAAGTTTAAGACTAACTTACCATCATTGTTCGATTCAAATATTCAAAGTGGCGATAATCTTTTAGTAAGTGAGTCAACTAGTACTTTAGGCATGGGATGGAACCCATCAACCGATCAGTTACATTTCCCTATCAAAAAACCCCCTTTCCTCTAGCAGTAATTTCACTAAAAGATCATTTCTTTCATCTCTTTTTAAAATCTTTGACCCCTTAGGACTGATTAGTCCGTGTGTAATAAAAATGAAAATGTTATTACAACAAATGTGGCTACATAATTTGAGTTGGGACTCTCCAGTCCCACATGAAATTCAAAGAGACTGGAACAATTTTATGAAGTATTTACCTTCTCTCTTAGATCTAGAAGTTCCGCGGCGTGTACTCTGTAATGAACCCGCATCTGTGGAATTACATTCATTCAGTGATTCATCACAACATGCATACGGTGCTTGCATTTATTTACGTTCAGTTAATGCTGCGAACGAAGTTACAGTCAATTTGCTTTGTTCTAAGTCCAAAGTAGCTCCGATCAAAGGTACGACTATCCCTCGTCTAGAATTGTGCGCTGCCCTACTGGCAGCGAGGTTATGCAAGGCTGTCAGAAAGTCACTCCGATATGAAATTCAGCATCAAGTACACTGGTGTGATTCGTCAGTAGTGCTAGCCTGGCTCCACACTAGTTTTATAAATTTGAAAACGTTTGTAGCTAATAGGATTTCGGAGATCTGTGAGCTAACAGATGCCTCCTCGTGGCGCTATGTGCCCACATCTGTCAATCCTGCAGACCTCATATCTAGAGGAATCAGTCCAGATAAGCTAGGCAGGACCCCGCTGTGGTGGTCAGGCCCTCCATTCCTCACGGAGCCTGAAAGTAATTGGCCTGTCTTAAAACCTAATAAAATTAATACTAATGACTTACCGGAAACTAAACCTAATTGTACTACCACTCATGTTGTTACTAAAAATGAACCTATAATTAATTTTAAAGACTTTTCTAGCTTAACTAAAATAAAACGATCTTTTGCTTACGTGCTAAGATTTATTAATAATCTAATTAATAATCTAAAACCTAATAAAGATAAAATTCTCGGCCCTCTGACTGTTGATGAATTAAATAAGTCTTTTCTTTATTTGTGTCGTCTTGCACAACAAGAATCATTTTTCTGCGAATATAATTTACTATGCAAAAATAAAGCTTTAAGTTCAAAATCAAATATTTTATCACTAACACCATTTTTAAGTGACGACAAGGTCATCCTAGTTGGTGGCCGACTAGGCTCATCTGATTATAACTATAATAAAAAACACCCTGTTCTCCTGCATGCTTCGCATCATTTTACTAAATTGATTTTCGAATACGAACATATGTTCGTATTCGAAAATCAATTTAGTAAAATCAATCATCATTTAGTAAAACAATAATTGTGGACCAGCATGTAATCCGCGTATATACGCGGATTACATGCTGGTCCACAATTATTGTTGGCCGTTGTTAGGGAATACATTTGGCCGATTAACGGCAGAAATTTAGCTAGACGCATTTTTCATAACTGCTCCAGGTGCAGACGCTTGCAGGGCAAGACTATTGCGCCAATAATGGGGCATTTACCCTCACAACGTATCATACCAAATTTCCCTTTTCATACCACGGGAATTGATTTCGCTGGCCCATTCCTTATTGTAAACAGAAAGGGACGTGGTGCATCGTTAATCAAGTGCTATCTTTGTTTTTTCATATGCCTTCGATATAAAATTTCTCACCTCGAAGCCGTGAGCGATCTATCAAAGGATGCTTTCATTATGACATTTCGAAGGTTTGTGTCACGAAGAGGCAGGCCAGCGGAGGTATTCTGCGACAATGGACGCAATTTTGTCGCAGGAGCTAAAGAAATTAATGATTTTTTTAAGATTTACCAAAATGACCTATCAGATTTTGCATGTTCGGAAGGCATTCAGTTTTACTTTTCACCAGCTTACGCTCCTCACTTTGGCGGTATTTTTGAGGCCGGTATCCGTTCAGCAAAATTTCATATTAGGCGAGTAATGGGTAATTCTCATTTAAGTTTTGAAGAACTTCAAACTCTTTTCGCTCAGGTAGAAGCTGTGTTAAATAGTAGACCCCTCTGTCCTTTATCTTCCTCTCCTGACGATTTCCATTGCCTTACTCCTGGGCATTTTCTCATTGGTCGGGCTCTCACCGCGCTGCCTGAACCACATTTGGAAGATGGCCACTCAACCAACCTGCGGCGCTAGCCAGGCTGCAGCAAATATATCAACATTTTTGGCGGCGCTGGCAATCCGAATACATCGCCGAGTTACAACTTCGCCGTAAATGGAAGACCAACGCCGACGCAGTCAAGATTGGAGACATGGTCCTACTAAAGGAAGATGGCGTCCCACCTCTATGTTGGAGGCTCGGACAAGGCTCTTCCCAGGACAAGATGGATTTGCACGAGTAGCCGACATAAACACGAAGAAAGGAACTATACGGCGCGCTCTGGTTCGCATCTGCCCCTTACCAACCGAAGAGGAGCTACTTGGAGTTTGAAACCCCTGAGTTTCAAACGGGGGGAGGATGTTTACGCCTGGTGTAATTGTGATGACGTTCAGTGCGTGTCGCGTTGCTAATCTAAACGGACAGGCGCTCCGTACATATTTTTATATTTGTTTTACGTATACCTTCAGTAATCACAATTCGATTTGTCATTTTTCACCATCATCGAAAACTTGTACCGCTCTTGTTAAAATTCAGTTTAAATACATAATTAAACAAATACCTCGACACGGGAGTTTCATTGAAGACGCTTGAAGCCCCAACACTTGTATTAAAATTATGTCTATCGCTTATTTTATTAAAAAGATGTAGATTTTTTCTTACGTACATAATATTATCATAAATGAATTGGCAAGGTAGGTACCGTTTTTAAATAGTTCCCTGAGAGATTCGCGCTTTGTTTCTGCTCCGTGGATTCGCGGTGACGTAGGTAGATTATAAATGGCTCTGACAGCTCTCTTTTGCAAAATAAAGATGGATTCAAAGTCAGCAGCCCGACGCGACCCCACAGTAAAATGCCATACGACATTGCACATAAGCAGAAAGTTACAAATGGAAGATTTGGTTTAATATTACCCACCTTAAAACCATTCCGGGGCAGTGGTCCAACTGCTCTGTACAACTAGTTGGTCCATAGGTCTTTACTAGGGGCAGTTGTCCAACTTTAAAAATGGTTTGACCACAGCACCTTTTGAGAGTACCGTGGTCCAATTCATTTAGAAAATAGCTTGCCAACTCTAAAAACCTAAACTGCGTCATTGTGTGCTACTGGTTAACGGCTATATATTGAACCTCTTTGCAGTAAGATAACAAAATTAAAGTCAGGTGACAAATTTTTGAACTTTATTTTTTTACTATATGTTTTACAACATTCTACGAAATGTATATATTAGTATGCAGGCTACGGTTAGCACATTGCGGACCCACCAAACCACTGGCCATACCCCTGGTGGTATGGTGGGTCTAAACTATACCACAGAAAATAGTGTTGTGGACCACAAGGATCTGGCGCTTGGCGGCCGCTGCCGCGGCACGCTCGCTCGCCTTCCCGCTTTAATGGTCACTGTTCTAACCTTTTTTTTTTTGCTTCCAGGGTGTAAAATACCCGTGGATGTCCGCCGCCCTGGGGCGGGCGGCGGGGTTTGTCAGACTCTTACTGACTAAAAACCACCCCGGTGTTCCATCTCACACGTACGCCGCCGCCGGGGGTCGCGGGAACGTATGATCCTTCCGCAACCCCCGACTGGTGCCGGCCCGCCACTGCGGGCCTCTTCGGGTCTGGGGGGGAGTGAGGTGTTTGACCCCCCCCCCCCCCCCCGCGACGTCTAAGAGGGGCGCGCGTGGAACACTACGCGCCGCCACCTCGGGTTCTGATGTGTGGGGGGCAACGGACGTCTCAGAGTCCGTCGCCCCCGGACCCATTTAGGGGGGCTGGACGGCACACTCTGCCAGCGTATGCCACGCCGTGTCCTACCAGCAGTCGACGCAGTGGTGACACCGGGCATCCGACTCCCTGTTTATGCGACACAAGTACTTCCCGAAGCAACCATGACCCGAGAGCACCTGCGTCGCCCGAAACGACAGGGAGCCGTGCCTCCTCCCGAGCCAGCGCTCGAGCATCGACCGGACCGCCTCGATGGTGACGAGGCCGGTGGTAGGGCGTGAAAGCCTGTCCCGCCATTCCGCCACCAGGACCTCGCGAAGCTGAGATCGACGCAGCTCCATGTGTCGCTGCATCGGTCCCTCGCCCCGCGCCCTCGCTTCCTCGCGCCACCGATACAATGACGCGAGTACTTTCGCCTCGAGGTCCCAGGGCGGGGATCCGGCCACTACGCAGCTCGCCTCGTAGGAGATCGTGCGTGCGATACCCCCTGATGACTCTGACGGCCATCGCCCTCTGCGGCTTTCGCAAAACAGCGATGCTGCCGGCCGTCAGGTCAGAGGCCCACACCCTCTAACCTTTTTTTTTTTTTTACGGGGGGAAATCCTCATGGACTACCTCCGCCTGGGGAAAAGGCGGAGGGGCTTGCCGGACTCTTACCGGCTAAAACCACCCCAGTGTCTCCTCGCACGTGCGCGCGGGAATCCAAATTCTTCCGCAGCCCCACACTAGTGCTGGCCCGGTCTGTCCCGGCCTCGTCTCCTGCACGGGGTAGTGAGGTGTTTAATTACCCCGTGCATCGCCTCAGAGGCGCGCGCCGACACCCGCGCGCGCCTCCGCCTCGGGTCCATCAAATAGGGGGCAAGGACTTCCCCAAGTCCCACGCCCCTGGACCCATTCATGGGGGCCGGAAAAGGGCGTTGTCCGCTCTTGTCCTGCGCCCGGTGCGCCTTCTGCGGCCGGGGAAGGGAGTCGAGATCTCCCTCTCCCGTTCCTCAGTTCCCTTCTGCGACATCACGTCCTCGCAGAAGGACACCACCGCGTCCCACGACTCTGCGCAACCGACCATCCTCCGCACTACGGCCGGCAGCGACAGATCGCCTCTTAAGTACTTCATTTATTGTGAGGACACGGCGCTACTCCTCCCAAGCTACACACTCGGCGAGCGTGTGTTGCGCCGTGTCCTCCCCGCAATGGACGCAATGGTGGCACCGAGCGTCCGGCTCCCTGTCTATGCGGCACAGGTACTTGCCGAAGCAGCCGTGCCCCGACAGCACCTGCGTCACCCTAAACGACAGGGAGCCGTGCCTTCTCCCGAGCCAGTCGTCGAGTACTGGCCGGATACACCGTCTAACCTAACCCAAATGGTTCACCACAATACTATTTTCTCAGACACACAAAGACGCAGTTGAGGTTTTTAGAGTTGGCAACTTATTTTTTAAATGAATTGGACCACGGAACTCTCAAAAGGTGTTGTGGTCCAACTATTTTTAAAGTTGGACAACTGCCCCTAGTAAAGACCCATGGTCCATCTAGTTGGACAGAGCAGTTGGACTACTGCCCCGGACATCTTAAAACAAATTCTAAATACAATATTGTAAGACAGGTCTTATTCTATGGTCGTGCCTTTGTGTTGTAGGTATACTTTCCTTGAATAAACACTTTTCTAAATTTAATACCTGTTTCATAGTTTATCAACTTATTTTTTCACGACTACCTACTCTGTCTAGATGCGAAACTGTCCAGCTGAGAATCTGTCCAGTTGATCCCGAGGGGTAAAAAGCACCCATGCGAAGCAGAGGCTTTTCGTTAGTTGAAAACACTAACTAAATGAAGTCCAAACGTGTAAGACCAGCCAGTACCTAGCATAAAAATAATTTGCACGATTTTATTTCAAACAGTTCAATATTTTATTCTTGGATCGTATTTTACATCACTTTAAAATTGAAAACTGTGTGCAATATTATATTTTAACTGTTTAAGATATGCCTACAATTTTTTGCACTATGCTAAAGTACTTTTCGGCAAACTGCACAATTGAGATTATTTAAAATTGGCAGCACCTTTGTTTACATTTTTGATCTCGAATTTGATAACTTTCTGGTTAGCTAGGTAATCGATAAGAACAGGTTTTGCCGAGTTGGTTCTTGTTGTTTTAGTTTATGTAAGTAATTAAGTATATTTGATTACTAGTTCATTTATTTATCTAAAAGTGTAAAAAATATTTATTATTAGGTACCTAAGTACTTATGTTGAAACTGTTTGTACTCCTCGTCACTCGTCCTTACTTACAGGTTCAGCGTCAGATAGGCGCAGCCGTGAGGCACACACTATTGTTGTTAAAACATTATATTTTATACTTTTTTATTTTGTTATTACTTAGTATTTTGTGTTTCACGAACTGTGTCCAAATAAACGCTACCTATTCTCTCTTTCTCTATAGAGAAAACAAAAGCCTTGACGTTTATCATCGACTACTGAAATATAAATATGTTTCAGACAAATACATTGCTATAAACACTTTTTTTTTTTTTTTTTTTTTTTTTTTTATGGCAATTGAGCCGATGTCGACTATTCTGCCAGCGTCACGTTTAGACGGCAGCGCGTAGGCGGGCCGTCGACTTTGCACTTTGTGGTAGTACTACAGATGTTAGTCGCTGAAAAAACGAGGACAGGGGGTTAGTAAAACATAAATATTATTCTAAAATACTATCTTATATAAAATAGGGTGATAAACAGCACAGACATACAATATTAATATTTACATAATTATTACGCACCAATTACAATTTAACATCATTTTCATTTAAAAAAGTTGTTAAGAGGTTAATAATTTTGGGAGAGAAGTGGGATAACAGGGAGTGGAAGTTTGTTGGGAGAGGAATGTTACATTTGGAGATTTTTCGATAGAGATCGAAGGATTTAGTGTTCAAGGAGCAGGAGAAAAAAATATGGTCCAAGGTACCCTCCGCGAGACCGCATTCACACAGGGAACTGTCCCTAACATGGATTTTATTCAGAAACACTGGGCTACAACAATGTCCGAGTCTTAGTCTGCAAAGCGACGACACAGTTCTTTTGGACAATTTTGGGTATTTATAAAACCAAGGTTTCCGCTGGATGTCAGGCTGTATAGCTGCGTAGTTGGCACCCTTGGTTTTGGAGGTCTCAGTCCACGTTTTTGTCCACGAGTCGAACAATTTGGGCTTGGCACCATTTCGTAAATCGTAATTATGAGCTAGGTACGTAGTGCTTTCGATCAACCGGATTCGATGTGGCATACTTTGCTAAAGAATCAGCGCACTCATTGCCAACAATACCCGAGTGACCAGGGATCCAGACTATCTCGATGTCCAAGCCGTTTTGGGAACAGTCAAATAACAAGCTCTTAATTTCTACTATGATTTTACTGTGAATTTTACTATGAAGTTGATTTTGTTGCAAGGCCTGAATACTACTCTTGGAATCTGAAAAAATTACTGCTTTTGTTATTTGATGAGATTTGATAAAGTGTATGGCTTCTAGGATGCCAATACACTCTCCTGTAAAAACTGATGCTTCTGGTGGACACTGAAAAAGTAAGGCTATTTTTGAGTTTTGAAAATAAACTGCTACTCCGGTACATTCTACTTGTGATAATTTTGAAGCATCAGTAAAGAAAAAATTCCATCCTTCCCAGTAACGTTTGACGGCTAACTCGAAGTCACGTCTTGCGTTTTGGGAATTCTTTGATATATCTAGTCCCAAAACGGCTTTTGGTTCAAAGTGAATCGTCTCATATGCAGCGGAAAATACGGGAAGAATTGGATATTGACAAACAGGCGAGGAGAGGTGTTTAAGCTCTCTATACCTATTTATCAATAGAGGAACTGCTTTATTGTTCCAATAAGGAGAATTATGAAAGGAATGATCAACTTGCTCTAAAATTGGAAGTAAAGGATGGGATGAAAGAGAAAATACTTTAGATAGGAAACGATCTGCCAAATACTGTCTTCTTAGGTATAGGGGCGGTTCTGAACATTCAACTTGAAGCGCATTTATGGGAGAGGATTTCATAGCTCCTATAACTATTCTGAGGCATTTGGCCTGGATACTGTCTAATTTCTTGAGCGCTTCTTTGTTGCAAGGCTCAATAAGGAAGCAGCAGTAGTCCAGAGAGCTCCTGGTCAACGCATTGTATACCAATTTGAGAGTGTAGGGGTGAGCTCCCCACCACACCCCGGCCAAAGCCTTAAGGACCGACACGGAGCGTTCACATTTTTTAACAGTGTTGTTAATATGGTCAACTCCAGACAATCGCGAGTCCAGCGTTATTCCCAGAAACCTAGCCTTATCCTTGACTGGAATGATTTGTCCATCAATATTTATATCTACTTGGGGAACAGAACGCTTGCGGGTAAAAATGACCGCTGTACTCTTTGGTGCACTTAAAGATAACCCGTGATCGAGGAGCCATTGGTTTAATGAAGACAAAGAGACATTCATCGAAAGAGCGGCATCCTGGATGGAATTGCCAGTGACCAGTAATGCAATATCGTCAGCATACTGAAGGATTTTGCAATCAATATTTAAAGATGAGGACAAATTCGCTGTATATATGTTGTATAACGGGGGACTGAGAACAGATCCTTGAGGTAGTCCTTTCCATACTGTTCTTTGTTCAGAGTCAGCCCCAGGGATTCTTAATTTTATTGAATGACGCGATTGGAAAAGATTCGATCAATGATACGACAAATCCTAGCCGGAATTCTCAGCTCTTGCAGTTTTTGCCTGAGAACAGGGAGGAGGACCGAATCATAAGCAGCTGATATGTCCAGGAAGACAGCCACCACAGACTCATTCCTGCTGAGGGCCAGTCGGACCGCTGACGTGAGGATACCTACACTATCAGCTGTGCCCAGACCTTTCCTGAAGCCGAACTGAGTCTCCGGAAGCAGTCCCCTGCCCTCCACCAACCACTCTAAACGATTCTTGACTAAATGTTCTAAGATTTTAATGAGTATGGACGATAGAGCGATAGGTCTATATGAGCAATGATCATTAGGATCTTTGCCAGGTTTTAATACCGGAATGACAACTTGAACCTTCCAATCAGTGGGAATATATCCAGAAGTGAAGCAAAAATTTGCCAAGTCCAAGTAGTATTGGTGGGTTTTTGAACCAGCTTTGACGACAAAAGAGTAAGGGAATCCATCCACCCCTGGTGCGGAGTCCTTGACACGGGATAACACCGTTTTTAGCTCTTCGAAGCTGAATGGCATATTCATTGGATCATTCGTATTGTCTACATCATCAATGCCAACACAATTGTCCTCTACACCTGGAACATATGCTGGAGCGATTTTGCAGAAAAACTGATACCCCAGTTCTTCTGAGAGGTTGTTCGAAGAGGTAGGTGCTAAACTACTCCTAAAAAGTTTCACTTTCCGCCATACCACTGAAATCGGAGTGGATGGACTCAGCGAACTGCAATATTTTGACCAACCTTCTCGTTTCTTTTTTTTAAGTAATTTCCTGGACTTAGCTAATATTCGCTTGAAAGCGATGAGGTTATCCACGTTCATATTATAGTTAACAGCCTCTTCAGCCTCATTCCTGGCCCTGACCATGTCAGTGCATTCCCTATCCCACCATGGTGGAGAAGGAATTTTATTAGATTGAGGTTTTTTGGAAGGGAAACAGTCATCTGCTGTAGAAGAAACGATGGAGGAAAAGGACAAAAAACATTCCCGGGCATTATTCTAGTTAGGTTTTGGAAGAGAAAATACTCTTAAATCTAAAATTTTTGAATATAATTCCCAATCTCCTGAGTTTAGCCGGTATTTTAAAAGTGGAGGGGAGACTTTAATGGGAACATCTTTAGAAGGGAATTCGATCATGATGGGGTAGTGGTCACTTCCATAAGTCATATCCAAGCGACGCCAGATGAGGAGACTAGATATATTGGATGAACAGAATGTCAAGTCAACACAACTATTACTCTGCTGTGGTGCAGACCTGCGTGTGGCACTGCCGTCATTGATGACACAGAGATCAAGATCATCCAATATATCCAGCAAGCCAATGCCAAAGTTATCGCAAGTATCTGATCCCCAACGATAATGGTGGCAATTAAAATCACCCATAACAAGTATTGGACCGCTAACACTGCATAACAAATTTCTAATTACCGAAAGGTATTCGAGTTGTGGGTGCGCAATATAAAAAGAAAAAATATTTATATCCTCAGCCTTAACAGCAACAACATTAATGTTATCGCCAACAAAGGGTAGAGGAATGGGGGAAAATGATACTTTGCTATTGATGAGCAAAGCACATCCCCCATATCCATCAGGTCTGTCATTACGAACAGTGCCGAAACACGGCAACCTGAAATTAATCCCAGGTAAAAGCCATGTCTCGGCAATGCCGCAGACTGATGGTTTATACTTATTAATTAAAAAAGAAAGGTCAGGCTTCCTGGGAGTAATACTCCTCACGTTCCATTGAAGGAATGTCAGTGGATGGAACATTGTGAATATAATTTAGGATTGAGGTCAATTTTACAGCAACGTGGTCAGGTATTGATTGGGTAGGATTTGTAAGAACACTAAATAGCATATTTGTAATTAGTTCTAAAATATTCTTCGAGCTGTCCTCCTGTCTATAGACCATTGGCTGGGCGGCTTCCGATGGGAAGGCGCAGCCATTTTTGGAGGGGGGAAAAGAGTAATTTTGGGTAAGTGCTTGATGCGCTTGCTTATTATAGCTAGGAGAAAGGGGGGCACGGGTTTTAGGGTTAAGGAATACCGTTTTATGGTACGACCTTTGAATAGCAGGGATTGGGCTTGAGGACTGGGATTGGGATTTATTTATTGTAAGCTTGCTACGGGAGGACGATTTTGATACATCAGCATATGATCTGGAAACAGGGGGGAAAACCCGACTTGCTTCTACATATGAAATAGATTTTTCCGCCATCAGAGCTTTGATGCTCTTCTGTCGGCCCAATTCAGGACAAGCACTGTCATTTGCGAAATGGTTGCCAGAACATGAAACACATAATCCTAACTCACGGGTGATTTCACATCCATCACCAGGATGATCTTCACCACATTTAAAACAGCGTGGTTTCGACCTACATATAGTACGGGTATGGCCAAATCGACAACAATGGAAACACTGGATTGTTGGGTATGTGTATCTCTCAACTGGAAGAGCTGAGTAGAAACAATACACCCGCTTGGGCAAAACTTGTCCATCGAAAGTAACTACAACTGTCTGCGTAGGCTTCCACTCTGCTACACCAGACGAGGTCACCTTACGGCTCATCCTCCTGGCCTTCACAACAGCACCACATCCTTCAGGAACTTTAATATTTTCAATTATTTCATCTTCCGACCATTCAATAGGGATATCCCTAACAATACCCATTCGTGTAATATTGAATTGCGGGATGGAGGCAGTATAATTATGTTGGATCAACAAGTTATTAATTAGAAAACTGTTTGCATCCTGATGAGTCTTAAATTCAACCGATACTTTATTTCTACCTATACGTTTGACCCCATCGAGGTGTATGTTATTGATGTTATTTATCATCAAAAACATACCAAACTTGACCGGTTGTAGCACAGTGCCTGAAGTCTGGCTATCCTTAAGGGAAACATGGACAATATACGGCGGATTATCTCTGGCTGTATAGGTAAGTCTGCCGATTATGTTCTTTGCTATTTTGGGTGGAATATTTGGAGTAGCAGGGGGGGACACAGCGACTCTCTTCCGATTTGTAGTTTCCGTATCCATTTTGGGGTCTTGCGTGAGTATTTGGGTGTCATGGGGGAGGGTGACAGTCAAGACAGGGGAAAGATCAAAAGGCTCGGGGTCAGGGGGGTCGGGATCAGGGGGCTTTTTGGAGTTCATTTTGGCGACGAATAGTGGTTATACGCAAGACAATAACAAATAAAACTAACCTTACACAATCACTAGGAAAAGTCTCGATCAAGTTTCACACAAAGGTTCACTAGAAATCGAAAAAATTCGTAGAACTGACAAAAGCACGTGTTTAGCCTTCACCACTACCAACGAAAGTCCTATAAACACTTTATAAGGCTGTTGGTGAAGGGCGGGCTTTTTGGGAGACTGTCAGGTAATGTTGACGGTTGATTAATTTTATTTTCCAACAGACTCTTTGCGGGCTTTTTGGGAGACTGTCAGGTAATGTTGACGGTTGATTAATTTTATTTTCCAACAGACTCTTTGCGGGCTTTTTGGGAGACTGTCAGGTAATGTTGACTGTTGATTAATTGTATTTTCCAACACTCTTTGGATCGATTTAACGCTGATGTTTCCATAATTTTGTCCGTGGAACTAAATTGAGCGGCATGTATTTACCATGTAGGTACCTATATTTGTCAACATATTGTACTCGTATTCTTGCAAATAAATATTATTCTTATGCTCACGACCACTCGGTACCTATATAAACATGCAAAAACTAAACAAACACGGGACCATAGGACGAGCACATCCCAACATTCAGAACATAATACGTACCTACCTCTTCGTCCGCGAGAAATATCCAGTGACTCTCGGCAATACTATACTTACTTAGCTTCCCTATATTGAAAGAATTTTTCGGATCCCATCAGTAGTTCCCAAGAGATGAGCACTACATACAAACGAATAAAGTGTACCTCTTTATAATATTATAGGAATATTCAGTACCTAGGTATAGATAGCATAGATTGTTTATTGTGATGATGGAAAAACCAGAAACACGCTACTTTGGCCGATCTCAAATTCGAACCCAGGCCCCAACGTTCAGCAGTCGCGCTTGTGCGACCACTAGACCAAAACGAGGTAGACGAGCGTGCCCACTCTGGGCATCAAATTTTGCGTCACGTGAACATTGAACTTCAAAACTTAACAAAAATAATTCAGCCTACGGTAAAAGAAACTGAAAAGCGATTATTAAAAATAAGCCTTTATGCGTTTTTATTCTATTAGGGGGGGAAGCGCCAGGGTAATAAGATTTTTCCAATTTGCAGGTCAGTGTCAGGTTGTATGTTGAACAAAATATGATTCGCGACCGTAACAAGTATGTATGTATTTACTGAATTATGATCATTAAAATAATCAATACAACCCTCAAAGTTCTTTATTACCATTGAATGACTATTTCATATGAAGAAGTCTGGCGCTTCCGCCTCAAGTCCAAGGCACAGTAACCATACCCCGTGGACGAGCACTCTGCCGCTGACTGTCTTCAGTCCAGATGTCGATTCTGTTCTACTGACAAACTTGCTTTACCTTTACTGCTAAATACACAAACTAAATGGACAGGTCCACTCAAATCTGTGGTTCTTTCCTCAATAGACCAATTCAGACATTAATCTACATGGTTCCCACATGATCTGACCAAGATTATGGCTAGACTAGAAGAGACTGTGACCTCAGAATTTGTGGCTGTGTCTCGGCGTAGTGGAATAGGAAACATCGACCTCATCTAATTTTATGTTTGTATGCCTACTTACAGAAATTCATTTATAAATAATAACTGCTGGCAGGTGTGTGTTCACCGGGCGAGCTACATCGACTCGCCGCGCGTGAGCCGATTGCCGGGACATCACCGACCCGCCGGCGTCCCTGTCGAAACCGAGTGCTCCCACGAGCACTTGAACCTAGTGATATTTTTATAATTGGTATATAATGCTTTAAAAATAGTAAATAAAAAACAAACAGCAGATTTTATACGTTTATTATTTTTCTTAAAAATAGGCTCCTTACATGACTAAATACCATTAGTAGTTCCTGAAACAAACAGAACATGGTGTTACAATAATATTTAAGATTACACACAAACAGTACACAAAGTTGGGAGACTGGGTGATTTTTCAATAGTCAGATATCTTTTATCTGAGGAACAAATTCTCCAGTTATCAAAAAATGGCTGGTTAAGCAGATGTTCGTCTTAAAGCAACATTTATACATAACTCGACCATTAGTTGAAAATGTTTTGATTAAAACTCTACAGACTGCCAAAAGCTACATACTCACTACAAAATGTAACTATAAATGACTGGCCATAGAAAAGTACCTTTAATACAACCTTGCCAACTCTATTAGTTACAGTATAATATAATGTGCATCTGGACTGAGGGGCCCATTTTTTTATTCTTTTGCATCAAATAATAATATTTACTTGAGATACCTAATACCTAGTTTAAATTTCCTAAACATGAAATAAAACTTTTATGAACAAATAACTTGGGCTCTCAATCCAGACGCTTGCATTAAGTGGCATGGCATAAATCCCAGAAAGTACTATCTTGGTGTTAATAACTATTATTTTAGAATTAAGTTTATTAAAAATCAAGTTTAATAATAGTTATTAACACAGAGATAAGTGTTTTATGCCATGCCACTTTATGCAAGCGTCTGGATTGAGAGCCCAAGTCATTTGTTCATAAAAGCTTTATTTCACATAAAGAAATTTATGGACCTTTGCTTACAAAAGAAAAAAAAGGGGCCTCAGTCCAGATGCACATTATAATATACAGATACTGTTGGAAAACCATTATAAATAAATAAAAAGTAGCTGAACTCCTGAACTGCTGATGGTAAGTGGTCATTGCTGCCTCGACATCTGCTGCACCAGCATCCAGAAGCTTTGCAGGTGCATTGCCATCCCAGAACTAAAGATGATAATGTGCCTCATATGCCTGTAACTACACCGGGACAGCAATGTTGCTGGCAGCTGACATAGATACGGTTGTAGTTCCTTGGGCAAGCTCTTCACAAGGAGCTGCACTACTATGACTCATTTGTTTTTGACGTCAAATCATCATGGACTAGATTATGTTCTCAGTCACGTTGTAGCCGTGTCACCCACAGGCCCACAGGAATCATGCACTATTCTATTTCGTTTATAGCTCTACCTAGTTCGGGACCTGAAGAGCTTGTGTGGATGTTGTCTCATATTATTAAGTAGGTTTAATAACCCCTAATAATTTAGGGGTTAAAATATGAAATTACCATTTTATTGTATTAGGTACTTCGAATTGACATAGAACCTTCATGGTTTGAGATTTTAGTGTGAAACTTTTTTAGTTTTTTTATTCAGCTTAGACAAGAAAGATGGATATACTTCGAAAATTCGAGTTATTTTTGAATACGAGTTCCGACGCGGAACTAACGCGGCAGAAACAGCTCGCAATATCAATGTTGCGTTTGGAGAGGGGACTGCTACTGAACGCACCGTGCGATTTTGGTTTAAACGCTTTGTGATGGGAACTTTTATTTGAAGAACGAATCACGTGGAAGACCGCCCACACAGGTGAATAACAATGAATTGAAAGAGATGGTGGAAGCCGATCCGAGCCAAACTACCCAGGAATTAGCGGCATGGTTTAACATTACCTTACCAACAATATTAACTAATTTGCGTCAAATCAATACAATAAAAAAATATGAGAAATGGGTGCCTCATGATTTGACTGATCTGCAGAAAGAAACGCGTGTTGAAACTTGTGTTGCCTTGTTGAATCTATACAGAAATGAAGGAATATTGGATTGAATTGTGACATGTGATGAAAAGTGGATTCTTTACGATAACCATAAGCCAAAAATGCAATGGCTGTCCCCAGGTCAAACGCCGCAAGTGTCCTAAAGCAAAGCTTACCAATAAAAAGGTAATGGTAACTGTTTGGTGGTCTCAGCATGGTGTTATTCACTATAGCTTTCTCTGATCTGGTCAAGCAATAACGGCAGATGTCTACTGTGCCGAACTCTGAACAATGATAGCAAAACTAGCAGTGAAACAGCCCCAACTTATGAATCGATCTTCAAAATTATTGCTCTATGATAACGCGAGACCTCATACAGCACTAGAAACCGTTTTAACTCTACAGGAACTGCAATTAGGAACCATTTGTCACCCTCCGTATTCGCCAGACCTTGCTCTAACGGGCTACCATTTTTTTCGTGATTTGGACAATTTTCTAAGAGATAAAAAGTTTTCTTCTCAGGAGGCAGTAAAAAATGCTTTTAAACAGTTTGTTGAATCTAGATCACAAGAGTTCTATCGCAAAGGCATAAATGACCTTCCTATTAGATGGCAGCAATGTATAGATTTACAATATCTACCAGTATTAATAGGGTATGGTTTACCTTGCAAACAAAACAAATATACAATCACTCACTTAGTCAAGATTCCATCTTTCTTGGTGAGCCTCACGATGCAGTCATCAGACTCTCCCATCCGTCTGATGGCACCACACACCACGTACATCTTGGCCGACTCGGCAGCGCGACCGGTGGCCGGGTCGACGTCTGCGATCACCAGCTGCACAGACGCATGGTCCTTGGCGTGGATCAGACGGTTGCTGGCCGAGCTGGAACAGGACAATGATACATAATGAATAGAATATGGTTACGTATATTTCAGTGTGAAGATAGTATGTTGGTGTGGGGACTATATTTCTTATCAATATATCGCTGTGAAGAAACACAAAATAAACTTTCTGGTTCTGTATTAAGTCTCCGCCCCTAAGACGACCCACAGACCAAATTCCTGATCAATTATAAAGAATAGGGGGGATATTGTGTACCTCTTTAGGATAGGGGTCACAATGAGAAATACCAGCTATAATCCAATTTGAGTCATTACTAAACAAAATCTCGAGATCACAGTCAAATCAGACACAGAACTTAGTGCCGAGTACTACGGTCTGTGGCATTAGAATGTATGGTCCTAGTCGAAGGGTAGTAGTAGTACTAGTACGTAATCGTAACAGTGTTTATTAATATTGACATTATCAGAACACACTATGAATACATAACAAGTGTCCAACACCGCATGCGATTCGCTCTTAGCGCAATGTGGTCAACAAAGTCAGATAACCTCAAATGCCACTCACCACTTCCTCGGGCAGTACAAGTCAACGAATTCACCGGCGTCGTTCTGCATGTTGTATGTCTGAAACACAAACGCTTACGTAACCACAAGCTCGATAATTGTTTAAAATCACTATTATTTTAGAAGATATTGAATTATTCACCTACTAGGCGCACTAGTCACGGAAATGACAGAAGCGAAAAAGAAAGAATAAGAAAGGACCAATGAAATGATGGCAACTAAAGTTTAATTTAATAAATAAATATGAATACTAGTCTTTTGAGCAACCGTAGTTAAAATGTTTTTTTTGTTGTTTTTTTTTGTTTTGTGTTCTGATTATAAAATTAAACTGCGTTTATAAATATGTTTTTTATTCAATATTACGACACGTTTGCGACGCGTGTAGGTTGTGTAACAAAAGTACTGGCATTAGTTCCGATTTTAGCCACGCGCCCAAACTTATTTATACTGTTGTGAAAACTTGAGCCGATGTCGATTATTCTCCCAGAGCGTCACGTTCACAGAACATAATAATTATACCCTGACGGGATCACGTTCACCGATACTATATTGAAAGTCACGTTAAGACGGCAGCGCAGAGCCGGCCGTCGCGTCGTCGTCGTCGTCTTTGCAAGTTTGCACTTTGTGGTAGAACTACAGATGTTTATTTTTTACGTTGTTCATAGTTTTATATTGTAAATACTTAAGTTAGTTTTGAGAGCAAGCTATCGCATTAAGGACATACCTGTAATGCTAGTTGTAAGGGAGATTTTAATAAATAAATAAACGTTGGTCGCTGAAAAGACAAGGACAGGGGTTAGTACAACATAAATATTATTCTAAAATATTATCTAGTTATCTACCGGAGGTACTGCAGAAGGTTTTTAAAAAGAAACAAAAGAGTCTAATCGCGAATACCTTTTAAATAAGGACTAACATTATAAAAACTAAATCTAATACAATGTTCTGATAAGTCCATATCTCTACGGATGATCTATGGGGAAATTCCGTAGAGGTTGCAAATTGCATAATTGACACTGTAGCGCCTGAATTGGCAATTCCTTTTAATAAATGTATTGACTATGGTGTAATTCCTGACTTAATGAAGAGTAGTAAATTAATACCTTTGTTTAACCGCTGCATGCTAAAATGTACCTAAATGCTCAAGCATACAGTTGTGATTGCTTTGCACCACGCGATCCCACAGCAATCGGGCAGCACATCAGACCCCATGAACTATAGACCAATTTCTGTAAAATATTTGAAAAATTGATGCTAGATTAATTGCAAAGACATTTTTAACCATAAATTATTAAACGGTAAACCATTTGGTTTCACAAGGGGTCGCTCAAGTACCGACGCTGGTGTTGAGCTTCTTGCACATATTTTTGAGGCCTGGGAGAAGTCGCATGATGCCCTAGGTATTTTTTGTGACTTGTCTAAGGCTTTTTTTTAAATAAACGTTATTCTTTCTTTCTTTCTTTCTTTCGATTGTGTTTCTCATGATACATTGGTTAGGAAATTGCATCACTATGGTGTTAGAGTACCTATGTCAAGCGAATCGTGTCCATGACCATTTTTAGCTGATTTCTTGTAATGGCTATACTATTATCTGTCAAACGGAATGTTTCAACATCAGATAGGTTGGCTACAACATTTTGATACTTTTAGCTCAAATATCTAATTTTATTTTATTGATAACACGATTTCGGATTTAGATTCAGACGTCGTAATCATGACGTTCAATCTTACTGGGGCACATACATAGTGATTTGTTTGAATTGAAACTTACTGTTTTTCTGCATTTTTAATAACATACAATTTATTTGAGCCACCTTGAATGATGAAGTAATAAAAACCACAATTGATAAATTTACTTAAGCAACTCACAGCCATAGAAGACAATAAAAAAGTTAAATTTGAAACTGACTATCTGACGAAAATCGCTGCTGTGACAGGTTAGTAAAGTTTTTTTCGTACCACTTGCTCAAAAAAGTGACATTCTATGCCAAAACAGCAGGGAAAACAGGACCAGAGAAAACAGGGAAAGAAAATTGTACTGAATTTCATTCATCCTATAAGAGAATGTGATTTAAATTTGGAATTCTTACCGAAATTTATACTGAACTACATCTGTGTTTACACCATTGAGTTTGTATATTAAGCATTATACATCTTTTTGAAAAAGGAATACGCATTTATTATGCAGCAGTTATTATTATTAAATAAAATTACGAAAACCGACGAGGCCGTACAGCTCGCGCGATAAGAGTTTGGCTTTGACCGTTATTGCGCAGAAATCAGAAATTGGGTATCAACGGGCAATTAGCGGGGTGCGGGGCGGGTGTCTAGGCGCACGCGGTGCTCTAGTCGCGTCGTTGACTGTAGCCGTTGATAATGATGAGGCGTGAGTACTCTCTTTCACTCTCACTCGAAAGGAATCTTGCTATCCTTCTCGCACTGTGACTCGCAGTGATTCTTAAAATGGCCGATCGATTTTATTCCCTGTATTATTGGAATTTCTTGACGAAATATGTATGTTGGATTCTTGAAGCACGGATCTTACTGTTCTTCTCGCAGCAATCGATACTTGATTTTAATGCAAGTATATGCCGAAAATCCGTACCTATGCTCCGCCTTGGCCGCCTTCCGTGGCGTCGCGTGTCCTCGCTGTACGATACTCGTAGAAGTGTTTTCGCCGCAAATCGTTGATTCGGATCGTATGGACCAATGTTAAGTTCGTTTTTTCTTGTGGACTGTAGTTTTATGTAGGTTTGATTCCAATGAATTGAAACGACTTGCTTTTTGTACACTTTTAATGCTCACACAGTACAATGGACGGATCACAGAGTCCGACAATATCGATAGCACAGACTAAAAATTAAATCATTTTGTGTTGCCATAAACAACTGTGACCTCTGAGTTTGTTTCGGCCTTTCTTCTCAGAGTAGTCAGTTATGAAACGCCGACCTCATCTAGTTTTAAAAATAAGATTGACGTGTAAAAGTAACAAACCTACTTACAGAAATAAAATCATTTATAATTTTATCAAAAGTATATCTACTTACAAAAATAAACATTTCATTTCATTTCATTTCGATGCGTTACGCCGGGCACTAGCCATTACATCTCGATGCTACCGCGAATGCTGTATCAGCGTAGGCCGCCCAAGTCGCATACCAGCTAACACGTTGTTATAATATTAGGAGCCAATACAGCATGCATAACTTCTCCCCCCATAAGCTCGAAATTTCCGGAGGGATGATTGTCACTGGGATGAATAATTGTGGGGTAATTCTGTAGGACATTGTAGCACATACTTTAGCTCTTATTTTTAACAATTGTATCGACTGTGGAGAGTTTCCTGACCTCATGAAAAATTGTAAAATAATACCTTTGTTTAAATCAGGTAGTACTACAGACCCCAAAAATTATAGACCTATTTCAGGACTACCTACCTTTGGTAAAATTTTTGTGAAATTAATTTTAGCCCAATTGCAAAGATTTTTTAATAAACATAAATTATTACATAGTGAACAGTTCGGTTTTACAAGGGGTCGTTCAACTACTGATGCCGGTGTTGAACTTTTAGAACATATCTATAATGCATGGGAAGATAATTATTGCGATGCCTTGTGCATTTTTTGTGATTTGTCCAAGGCGTTCGATTGCGTTCTTCATGAAACGCTAATCAGGAAACTCCGCCACTACGGGATCCGGAACACCGCTCTGGATCTTCTTACTTCATACTTGAATAATAGGGTTCAGAGCGTTGACGTTAATGGTAAAAGATCTCCCGGATCTATAGTAACAATGGGAGTCCCACAGGGCTCAATTCTTGGTCCTTTTTTGTTTCTTATTTATATTAATGACTTGCCTTACCTCATAAAGAATAATCATGATATAGTGTTGTTTAGCGGACGATACTTCACTTTTGTTTAAACTTAAACGTCAGCAGCTGGTTACTAACGATGTAAATAGCGCGATCTCAAAAGTAGTTCACTGGTTCAATGTTAATAATTTACTACTCAATGAAAAAAAAACCAAATACGCTACCTCACGTTAGACAGGTGTTAACTAATGTATTGATAAAGGGCAGAGAATTTAATCCTGATGGTAGCACAGTATTCTTGGGCTTAACTTTGGATGCTAAGCTTCAGTGGGGCCCACACATAGATAAATTATCAAAAAAGCTTAACTTAGCAGCATATGCTGTTAGAAAAATTCGTAATTTAACTGACATAGAGACAGCCCGTTTAGTGTACTTTAGCTATTTTCATAGTGTAATGTCGTATGGTATTCTGTTGTGGGGAAATGCCGCCGACATTCAGACTATCTTTGTCTTGCAGAAAAGAGCTGTTCGATCAATTTATAAATTAAGCCCGAGACACACTCTCAGAGAGAAATTTAAGGAGATTAATGTAATGACTGTGTCTACACAATATATTTTTGAAAATCATTTATATGCCCATAAAACTATAAACTTGTTAAAAAAATACAGTGATATCCATAATATAAATACTAGGAACAAACACAACTTCGTTGTACCTACAACAAGGCTCAAGAAAATAGGTGGCTCGTTCAGATGTCAATGTATACGCTATTATAATAAACTTCCAAGCCACGTTCAAGATCTAAGCCTTAATAAATTCAAATTATTAATTAAACGTAAGTTGTGCCAGAAAGGCTTTTATACCGTTAAAGATTATATTGAGGACAAAAAGGCTTGGGATTGAGTTGCTCCAATTTTCTGCATACTGAATGTTGTTTTTTTTCTTTTTTTTTCTGTTACATACACTGACAATTGATGATAATTATAACACAACGACTTGAATACTTACCTTGAGAAGTACAATTTATTATTTTAATTATTGTGAATATGAGGACTATGTGGGTCATTGTTTCAATTTCATTCAGGAAATGCCCATCAGACTAAACAACTTTTGCTAAGACGTCATTCCTTGAAATGTTATAGTGTCGCTGGGCTTTGGAGTTCCACAACAGGTGTTCCAGATCTTCAAATTTATTCTCACAGCAATGAAAATGAAATGAAAATGCTCTTCACGTTGAATAATTTTTGCTATGGCACCATTTTTATATCTCTTATACTTTAGCTGGTCTGTTGCGGTTCTGCATCAGTTGTTCCATTTTCCAAAATAAATTATAACCTATATGTTGCCCAGACTTAATACCTATACAACAAAAAACTTTTCTTCCCGTTATTCCGCAGCGGATCCCAAGGGTACACTGAATTAACAATAACAGATGCGTATATACGCTGAGAACTCAAGCGAAATTCTCTATCCGTGAACGTCTCCGACTCGCGAGACAATGCGTGACGTTCACGATCAACGGACAGTCGCGCATCACGTTCCGCACTTGTCTCTAGAGACCTAGAATCAGATGCGTAGATACGCTGAGAACTCAAGCGCAATTCTCTATCGGTGAACGTCTGCGACTCGCGAGACAATGCATGACGTTCAGGATCAGCGGTCAGTCGCGCATCATATTCTTCACTGGTCTCTAGAGACCTGGATGTAGATGCGTAAATACGCTGAGAACGCAGGCGTGCTTCGCGATCCGAAGAGGTTTCTACGGAGCGAGTTGCAGCCTGATGTTCTCGAACAGCATCAAGTCTCTCCTGACGCTCTTCGGTAGATTCTTGGGATCTTATGATCCTCAATCTTTTAGCTCCTTTGGAACGTTGGGAAAGATTTGACCTCTTTCTAGGCATGGTTATAGTTTTATTCTGAAGAAGATACCTGATCAATTAAAATCTGACTGCTCCCCTGCGTTACCGGGTAGGCTACCGTGTCACGAAGATAAATGGAAAAGGAAATTAAACAATCGAATAACATAAGCCCGTAGGCATATTTATTTTAAAATAAATTAATAAATGGGAGTTTTGGCCAGTAGTCAAATTTTCAATGATCCAACGAATTTAGTTTAGCTTATGTTATTTTATAATTATACAGTGAAATTAGTGATAGCTTTGATTTCCACATCAGGTGTTCCAGATCTTATGAAGGGGTCCGCTAGGATGAAGGGGTCCGCTAGGGCCGATGCCTGCCAGGGTTGCGGGAAAGTCCGAGAGGGATACCGTGACCCCTGGCACAGGCAACTGAAGGAACACGGGTGGGTTTTAGTCAGTAAGAGTCTGACACGCCCTCCCGCTCTGCCCCGAGCGGGAGAAGTTATTAGATGATTTCCCACCCTCAAAAAAAAAAAAGGTGTTCCAGATCTTCAATTTTTATACGTCAACAGAGAGTGCTCTTCAGGCTGAACAACTCTTGCTAAGACGTCATTCCTATATTTATTATAGTGTAGCTGGGCTCTTGGAGTTCCACAACAGGTGTTCCAGATCTTCAAATTTATTCTCGTAACAGAAAATGCTCATCACGTGAAACAATTTTTGCTATGGTACCATTTTGGTATCTCTTATAGTTTAGCTGTTGGTTCTGCATCAGGTGTTCAAGTTTCCAAGATAAATTATAGCCTATTTATGTTGCCCAGACTTTATACCTATACTACAAAAAAAAAACATTCAAATCCGTCGAGTAGTTCCGAAGATTAGCGTGTACAAACAGACAGATTTTTTTTTGGATTCGTGCTCTATTACTGTTTCTAAACCCCCACATTTTTTTTTTATATATTCAATGTACAGACACAGTTTTTTTACTGTTTTATTATATGTATAGATAAATAAAAAAATTAAACTGCAATTTTCTATAACTTTATAGTCTAAGTCGTTTTGTAGAGACATCTAGTACGTCTTAAATGAATTATTTGCCTTAAGTTTAAGGAACATAATTCATAGATGGCGCACCTAAAAAACTTGCTGTGAACGTGAAGTTAACTTTACCTCCCCTGGTGTGTCCGCATATACACGCCACGCGCGATATATATGTGTGAGTCATTCTTACCTACCTGCTGATCTTATGAAAACTGTTGTAGTGCCTGTGGTTAAGAACAAGACCGGAGATGTGGCCGACGTAAATAACTACAGGCCTATTTCGCTTGCAACAATTGTAGCAAAGGTATTTGACGGCCTGCTTAATACTCAGCTAGATAAGTATCTGTCACTGCATGACAATCAGTTTGGGTTTCGGCCCAAACCTCTTATTCTTTAGTCATTGGCCCAAACTGTCCACTGAAGCTGCGATTCTGAGTCTTAAGCATATCGTCAGATATTATATGGATCGCAAAACACCTGTGTACGCGTGTTTCTTGGACCTTTCCAAGGCCTTTGATCTGGTGTCATATAACATCCTGTGGGAGAAACTGGAGAGTATCGGGTTACCCCCTGAACTCTCGAACATATTCAAATTTTGGTACAGGCACCAGATCAATAGCGTTAGATGGGCGGGTGTAATGTCTGAACCCTATAGGTTGGAATGCGGGGTGAGACAGGGGGGGTTGACCTCTCCTGCGCTCTTCAACCTCTATGTGAACGCCCTGATCGTTGGGCTCAGCAGCCAGCATGTTGGTTGCCATGTGGATGGAGTGTGCGTTAATAATTTGAGCTACGCTGATGACATGGTGCTGCTGAGCGCATCGGTCTGCGGTCTTAGGAAATTAATGGGGACCTGTGAAGAGTATGCCTTGAGCCATGGGTTGAAATATAACGCAGGGAAAAGTAAATTCATGGTGTTTGGGGCTGGTCTAAGAACTATGAAGAGTGTGCCTCCAGTGTATATAAATAATGCACCGCTTGAGAGGGTTGACCAGTTTAGGTACTTAGGTCACATTGTTGCAGCTGACCTAAAAGACGATGTGGACATTGAGCGGGAGCGAAGGGCGCTGTCGGTCAGAGGAAATATGATAGCGCGTAGGTTTGTGCGTTGCTCGAGGGAGGTAAAAATAACGCTCTTTAGAGCATATTGTACATCCCTCTACACGTGCAGCCTATGGGCAAAGTATACTCGTGCAGCATACAGCGCCCTCCGCGTCCAGTTCAATAACGCGTTCAGGGCGTTGTTGGGGCTGCCCCGTCACTGCAGCGCCTCGGGCATGTTCGCGGAGGCGCGCACCGACTGCTTTCATGCGACGATGCGCAAGCGGTGCGCGTCTCTGGTGCGCAGGGTGCGCGGCCGCACCAACACCGTCCTGGCGATGATTGCTAACAGACTGGATTGTCCTTACATCCAGCAATGCTGTAGCAGACATGTTGTGGCCTCGTGAGTGTGCGTATTTGTCTGTGCTTGTTATCCTGTCTGTTCTATTATATTTTATGTCATTTTATGTATCTGTGTGTATATGAGTCTTGTTACTCGAAATAAACGGATTTTATTTATTTATTTTTATATTTTTCTAAAAAATAATGTCTTTCGGTTGAAAACGTGCGACTATCCCCGCAAGATACCAGATTTACCCTGAACCAGCGCCTGTGGAAAAATATGTGAAGTGAAGTTGAAGCTAGATTCAAAATTACCGATCACGCCTTCTAGCCCACCGGTGTAAGTGAGGGTTCGTTGGGGGTGGCCTTTTGGACCCCCTACGCCAACCCGATCAAGCACCCGATGTCGCACTGTAAGCCAGCCTTGCGCCCCTATATCTCTCTGGTAGTCCTAACGTTCGAGCTTCTTATTAGCGACACGTTCCCAGTTGCGGGCTCCATGGAGGGTGGGAGCCAGAGAGACGAATTTTAGACATCTATTTAACATGGATAATTTAAGGCCAGTTAAATCTACAGACCTGGGAGTGGAGGCGAAAGCCAATGAAACTCCCAAGGGAGGTGCTTGCACTTCCCTCGCCCCTGGTGGCCATGCGGCTAACGCCGTGGGTACCAGCGCGGGTGCAGGTCCGGCTGTGGCGAGAACCACAGCTAAGACCAAAAATAAAAAGTCCCGGAACAAACAAAGGACGTCGGCGCTGATTGGGACCAGTACCGACCCTTCCAATACTCAGGCGAAGACGGCGACGACTAATACCAGTGCCGTACCGACCCTCCCCACACAGACTCCGGCGCTGGGTAATACCAGCACCGGGCTTCCTGCCAAACATCCTCATCCTTCTGTGGCTCCTCAAGCCTCCTCCCAACAGGCGGCCGTAACCGGTCAAACGGAGACGGCCAGCTGCGCTGAAGACGCTTTTTCGCGCGCCTGGCAGGTTCAGAAACGCAAGGGCAAGGGTAAACGCACCCAACAAGCCCGTTGCCCTTGCACTGACCCTTCAGTTCCATCCGAACAGGGTAAGAAGGAGGACAGAGTGACGAGGAAGGAGCGCCGCCAATCACGTTGGATGACAGGTAAGGGCTCCCGTAAACAGGCTACTGCCGCTAGGTCGGTCAAACCGGCAAGCGGCCAGCTGAACTTCTCCGACGGGAAGCGGTCGCAGGCAGAGACCGGCGCAAGCCGGCCAGCGCCCAGCCGACCGTCAACCAGTTTTCCGGAGAGACCGGCTAAAGGTAGCAACGATACACAGCGACACCATTGGAAGGATCAGGCCGCGGCCAAGCGAGCTCTCAACGAGACCTCGACACCTCGAGGGGAGCATAAACGGCCGCGGCTTGATCAATCCAAGAGGGTTGATCAACGAAGCTACGCCCAAGCTGCAAGTGCTACCCTCGACGTCGCGATCACCTGCGACCGCACGGGGATCCTCAGCAAGGACGTATCGGACCAGGTACTCGCTGCTATCCAGAAGCAGATCATACTCGAGGCCTGCTCCCCCAAACCAGACACTCCAGGGCCGACCTTCAACGCCAAGCCGCTGTTCGCCGGGGGTGTCCTGAAGCTGTGGTGGATGTGTTAGGATGGCTAAGGAAGACTGTCTCCGACCTTTCTCTCCCGACTAGCATCTCGTTGGTCGTCAAGAGTCAGGCGGAGATCATGAAACGTGTTCGATGTGGGATCGTGATCCCAGACGAGCAAAGGGTATTTGGTGAGCCGACCAATATTGGGCGTGCTCTCAGTTACCAAAACCCCTGGGTAGACATCAAGAGGTGGGTGCTCTTGCATGCCGACAAGCAGGCCGCGGCGTGGTTCGTGGTGGTCGGTATCCCTGAGGACCAAATCCCGGCCCTGATGGAGGCCGGACGCCGTCTCTCAATAGGATTAGGGGGGCGGTGTACGTGAAGTTCCAGGGTCGGAACGGCAGGTTCACCGACGTCCCTCAGGGATGGGACCCCACCAAGGGAACCATATTGGCGATGCGCCAAATGTACTGCAGACACCAGCAGGGGAGTCCACTCCCCCAGCATCATGCAACCCGGAAGCATCCGCGGCCGCTGCTACCACAGCAGAGTTGGCCGTGTTTGATGCCGCCATCGTGGGAGCCGTCCCTTCATCGGGCGAGGAGTTGGACGACATCACCCTGTCTCCGGCTTTGGGTCAGGGAGGGGACGGTTTCGACGAGGGCGACCTGTTTGCCGGGCTTAGACTGGAAGGAGACGAGGGGGGTTCGACCAACGATGGCGTTCCCTTCGTCGACCTGTAGAGTCCTCCAGGCTAACCTCCACCACAGTCAGACCGCGACGGCTCAGCTCCGCAAGTGGCTGGAGGTTCAGCACACGGCCATTACCCTGATCCAGGAGCCATGGATTAGGGCGGGCCGCATACAAGGACTCTCAAATCTTGGCGGTAAGCTCCTGGTCACCACAGATCATGATCACCCCAGATCGTGCATCTTTGTCACAGGTAACCTCAAAACACAGATCTTAACTG
The DNA here is from genome assembly GCA_937001585.2 of Brachylomia viminalis. Taxonomy (NCBI): domain Eukaryota; kingdom Metazoa; phylum Arthropoda; class Insecta; order Lepidoptera; family Noctuidae; genus Brachylomia; species Brachylomia viminalis. The sequence goes on along the minus strand of OW443321.2, from coordinate 342,693 downwards.
ACTTCTGTTGCAGAGATGTCTCTGCAGCAAGTATGCGTATACAGCGTGACGACGCCCCGGAAAGGGTGATCGTCTTCGCCTCGGCCTACATGCCTGAGGCGGAGGCGCCGCCTCCGCACGACTTCGCCCGCCTCGTGAGCTATTGCGAGAGAGGTGGGTTTGCGGTCGTCGTCGGGGCCGACGCCAACGCTCACCACCAGCTGTGGGGTATGGACACGCAAAACGAGAGGGGTAAGGCATTGGTTGACTACCTATTCTCGACTAACCTATCCCTACTAAACACTGGCTCCGAACCAACATTCGTAACCAGGAGAAGCCGTAAAATCATAGATCTCACGCTGGTATCGGAGGGCGCGGCGGAACTTACCACTGGGTGGCGGGTCTCCAAGGAGGCCTCCTGCTCTGATCACAGGTGGATCCGCTTCGACATCCAGGTCTGTGTTCCACCAACACCACCACGGCGCATTCCGCGAAACACGGATCGAGCCAACTATACACGTAGCCTTGTATCCAAGCTTACGACACTAAACAATCCGCCGACATTTGCGGATACGACACAGATTGAGGTACATGTAAGCCAGCTTACTAAATCAATAATAGACAGCTACCATACTGCCTGCCCAGAGACCATCCCGCGTAGCACTCCGGGTAAGCAACCCTGGTGGGGGGCTGATCTGGAGCGCAAGTGCGGTAAGGTAAGGAAAGCTCTGAACAGAGCCATGAACACATGTGCGGATGAGGACTGGGACAACTATTACGCAGCCAAATCCAGCTACAAAAAATGCATCAGATTCAGGAGTACCACGGGATGGCGCAAATTCTGTGGTAGCATAGAGTCCTGTCAGCAGGCTAACAGGGTAAGGAAAGTACTGTCACAGCAGAACACACCTGGGCCCGTTACACTCCGCAAACCGGACAATACACTCACTTCCTCGCCAGAAGAAACGAGACGCGTCCTTATGGAAACTCACTTCCCTGGCTGTACCTTTGCGCAGGTAATTGACTGGCAAGATGTACTCCAAACACCATCAGATAATGAGTGGCTTTATGCAAGTAGGGTGATCACGTTGGAGAAGCTCCAATGGGCCATCCGTAGCTTCCATCCTTTCAAGGCAGCCGGTCCTGACGGAGTGTTCCCCGCCTTGCTACAGTGGGATGGAACCGCTGTCGCAACAAGACTGGTGCCCCTAATGAGGGCGTGCCTGGCCCTTAGATACGTTCCTAAAGGTTGGAGGGAAGTGAAAGTAATATTCATCCCCAAGCCAGGTAAGGGAGACTACACAAACGCCAAATCCCATAGACCCATAAGCCTCACCTCCTTTCTACTAAAGACTCTGGAAAGGCTGTGTGACAGGGAGCTGAGGGACGGCGCTCTGAAAACCATACCGCTACACGGTAATCAACACGCATACAGCTGGGGTAAGTCGACTGAATCTGCCCTTCATCTAGTAGTCAGCCAGATAGAGGAAGCGATTCATCAGAAAGGCACCTGCCTGGGCACTTTCATAGATATCGAAGGTGCCTTCGACAAAACAAACTTCACCAGCATCAGCGGCGCCCTCTATAGACATGGCGTTGAACAGGTGCTAGCGGACTGGATTACTAACATGCTAAGCAAGCGAGTAGTTCGCCTTGAGGATGAGCAGCAGCTGGCCATGATAGCCAGAGGCTGCCCCCAGGGTGGGGTGCTGTCCCCTCTTTTGTGGAATATGGTGATTAACGATCTCATAACCAAACTCAACGCCAATCGTTACTACACAATAGGGTATGCAGATGACCTCGCAATCCTTGTATCGGGGAAGGTGACGGGTACGATCTGCAACCTTACTCAGCAAGCGCTACGAATCGTAGAGAGATGGTGCAGGGAATTTGACCTATCAGTGAACCCCACTAAAACTGAACTGGTTATGTTTACCCAGAAACGAGCATTAGGCCCGTTCCGTCTACCAAAACTTTTCAATACAGAACTGCAGTTGGCCAACGATGTCAAGTATCTCGGGATCCTTCTGGACAGTAAGTTAAACTGGAGTAGTCACTTGGACAACAAACTAAACAGGGCCTGCATAACCTTCTGGCAGTGCAGGAGAATGATAGGTAAGAAGTGGGGCCTATCCCCTAAAATTATACTATGGCTGTACACCACAGTGATACGCCCCATGATCACCTACGGGGCCGTGGTCTGGTGGCCCCGTACTGAGATGGGTACAGCTACTAGCAAACTACAACGCCTGCAAAGACTAGCGTGCATGGCCACCACAGGCTGCATGAGGACCACTCCGACTGCAGCTATCGAAGCCATGCTGGGACTACCACCGCTCCACCTGTTCATACAGCAGGAAGCGACGATAGCGGCGGTTCGTCTAAATGCACTAGATCTCTGGGGTAAGAGAGATTTACCACACACCGCGCTGCTTGAGGGACTCAGCAAGGAGTTCCCCATTACGAAAGCCATTAATGACCGGGTACCCAAACAATTTATATTTGATAAAAAATACAAAATCCAACTTCACGAGGATCGCCGATGCGAGGGCTTGCGCCCGGCAGAGCTGCGCATCTTCACGGATGGATCCAAAACAGGTAGTGGCACAGGTACTGGAATCTTCTCGGAGGACTTCAACATACGCATCTCCACACCATTGGGGGTCCATAACACAGTCTTCCAGGCCGAATGCATGGGTATTTCTCTAGCCGCCTCAGCCATCAGGGCCAGAGAAGTTAGAGAACACTCGATCCGCATACTCTCAGACAGCATGGCCGTTCTGCAAGCGCTGAACAGTCACACAGTTGATTCTGGGCTAAAATACGAGTGCCACCAGCGCCTCAACCAGATGGGCAACCTCAATAACATAACCATTCAATGGATCAAAGGACACAGCGGTTCGCTAGGCAACGATGCAGCCGACGAACTTGCCAGAAGGGGGTCGAACGTTGTACCAATGGGTCCCAAACCCATCGTGCCACTCCCCTTCGGGTACATACGCACTCTGGTAAGGAAACGCACCAGGGACCAACATCACAAACTATGGGTGGACCAACGTGAGTGCAGGCAGGCTAGGGAAGCTCTCCCCACAATCGATGGCCGCTTCACGAAACAGGTTCTCCGACTAACCAAGCAACAGCTGCGTACAGTCACAGCAGCCGTAACTGATCACGGATCATTTAATAAACACCTCTTTGTATTAGGAGTCACGGACAGTCCGCTGTGCAGGGCCTGCATGGAGGAGGACGAGACAGCAGCCCATGTGCTTCTAAGCCGCCCGGTGGTCACCACATACAAGGCAAAGTACTTCGGTAACCCAGGTACCCTACGTGAGATTGTCAGCAACACCAAGGCGTTGCTGGCCTTTCTCGAGGAGCTGGGGTGGATCGAATAACCGATTTTCCCACCCGTACGCAAAATACGCGCATTGACGTGGAGTTGCGGACACCAGCCCGTATTACCTATTAGCCCACCGGTGTGCGAAGCGGCCAGACGGGATCTTCCCGGTAAGTTTAATCTGAATCTTCCCTCTTTACGCCACACACACCAACACCTCGACCTCCGGTGCGAAAACAGTACTGTATCTTTTTTTCTTTTCTTTTGCTTATATCTCGAAAATGGTGCGTCCTATCGCAAAAATAATGAAAATTTCGACCCCTTAATACAATCTGGAAACCCCTTAAAACTCAACATTTAGGTAATAATTTTTCATATTTTCCATACAAAAGTGAAAAATTCCGTATAAAACACGTTGAGGCTGCCAGCATTGGGCGCCTCCGGCTGTAAAAAAATCATGGGGTAGGGCAAACAAGTACCACGTGAAGTCGCAGCAAAAACCAAAGAAAAAAATCGGTTGTCTGTAAAGTCGGTTTACTGACGATAGTTGAACGTGACAACGTCATAAGAAAATACTGATGGAATGGTTGCATTTTTCAAAAGAAAATTTAAATTTTATTTGTTTGAATGATATTTTGTATGGATATAGAGAAGGAGGTAAATGGAAATCACAATTGAATTGATCAAGTTACATTTATTTGTACGCATAAATACAATAATATGTCAATTTTTACCTTTATCGCCGCAATTATCGTTGCTATAAACAATCGACACCACATTCACTTTTCACTGCACTTCATACTTGACGAAAACATGTACTTAAATGTATTATTGTATAGCAGCTGTCCACGCGGACGCATAGTTCACTCAAGTAGGAGAGAGACAGATGTCGAACGCTGCCGAAAGCGGAGGCCGATTGTGCCTCTTTGTCGCTCGTTCCGCGCTCTCGCTTGCACTTCAAGCCTTAAATGGAACGCCTCAGAGCGAGGTAACGCCGCATGAGTCATGTTTTTTCGTGCGGCGAGGTAACGCCGCATGAGTCATGTTTCTTCGTGCGTGCAGCCGGCTCCATCGAATTATAAGACGTTGTCACGTCAAAAAAAGTAGTAAGTACCTAAAAATAATTTTTTAAACGCAAGTGTATGCGCAGAACAACAGAGTATCGCCCCTGCGCATGCTAGTTCAGATGTTGTGATAAACATGACAACCGAAATTTTGACGGATAAAAAAAAAATCACCGTGCCCGATATAACGCACAACACCAGTAACGTTTCAAATAACGAAAATAATTTTCTATGGCGGACGTAATTCGTCAAGGAGGCGAGTGAAAGGCAACGAATCCTGATCAGGAATGGAAGGAGTTTCAGCGGCGTAAACAAGGAGACAATTAATGTAGAAAAGGAGAGCCAAGTTCAATACAAAAATTATGCTTAGCTGTGGGCTTCGATGTAAAAAAAAAAATGGAGATCTAAATGAGTGCCAAGTTCTATGCAAAATCCCAATAAGTATTTAAAGGAAAAAAATAACATTATGAACAAGTATTAAACTCTACTTCTTTGCTTTATTGGATACCTATAACAATTGCTGTTATTTAAAAATGTGAGAAAGTAGGTTAGATTTGACTTGGCCAGTTTTCATTACATCAGTCGTTTTATAAAGTTATTCAACATATATTTAGTATATATATTGTTAGAAAGAATCTTGTGACAATTTCAACTCTGGTATAAAAGGAGCGCGCGCACCGTCATTTGTGCATTTGTCGGGTGTCACTCGTGGCGGCAACATCGCTCAAAGGGCTGTGAGTCTTTTAATTATTGTCTTATTGTTGTTATATTCGATTGAACTAGATAATATTAGGGGTTAATTCTATTAGTTATTACCAGTGGTAATTTATGTTTGTTTTAGTCGTTTTAATTTGGTTCCTTGTTTAAGAAAATTAACGGTTGTAATAATTTAAAAACGTGTGTATTCAAATTAATTGATTATACTTGTGATTTCATGTGCTGTGTTGTTTTTTTTTAAACATTTCCACTTACGATTGCTAAAATCAGAAGTGGGATAAAGAACTTAAAAGCCTACTAAGGCATAAACATTCAAGGAACAAAATTATAATTGTGTTTCTACCTTCAAAGTTTACTTGTTTATTAGAGTGGCATCGTTGTTATTCTGTGTGTTCATTTAAATTTAAAAACACCGTGATACGATATGCCTAGAAGGCATGACCGCCGTCGTTCCCATAACCGTTCACGAGACGTTCCGCGAGGCAGGTCCACTAGTAGTGAAACCGTGCTTAGCTCGCGTCATAGATCACGGCAGAGCCGTCGTCGTGAACGTAGTAATTCAAAGGATAGCTCGTATTATCGTCGCCGTGACGCTTGTGATTGCCATCGTTCTAGGTCTAGATCAGTGTTGACACACTCGCGCTGTAGGTACCCACCTACTGCGCCTAATGATGATAGCTCGTTACAAAGCACCTTGGGTAACATCATAACCAGACTAAGTGCTATCGAGCGCACCAGTACAAATGTGATTTCTACAGCTAATATTTTGAATGCTTCACAAAGTAATAATCATACTGTAACTAGTCCTGAAGACCCGGTTCGTGAAATCACTTCGCGTCCTCGTAGCCCCGTAGACTTGAGCGATGTTCCGCAACGAGTTCGTGCAAATAATTCCGATGCCTTTCAACAATCATTGCTACAAATGAACCAATCGTTCGCGGTTCAGACATCCCGTCGACTGTAACCATGCTCGCGGAAGCTATTAGATCTTTGCAGCCTATGAGGTCACATACTTACTATGTTTCTAATTTCGATCCAAACATAAATGACATCGACATGTGGTGTGACGAAGTAGACCGTGCAGTAACCGCGAATGGTTGGGGCGACTACGAGTGCTTATCACGAGTAGCTTCCTGTCTCAAAGGCGATGCTAACGTTTGGCTGAATGAGTGGGTCACCAATGACCGCACTTGGTCAAACTTTAAGCTTGAATTTAAGCCGCTCTGCCCTCGGAAGTTAGATTATGCCAACATTCTATTTGAAACAATGAACATGACATCCGACAAATTCACCACATACGCCGAGTACGCCCGGCGTACCTTGTTGCGTTTACGAATTGTTAAAGGCCTTTCTGATGAATTGCGAACTCTTATAGTTATACGCGGTATCGATAACCCACAAATAAGGGCAGCCGCAGCAAACGCAAAATTGGCCACCGAAGACTTAGTCTCATTTCTCTCGATATATGTAAAACCAAATCGCGCTAAGCTCGAGTCTCGTGGTGGTTTGAATAAGAAGCACACGCTTCCGAACTCAACCATCGACCGCGGAATTAAGTGCTACGTATGCAGTCAGCGCGGACATTTAGGTCGTAACTGCCATAAAAAGCCTCGTAAAGAATCAACTAGTGCTTCTGTTGCCAAGTCCGGTACACCAGATCCAACTACTGGCAATACAACTGCCAGGTCTGGAAAACAGTGTTCATTTTGTAAGAAAAAGGGACACACTGAAGAAACGTGCTTCGCTAAGGGTCGGTCAGAGTCTAGAAATCAGCGAAGCGTTAATTTGTGCACAGATATTTCAGGTAATAAAAGAGATGTCGTTACAGCCGTAGTTCAAGGCATTTCTATGGATGTACTCATAGATAGCGGAGCTCAAAACGTATCGCTGATTTCTTCCGACGTTCTAAAGCACCTTTCTTGCCAAGTGAAACCAACACATTGCGTCTTAAAGGGTATAAGCGAACGGGAAATTATATCTTCGTCTTTTGTGACGGTAACCGTTGAGCTTAGCGATATTTCCATAGAGGCAGATTTAGTTGTAGTACCGAAATTATGCATGAATACTTCGATCATAATTGGAACTGACGTTCTTAACCGCGACGGCGTTACGTACGTGCGTACAAAAGATAGACAGTACATCACTCGAACTAGTGGTACTCACGTCCAAGTTAATGAAGTTCAAAACTTTGATCAAACGTTAGTTAACACCTCGTTACAGGGTGCTCTACGTGATTCTTTGATGTGTCTGGTTCATAGTTTCTCGGACTTTCTCATCTCGGGTACAGCGACCAGTACCGTCACAACTGGTGAAATGGAAATTAAGCTCACTAGCACTATTGTATATCGACCGTACAAACTCTCTTATAACGAAAAACTTAAAGTACGCGAGATAATTAAAGATTTGCTAGACAAAGGTATCATCAGAGAATCACGATCAGAGTATGCCAGTCCCATAATCCTCGTGAAGAAGAAAGACGGGACCGACCGAATGTGTGTTGATTATAGAGCACTTAATCGAATTACTGAGAAAGAAAGATATCCTCTGCCTTTAATAGACGACCACATTGATCGGTTAGGACGTTACGCCTTCTTCACCAGTTTAGACATGGCAACGGGGTTCCACCAAATAAGAATTAAAGAAGGCTCTATACACGTGACAGGGTTCGTCATACCAGAAGGGCACTACGAATATCTGAAAATGCCATATGGTTTAACGAACTCTCCGATAGTTTACCAGCGCATTATCAACCAAACCCTTCGCGAATTTATTGACGCTGGAAACGCTTTAGTCTACATCGATGATGTTCTCCTTTTGAGCAATACTGTAGAAGATGGTATCTCTTTACTTGAAAGTGTTTTACAAACACTCACTAAAGCAGGCTTTTCAATAAATTTAAAGAAATGCTCTTTCTTAACAACGGAAGTCGAGTACTTAGGAAGGGTAGTAAGCTTTGGTCAGGTGCGACCGAGCCCGCGTAAAATAGAAGCTTTAAAAAATTCACCGATGCCCGGAAATGTCAGACAAGTTCGTCAATTACTGGGGCTTGCAGGATATTTCCGCAAGTACATTAAAGGGTATGCGACAAAGACTGCGTGCATTGCCCATTTAACCAGAAAAGGGGTTGAGTTTCGTTGGGGTGAAGAGCAGGAACAGGTCCGTCAAGACTTGATACGTTGCTTAACTAGTGAGCCTGTCCTTACAATATTTAAGCCTGAACTCCCCACCGAAGTTCACACAGACGCAAGTTCCGCTGGCTACGGAGCCGTGCTCTTGCAGACGCACACTGATGGTGACAAGCATGTGGTGGCATACTTTAGTAAAGTTACGCAGGGAGCAGAGAGCAAATACCATAGCTATGAGTTGGAGACGTTAGCGGTCGTGAAGGCTTTGCAGCATTTCCGCCATTATTTGGTGGGCCTGCTGTTCAAGGTCGTCACAGATTGCAATGCTCTCAAATCCACTGAGCGAAAGAAAGATCTGCTCCCTCGCGTCGCCCGTTGGTGGATCTATCTACAAGATTTCCACTTTTCTATTGAATATCGAAAAGGAGTTATGCTGCCACATGCCGACTATCTCAGTCGGAACCCGGCCGTCTCGGTTAATCAAATATCGGAACCTCGTAACTGGGCACAAATAGCACAAGCTGCAGATCATGAAACGAGAGATTTAATACAAAAACTCTCGGAAGGACAGCTCGATCCTAATCGCTACTCCATAAGAAACGACATGTTGTATTACAAATACACGCCAGTCGGGGAAGAACCGCGTTTCCTTTGCTTCATACCCAAGGGCCACCGACTGAGCCTGTTACGGATCTTTCATGACGAACACGAGCATATCGGTCCCGATAAAACTTTGTTCCTTATTCTAAAACATTTTTGGTTTCCCGGCCTCCGTCAATTTGTTTCTAAATACACTTCGCATTGTTTAGTATGTATTTCTAAAAAGCGAGTTCCCCGAGCCCCACTACAGAATATTTTATCTTGGCCAAAACCTAATACGCCGTTTGAAACTATACACGTCGATGCCCTGGGACCATTACCTGAATCGGAGGGCTACAAATTTGTCCTAGTATTGGTTGACGCCTTTACAAAATTTTGTCTCCTGTATCCAATTTACCGCCAGGATACCGGTGAATTAAAACGAGTGATGTCCCAGGCCGTTTCTCTATTCGGCGTTCCTAAAATGCTGGTCACTGACAGGGGTAGAATGTTCGAGTCAACGGACTTTGTTCAGTGGATATCTGAACTTGGCTCTGACCTGCATTACATCACCCCTGAAATGCACAGCTCGAACGGCCAAGTAGAGCGCTACGTAAGAACCGTACTCAACATGCTTCGCATTGAAGTAGGGCACAAAAACGCATCGTGGTCAACTACGCTTTGGAAACTGCAATTGGTGCTGAATATCAGCAAGCAGAAGACCACTCAAACATCAGCGATCAATCTAATGATTGGCACTGACGCCTCTACTCCAGCCATACGCTCACTAGTGCGAGACTTAGCCGCAGACACTCAAGATACTAACAGAGAAGCCTTGCGGGAGGTATGCCGAAGCCGTGCCAGCCAACTCCTGAAAAAAAATCAAGATGAGCAGGATGCCTCAGTCAACCGGTCCAGACGCTCGCCACGTAAATACGAGGTCGACGATCTTGCATTTGTGATAAAGTACTCGCAATCAACAGGGAAATTAGACCCTGGAATGCGAGGGCCGTACAAAGTAACCAAAGTTCTACCTAATGGTCGATATGAACTTAAACTGCTCAGTGGGGGCCGTGGGAAAACTACCCAAGCGGCCTCCCAATATATGGTACCCTGGAAAGGGGAATGGTGCCCTGAGACATGTGCCGTTTTTTTTGAGAGTGAGTACACTTACGACTTTTCTAATATGCCTGGTTTCAGAAGTATATCAGCGCTGGGATGTGTTCCCCCTCAAAGGCGTGTGTCGCCCAACATGTGGATGTGTTCCCCCTCAAAGGCGTGTGTCGCCCAACATGTGGATGTGTTCCCCCTCAAAGGCGTGTGTCACCCAACGTTCACGTTTGTCGCCTAGACAGCGTTAGTCGCTGTGGTAAAGTATTCGGCAATAATATAGGATGGCTGGGACGCTGACCATCTTATATTCTTGTTACATTGAGTTATTATTTTGGATTTCATATAACCAGTTCCTCATACGATAATCATCATATACCTACCCTTTCAGATGATGAAAATGATAACGCTGACAGCGGCTCAGATCCATTAGAAAGCAAAGAACCTGTGGCGGTAGGACTTTCCATGCCTGTACTTGATGCAGAAGTAGGAGCTGTGATGCAGCAAAATCATCTCGTTGAAGACAAATCCCAAAACATTCAAGTCGAGGACGCCTTGGTATCAGGAGAGGCCGTGTTAGAAAGAATCTTGTGACAATTTCAACTCTGGTATAAAAGGAGCGCGCGCACCGTCATTTGTGCATTTGTCGGGTGTCACTCTCTTGAGTCTTTTAATGATTGTCTTATTGTTGTTATATTCGATTGAACTAGATAATATTAGGGGTTAATTCTATTAGTTATTACCAGTGGTCATTTATGTTTGTTTTAGTCGTTTTAATTTGGTTACTTGTTTAAGAAAATTAACGGTTGTAATAATTTAAAAACGTGTGTATTCAAATTAATTGATTATACTTGTGATTTCATGTGCTGTGTTGTTTTTTTTTAAACATTTCCACTTACGATTGCTAAAAATATTTTTAAAGCCAAGTCCGGGCGATATAACGATCTCAGGCAGTTATATTTTACTATATAACTATCTTGTGCCTTAATTTGACTAGGGTCTAGATTAATAAAGTGTACTCCATCTAGTTTTAACTCTGGAGAGCGCAACGTAGGCCGGTCCTCTGCTAAATATCGAAGTGCCTATGTCGAGAAGAGCGCTGTCCAGACTAAGTCCTTGTGATTTCTGGATGGTAATAGCATAAGCCAAGCAAATAGGGAACTGTTCCCGGTGAACATATACATTATTTAATATCTGAAACTTAGCCTTGACACGTTCTAGTTCATAAGTTAAATTATTAAAGATAATCATTTTACGTGCACTATTGTTTCTATCGACATCCCAGTTTATTTTCTCTATGACTACAAATAGAGCCGTTCACTAGCCCTTTACTAACATCTATATTCCTACGCAACATAACTCGCGTACTCAATTTGATCGTGATAACGTTTTCTAATCCAGCGGTTAATGATGAATCATCCTCGTTCTCTTTCAGCTCTTCCTTTGCTCGCTTGTTTAAATACCGTGGACCGTCTATTTCGTCAATTGAATTCAATTTAATTTACGGTTGTTCCATACTTTCCAACATTGCATTATTAAACTGGTTACACATATTTTTAGTAGGGAATGAACAAACTATCATGTAGTAATTTAAAATAGTCAATAATTTCTTTAAGCCGGTCATTTTGATTTTGGGAAGTTAATTTTAGGACTCTATGAGCTAACGCATGATTATCTATTGTCGTTACTACACCCATTCTTATACGATTCAACATTTCGCCGAAGACATGGTCGTTTTTTTGTCTCATGTTAACCTTAATTCGTCGTATGAAAATAGTTGTTTCCATAAATTCGGTGCACTAAGAGAACCTAATAATTTTTGCACATCAGACGACTTCATATCTTCGAATGGCGAAAGTTGTCGCACTGGTGGCAGCTGGAGCAGATCTCCAAATAATACAATATTAATTCTACCAAACTAGCCGTCACCCACATCACTAGTGTCATAAATTTCGATTAACCGTAGATGAATAAACATTAATGTAACGTTGGAACGTTGAAACTTCACCAATAATCAAAAGAACTACATTGCTTAAATCACTTCTTAAAACTTTTAACACTTGGTCTGATAAGGAAGTGTCCTTCGGACTGCTTCCGTGGGGTCCGTAACTTAACTTCGAGAGTCATGGCAGCTGGAGTAGCAGGTGCATGGTGAGACCGTTTACATTAAAAGCGGCAATGCCAGTGGGCGCTGCAATGCAACGGCTACTAATTTTTCTAAACGTTTTTTAACCCAACTTTGAATAGTGTTCATTAAATAACTTGTTCCTGTGCCGCCTGTACCACTGACAAATAGTCTCAAAATGGCGATTTTGACAGTTGACAGCGGCAAACTTATAGCGAACGGGTTGTTTATAGTATTTATTTATTCATTGAATCTCATGTATGTACATAACTTTTATACTGTTACTGGTTTAGGCACGAAGAACGTTTGTGGTTAGAGTATGACAATCATTTAATTCATCCTTGAGAACGAAGCAGGATGAACATAAATGTAATAAAACAATAAATAACTAAATCGGTAATCGGAGCGCTTTTATGTAGATTTACTTCTGTTCTGTGTATATTATGTGGTGCCGCGCGCCGCCGACGACACGACGACGTTGTTTAGCGCGTATTACAAGTTTTTTGTATGGGGACACCACTTATTTTTTGACTTAACTTTATTTTTATATTTCTGTTATATAGCAAATATAATAATACATATATTGGGATAGTTTCAAATATCTACTTGTAACGGTTCCAACGCTTCAAATTAAAAAAAAAATTGTATTTGGACCTATGTTTTAACTTTTTTTTTTTATTTTTAGTTTTTTTCCTACGCTTACACACAATTACTGAGCTGGGTTCCAAATTTCATCCTTCTAGGTCGTCTGGAAGTAGGTTAGATTTAGGTACTATATGTCAGTCAGTCAGTGCTAAAATTTACGACTTTTTGACCTTCATATCTTTATAACCGTTTGAGCTAGCTTCATGAAATTTGGGCTTCTAGGTGTCCTTATGGATCTAATTAAACACACGTAGTTTTATGTGTTTACGGTAAAGTAGTTTTGAGTTATACACGATCAATTTTACATCGTTCTGGAGCCGAAACACAGTAACTCCAGACGATTAATAGTTACTATTGGCATTGTTATAATTTTTTTAAGACATCTAATATAGAAGTTAGAAATTTATCACTTTTATTCTGTCATTCAAGTAAAAACTTAGTAGCCCTTCCACTATTTCATTCTTAACGCAACATTGTATGCGGTCCACTCGGTGATGACGTAGCGCGGGACAGCTGTCGTTGGTTGAATAACCTGCTGCAAGTAGGTATTTTATTTCAGGTAGGTACGATTTAGGTTGGTGTAAGTTCATTTACCTCCGTTATCTCTCGTTTGTATTGGAACCTAATTGGACGCACGGCACGGTGTTTATCACTATCACATCTCCTCGTAAACGAGAGAAATTAATTGAAATTTCATTCACTACTCTCGCATCACGAAATCACTAGTAATCGTACGGTCTATTACCTCAACTAGACATGACGAGTACGCTTGTGAGTTTTATTTAAGGCCTTGAATCGAGTGTCCACCAATCGAGCTAATAGGTACTTAAAAAGCATACAGCTACCTACCATAATAAAATTATGATGAATAAAAATAATACTGCCTAAACGAAGTTTTACAATGTAACTTGCAGCTGCGGGACGACGGCTTCTACAAAGGCAGGCAATTCAAACAGAAAAATGAATAGTTTTGTCTGTCAAATAGAGTTCATTATAAGTTGGTGGTGCCCTTTTCTATGAAAATAGTGTACCGAATTAAGACCTTATTTTTATAAAGTTAACCGCTGAATTCGGTTGTGCATCAATTCTGTGGCTTCTCAGAATAATTTTAGTAAACTGCGTACCTACGTTACACAAGTAACGTAGGTACGCAGTTTACTAAAATTCCAAACGATTTCCGTTCCGTTTCCGTTTACGGTTAAGAAATAAAGTCTGAATTCGCTTTTCGTATTTTTATTTGTGTACCTATTTTATCTATTGCATGTTAGCGGCGATCGGCGACCTCTGTGAACTAGGTACCTCAACGTACGCATAGATAAAATAGACACAGTACTACAGCCATATGTTTAGAGTATAAATAAGTTTAAATCCGCTTAAATAGTGGCGGTACGTCCAAATAGCAAGCAGGAATTTTAATGTAATAAAAAGTTTTTTTTTTTTTCAGTAGGTAGGTACATTAATACTAGAAATTTGCTAGCAAGGATATTATTGAGGAACCTCCTTGTCCTCCCACGGTCAAAAAAGATTGTTTTGATGTAGGTAGGTACACAGTGAACAAGATGTCCACCTTTCACTGTGGTGTTCAGTCACCAGTCGCGTTCGAAGTATTCCTGTATGTCTTCCTCCAATTCCGCCGAGTATGGTAGTCTACCGCGGCCCTGCGTGTGTGTGGGCGCTCGAAACTGTCCATGATCGAGGAGGCGCTGGGTTACAGCCAGGATGGTGGAGGTGAAGGGAACTTGAGGGTCAGTGATTCCACGTGCGCGCAGTGAGTTCAGGTGTTCCGGCTGAGCATACAAACGTCTGGCCTCTTCTAAGTTATGGTTCGCCATGTCACATAAAAATCTACCATAGCCCAAAACTCCAATTTTTGGCGCGTAATTAGGTTGCACGTGCGTGACCTAATACAACGAAACGCGAGACAATACTAGAAAGGAATAAGAAATGGCAGGGGCGCGCGGGCAGTCGGCTAGACTGTAAGGGGCCGGGGGCGTGGCTTACGGATCATGCTGTCTGATCGATGAATGAATTTTTCAATGGGTGGGTACCGTTCGCAAGTGTTGCACTTCGTCGATTCGTTTTACACACATATGCATTGATCGCAAGGAAGCGTTACTACGAGTTCTCACTATTACACAAAAAAAACAATAAATTAGATTTTTCGTGATTTTGTTTTATTGTAACTTATTGAAAATAATAGTCCCAATCGTTTTGAGTTCGATGATCGAGTATAAGGCTTTCGGTTCCAGAACGACCTAAAATTGACCGTGTAGAAGGGTCAAAAGTAGCACCAAGTGGTTCGTGTAATATTACACTCGGCGCTGGCTAGCCAGTTCCTTTGCTTGAACTTGGTTTGATACGCAGCCGCGTGTCTAGATAAAACGATCAGTGGAAGGGGTCAAAGAACTGTGCGATTTCGTTGATATTATTGCATTACAGGAGACGTGGCTCGTGCCTCATGATTTACCGTTCCTTGATACAATTCATGCAGATTTTGGGAGTACTGGTACATCTGCGGTAGATACAACAGCTGGCGTATTGAGAGGCAGGCCGTACGGTGGAGTTGCGCTGCTATGGCGTAAATCAGTTTTTCAAAGTGTGTCAGTGATATCCTGTGCAATTCCGCGAATATCAGCAATACGTGTTACGATTAATGATTGCTATGTGTTAATGCTTAGTGTATACGTGCCCGTTGACTTTACTGAGAACTTACCCGAGTTTACAGATTGCTTAGGCACTTTCACAATCATGTGCCTCACTAATAAATTTTATGTAAAAGTATCTGAGTTAAGGTGTTTCAGATCTGCACAGATCAAACTTTGCTCGCATGAAAAGTTCAGGAGCTCCTTGCAAAAGCGCTCACCAGGATGTGCATTAAAATCACCCAACACAAACACTGAATCGACATTACTATCCTCTATTATAGCACTAATAGCGCCGGTTAGTGCTATAGTAGAGGATAGTAATGTCGATTCAGTGTTTGTGTTGGGATAGTATGGTGACAGGACAAGACCAATTATAGGCCAATTTCCTTGGCGACAATTACTGCCACCTTGGCAGTAATTGTCGCCAAGGAAATTGGCCTTGACAGTGTGCTCAATTCACATTTCTCCAAACATATTAATTTGCACGACGCCCAGTTATGGTTCCGGCCTGGGTTGTCCACAGAAACTGCAATATTTAGTTTGAAGCACACTGTGAAGTATTATACGGATAGACATACTCCTGTGTATGCCTGTTTCCTGGATCTCAGTAAGGCCTTTGATCTAGTGGCATATGACGTTCTGTGGCAGAAGTTAGCAGGGACTGGGGTGCCATCGGAGTTGTCATCACTCCTGAGGTATTGGTATCTCAACCAGGAGAACCGTGTGAAGTGGGCGGGTGAACTTTCGGATACGAGCAGGTTGGAGTGTGGGGTGCGACAGGGAGGGTTGAGCTCACCCTCGCTCTTCAACCTGTACGTAAACGCCCTGATTGAGGAGCTCAGTGGCATGCATGTCGGATGCTATGTGGACGGTGTTTGTTGCAACAAGTTTAAGTATCTCGGGCACTGGGTGACCGCTGATTTAAAAGATGATTTTGATATGGAGAGGGAACGCAGAGCGTTATCAGTTCGGGCAAATATGTTGGCGCGCAGATTATCCCGGTGTACAGACGCAGTCAAAATTACCTTATTTAATGCGTATTGCACCTCACTGTACACGGGGAGTCTGTGGGCTAACTACACGCAACGAGCGTACAATGCTCTGCGGGTCCAATTTAATAAATAAGGCGGTCAGGGCGCTGTTGCGGCTTCCACGTTTCTGTAGCGCATCAGCAATGTTTGCTTTGCAGCTTTATGGCACAAAAAGACCGCGTCATTCATTAGCTGGTTGCGTGGAAGTCGCCACAGCATCTTGAGTGCCATTGCTGCTAGGCACGATTGTCCCACTATTATCCCGATATTATAAATAAATAATAATAATTGTAAAGAAAATATTATTTTTATCAATTTTAAAATCTTATTACGGCCTCCGAACTGTAGTGTGTAAGCAAATACTAAGCATGTATGTAGACAGCCTTATTTAAAGTGCTTCCTTAGCAATACTGTTTTGTATTAAATTGTAAGTTATTTTAAAACACATTAAACCGGACCATGAAACCAATCAGACGTTTCTTTTCAACTCTACCAACCTAGCGACCTGATAACACTACAAACGAACGTGATAAATTTTTCATAATCATCTGTCAAAATGTAAAATTTGTGATAAAATGGGTGCGCCTGTATTAGCAAATAAGACATAAGAACTTCAAGAAGTTATGCCACATGTCAAGAAATTATCTCACGCCGCCGCCGCCGCCGCCGAGGGGCCGTGCACGAAATCGACTGATTTTGATCAATTTTGTGCATTATTTGTAGGAAAGGGAAACATTATTTAAACAAAATTATTTGTGATTCAAAAACCTGAGTTCTTTGTTTTGCATGTAGCTGAAAGGGATTTTTCAAATAAGTTAAGTATTCATGGAAAATCACTAATATTCGCAACAAGTTTTCCAAAAATTATTATCAACATCATTATGGTCTACTTGCATGTAGCTGGACCACTTTTTTCAACTTCGCTACAAAATATAGCAGAAAAATAATGTTGAAAAAACCTATTTTTCGAAACAAACCCTGGTAGTAATGTATTTTTTCCTATTATTGAGCAAGCCGTTTCAAGAAATTTAAAAATCACACATTAATCTTCACCTAATAAATAAAATTAAAATTAAATTTTATGATTATACAATATTTTCATTTCGTAAATCAAAGTAAAAAAAAAAAAACTATATTTTCGACAGCGCAAAAGTGATGAAACTATCAACATGTATTAAGTTTACGATACCTCATGTTAGACAAGTAGAAACAAGTATTCTCATAAAGGGTGAAGAGTTGAAACCCGAAAATACCACAGTATTCTTAGGCATAACTTTGGATGCCAAGCTTCAATGGGGCCCCCATATAGGTAAATTGTCAAAGAAGCTTAGCTCTGCAGCATACGCCGTTAGGAAAATTCGTGGTTTAACTGATTTGGAGACAGCCCGTTTAGTATACTTTAGTTATTTTCATAGTGTAATGTCGTACGGTATTCTGTTGTGGGGAAATGCCGCCGATATTCAGACGATTTTTGTTTTACAAAAAAGGGCAATTCGTTCAATTTATAAATTAAGCCCCAGACACTCCCTCAGAGACAAATTTAAAGGGATTAATATAATGACTGTGCCTTCTCAGTATATTTATGAAAATCTTTTGTAGCACATAAAAATATTAATCTGTTTAAATAGTACAGTGATGTCCATAATTTAAATACTAGGAACAAACACAAATTGGTTGTTCCTACTACCAGGCTCAAGAAAATAGGTGGCTCGTTTAGATGCCAATGTATACGTTTTTATAATAAACTTCCTAGCCACATTCAAGCACTAAGCCTTAATAAATTCAAATCTTTTATAAAAAGGAAACTATGCCAGAATGCCTA
This sequence comes from Brachylomia viminalis, assembly GCA_937001585.2. Classification (NCBI taxonomy): domain Eukaryota; kingdom Metazoa; phylum Arthropoda; class Insecta; order Lepidoptera; family Noctuidae; genus Brachylomia; species Brachylomia viminalis. The sequence continues at coordinate 324,514 of OW443321.2, read as the reverse complement.
TTATACTGTCAAAGACTATATTGAGAACAAAAAGGCTTGGGATTGAGTTGCTCCAATAAAACACAGGCAATGTTAATTTATTTTATTTCGCTAACTATTTTTACTTTTAATCTTTTTTTTTATCTATACTTATTTACATATACAATGACAGTAATATTTACTGTATATAGTATTATATTATTTTAAATTATTGTGAATGTGAGGACTATGTGTGTTTTTGTTGCAGTTTTAATCATGTTCTGGCAGTTTGAGTAGCTGATGCGGCCTACCCAAATGTCCTTTCTTTGGTATTGTTCGTCGAATCGTTGAGCTCCTTAAGTTCTGAGTTGAGCTGCACGGTTACTGACAAATGCGTGCACTGACTGGACAGGTCCGCTCAATCTGTGTGGTTCTTTCCTCAAAAGACCATTTCAGACACAAACCTACATGGTCCTCAAAGATTATTATAATATTATTCTAATTATTGTGAATGTGAGAACTATGTCGGTCATTGGTTTTTTTTATATTTATTTTTGTATTTTTCTCAGCGTAATCATGATCTGGCAGTTTGAGTAATTTATGCGGCCTACTCAAATGTCCTTTCTTTGGTGTTGTTCGTCGAATCGTTGAGCTCCTTGAGTCTAAGTTGACCTGCACGATTACTGACAATTGCGTGCACTGACTGGACAGGTCCACTCAATCTGTGTGGTTCTTTCCTCAAAAGACCATTGCAGACACCGATCTACATAGCCTTCACATGATCTGACCAAGATTTTGTCTGGACTTTAATAGAGACTGTGACCTCTGAGTTTGTTTCGGCCTTTCTTCTCAGAGTAGTCAGATAGGAAACGCCGACCTCATCTAATTAAAAAAAAAAAATATGATTGACGTGTAAAAGTGTTTATTCAAACCTACTTACAGAAATAAAATCATTTATCATTATCATTAACAAGTGCCGTGACTAACGCGAATGGTTAAGCGCCATGAAAACTGTACTTTTGTAGTCACACTGACATAATGTTTCAATTATTTCCAGCTTTGTCACAATTAGATAAGAAATTGACAAAATAGGGTTTTTTTATGTGCTCGGAGCCTTAAGACAAAACGGTTTTAACGCCCAAACTGATACTGAGTGACTCAAGCCATGTGTGTCAAAAATCAATTAGTTCCTGACAAAATGAAAAAGTTGCTTAAAATCTGTATGAACTGCCCTCTCTTAGACGTAATAATTTATTTGGTCGCATATTCAGATGGTCATAGACATTTTAATTTACTGTTTCACACTGTGAAGTCAGCTACAAGTCAGGTTGATCCGTGCTAGCATTTAAGACAAATTGTAAGACTTGACATAATTTATCATGTCTTGTCACAATCGTCTTGGGTACGGCCATGCTAGCCCTGCTGGTGATATCTCGGATAAGGGGAACTACCGCCCCTTAACTCTAGCCACTGCGGTTGCTAAGGTGCTGGACAGTTTGCTTGATTCCAGCTGCTTGGGTAAATATACAGGGATTGAGTGTCAAGCTCCAGGTGTGCTGCTGGTGGTCTTGACTTGGTAATAAAATGACTACGATATATCAACTACTGTATTTCTGGATGCTGATTATGTTATGGAGACGACCGATTGTGTGCGCACGCTCAAGGTGTCGGCGAACGAGTGTTAGAGGCGGGGGGGAAGCCTTTGATCGCGGTGTGGTATGTGGCCCGATGTGACGTCCAGGAACACAGGGTTATTGGTAAAACACCATCAACCTCTTACAATGACCCCTGTCATTGTACTCATCATGAACAACTTTTACTATGGGACCAAATACGAAATCGCGAAAAAAAAATAAGCTGTTCCCTACATTTATGTTTGCAGAACTCGTCAGAATGTAGGGACCAGCAGATTTTTTTTTCGCTATTTTATATTTGGTTTAAAAGTAGTTCATAATGATGAGTAAAATGACCCCTTAAGAGGTTGATGGTGCTTTACCAATAACCCTGTATAAAAGTTGTTCATAATGATGAGTACAATGACCCCTTAGGAGGTTGATGGTGCTTTACCAATAACCCTGTATAAAAGTTGTTCATAATGATGAGTACAATGACCCCTTAGGAGGTTGATGGTGCTTTACCAATAACCCTGTATAAAAGTTGTTCATAATGATGAGTACAATGACCCCTTAGGAGGTTGATGGTGCTTTACCAATAACCCTGTATAAAAGTTGTTCATAATGATGAGTACAATGACCCCTTAAGAGGTTGATGGTGCTTTACCAATAACCCTGTATAAAAGTTGTTCATAATGATGAGTACAATGACCCCTTAGGAGGTTGATGGTGCTTTACCAATAACCCTGTATAAAAGTTGTTCATAATGATGAGTACAATGACCCCTTAGGAGGTTGATGGTGCTTTACCAATAACCCTGTATAAAAGTTGTTCATAATGATGAGTACAATGACCCCTTAGGAGGTTGATGGTGCTTTACCAATAACCCTGTATAAAAGTTGTTCATAATGATGAGTACAATGACCCCTTAGGAGGTTGATGGTGCTTTACCAATAACCCTGTATAAAACTACATGACGCTCAGTTCGGATTGCGGCCCGGGCTATCCACTAAAAGCGCAATCGTCAGTCTCAAGCATACTGTCCAGTACTATACTGAGCGTAGGACGCCAGTATATGCCTGTTTCCTTGACCTCTCCGAGGCTTTTGATCTCGTGTCGTACGATGTGCTTTGGATAAAGTTGAGGGATGGGTTTACCGGTCAGGTGGCTGTGCTCAACATTTTGAAATATTGGTATGGAAATCAAACCAATTTTGTGAGGTGGTCTAATCTAATACACTCTCGGAACAAACTACCCTACACCAGCTGCTGCTTTACAATGAATGCTATTTCTTAATATTATTATAGTTAACCAGAATTGTAAAAAAGTTATTATCCTCACTTATTTTGTTAATAATGTAACTTATTTATTTTAAAATTTTTAATATAATATATTTTCTTTATAATTATTAACATATTTGTATGTCATTGTTGACAACGCATAGCGCACTTTGAACTATTTAGAAGATCTTTAGAATGTAATTACCTATCATATGTTTGATAAATAAATTATTCTGATTCTGATTCTGAAAGACGAGATACAGAATGTGAGATTAAAGTACAAAGTTCATAGAATTAAGTCAAACTAAAAAACATTACTTAATTAAATTCGTTGGCAACAGCAATTATACAGTCGTCATCTGGATCGTTGGAAAAAAACATGTTTTCGGTCTCGTTTTCCTCGAAATTCAACAAATGGTTTCCGTGTCTGTCGGTCAAATCGTTATTTTCGTAGAATCTTAAACGAACACCGATATGGTCCGGTCGGGTAATTAGTCTACCGTTTTGGTCGGTTAGATAGCCCAATATGGCTAAAAATTCTACGTATCTGTTAGTGTGCCCCCGTAGAAAATTATCTAAATGTTGCTCCATCTCGAACCAAGATGATCCGCTCCCGCGATTGAGACGCCAAGTTTGTGGAAATATGTTGAACATCTCCATCGGACCGCCCAATCGTGAAGCTAAAAGATGACCACGTTCATCGTGGTTTTCTGTGGAGTCTCGTCTATTCGGATTCATTCGATTATAATTGTTGGTAACGTACGAATGGAAACTTTCCCTCGACGCACCGACCGGTAGCAGTGTGTAAGTTGTCAGTTGGGCTTGCAGCACCAGAGGTATATCGACATTTCCGCTGTTGTCTCCAGTCGTCGGGTCAAATCTACCTCTTCTCGGTAATGTGGTGTACGACAATATCGGATCGGTGTCTCGAGTTATAGGTTCGCCGGGACGTATAGTGCGAACCTCATCTGATGGATTGTTGGTTCGATGTCTTTCAGCTATAGATTCAATGTCCAAATCACACTCGTGGAAATGAAGATTATCGTAATCCGATCGTTTGTGTACTTTTTTGCATAACTTGTAACCATTTGCATTGTAAGCACCGAATCTACAACTTCTTCTTATTTGTTGCGTTATGTTGTATAACTCATGTTCGTATCTCGGATTTAGGAAACAACGCACCCAGTAACCTCTGGTGTCATAGCAATACGCTTGAGTCTCGCCGCTGTAGAGCTTGCACGGCGTTTCACATGTCGTCTTGTCAGTGGTAGGGTAATTGGGTACCAACGCTTTGTCATCGGTACGGCAGTATTCCCAATTGTTAATTGTTTTGCACCAATAATAATCCTCACCGTACTTATCACAATTGTTATCACATGTCACATATTCATTGTTCGTTGTGTATCTTAATTTAGATTTTAGTGCAATTGTCCTCGAACACTTGCCCCAGTTGTTGACAGTGACGCACCACTCGTATGGCTCTTCATCGTAGTTGTTGCAGTTGCTTAAACACTCTTTGTTATCTATTGTAGTATATCTTTTCGTAGGGTCATTGGTTTTTCTACAGGACGTTTCATCACCGTGCCAATCGTACACACACTGTCCTTTGAAACATTCGCCCAAGCACGACTGTATACCAATTTGGTGGTCGGTAGTATAAGCTTCAAAAATAGATTCGAAATTCCAAGCGCGCGCACGAGAAATGGTCGTTAATATAATGATAGTAATTAACTTTGCCATTTAGGATTATTTAAATCAGTGATAATGTAGTCACAAATTTAGGTGAACTCCGACTCTGAGATAAGAGCAGTAGTGGTCGAGTACGGGGCCCGGAGGTGCTAGCGACACGCTCGCGCTCTAACAAACGAATAACGTCAACTCACAGGGCGGGGCTTTTATATGCGAAAGAACAGAAGGCAATAGCGGTACGTTTTTATAATTTGTGTAGGGACACCTCATGATTACCACCTTTGCAAAGATACATCACAATTTGACCCCGCAATTTTGAGAAAAATATCCTTTTTAACACGCTTTTATTTTAGCTTCACTTGTAAGTTCTAACTAACTAACAAACGATGTAATAAAGTCGTAGCTAAGTCAATTTCAACCTACTTTTATACATAAAGTCCTCCAGACCGAATTTCGGCCATGGCGCCTATCTCAATGGAGTTTAGTGTTCGTCGTTGGGGACATTATATTGCAGGCGTGTGTGCGCAGACACAGGTGCACTCTCTCTTCCCTCGCTCTCCTAGTCCGATGGGACGACCATCCGACACGACCGTCTCCGGTCGTGCACTCTCGAGCTCAGGCGCAGGCCAAGCCTGCTTTTCAAGTCACGGGAGTATCACACCGCCAACTTCCAAAGTCCGGGCTATTACTAAGAAATTCCTAATGGAAAAACCCAAAAACACTTTGCCAAACCTAGGACCCCACGCTCCGTAGTCGCCCTTGCAACCACGAGACCAACGGGGCAGTCAGTCGACCAGCGACCTACTTTTAACTGTCGTATCGAAATGAAACTTTGTATGTATATGCATTTCGGATGACAAAACTATAATTTGGTATCTTGGAGCTGATGAATGCTGTGAATAGTGGAACTTTTCAGTGGCTACTAGTAAACCCCTCGAATTTGGGCTCTTATGATTCGCTTTGACGAGTGCAATACATTGGGCGTTGGTAATGAGGGTCTGATGTTGGAGCCAGGAGGTGGATAGTGGAACTCTTCACTGACTACTAGTAAACCCCTCGAGTTTGGGCTGATATGATTCGCTTTGACGAGTCCAATACATTGGGCGTTGGTAATGAGGATCTGATGTTGGAGCCAGGAGGTGGATAGTGGAACTCTTCACTGACTACTAGTAAACCCCTCGAGTTTGGGCTGATATGATTCGCTTTGACGAGTCCAATGTTGATGATGGAGCCAACCGGTGATAATAGAACTAAAAAAATCTGAACTAAAGCGTGAAGCGGTTTATAGTTCTGTGTACTTTGAATTATGTAATTTAAACACAGCGCTTTACGATTTTTGATTTTATCATTATATGTAAAAGAAGAACTAATACGACTATGATAAAATCAAAAATCGTAAAGCGCTGTGTTTAAATTACATAATTTAATTAAATTTAATTATTTTATATTTTTTTTAAACTAAACTAATATAGACTTAGTAAACTAATGTTAGTATTAGTTTACTTACAGAGATTATATTCGGGCGTTTACTAAGGGCGGGTATCTGAAACGTTGCCGTTGTAGCACTTGTAGCTGCAGGAGACATTCTAAGAAGACTGTCCTATTCTTTTTAACATTGCGAGCTACAGTTCAGACTTTGAAAAAAATACAGCCAACAAGAAAATGGGCAATTTACAGTAAAACATGCAAAATTATTGCTCTATCTTTAAGTCGATTCGAAGCTCTTTGAGAGTCTTGTTCGTAGTGAAGCATATTCTCACATTCACAACCTCATTGTTGGTGCGCAGTATGGGTTTGTTTGTTTGTAACATGAGGTAGGTAAATACCTATCTCATGTTTTTATTTTTATTTTATTAAATAGGAACAACAAACAGCTACATTATGCAATATTATAAACAGAAAAAACATAAATTACATAAGTAATAATGTAACCCACAGCGCCGTTCACAGATTACCATTAATAAATAGAACCTTAGTCACTGGGAGGTGAACTGTTCATGCATGACAGTTACGCTAAATAAAAAAACAAAAAAATGAGAAAAAAAGAAAACAAAACAGTATTTTTAAAACAACTAAGTACAACAAACAATTAGTCTAAGAGCTCAAGTGTCTCATGCAAAAGGCTACGAAACCTTTTCAAAGAGCATGTAAATATATCTATGTGTTCGAATACTTCATTGTAGGTTGCCGCCATTCGCCGAACTGGCGAACGTAGACCAGTGTTAGATCGGCAGGTACTTACTGCAAAGAGTTTGCCAGCACGCACCCGCCGTCTATGGACAGTTCTGGGGACTGCATAGCACAATGCATTGTTTAAATCAATACAGTCAAAATTGCCATTAACAATGTTATATACAATGTCATTGCTTCTAATTGTTTACGTCTAGAGCTGAGCGCCAAAATGTTGTACTTACTGAGCAACTGGTTATACTGCAGATACGATTTATGACACCTGTAGTGCATTGCACGAAGAAATCTACGCTGGACATTTTCTATCATGTCAATGTATTTGCCATAGTACGGGTAGTAATATGTTATTCGCAGAGTTCTTATCCAAAAGGTTATCACTCGCCTTCACCAACGAAAAATAATATTATAATCTTTCAAATGATTGTGTACAATAAATGATGTACAGTCAGCGGCAAAATAAAGGGCAGAATAGTCAGTTAAAAGAAAGATAGAATACTCCTAACTGCACACCTAAAACATTCAGAATGAAACTTTTGAACTTTAGCTACTTACTGTAGGTGAGGAGAGACAACAGAGAAAACGGCGACGGAGTGGGTGGGACATCACGCTAGCCCACTCGCACGTAGCATCGTTCAAAATACATATAGCCTACAATATATTTTAAAGAGCGGCATGTCTTAATGAAGGGAAAAAGGGACGAGTCCGGATTCCAGTCGCCAACAACATAACCACTCATCTGCTTATCGTCAACAGATTCAACGCAGGCTACATAAGAACAACAAGAACTGTAAAGTTATCGAGACAACTTTATAATCTCTCGTCTTTAATTTTTTTTTTGTTATTGTGATACCAAGTTTACTAAGTGCCTGGTGCACTTAAATAGGTCTACTTGATCTGATCGTTTGCAGTCTGTTCGTCCCTATTATTTGGACGCTGAATGTACCTATTGCGGAAAATAGGTACCAATTATGCTTCATCTTCAAAACAAACGAACGATAAAGTTTTGCGGTCGATACTGATTTTATTGTTCGGGATATTCCCGAAACATCTGGCGAGAGCTGACGCAATGCTATGCTGTCGCGTGAGCGAAGCTTTGCAACGTAACTGTTTTGAGTACCTAAACTATAAACGTTAGAAAATAATTGTCATTCATGATATCTCCTGGGTTCCGCACTCCCGACAGTTAAAATATTTCAAATTCAAAAACACCTTAGTTGTAATTTGTTTCACGTCATTTAGAACTTGATCAGCCGATTGAAAATGGAAAGTGAGAAAATGCGCGTTAGTGAAAAATACTATAATCGTTTGAATTGAAAGTAATTTTGTAATGGGCAAGTACAGTAATACAGTTAAACCAGGGTGGGTGCGCCTACGCATCTCGTCATCTGTCGAGCCAAACGTTTGAAAAGTTTTCTAAGTACTTCCGTAAGTACGTCTTGACCCGGGAATCGACCCCAGACCCCAGGACCACGCGCCCAGCAGTCGCGCTTGCGACCGCGAGATCAACGGGGCAGTCAAATAGCCAAGTCATACCTTTTGATCAAGATGTAAAGTTTGTTTGAATCTCTGGTTTCCATTATTAGCTCTGTCATCGCTAATCACTCCATCTAATCACGCTAATCACACATGTCTTCTAAACGCAGAATCCGGAAACCTTGGATTACCAACGGTCTGCTACGTTGTATCCGAAATAGAGATAGCATGGCTCGAACCCTACAGGCAGATCCTGAAAATGACATACTTATGGTCACATAAAAGCGATACCGTAATTTTTGTAACAAGCTTCTTAAAAATTTAAAACATGCCTATGAAAGCAAGGAGTTTCAAACGGCGAAGAACAACCCTAAAGCAACTTGGAAGATCATTAAATATAATATATCACCGGAACTAGTCTTAATGCGAAATCCCCTAACGAGCTACTACGGATGTCTTCGGATGAAAAGTCTTCGGTCAACAGAGTTAACGAGGTTTTGCCAATGTTGGCAAGAACTTGGCTGACAAATTCTCATCCATCTCATATACCTCGGAGTATACTCTCGATGCGCCGCCTTCTAACTTGATGGTACTTCTTCCCACTGATGAAGTAGAGGTCTCTAATGTCATTATTGGGTTACGAACAGATGCTGCAGTGGGTTGGGACGGCATCTCATCGAGACTATTAAAATCCTGTCTGCCCGCAATTGTCCCAGCCATCACTCATATCTGCAATCACTCTATTTCCACGGGTTGCTTTCCCAGGGTTTTTAAAAGGGCAGTCATTCATCCAATCATCAAGAATGGAGATAGACACAGTGTAGATAACGTAGACAGAGAAAACTATAGACTACTGGTCATCTTCTATCTCACTTACACAAGAAAAAGAAAAATATATACAAGATGCTTGTAAAGAAAAGAGACAGAGCCTAATATTTTTTGTCCCTTATCGCGTGTCACGTATTTTAAGGTGTGCACCTCAGAACAATAACTAAAGCATAGAAGGAAGCTAAATTTAACTAATATAGTCGTCTCTGTTTTCTTACACACTCATAACAGCATTAGAAAGAGATACTCAATACTCAATACTCAAACTTTATTTGCATTCCACAATGTGTACTTAGGTGGTAAATTAAAAATGAGATCATTATGGACCCTGTCGGGCACAGCAAAAGACAAAGATATAGTAGGAGAGAGGAAGCTTTAAAAATAGAAAAAAAAAATTAAAAATAATAATATAATATCTAAAATAAATCCAATAATACCATAATTCTTTATAAATACACATAGAAATTGTATACATTATTAAATTATATTTTATCGTTTAAATATTCATTTATGTTGTAATAGCATTTTTCTGTTAAAAATTGTTTTAGTTTTTTTATAAACATGTTTAATTTTTCTTCTTTTTTTATTATTTCAGGTAGTTTATTATATATTTTTATAGACATTACATAGGGGCTTGTTGAGTGTATTTTTAGTCGAGATTGCGGAATGTTTAATCTTGATTTGTGTCGGAGTGTGAAACGTGATTGTATATCTTCGCGCTTTGTGTAAAACTCTTGATATTTATGAACAAATTTGCAGGTTTCTAATATGTATATACTGGGGAGTGTTAAGATATTATAATTTTGGAAGTGAGGTTTGCAGCTGTCGGTTTGATTAATATTTGCCAGAATTCTAACTAATTTTTTTTGAAGGATAAATAGTGAGGGTGCATCTGTGCTATTTCCCCAAAGGGTAACACCATAGCTTAGCCATGCATAAGCATATGCATAGTAGGTTGTGAGCGCTGTTTGAAGATTGGTGGTTTTCTTTATTTCACGTAGAGCATATGAAAAACTAGAAATTTTTGATCTAAGTTTTTGTATGTGGGATTTCCAATTTATATGAGTATCCAAATTGAGACCAAGTAGCGTAAATTCTTTAACAGTTTCTATTTTTTGGTTATTAAAAGTAAAATCAGTATTTAATGGTGTTTTTTGGTGGGGATGAAAGGTTATAAGTTTAGTTTTGGAATAATTTATTTCGAGGTTGTGTGCGTTCATCCAAGTGATGGTTTTAGTGAGGATTGAATTTAGTTCTTCGTTTAGATTTAAATTGTTTTTACATGAGACTAATAGAGAAATGTCATCCGCAAATAAAACACATGGCCCTTCTATGATTTTGGGTAAGTCGTTGATATAGATTAGAAACAAGAGACATCCTATTACGCTTCCTTGGGGTATTGAAGCACTAATTGATTTGCTGATAGATCGAACTTTTTCTATTTCTTTTGACGTGTGATTAAAATATTCAATTTCTACTGTTTGCTCTCTGTTTTCCAAGTAAGATACAAGCCAATCATGGGCTTTTCCACGGATGCCTATTCCGTATAGCTTGTTAAGCAATATATTAAATTGGACTTTGTCGTAGGCTTTGGTCATATCTAGTAATAAACCGACGGCATATTTATTTTTATTAATTATATTAAGTGCTTCTTGAATAAATTTGTAAACTGCCAAAGTTGTTGAGCGGTTTTTGCGAAAACCGTTTTGGCATTCGTCAAATATTTTATATTTCTCGCAATATTTGTATATTCGGTCACACATGGCTTTTTCAAAGATCTTTGAGGCTGCAGGTAGGAGAGCTATTGGGCGGTAATTGTTTGGATCTGATTTTGATTTTTTTTTGTGGATCGGTTTAATTAGTGACTTTTTTAATAGATCGGGGAAGGCACCTTGTTCAAAAGATTGGTTCAGAAGGATGTGGAACGGGAGCGTCAGTTCGTCTGCGCATTGCCGTAATAAGATTGGTGGGATTTCATCTATCCCATGGCTGCTTTTGTTCTTTAACTGTTTTATTAAACGGTTTACTTCCCAGGGGTCTACAGGGCTAAGGAACATGCTATTTTCTGCGGGGTTTATCACGGACGTGCTGTAAGACTCTTGGTTGCCCGGTAGTCTGACGCCGCTCTCACCTATTGATGCAAAGAAGTTATTAAAAATATCGGCTGCTTGTTTAGGTTCGGATGTTGTTTTGTCGTTTATTTGCAATTGGATGTTACTTTTTTCGTTCTTTGATTTCTTGTTCGCTCTTTCATTTATGATACTCCACATTGTTTTGACTTTATTATTAGATTTTTTTATTTTATTTATGTATTCAGTCTTTTTTGCTGTCGTAAACAATTTTTTAAATATTTTTTCATAGTTTTTATAATATTGTCTAATTATTGGATTTTTTGTTTTTAGTGTAAGTATTTTTAACAATCTTTTATTATTGCTGGAGATTCTAATGCCTTTTGTCAGCCAGTATTTTTTAAATTTGGTTTTAAGTTTAATTTTACGCAAAGGAATAGATTGATTTAATATTGTTATTATTGTATCGTTGAATATTTTGTAGTTTTCATTTATATCTTTGTCTGGTAGCAGCAGATCGTTCCAGTTCTGTTTACTTACTAAAGATTTGAATTTCAGTATATTTTTAGGGTTGAATATTCTTTTTTTGGTGTACCAAATTGTTTGTTTTAATTGTTGCGGTATATGTAAGTGTATAATGGTTGCGCTATGGTCTGAAAATCCTAATTCCTCCACGGTGATAAGCATTTTTTTATTGGTAAAATTAGTAAATATTAGGTCTAAGCAGGTTGAGGTGGCTTGTGTGATTCTTGTTGGAGATTTTATATGCTGTGAGAAGTTGAATTCCGACATCTGTTCAAGGAAATTATTCGTTTTTAAGGTTTTATCGAAAATATTGATATTGAAATCTCCTCCTATAATTATATTGGACTTGTTATTATGATAAATGATAAATGATAAATGATTTTATTTCTGTAAGTAGGTTTTCACAAACACTTTTACACGTCAATCATATTTTTTTTTTAAACTAGATGAGGTCGGCGTTTCCTATCTGACTACTCTGAGAAGAAAGGCCGAAACAAACTCAGAGGTCACAGTCTCTTTTAAAGTCCAGACAGAATCTTGGTCAGATCATGTGAAGGCTATGTAGATCGGTGTCTGAAATGGTCTTTTGAGGAAAGAACCCCACAGATTGAGTGGACCTGTCCAGTCAGTGCACGCAATTGTCAGCAATCGTGCAGCTCAACTCAGAACTTAAGGAGCTCAACGATTCGACGAACAATACCAAAGAAAGGACATTTGAGTAGGCCGCACAAGTTACTCAAACTGCCAGATTATGATTACACTAAGAGTAAAAATACAAAAAAAAGCAATGACCAACATAGTTCTCACATTCAGAATAGTTAAAATAATAGCATAATACTTTACAAAGTAAATACTCTTGTCATAGTATATGTATATAAAATTCATTAATGTCAATGTGTATATAAAATCCGGACATAATCATTGAGGACCATGCAGATTGGTGTCTGAAATGGACTTTTGAGAAAAGAACCACACAGATTGAGTGGACCTGTCCAGACAGTGCACGCATTTGTCAGTAACCGTGCAGCTCGACTCAGAACTTAAGGAGCTCAACGATTCGACGAACAATACCAAAGAAAGGACATTTGGGTAGGCCACATAAACTACTCAAACTGCCAGAACATGATTAAAACTGGAATAATAACCCACATAGTCCTCACATTCACAACAATTAAAATAATATAATACTTTATACAGTAAATATTCATGTCATTGTATATGTAAAAAAATATAGATACTTATAGCAAAGATTAAAAGTACAATAGTTAGCAAAAAAAAAACAATAAAATAAATCAACATTCCCTGTGTAAATTTATTGGAACAGCTCACTCCCAAGCCTTTTTGTCCTCAATAAAGTATTTGACAGTATAATAGGCTTTCTGGCATAGTTTCCTTTTTATAAAAGATTTGAATTTATTAAGGCTTAGTTCTTGAATGTGGCTAGGAAGTTTATTATAAAAATGTATACATTGACATCTAAACGAGCCACCTATTTTCTTGAGCCTGGTTGTAGGAACAACAAATTTGTGTTTGTTCCTAGTATTTATACTATGGATATCACTGTATTTTTTAAACAGATTAATATTTTTATGTGCATACAAAAGATTTTCATAAATATACTGAGAAGGCACAGTCATTATATTAATCTCTTTAAATTTTTCTCTGAGGGAGTGTCTGGGACTTAATTTATAAATTGAACGAATTGCCCTTTTTTGTAAAACAAAAATCGTCTGAATATCGGCGGCATTTCCCCACAGCAGAATATGATTTTTTTATTATATTGGATTTGATTATTTACATGTAAATAATCAAAGCCTTTATGATACTAAGTTTAAAAGCTACTTAACGTCTCAGGTTTTTGTCTATGACTTTGTTCATCGCATTTTTTCGTATAATGCTTATGGGCGCATGGGAGTTGAAGTGCTTCGTTGATTTTACGTGTTTTTATAAAAATAGTACAAAATTAATAGTGATTAAGATATTTAGTGAAATTAAAGATTAAATAATGTCCTGCATTATAGTGGGATGTAAATCACATTCATCCCGCAAAGAAAATGATGCGGAAATCATAAGCTTCCATCGGTAAGTAATCAAATATGGTCATTTTATCGGTTTTGTATTCTCACTGTAGGTTATTTTGGCATTTTTTCAAATTATTTGAGCTTAGTGTACACGGTAGTGTTTTGAAATCAATATTTTATGCAATTAAATAATTCGATTCTAGGGAAAATATAAATTTTAAATCGGCATATAAATATTTTGCAATAGTGCTTGCAAAAATAAACTATCGATAGAACTAGCGTCATCTAAATTATTACATTATTTTTCTTTACGCGTAGTTTTGGGAAGGATTAAATATTTAAGAGTGAAATAAATACCTAAATACCTACGGTCATGCCAGCAAATCGTACGTATGAGTAATAAAATGACAGTGGTCAAAAATCCGTGTGGCTCATGGTATAATAATTTAAACTCACGTGTGGCTATGATCTTTTTGTCATTTTCAGATTTCCCTCCGATATTGATATGAGGCCAAAATGCATCAACGCTATTGCACGTAACTACTGGGAATGAAAAAAAACCACATCGTATTTGTTCCAAACATTTCAGCGATGACTGCTTTATTAAAATATTGCTACCAACGTCAATTTTTGATGATTTACTCGAACATTCATTCGATAATGATGTATTGGATGATCATAGTTTGTTGATTAAATTGATAAGCAAAGAATATTTAACAATTAGAATTCATTATATCGCAAAATAATTATCTTCTGCTGTAGAAAAAGAAAGGACATTTCTAACAAAAACTATAATTTTTAAAGAACAGTGATTTAAATTTTTTGTTACTTTTTCCGTGACCAATCGCTCTTTAAACATTATTTAAGCGTTCTCTTGGTAATTTCAATTTGTTAATAATTTATCCTGTGTTTACAAATAAATAAGTTGATCAGACAGAAGTGAGTTCTTTATTTCACCTTAGCATATTTTAGATTTAAGAGCGTTTATACCTTATGAGTGGCAACGTCGCAATTTAGTGCCATATTTCGTGGTTTTCAATTTTTATCATTTATTCGGAGCTATATTTTAAAAATCTGTTTAATTAACTTTTTAGAACTACATACTCACTAGCTTCTCATATTGTACTGATATTACTCACTAGCTTCTCATATTGTACTGATATTACTCACTAGCTTCTCATATTGTACTGATATTACTCACTAGCTTCTCATATTGTACTGATGTTACTCACTAGCTTCTCATATTGTACTGATATTACTCACTAGCTTCTCATATTGTACTGATATTACTCACTAGCTTCTCATATTGTACTGATATTACTCACTAGCTTCTCATATTGTACTGATATTACTCACTAGCTTCTCATATTGTACTGATGTTACTCACTAGCTTCTCATATTGTACTGATATTACTCACTAGCTTCTCATATTGTACTGATGTTACTCACTAGCTTCTCATATTGTACTGATATTACTCACTAGCTTCTCATATTGTACTGACATTACTCACTAGGTTCACATATTGTACTGTTAATACTCACCAGCTTCTCATATTGTACTGATGTTACTTACTAGCTCCTCATATTGTACTGATGTTACTCACTAGCTTCTCATATTGTACTGATGTTACTCACTAGCTTCACATATTGTACTGATATTACTCACTAGCTTCTCATATTGTACTGATGTTACTCACTAGCTTCTCATATTGTACTGATATTACTCACTAGCTTCTCATATTGTACTGATATTACTCACTAGCTTCTCATATTGTACTGATATTACTCACTAGCTTCTCATATTGTACTGATATTACTCACTAGCTTCTCATATTGTACTGATATTACTCACTAGCTTCACATATTGTACTGATATTACTCACTAGGTTCACATATTGTACTGATATTACTCACTAGGTTCACATATTGTACTGATATTACTACTCACTAGCTTCACATATTGTACTGATATTACTCACTAGCTTCTCATATTGTACTGATGTTACTCACTAGCTTCTCATATTGTACTGATATTACTCACTAGCTTCTCATATTGTACTGATGTTACTCACTAGCTTCTCATATTGTACTGATGTTACTCACTAGCTTCTCATATTGTACTGATGTTACTCACTAGCTTCTCATATTGTACTGATATTACTCACTAGCTTCTCATATTGTACTGACATTACTCACTAGGTTCACATATTGTACTGTTAATACTCACTAGCTTCTCATATTGTACTGATGTTACTTACTAGCTTCTCATATTGTACTGATGTTACTCACTAGCTTCTCATATTGTACTGATGTTACTCACTAGCTTCTCATATTGTACTGATGTTACTCACTAGCTTCTCATATTGTACTGATATTACTCACTAGCTTCTGCCCGCGACTTCGTTCGCGTGAGAGTCATAAGACACCACAACGTACTAAAACAACAGCCACATTTCCTGCAGGGCCTGCGCTATTCCTTCGTTTTTGCGTAGAGTAAGAGTAGGGCTGTTCGCTCACACCGCGGCCTTTTTCTTACTTTTAGCTTTTTTATACCCGTCGTAACTTCCAAACAAAAACTCCGATTCGAATAGTTTGAAGAGGGATTTATATTTGTACATAATCAACTTTGAGTGTAAAACTATTTAGTTGGATAAGGATTAATATCAGGATACCAATGTCATCATCTTTCGATTGTACCCGTGTTTTGATTGACTAATTTGAAGAGAAATTTATATTTGTACATAATGAGCCTTGAGTGTGAAACTATTTAGTTGGATAAGGATTAATATCAGGATACCAAAGTCAAAGTAATTTTATTTGTCAAAAACATGGTATTGAGGATGTTACATACAATAAACAATAGTTCAACATGTTTCACCATTAATTGGTATACAAATATTAGATGATATAAAATAAATGGAGCATCACAGATAATAATATTATAGATAATATACATTAATTATTACACACATACACTCTTTACTGATAAAAAAACAAAACATTCATTGGTGTTTAAAAATTTCATAATTCAATAGATAAAATAATTTTTATTTTAATAAGTCACCATTGTATCTATCATTTAAATATTTTTATTGAGTCATTCTTGTCATTTAAAAAATCATTTAAGTTATAATTAAAATCCTGTCCAGTCAGTGCACGCATTTGTCAGTAACCGTGCAGCTCAACTCAGAAGTTATAATACTTAACATTTCTCTAACAAAGATTCTCGTAACTCGAGCTTAAATAATCTTATCAATCGAAGCTCTCTTATGCATTTTGGTATTTCATTAAAGATCTGTATAGCCATCATGCTACAGTTTTTTTTATATATAAGGAAGTTTTACTGCAGGTTGTTCTAAGCATTGTCGGATCCCTGCTAGGGTACATTTTTATTTTTCCAAAATTTTCAAAAATACTGAATGCTTTCTAACAAATACGCCGATTTGCATTATATACAGATTAGTGATAGTTAGTAAACTAAGTATTTTGAATAATGGACGACACTATTCTCGCTATGGGCCTACGCCACAGCCAGGGGTGATCGAGTGCCGTTAGGCACCTTCCTTATATAGCCCGTCGTGGTGTTGCTACTCTTGAGTTTTGAATCTCTTCTAATACGGCTTCTCCTGACGGGGCTGCGTGCTCGAAGCCCTTAGCAGGAACTCGTCGATGGGCCAGCAACACCCACCGCGTCCGATGGGTGTTCGGCGTCACCTTCATCGATCTCTGAATCTCTGAGAAGATAAATACACAATCTAAGAGACATACTCATTTACATCGTATATCAACAGTTGTTCTAAATTCATATAGTTCTTATACGCTTCAGATTATGGTACCAATTAGCCAAACAAGTCAACATGAGCAGTAATCAACGCTGCACACAAGCGTTTCAAGTCACATAGGTTTTACACAGGTCTGTTCCCACGCAACCGAGTACCCCGCACATACTCGCGTGTGCAAACAGGATTTACATCAGTCTCTAGTAGGTCACCCCAGATACCCAATAAAGGTTGGATTTACACAGGTCTGTTGTCGGCTGCGCCACCGACTCACACCAAAGACCACGAATGTCAGGGTCAACCCAATACCATGCGCACAGGATTTACAGGGGTCTTTTCCACTGTACACAACACATAACTTAACCAAAATCAATAATAAACACGGGCTCGTTTAGTACATAATCTAGCTCAAGAAATGGGAAAAGACTAGTGGGTATGTAAACTAACAAAGCAAACATAAAGGCAATCGTACAACAAGTACTGTCAAAAAACGCAGCACAAGTTTCAAATTAACGCACGACGAAAAACTAAAAGTACGCGCTATAGTGGAGGATTTGCTCGATAATGGAATTATTCGCGAATCCGATTCAGAATACGCTAGTCCGATCTTGCTAGTAAAAAAGAAGGATGGTTCTAATAGAATGGTCGTAGACTACCGTGCACTAAATCGAATAACTATCAAAACTAGATATCCTCTCCCCTTGATCAACGAGTATATACCTAGATAGTATATATAGTATATATATATACTAGATAGGATAGTAGTCAGTTGACGGTAGACAGCGAACCGTGCGCACGCATACGCTCCAAGCATTCGTATCGACATAGCTCTAAAGCTTGTTTTTGTTTTTTTTGTAAACTCATCTCGGAATTACTTTTAATTTTAATATAATGTTCAAGTGCAAGAGGTGCGACAGTCTAGTCAATGACGGGGTCAAATGTACTGCCTGTCATGGTCAGTTTGATTTTCCGTGCGCTGGTATCACTGAAACTGGATGGAGAAAGCTCGGTGATCGTAAATTAACATGGAGGTGCAATTCCTGCAAAGCTCTAGCTACGAGTCCCCAGGTCGGTTCCGCAACAACCACGGCGACTGATATGGAGAGTGTGCTATCCGAGCTGAGGAGACTGACGGTGCAGATGGAGTCACTACCGGCGTTGATGGAGGACTTAAAGCATATCAACAACGAGTTGGCGGAACTAAAATCCATGAGAGGGGAATTCTCTGATGTCACTAGCTCCATTGCTGGAATGAAGGAGTCTCTTGAATATGTACACAGTTCAGTAAAGGATCTGTCGTGTAAAGTTTCGGGATTGGAACAAGAAATAGATAGTTTGAAGAAGACCAAAGACGACGTCACCACCTTGCAGGAGCGCTGTAGGAGCCTTGAATTTCAGTATCGTGACAATGAGCAGAGGTCCAGGATGAATAACATTGAGATCAAGGGTGTACCTGAATTGAACTCTGAGAACTTGTTTGACGTCATTGCTAAAATAGGGGATAAAATCAGTTGTCCTATCCCTAAGGAACGGATAAATTACATAGCAAGGATTTCCATGCGAAATGACAGCCATAACAAAACAATTATTTGCTCGTTACACAATTGTTATTTAAAAAATGATTTTGTCGCTGCAGCTAGAAAATTTAAGAACTTGAGCCCCGTCGATTTGGGACTCCAGGGAAACCATAAAATTTACGTCAACGACCACCTGACGCTGGATAACAAAGCCTTACTGAACAAAACTAAGATTTTGGCAAAGGAAAAAGGGTATGAGTATGTTTGGGTAACAGGCTGCAAAATCTTTATTCGTAAAAATCACCCGTCACCGAAACACCACATCCGGACTGAACAAGACTTGAAAAAGTTTTTTTAGGCAATATCGCTAGTCGATCTGCTGACACACTATTGTTGATTGATGAGTCGTTATGTATAAGATTGAGAAACAATGACAAACGTTTTTTGCTCGCATTCCATTCTCGCCTGCCTTTTGTTCTCTTATCGCTCGGTGTCGCCTATTCATGTGACTCATTAAGCCTTTTTTTTTGCTATTTTAAACTTTACGTATGTGCTAATGAGAGCGGGATCTGCTTGAACTTGAATAATGTTTTTTATATTTACTACACTTACAAATCCAACTATTTCTTGACCATGAACACAAGTCGTTACGCATGTTTGGACAAATCTGTTTTATTTAATGCAACTACCGCCTTATTCTGCCTACATCAACCGCACTTGTTATTTGCGCCGACTTTTATTTACTATAGTTTTTACTTGGGACATAATATGACGTGCCTTATATTTACGATTATTATTCTAGTGTTACATTTGACTTATAATGGCACCTATTAGCTTATTTTATCAAAACGTTCGTGGGCTACGGACAAAAACATCTGTTTTATATAGGAATGTTTGTATTAATTCATTTGATGTCGTTTGTCTTACAGAGACATGGCTTATAGATGGTATATCCGATAGCGAATTGTTTGATGACAGATATTTTGTATGGAGACGTGATCGAAATTACTCGCTTACTAACCAAACTATGGGCGGAGGGGTCTTAATAGCCATACGTCGGGAACTTGTTGCTGACGTCCGCAACGAATGGTGCTCGTCCGCAGAGGATCTGTGGGTCACCTTAACTTTACACCAATCGAAACCTAAGGTAACCTATAAAATGCATATTTGTGTGGTTTATATATGTAATCAGCAATCTGGCAACTCTTTGATGGTACAACTACACAACTTCGCTAATAATTTAGCTGACATTGTTTTTAAACATCCAGCAGATAAGTTCTTGATTCTTGGTGATCTTAATCAGCCGAATATTGATTGGCACATGGCGAATGATGGTGATTATCTATGCCCCAGTAATGTGCACGGACCTGTCCAGACCTCCTTTTGTGATACTCTTACCGCTTGCAATTTGTTACAGTACAATTCTCATCGCAATGTGAATGATAGGATTCTTGACCTCGTATTATCGAATAACGATGTTATTGTCACTTGCTGCCTGGATCCTTTAGTGGAGGAGGACTTACACCATAAGGCACTCTGTATCACTGCTGACTTCGTTCAACTGCATCAGCTGCATTCTCGGCCAAGAGTCAAGTTCTTGTACGCTCTTGCGAATTATGACGCCATAATTGAAGAAATGGGAGCTAGAGACTGGTCATTAGACCTAAACTGTAGGACTCTTGAAGAAGCTATCAATTTCTTTTACGACACTATTAACTTGCTTCACAATAAGTATATACCTACTAAAATGATTGTACCTCGGGGCAAGTATCCTCCTTGGTATAAAAGCCCTCTTATTAAAATAGTCAGGGAAAAGGCGAAATTTCACTCAAAATTTAAAAAGTATGGAAATCTATCAGATCATCATTCTTTTGTAACTTTACGTCAGCGGGCTAAAGATCTGGAGAAAGAAATGTTTGTTAATTATATTTCAGATATAGAATTAGCCATTTCTAAAAATCCTAGGGCTTTCTGGAAATATGTAAAGTCCAAACAACAAACCAACTGTTACCCATCTGTTTTTAACTATGGTCAAGTTTCATCTAGCATTGGGGAGGAAATTTGTGATATGTTCGGAAACTATTTCTTTTCTAATTTTCAAGAACGAAGTGACGACGATCTGTACTCTGTGGTAATGAATGAACCTGGTAGTCTGACTGCCGGTTGCATATCAGACATAAGCTCTATTGATGTACGGGAGGAGGAAGTGTTTCGGTTGCTTAAACAAGTAGACCTAAACAAAACCGCGGGCCCTGATAACATTTCGCCAATTTTTATATCTAAATGTGCCAGGTGCCTATCCCTTCCGTTAACAATATTATTTAAGCGGTCATTTGAATTAGGGGTAGTGCCTGTCATCTGGAAGTCGGCGTATATAACGCCTATTCATAAAAAAGGAGCTAAAGCCAATATAGACAACTATAGACCAATATCCAAACTTTGTGTGTTTGCTAAAATTATGGAGAAAATTGTGCATAGACAACTTTCTTCATCACTCAAATTAAGTTTCTGTGAACATCAACATGGTTTTCTAAAAGGTCGCTCGACCACATCCAATCTCGTGGTCTGTAGTGACTATCTTACAGAGCATATGTCCAGACGGTCTCAAGTCGACGTTATATACACTGACTACAGCAAGTGTTTTGATAGAATTGATCATGCGCTTCTTATGCGTAAACTCTTATTGGTTGGTGTGAGGGGTAATCTGTTTAGATGGTTCTCGTCATACGTGGAGAATAGGTGCCAGACGGTGGTTCTCAATGGGTATACGTCGAGAGCGATGTACATTCCATCGGGAGTTCCCCAAGGATCCTTGTTGGGACCTCTCTTATTTAATATTTTTATAAATGACGTTGCCTCTTGTTTTTTTAACTCTAAAGTCTTATTGTATGCGGATGATATGAAGATTTTGGGCCAAGTGTCAACCGTTGAGGACGCACGTTTATTACAGGATGATCTGGACAGGTTCCATGAATACTGCGCTAGAAATAAGTTGAATTTAAATGTATCCAAATGCTATGTATGCACATTTACGCGTAAGCCAAACCCTGTTCAATTTGATTATAGACTTTCGAATGCCTTGGTGGCCAGAGTTAGTGTCATTAGGGATCTTGGAGTTACTTTTGACTCTAAGCTTCTGTTTGATGCACATATTAATAATATAGTTAACCGGGCTTCTAAAGCCTTGGGTTTTATTTTTAGGGTTTCTTCAGATTTCAAGAATGTCAAAACAATGAAAATTCTATATTGTGCGTTTGTCCGTAGCCACCTTGAATATGCTTCTCAGGTTTGGAATCCAAATTATAATGTATACATTAATCGGCTGGAAGGTATTCAAAGGCGATTTTTGAAGTACACTCAATATCGCTCAAATACCTATCTCCCTAATTATATAAGTCGGTGTAAAAAATTTCATATTCTGCCGCTACGGGAGCGAAGGAAAATTGCAGATCTTGCTTTCTTATTCAGCGTCATGAACGGATCTACTGACGTTCCTGAGTTGGTGGGCAGGATCGGGCTTCGTGTACCGGGCGCATTTCTTCGGAAACCACGTCTTCTCCATGTGCCTCAAGTCAGAGCTATCTACAGACAGAACTCGTACGTGATAAGAGCTTGTCGTACTTTTAACATGGTGTGTCAGGATGTCGAGGTTGATTTAGATTTATTTACTAGTAGCGTTAAGGAAGTAAAGAAAAGTTTGAACAATTGTTTTTTCGATGTATAACCATTTTTTTATTTATTTTTTTCTCTCAATTTTATTGTATTTTTTGAGCATGTGATAATTCATGTGCGTATCTCTTACGTCGCTGTTTTCGCGTATTTGTTAATGTTACTCACATTAATCGTTAGTGGAAGCTTGTAATTGGCCATTGTTTACACATTGTACTTGATCTTAAAATGTATTAGCTGTAAGTTTTCCTAAAATTAATAAAATAAAATAAAATAGGTTAGGTACTGCTCGCTGGTTCAGCTCTCTGGACATGGTTTCCGGCTTCCATCAGCTTAGGGTTGCTGAAGAGTCAATTCATAAGACCACCAGAGGCCCAGTATGAATATTGCAAGGTACCCTATGGTTTAGCAAACGCGCCTATTTTTTATAAGAAAACTATCTCTAAAACGCTTAATTCCTTCATTGACGCTGGAAAGGTCATGGTCTACATCGATGACGTCTTAATAATGTCGGACGGGATTGAGGAAAACCTCGTTTTATTAGATTCGGTTATAAAAACGCTAACCGACACAGGCTTTTCAATTAATTTAAAGAAATGTACTTTTCTTACCAATGAAATAGAATACCTAGGTAGGATTATAAGCGATGGTCAGGTTAAACGGAGCAATTATAAAATTGATGCATTATTCAGATCACCGCGGCCGAGTAATGTCAAGCAGGTTCGCCAATTTCTTGGCCTCGCAGGATACTTCCGAAGATACATTCCTAATTACGCGCTTAAGACTGCGCAAATCGGCGCTCTAACGTGAAAAGTGAGTAATCTATAATTGGGGCGATGATCACAAACATGCACGTCGAGACATCATTTTTTACCTTACTAATGAACCAATTTTGGCAATATTCGATACTGGATTGACAACTGAGCTGCATACGGATGCCAGTTCTATTGGTTATGGCGGAATCCTTATGCAAGTACACAAGGACGACCGTAATCGGTTAGTTGCTTATTTTAGCAAGTTGACTGCTGGTGCGGAATCTAAATATCGTAGCTATGAGCTGGAGACCCTCGCGGTAGTAAAATCGTTACAACATTTTAGGCAATATTTAATTGGCAAATGTTTTAAAATAATCACGGACTGTACGAGTAATGCATTAAAAATGACACAACGTAAAAAGGATCTCCAACCCAGAGTTGCAAGGTGGTGGATGTACATGCAGGACTTTGATTTCTCATTAGAATACCGTAAAGACGCGCTTATGTCGCATGTAGACTACTTAAGTAGGAACCCGGTCAATATTATTAAAGTTGTTCAAAAACCACAAAATTTGGCTCAAGTGGCTCAGGCAGGTGACGAGGAGACATAACGTTACTTGAAGAACTAGATAACGGCAAATTAGATAACACGCGTTACATAAAACGTAATGACCTCTTGTCATTGACATTCTCTTGTCTTGTTATGACGTCACGGGTGAGCAAGCGCGATTCTTATGTTATGTACCAAAGGCATTTCGGTTAAGTTTACGACGCGTTTTCCATGACGAGCATGAACACATCGGTGTAGACAAAACTGCTGACCTGATCCTGCGACACTTTTGGTTCCCTGGTCTTAGACAATTTGTCGTGAAATACGTCACGCACTGCGTAGTGTGCATTTCACATAAGCAAGTTCCTCGCGCACCTTTGCAACCAATATCCTCTTGGCAAAAGGCTCCAGTACCATTTGATACAATACACGCGGATGTACTCGGACCACTGAGAGAAAGTGATGGTCATAAACATGTACTTATTATAGTTGACGCGTATACTAAATACTGTTTGCTTTATGCCTTACCAAGGCAAGATCGTAGCGAGTTGAAGCGCGTAATGACCCAAATAATTTCCCTGTTTGGTACTTTTAAAAGACTAGTGTGCGATAAAAGTCGTATGTTCGATAACCATGAGTTTATTAACCCTGAAATGCATCAGGAAAACGGACAAGTAGAACGTTATTGCCGTACAGTTTTAAACATGATAAGAGTTGAAGTAAATTATAATGAAAATGATTGGTCAAAAATTTTATGGAAACTGCAATTGGTTTTAAATGTTACTAAACATGACAACTCAATATTCGGCATTAAATATTCTTATTGGCATTGATTCCACTACACCTAAACGTTTTGATCAAAGATGTAACTTGCGAAGGTTCGAATCCAAATCGTGATGCAATTCGCGAGATGAGACGGCAACGTGCAGAAGGACTTATTCGCGAAAACAAAGAAAAACAAGACTTATGTTAATACAAATAGGAAACCGCCTAAAAAGTATGAAATTAACGATTTAGTTTATGTGATTAAGAGCTCTCAAAGTACCGGAAAGCTCGACAGCGGTATTAGGTTAGGTTTGCTTTTTTTTTATAATTAATTGTCTAGTGTCCCTCTAACATGATCAGAGCCATTGTTTTGCGTTTTGATGATAATAATTGAGCTCAAAATCATATGCAACATCAAACACAGGGATATTTATTTCTTTTGCTAGACTACCATTCTAACATACTGTTACGAGCTGGGGTTCGGGATAAATAAATTTATACCAATTTACACGAAAAACACACTATAATTAAAAATCACAAATACAGTAATCAGAAACTTTAAACACAATCACTTGTAGTTCACTATTAGTCCACTTTTACTGTTATTAGCTGTTCTTCACTGTTTCGCATTCTAAGCTGAACTGATCTACAACGCTGTCAACCCCTTATTTATATACGAGTGTAAGTTACTAGATTGTTCTAGCATAATACCAGAACATTCTAGTACTTACGGGAACGGTCCAGTGTAGTTCGGCTATTCGATAACAGATGGCGTTAGCGTCTAACGTGTAGTTCTTCTATTCGCTAACAGATGGCGTTAGGATCTACGTGACACTGCCCCCTCCTAAGACATGCTCGTCCCGAGCATCATTATTCCCGTAATATCGTGCCAATCGATCGACATGAACAATTTTAGGAGTAGTTCGCGTATTCCTTTGAATTCGGTAGGTGACATCGTTGATCTTGGTCACGATTCTGTACGGTCCGTCCCATTTTGCCTGTAGCTTAGGGGACTTCCCTTTGCTGCGGGCTGGGTTATGCAACCATACTAGCGAACCTTCGTCGAAACCACTATTGTTCATCTTCCGGTCATAACGAGTTTTCATTTTCTCGGACATCTGTTGGCCTGATTGTCTGACATGCTCATATACGTCATTCATCTTGTTGCGCAGGTCATTCGCATAATCTGTTAAACTGCGTGGAGTATCAGGGGGGATGCCGGTAATTAAATCTGCTGGTAGCCTTAACTCCCTTCCGAAGTTCGCGAAGGCTGGTGTCACAGTCGTACTCTCGTGAACTGCACTTCGGTATGACAGGAGAAACGGTTGTATGTGCTTGTCCCAATCCTTTTGTCTGCTTGCTACAACTTTTGCCAGATATCTTTCCAACGTCTGATTAAATCTTTCCACCATTCCATCAGATTGTGGGTGGTATGAAGTAGTTCTGGTTTTGTGAGTACCCATCACCCGACATGTTTCCTGAAACACTTGAGACTCGAAATTTCGTCCTTGATCGCTGTGGATTTCTAAAGGTACCCCAAACCGACAGAAGACTTCGTGGACTAATTTATCAGCAACTGTCGTAGCTTCTTGATTAGGAATGGCGAAGACTTCCGGCCACTTAGTGAAGTAATCCATGACAACCATGAAATATTTGTTTCCACTTTCACTTTCAGGGAAAGGGCCAGCGACGTCTAGTGCTATCCGTTCCCAGGGGGCTCCTACGTTGTACACTTTCAATGCACCCCTGCTGCGTGTGTGAGGTCCTTTTACCGCAGCACAACTAGTGCATTTGCGACACCAATCCTCAACATCCTCTCGACAATGGATCCAGTAGAACCGGTCTCTGATCTTCAATAGAGTCCTTTTTACTCCCATATGACCTCCTGAACATCCATTGTGGTAGAGCTGTAGAACCTCTGGTACCTTTGCTTTAGGTACGATCATTTGCAGGTGGCAGCTGTCCCCTCGAGCATTTTCCCATTTGCGGCACAAGACACCGTCCTGGATTACCAAGCTCTCCCACTGTGCCCAATAACTCTTTGTGGTTGTACTCATCGTTGCAACATCACACCATTTCGGTTTAGGAGCATTAGCTTCAATCCACTCGAGAATTGGCTTGATATCTGTATCGCTTCGCTGAGCATGCTGTAGAGTTTTCTTCCATTCGTCGCTAAGGTCCGTTCTTACCATCCTGACAGGTACCGCTTCCTTAGCTTCTTGTCTGATACAATGCTTACATGGTCTTCCATTCACTTCACCTTTGATGATAAGGCTGTTCCCATCATGGGCTTGTGAGATCGAAATCCTTGGGGCTCTTTTAACACCAGCCAGCACCGGCCCCGCAGTCCTGGCGTTTACTCGTTTCCCTGCTTGCTGGGCGGTGACATCAGCCGCCCTTCTTTCCTGGGTGTGATCTTCGCGGACAGTGCTTCGCTTCGGGCAACTCGACTTGAGGTGGCCCTTTTCTCCACAAGTGTAGCATCTAGGGCTGTACCTAGTACGGTCACGTCCTGGTAACTCCGCAACCTCCTTGATGCGGTGGGCTCGATGATCGTGCCTTACTGCCTCCACCTCCAATGCATGGGCCAAGGCGTCCTTCACCGTCTCATGGTGCCCAAGTCTAACAGCAGCTCTAACTTCCAGGTCCCGTATACCATCGATGAATGCTTGAACCAGAATCCCTTCGATGGGTGCAGGCGCAGACTGGTACGCCTTTCGAACCAGCTTTTCAATTTCCAGGGCCCACTGCTGCAGGTTTTCACCACTGCGTTGCACACGATCTTTTAACTGGGCTCGAAATACGTGTGCCAAGTGTGCGTCACCGTATCTGGCTTCTAACGCCTCAAGGAGCTGCTCGTAAGTCACATTCTTACCGAGAGCTTCCAATATGGTTAAGGCCTGGTCGCGAAGGCCCAAAGTAAGTGCGGTCATGGCCTGCCCTTTTGTCCACCCATTTGCTTCCTTGACAGCTTCAAACTGGATTTTGTATGCCGACCACGAAGATGTTCCATCGAAGGGTGGCACTTTAAACCCGCGCACCGAAGGTGCAGCAACTACAGAAGTCGCAGTCCCGTCTCCAGCTTTCAGGTTCCCCAACGCTTTTCTCATGTCAGCGATCTGGATTTCGGCCTCGGAGATACGATTTTCGTGCAGCTGAACCTTCTCCTTCACGGCTGTGATGTCCTTGCCAAACGTCGCGCGTAAATCTTTAATGAGGAGGATCTGCTCTTCCTGGCGGTGGGTCTGCTCCTCTTTGTCACGCCGAAGCTGTTCCTCCAGCCGGCGGGCCTGTTCCTCTTGTCGGCGGGCCTGTTCCTCTTGTCGGCGGGCCTGTTCCTCTTGTCGGCGGGCCTGTTCCTCTTGTTGGCGGGCCTGTTCCTCCTTGTCACGCTGAAGCTGTTCCTCCAGCCGGCGGGCCTGTTCCTCCTGTCGGCGTGCCTGTTCCTCCTGTCGGCGGGCCTGTTCCTGCAGCATCACCATCAGAGCGGAAAGATCCATGGCTGGTGATACTGTAGGAACTCCAGATGGTACTTCGGAGATTGGCACCGTCGTCGGCTGATTACCACCAGGTGTCTGTATCGGCGAACCTTCAAACCGCCTCTGGTCCACCTCCTGCTGGCGCTGACTCCGGGTACGGATACCCTCCGTGTCGTCCTTCGGAAAAACTGGCATAATTTATCCCTTACTTCTGACACCAAATGTTACGAGCTGGGGTTCGGGATAAATAAATTTATACCAATTTACACGAAAAACACACTATAATTAAAAATCACAATACAGTAATCAGAAACTTTAAACACAATCACTTGTAGTTCACTATTAGTCCACTTTTACTGTTATTAGCTGTTCTTCACTGTTTCGCATTCTAAGCTGAACTGATCTACAACGCTGTCAACCCCTTATTTATATACGAGTGTAAGTTACTAGATTGTTCTAGCATAATACCAGAACATTCTAGTACTTACGGGAACGGTCCAGTGTAGTTCGGCTATTCGATAACAGATGGCGTTAGCGTCTAACGTGTAGTTCTTCTATTCGCTAACAGATGGCGTTAGGATCTACGTGACAATACATTCACATTCACACATACATTTAATCTATTCAGCAGGTGAGTAACGTTTACTTATTAATACTATTTCTTATTCGTTTAGATATTTAAATATATTATATATATTTTTTTTCAAACTTTTTACGTCCTTTTTTTGTCTTTTCTTCCCTTTTTTTGTTTTTTTTTCTTGTTTTATTTTAGAATATTGTCCTCCTTTTTTTTCCGCAAATTGTTTTAGATACTTAAACTATATAACCTATTATATATGTAAGTATCCCAGTTTACTTATGCTATCTTATTTCTATTGTTTACTAATAAAGTTATTTTAGTACAATACTCTAAAAACTTATTTCTTTTCTTACCGCTTACCAGATTAGGTAATTTGTCTACAGAAAGTCGCTCTTCGAGGTGTTGC
Source organism: Brachylomia viminalis (assembly GCA_937001585.2). NCBI lineage: Eukaryota > Metazoa > Arthropoda > Insecta > Lepidoptera > Noctuidae > Brachylomia > Brachylomia viminalis. The sequence goes on along the minus strand of OW443321.2, from coordinate 295,368 downwards.
TCAGCTTCGTACCGCGCTTTTTCCGTTATCGGGCACTCCAAGAGCACATGCAGAACCGTCTCGTCCTTGCCCGGCTCACAGGCGCACGATGCGTTCTCCTTACACTTGAAGCGTTTCAGGTATGCAGAGAACCCACCGTGCCCCGTGAGAATTTGCGTGGTGAGACTTGTAGGCTCAAACTTCCGCCCCACCCTGTACGCCGCAACAGCGTCAGGGAAGAATATTTTTGTGCCGGAGGCGGTTTCCCCGGACTTATATCTCCCGTTCCACTCGTCAAGCGATCCCATACGAATCTGCCGTTTGACGAATGAAACGGGGCACAGATCGTAGTCCGGCTTCTTCTTCGACCCCAGGGCGGCTTCCTTTGCGAGTTGGTCCGCTCGCTCGTTTCCCACCAATCCTGCGTGGGCCTTGATCCAGAACAAGGAGACACTCTTGTTCTGGAGCTTACAGTGGCGAAGGGTGTCTCTGGTTTCCACTGCCAGGGGATGGGAGGAACTGGCATTGACCACCGACTGGAGAGCCGCCATGGAGTCGCTGAAAATGCCGAACGTGTCTTCCCTTCGTTTGAGCGCTTCACTAGCCGCTCTTTGTAGGGCCAGTAGCTCCGCCTGGTAGACGGTGCAGTAAGACGGCAAAGCAAGTTTGAGGGCCTTTACTTCAGTGGCGCTATTCCACAAGGATAGCGCCGCACCGACCCTGCCCTCAATCTTACTGCCGTCTGTAAAAATACACACAGCGAAATCGCTGTGGTTCCGGTATTGTTCCTCGTCTATCAGGCTGCCGAACTGCAGTGTAGTCTGCTCTGCGGGGTGCGGGGATTCTAACGCTGGAGCCATCCGCTCAACCTCCCTGTCTCTTAGTACTGACTGGGCCACCCCCCTCTTGGCCTCGTACAGAACATCCGCCTCGCGAATGCGCAAATCGATTGGGAGTATCCCAGCCAGCACCAGTGCCGAGTTAAGGGAGATCGTGCGGTAGGCTCTGCACAGCTTTTGCGCGAACCCTCTTTGGACCACGTTTAATTGCTTTATGACCCCTAGTTTGTTCGCAGCTGGCGCCCACGCACTTGCGGCATACAGCAACGTTGGCTCAACCGCTGCGGTGTAAATAACCCGGATGACTTCCGGATGCAAACCCCAGCTCACTCGGGCTGCCCTGGCCAGCTGCTTGTAGATAGCTATCGCCTTTTTACAGGCGACAGCTATGTGCTGATTAAATGTGAGCTTAGAGTCCACGGTGAGGCCCAGGATTTTTATCTCATGGGACATGCCAATGTCGATCCCCCCCATGCTTAAGCGCGGTGTGTCGTACTTCAGCCGCCGCGTTAGCACCATGGCACAGGTTTTGTGCGGCGTGAATTTGAGCTTATTTCTGACACCCCATTTTGATCACATCGTCGCTGGTGTGGCGGGGGTCGATAGATTCCACAATCAGGCTGTGGCTCGGGGTAATCAGAGCGTCTGCGTAAGACTTTGTAGGCCTCCGGTGCTCGGCGCGCAGAGTATGGGTATGCGTTCTAGGGGTTTCTCTGTCCATGGTCGACATCTGTGTGAGGTCAGGGCTGATTTGACTTTCAATCAAGCCCCGCAAGTGTTCCACTGATTTCCTTATTGGTGCGGCTGTCTCGACCGTGGTATCCTGGAGCTCTCGGATACTTCTTCTTACTTCCTCCATCTTCGCACCTAGAACATCCGCAGATTCACAAGATGGTAGCGTGGTTTTAAGCAGACTCAAGTGATTCTGAACTCCTAGCACAGCTTCCTGCGTTCCCACACACGCCTGCAGGATCTGTTGAATGTCCACTACGTTGGAAGGGGAAGGGTCAGGGGCGCCCAGCAGAGCCTCCTGCACCGCCACCCTGATTTCGTCCACAGAGACATTTTCATCCGCACCAGGAGCCTCCACTCGGCGCCGGCTCAATGATCCCAATTCCTGCCTGATGAGCATTAGTTCCGCATGAAGTTCGCTCAAGTCGGAGCCCTGTTTCACAGCAGACTCCACGTCCCTAAGCGCCGGAGGCTGCGCCGAGTGGAGAGCCGCTCTGAGTGGCTCTAGTTCGGCGAACATTTCCGCCACCTTTACGAGCACGGAGTTACATATTTGGGGCGTCTCTCTGAGTGACAATTCCATGTCATGCTTTAATTTCTGGATCGGCTCGCATGCGTCAAATAACAGAATTTGGCGCAGGGCTTCGATGTCGCTAGCCAGCTTTTCTACGTGGGCCTCGAGTTTTCTGTACTCCCCCAAAGCCGCCTCCAGTGCACGAGCATGTTTCTGGGCATGACGTTCCCTTCCCTTAGCCGCGCCTTCCCTAAGCCTATGTGTTTCCACCATATGGAGATTTCGGGAGTCCGATAGTTTTAGAATCATCTCGTACATTAGATGAAGGGCCGAGACAACGTTCTCCCTAATTTCCCTCTTCAAATTTCCGGAACTCTCCAACTCCTGTTTTGCCTTCTGAAGAATTGCGCCGGCCTGGCGCGGCATTTCGCTCAGCATGATCCTTCTGCCATCTACAGTCCTAGTGGAGTCACCAGAGCTGACTGATAAATCCGAGTCGTAGTCGTCAGTCTCCGCGCCAATTGTTTCCGGGTCCCGCAGCATCTGAGGCTCCACTGAACCAGCCGCCATCGCCTGTCCTATCTGGGCCTGTATACGCAGATCGGCTGGGGCAAGTCTAACTGCTGGTCTGATGGGAGTGGAGGAGGAAGGTATATCCTCCAACTCCATGGTCCCCGTTTCCGAAGGGGCGCCGGCACTGACCTGCAAACCCTGCTCCTGTTGACCGTGGTCCTGTTCCAGTGCAGGCTCCATACAAGCAGACGCGGGCAATTCCCGACCCGAAGGATCCAGGGCCGCGAGTGACCGTGCCGGTACCCGAGTAGATTCAGCGCGAACCACTGCATCACTACCCGACCCAGCAACATTTCCAGTGGCCCTTGGTTTTGTGCGCTGCGCAGCAGGCGGGGCCTGCGTTGATGACTTTATCGCGCGCCTAGGCGGAGGAATATTTTTGGACATTTTCAATCGCTTCGTCTATTAGATGAAATCCCCCTAATGCCACCGCTAGTAATAGACGCGACAGGTGAGGTACGAATGCTGCAGAGTAATGCAGAGTCCAGGCCAACCTATATCCTACTCAGTCACCGTCAGCCACTACAAATACATAGCACCGGCTACGGCTAATAAGGTTATCCCTTATGGTCAGGTTAGGTTATGCATGTGGGGTGCATGTTGAAGAGCCTCCTCGTGGCGCACCCTGGGCAACGTCGGCTCCAATTTCTCCCAGTGCGGTTTTGGGGGACAACTGGGGCTGGCGGCTAATCTTCAACAAGCGGGGAAAGGTCACGGTTCCAATCGCCGATCATGCTTGATGGTCGGTGAAGGGAACCGGGCTACAGAGGGCAGATACGCCCACTCCTCCTCTGCTTACAGAGGGAGGTGAGTGGGCGTAGACTGGGCACGGCCGCCGCTGCGGAATAGGCGGTCGTATCCCGGAGGGAGGCAGTGGCGCCCGCGCGGGGGGATGATTCTCTCGCGTGGCGCCGCTCCGGAGAGGGGAGGGGTCGAGGAAGACGCCGGTCTGGTAGTCACCTCCGGCTCCTCCCGGGTGGAGGCCAGCAGGCGGTGGGTGCGGGGGCGCCCTTTGCCTGTATTGCACGGGCCTCCACCAGTGTTGGACGGGAGTGGCCGGGTGTTCCCGGCCATTCCCGTAGCCCCCCCAGTTAAGTGGGGGGCATGCGGGGCCCGCCAACTAGGCGGGCATGCGCCGGGAGGGCTGTGGAAGTAGAGGCTGAGCCGATTTCCCATAGCCCTCCCATCACGGCGTTGTGGGAACACCGCTGAGTTTTAGTGGGTATACTGTCGAGTGCGGATTTTGACAGGAGTCCCACATACCCCGTCTCGTCCCCCACGAGCGGGGTTGCATAAAGCATTTCTCAGCGACAAAAAAAAAAAAAAAAAAAAGGTTAGGTTAGGTTTTATTTTTTTTTTCTTTTCTACTCCCTCTGACATAAATCAGAGCCTATGTTAACTTATGCTACTCTTCCATTCCAGTTCTATCAATTATTCCTCTCGCACTTTTATTCCTCATACTTTGTCTTTCTATCATACCATCTTCTTTCTGTCTTTATGGGTAGGACGCCCTTCTACTTTCTCTATTCTATGCTCTATTTTTTCTTTTTCTTTATTACGGGTATAACACAGGACACAATGTTTTTATTAATCTTATAGTGATTCTTTTTGCTTTACATTTTTGGTTAAAAACTTAGACAATCATCTTTTAAGATTTTTCTTACTAACTACCTATGTATTTCTTATCACTATTTCTATTTAACAACGATTTTATACTATCCTTACTTCTAGTCACATAATTATTCCTTAATGCTATTTCTATTTTCTAGGCTTAATTCTAGCACATTTTGTCGATAACATAATTTGATCATCGATCTTATTTATCTATTTTACATACTGTTCTTACAGCTACTTACGCTCTTAAAATTAATATGGGCAACCATTGACATTAGATAACTAATAGGTTTTTCTGGCATTTGGCAATTTCGTAACTTCTGTTCTCAATGCTTGACTCTAATATTACTTATAATATCATGCAAACATCCTTGCTTATACAGTTTTGTTCCTCTTTATAACTTTTTCACATATTTTTACGCAAAATTCCAAAAACAACTGTCTCTTTTTACTTTTCATTATCGGCCACATATTTGCAGCGTCGAGTTTGGTGTCGAGTACATGCTCAGCCACAAGCCTTTCCTGGTCAAAGACGGGACAGTTGAACAATATATGTGGCACCGTCTCAGCAATGTCGGGATCGCAGATGCACGATGGGCTCTCTTTGCACTTGAAGCGATTCAAGTATTCCGAGAACCCACCGTGTCCCGTCATGATCTGGGTAGTTACGATAAAGATAAAGATTCATTTATTTGCAAAAACATGTGTAGATAATATACATGGAATGATGTTTATTATAGGTGTTACAGGATATTCTTTGGCACAACATGTTTGACCATGGCTGGTGTACAAATTAGGTCGGATGACCATAAGATTAAAAAATTAAATAATCCAAAAAAATTAAATAACAATTAACATTAATATTAAATTAAAAAAAATATTTATATATAAAATACAATTGCTAAAATATTCATGCGATTCAAAACAACAAAGATACAATAGATTCAGTCAGTATATCAGTATCAGTATCAGTATGTCAGTCAGAGCGATTTGTCATTTAAAAATTCATTGACATTATAGTAGGCTTTTCCTGTCAGTATTTTTTTTAATGTTTTCTTAAACTGGTCTGTATTTAGTTTTTTTACACTGATAGGGATATTGTTATAAATTATCGGTGCTCTGCATACCACGCTTTTATACAGTAGTGCTGTCTTAGCTGGCTGAACACGAAGTTTACTATTATCCCGGCGATTTCGTATTACACTGCTGATTTTCATCTTCCTGACTATCCCGTACGCCGCCACCGCATCCGGGAAAAACAACTTCGTCCCTGAGGCGGTTTCTCCAGCGCAGTATCTCTGGTTCCACACGTCAAGAGTTGCCATTCGGATGCATCGCTTGACGTATGAAACCGGGCACAGGTCGTAATCGGGCTTTCGTTTGGAACCCTCAGCGGCTATTTTGGCTAATTCATCGGCCCTCTCATTACCTTCCAACCCCGCGTGGGCTTTGATCCAAAACAAGGTAACAGTCTTGTTTTGGATCGACAGGGACTTACTTCTGTTCTGTGTATATTATGTGGTGCCGCGCGCCGCCGACGACACGACGACGTTGTTTAGCGCGTATTACAAGTTTTTTGTATGGGGACACCACTTATTTTTTGACTTAACTTTATTTTTATATTTCTGTTATATAGCAAATATAATAATACATATATTGGGATAGTTTCAAATATCTACTTGTAACGGTTCCAACGCTTCAAATTAAAAAAAAAATTGTATGTGGACCTATGTTTTAACTTTTTTTTTTTATTTTTAGTTTTTTTCCTACGCTTACACACAATTACTGAGCTGGGTTCCAAATTTCATCCTTCTAGGTCGTCTGGAAGTAGGTTAGATTTAGGTACTATATGTCAGTCAGTCAGTGCTAAAATTTACGACTTTTTGACCTTCATATCTTTATAACCGTTTGAGCTAGCTTCATGAAATTTGGGCTTCTAGGTGTCCTTATGGATATAATTAAACACACGTAGTTTTATGTGTTTACGGTAAAGTAGTTTTGAGTTATACACGATCAATTTTACATCGTTCTGGAGCCGAAACACAGTAACTCCAGACGATTAATAGTTACTATTGGCATTGTTATAATTTTTTTAAGACATCTAATATAGAAGTTAGAAATTTATCACTTTTATTCTGTCATTCAAGTAAAAACTTAGTAGCCCTTCCACTATTTCATTCTTAACGCAACATTGTATGCGGTCCACTCGGTGATGACGTAGCGCGGGACAGCTGTCGTTGGTTGAATAACCTGCTGCAAGTAGGTATTTTATTTCAGGTAGGTACGATTTAGGTTGGTGTAAGTTCATTTACCTCCGTTATCTCTCGTTTGTATTGGAACCTAATTGGACGCACGGCACGGTGTTTATCACTATCACATCTCCTCGTAAACGAGAGAAATTAATTGAAATTTCATTCACTACTCTCGCATCACGAAATCACTAGTAATCGTACGGTCTATTACCTCAACTAGACATGACGAGTACGCTTGTGAGTTTTATTTAAGGCCTTGAATCGAGTGTCCACCAATCGAGCTAATAGGTACTTAAAAAGCATACAGCTACCTACCATAATAAAATTATGATGAATAAAAATAATACTGCCTAAACGAAGTTTTACAATGTAACTTGCAGCTGCGGGACGACGGCTTCTACAAAGGCAGGCAATTCAAACAGAAAAATGAATAGTTTTGTCTGTCAAATAGAGTTCATTATAAGTTGGTGGTGCCCTTTTCTATGAAAATAGTGTACCGAATTAAGACCTTATTTTTATAAAGTTAACCGCTGAATTCGGTTGTGCATCAATTCTGTGGCTTCTCAGAATAATTTTAGTAAACTGCGTACCTACGTTACACAAGTAACGTAGGTACGCAGTTTACTAAAATTCCAAACGATTTCCGTTCCGTTTCCGTTTACGGTTAAGAAATAAAGTCTGAATTCGCTTTTCGTATTTTTATTTGTGTACCTATTTTATCTATTGCATGTTAGCGGCGATCGGCGACCTCTGTGAACTAGGTACCTCAACGTACGCATAGATAAAATAGACACAGTACTACAGCCATATGTTTAGAGTATAAATAAGTTTAAATCCGCTTAAATAGTGGCGGTACGTCCAAATAGCAAGCAGGAATTTTAATGTAATAAAAAGTTTTTTTTTTTTTCAGTAGGTAGGTACATTAATACTAGAAATTTGCTAGCAAGGATATTATTGAGGAACCTCCTTGTCCTCCCACGGTCAAAAAAGATTGTTTTGATGTAGGTAGGTACACAGTGAACAAGATGTCCACCTTTCACTGTGGTGTTCAGTCACCAGTCGCGTTCGAAGTATTCCTGTATGTCTTCCTCCAATTCCGCCGAGTATGGTAGTCTACCGCGGCCCTGCGTGTGTGTGGGCGCTCGAAACTGTCCATGATCGAGGAGGCGCTGGGTTACAGCCAGGATGGTGGAGGTGAAGGGAACTTGAGGGTCAGTGATTCCACGTGCGCGCAGTGAGTTCAGGTGTTCCGGCTGAGCATACAAACGTCTGGCCTCTTCTAAGTTATGGTTCGCCATGTCACATAAAAATCTACCATAGCCCAAAACTCCAATTTTTGGCGCGTAATTAGGTTGCACGTGCGTGACCTAATACAACGAAACGCGAGACAATACTAGAAAGGAATAAGAAATGGCAGGGGCGCGCGGGCAGTCGGCTAGACTGTAAGGGGCCGGGGGCGTGGCTTACGGATCATGCTGTCTGATCGATGAATGAATTTTTCAATGGGTGGGTACCGTTCGCAAGTGTTGCACTTCGTCGATACGTTTTACACACATATGCATTGATCGCAAGGAAGCGTTACTACGAGTTCTCACTATTACACAAAAAAAACAATAAATTAGATTTTTCGTGATTTTGTTTTATTGTAACTTATTGAAAATAATAGTCCCAATCGTTTTGAGTTCGATGATCGAGTATAAGGCTTTCGGTTCCAGAACGACCTAAAATTGACCGTGTAGAAGGGTCAAAAGTAGCACCAAGTGGTTCGTGTAATATTACACTCGGCGCTGGCTAGCCAGTTCCTTTGCTTGAACTTGGTTTGATACGCAGCCGCGTGTCTAGATAAAACGATCAGTGGAAGGAGTCAAAGAACTGTGCGATTTCGTTGATATTATTGCATTACAGGAGACGTGGCTCGTGCCTCATGATTTACCGTTCCTTGATACAATTCATGCAGATTTTGGGAGTACTGGTACATCTGCGGTAGATACAACAGCTGGCGTATTGAGAGGCAGGCCGTACGGTGGAGTTGCGCTGCTATGGCGTAAATCAGTTTTTCAAAGTGTGTCAGTGATATCCTGTGCAATTCCGCGAATATCAGCAATACGTGTTACGATTAATGATTGCTATGTGTTAATGCTTAGTGTATACGTGCCCGTTGACTTTACTGAGAACTTACCCGAGTTTACAGATTGCTTAGGCACTTTCACAATCATGTGCCTCACTAATAAATTTTATGTAAAAGTATCTGAGTTAAGGTGTTTCAGATCTGCACAGATCAAACTTTGCTCGCATGAAAAGTTCAGGAGCTCCTTGCAAAAGCGCTCACCAGGATGTGCATTAAAATCACCCAACACAAACACTGAATCGACATTACTATCCTCTATTATAGCACTAATAGCGCCGGTTAGTGCTATAGTAGAGGATAGTAATGTCGATTCAGTGTTTGTGTTGGGATAGTATGGTGACAGGACAAGACCAATTATAGGCCAATTTCCTTGGCGACAATTACTGCCACCTTGGCAGTAATTGTCGCCAAGGAAATTGGCCTTGACAGTGTGCTCAATTCACATTTCTCCAAACATATTAATTTGCACGACGCCCAGTTATGGTTCCGGCCTGGGTTGTCCACAGAAACTGCAATATTTAGTTTGAAGCACACTGTGAAGTATTATACGGATAGACATACTCCTGTGTATGCCTGTTTCCTGGATCTCAGTAAGGCCTTTGATCTAGTGGCATATGACGTTCTGTGGCAGAAGTTAGCAGGGACTGGGGTGCCATCGGAGTTGTCATCACTCCTGAGGTATTGGTATCTCAACCAGGAGAACCGTGTGAAGTGGGCGGGTGAACTTTCGGATACGAGCAGGTTGGAGTGTGGGGTGCGACAGGGAGGGTTGAGCTCACCCTCGCTCTTCAACCTGTACGTAAACGCCCTGATTGAGGAGCTCAGTGGCATGCATGTCGGATGCTATGTGGACGGTGTTTGTTGCAACAAGTTTAAGTATCTCGGGCACTGGGTGACCGCTGATATAGAAGATGATTTTGATATGGAGAGGGAACGCAGAGCGTTATCAGTTCGGGCAAATATGTTGGCGCGCAGATTATCCCGGTGTACAGACGCAGTCAAAATTACCTTATTTAATGCGTATTGCACCTCACTGTACACGGGGAGTCTGTGGGCTAACTACACGCAACGAGCGTACAATGCTCTGCGGGTCCAATTTAATAAATAAGGCGGTCAGGGCGCTGTTGCGGCTTCCACGTTTCTGTAGCGCATCAGCAATGTTTGCTTTGCAGCTTTATGGCACAAAAAGACCGCGTCATTCATTAGCTGGTTGCGTGGAAGTCGCCACAGCATCTTGAGTGCCATTGCTGCTAGGCACGATTGTCCCACTATTATCCCGATATTATAAATAAATAATAATAATTGTAAAGAAAATATTATTTTTATCAATTTTAAAATCTTATTACGGCCTCCGAACTGTAGTGTGTAAGCAAATACTAAGCATGTATGTAGACAGCCTTATTTAAAGTGCTTCCTTAGCAATACTGTTTTGTATTAAATTGTAAGTTATTTTAAAACACATTAAACCGGACCATGAAACCAATCAGACGTTTCTTTTCAACTCTACCAACCTAGCGACCTGATAACACTACAAACGAACGTGATAAATTTTTCATAATCATCTGTCAAAATGTGAAATTTGTGATAAAATGGGTGCGCCTGTATTAGCAAATAAGACATAAGAACTTCAAGAAGTTATGCCACATGTCAAGAAATTATCTCACGCCGCCGCCGCCGCCGCCGAGGGGCCGTGCACGAAATCGACTGATTTTGATCAATTTTGTGCATTATTTGTAGGAAAGGGAAACATTATTTAAACAAAATTATTTGTGATTCAAAAACCTGAGGTTCTTTGTTTTGCATGTAGCTGAAAGGGATTTTTCAAATAAGTTAAGTATTCATGGCAAATCACTAATATTCGCAACAAGTTTTCCAAAAATTATTATCAACATCATTATGGTCTACTTGCATGTAGCTGGACCACTTTTTTCAACTTCGCTACAAAATATAGCAGAAAAATAATGTTGAAAAAACCTATTTTTCGAAACAAACCCTGGTAGTAATGTATTTTTTCCTATTATTGAGCAAGCCGTTTCAAGAAATTTAAAAATCACACATTAATCTTCACCTAATAAATAAAATTAAAATTTAATTTTATGATTAACAATATTTTCATTTCGTAAATCAAAGTAAAAAAAAAAAACTATATTTTCGAGAGCGCAAAAGTGATGAAACTATCAACATGTATTAAGTTTACGATACCTCATGTTAGACAAGTAGAAACAAGTATTCTCATAAAGGGTGAAGAGTTGAAACCCGAAAATACCACAGTATTCTTAGGCATAACTTTGGATGCCAAGCTTCAATGGGGCCCCCATATAGGTAAATTGTCAAAGAAGCTTAGCTCTGCAGCATACGCCGTTAGGAAAATTCGTGGTTTAACTGATTTGGAGACAGCCCGTTTAGTATACTTTAGTTATTTTCATAGTGTAATGTCGTACGGTATTCTGTTGTGGGGAAATGCCGCCGATATTCAGACGATTTTTGTTTTACAAAAAAGGGCAATTCGTTCAATTTATAAATTAAGCCCCAGACACTCCCTCAGAGACAAATTTAAAGGGATTAATATAATGACTGTGCCTTCTCAGTATATTTATGAAAATCTTTTGTAGCACATAAAAATATTAATCTGTTTAAATAGTACAGTGATGTCCATAATTTAAATACTAGGAACAAACACAAATTGGTTGTTCCTACTACCAGGCTCAAGAAAATAGGTGGCTCGTTTAGATGCCAATGTATACGTTTTTATAATAAACTTCCTAGCCACATTCAAGCACTAAGCCTTAATAAATTCAAATCTTTTATAAAAAGGAAACTATGCCAGAATGCCTATTATACTGTCAAAGACTATATTGAGGACAAAAAGGCTTGGGATTGAGTTGCTCCAATAAAACACAGGCAATGTTAATTTATTTTATTTCGCTAACTATTTTTACTTTTAATCTTTTTTTTTATCTATACTTATTTACATATACAATGACAGTAATATTTACTGTATATAGTATTATATTATTTTAAATTATTGTGAATGTGAGGACTATGTGTGTTTTTGTTGCAGTTTTAATCATGTTCTGGCAGTTTGAGTAGCTGATGCGGCCTACCCAAATGTCCTTTCTTTGGTATTGTTCGTCGAATCGTTGAGCTCCTTAAGTTCTGAGTTGAGCTGCACGGTTACTGACAAATGCGTGCACTGACTGGACAGGTCCGCTCAATCTGTGTGGTTCTTTCCTCAAAAGACCATTTCAGACACAAACCTACATGGTCCTCAAAGATTATTATAATATTATTCTAATTATTGTGAATGTGAGAACTATGTCGGTCATTGGTTTTTTTTATATTTATTTTTGTATTTTTCTCAGCGTAATCATGATCTGGCAGTTTGAGTAATTTATGCGGCCTACTCAAATGTCCTTTCTTTGGTGTTGTTCGTCGAATCGTTGAGCTCCTTGAGTCTAAGTTGACCTGCACGATTACTGACAATTGCGTGCACTGACTGGACAGGTCCACTCAATCTGTGTGGTTCTTTCCTCAAAAGACCATTGCAGACACCGATCTACATAGCCTTCACATGATCTGACCAAGATTTTGTCTGGACTTTAAAAGAGACTGTGACCTCTGAGTTTGTTTCGGCCTTTCTTCTCAGAGTAGTCAGATAGGAAACGCCGACCTCATCTAATTAAAAAAAAAAAATATGATTGACGTGTAAAAGTGTTTATTCAAACCTACTTACAGAAATAAAATCATTTATCATTATCATTAACAAGTGCCGTGACTAACGCGAATGGTTAAGCGCCATGAAAACTGTACTTTTGTAGTCACACTGACATAATGTTTCAATTATTTCCAGCTTTGTCACAATTAGATAAGAAATTGACAAAATAGGGTTTTTTTATGTGCTCGGAGCCTTAAGACAAAACGGTTTTAACGCCCAAACTGATACTGAGTGACTCAAGCCATGTGTGTCAAAAATCAATTAGTTCCTGACAAAATGAAAAAGTTGCTTAAAATCTGTATGAACTGCCCTCTCTTAGACGTAATAATTTATTTGGTCGCATATTCAGATGGTCATAGACATTTTAATTTACTGTTTCACACTGTGAAGTCAGCTACAAGTCAGGTTGATCCGTGCTAGCATTTAAGACAAATTGTAAGACTTGACATAATTTATCATGTCTTGTCACAATCGTCTTGGGTACGGCCATGCTAGCCCTGCTGGTGATATCTCGGATAAGGGGAACTACCGCCCCTTAACTCTAGCCACTGCGGTTGCTAAGGTGCTGGACAGTTTGCTTGATTCCAGCTGCTTGGGTAAATATACAGGGATTGAGTGTCAAGCTCCAGGTGTGCTGCTGGTGGTCTTGACTTGGTAATAAAATGACTACGATATATCAACTACTGTATTTCTGGATGCTGATTATGTTATGGAGACGACCGATTGTGTGCGCACGCTCAAGGTGTCGGCGAACGAGTGTTAGAGGCGGGGGGGAAGCCTTTGATCGCGGTGTGGTATGTGGCCCGATGTGACGTCCAGGAACACAGGGTTATTGGTAAAACACCATCAACCTATTACAATGACCCCTGTCATTGTACTCATCATGAACAACTTTTACTATGGGACCAAATACGAAATCGCGAAAAAAAAATAAGCTGTTCCCTACATTTATGTTTGCAGAACTCGTCAGAATGTAGGGACCAGCAGATTTTTTTTTCGCTATTTTATATTTGGTTTAAAAGTAGTTCATAATGATGAGTAAAATGACCCCTTAAGAGGTTGATGGTGCTTTACCAATAACCCTGTATAAAAGTTGTTCATAATGATGAGTACAATGACCCCTTAGGAGGTTGATGGTGCTTTACCAATAACCCTGTATAAAAGTTGTTCATAATGATGAGTACAATGACCCCTTAGGAGGTTGATGGTGCTTTACCAATAACCCTGTATAAAAGTTGTTCATAATGATGAGTACAATGACCCCTTAAGAGGTTGATGGTGCTTTACCAATAACCCTGTATAAAAGTTGTTCATAATGATGAGTACAATGACCCCTTAGGAGGTTGATGGTGCTTTACCAATAACCCTGTATAAAAGTTGTTCATAATGATGAGTACAATGACCCCTTAGGAGGTTGATGGTGCTTTACCAATAACCCTGTATAAAAGTTGTTCATAATGATGAGTACAATGACCCCTTAGGAGGTTGATGGTGCTTTACCAATAACCCTGTATAAAACTACATGACGCTCAGTTCGGATTGCGGCCCGGGCTATCCACTAAAAGCGCAATCGTCAGTCTCAAGCATACTGTCCAGTACTATACTGAGCGTAGGACGCCAGTATATGCCTGTTTCCTTGACCTCTCCGAGGCTTTTGATCTCGTGTCGTACGATGTGCTTTGGATAAAGTTGAGGGATGGGTTTACCGGTCAGGTGGCTGTGCTCAACATTTTGAAATATTGGTATGGAAATCAAACCAATTTTGTGAGGTGGTCTAATCTAATACACTCTCGGAACAAACTACCCTACACCAGCTGCTGCTTTACAATGAATGCTATTTCTTAATATTATTATAGTTAACCAGAATTGTAAAAAAGTTATTATCCTCACTTATTTTGTTAATAATGTAACTTATTTATTTTAAAATTTTTAATATAATATATTTTCTTTATAATTATTAACATATTTGTATGTCATTGTTGACAACGCATAGCGCACTTTGAACTATTTAGAAGATCTTTAGAATGTAATTACCTATCATATGTTTGATAAATAAATTATTCTGATTCTGATTCTGAAAGACGAGATACAGAATGTGAGATTAAAGTACAAAGTTCATAGAATTAAGTCAAACTAAAAAACATTACTTAATTAAATTCGTTGGCAACAGCAATTATACAGTCGTCATCTGGATCGTTGGAAAAAAACATGTTTTCGGTCTCGTTTTCCTCGAAATTCAACAAATGGTTTCCGTGTCTGTCGGTCAAATCGTTATTTTCGTAGAATCTTAAACGAACACCGATATGGTCCGGTCGGGTAATTAGTCTACCGTTTTGGTCGGTTAGATAGCCCAATATGGCTAAAAATTCTACGTATCTGTTAGTGTGCCCCCGTAGAAAATTATCTAAATGTTGCTCCATCTCGAACCAAGATGATCCGCTCCCGCGATTGAGACGCCAAGTTTGTGGAAATATGTTGAACATCTCCATCGGACCGCCCAATCGTGAAGCTAAAAGATGACCACGTTCATCGTGGTTTTCTGTGGAGTCTCGTCTATTCGGATTCATTCGATTATAATTGTTGGTAACGTACGAATGGAAACTTTCCCTCGACGCACCGACCGGTAGCAGTGTGTAAGTTGTCAGTTGGGCTTGCAGCACCAGAGGTATATCGACATTTCCGCTGTTGTCTCCAGTCGTCGGGTCAAATCTACCTCTTCTCGGTAATGTGGTGTACGACAATATCGGATCGGTGTCTCGAGTTATAGGTTCGCCGGGACGTATAGTGCGAACCTCATCTGATGGATTGTTGGTTCGATGTCTTTCAGCTATAGATTCAATGTCCAAATCACACTCGTGGAAATGAAGATTATCGTAATCCGATCGTTTGTGTACTTTTTTGCATAACTTGTAACCATTTGCATTGTAAGCACCGAATCTACAACTTCTTCTTATTTGTTGCGTTATGTTGTATAACTCATGTTCGTATCTCGGATTTAGGAAACAACGCACCCAGTAACCTCTGGTGTCATAGCAATACGCTTGAGTCTCGCCGCTGTAGAGCTTGCACGGCGTTTCACATGTCGTCTTGTCAGTGGTAGGGTAATTGGGTACCAACGCTTTGTCATCGGTACGGCAGTATTCCCAATTGTTAATTGTTTTGCACCAATAATAATCCTCACCGTACTTATCACAATTGTTATCACATGTCACATATTCATTGTTCGTTGTGTATCTTAATTTAGATTTTAGTGCAATTGTCCTCGAACACTTGCCCCAGTTGTTGACAGTGACGCACCACTCGTATGGCTCTTCATCGTAGTTGTTGCAGTTGCTTAAACACTCTTTGTTATCTATTGTAGTATATCTTTTCGTAGGGTCATTGGTTTTTCTACAGGACGTTTCATCACCGTGCCAATCGTACACACACTGTCCTTTGAAACATTCGCCCAAGCACGACTGTATACCAATTTGGTGGTCGGTAGTATAAGCTTCAAAAATAGATTCGAAATTCCAAGCGCGCGCACGAGAAATGGTCGTTAATATAATGATAGTAATTAACTTTGCCATTTAGGATTATTTAAATCAGTGATAATGTAGTCACAAATTTAGGTGAACTCCGACTCTGAGATAAGAGCAGTAGTGGTCGAGTACGGGGCCCGGAGGTGCTAGCGACACGCTCGCGCTCTAACAAACGAATAACGTCAACTCACAGGGCGGGGCTTTTATATGCGAAAGAACAGAAGGCAATAGCGGTACGTTTTTATAATTTGTGTAGGGACACCTCATGATTACCACCTTTGCAAAGATACATCACAATTTGACCCCGCAATTTTGAGAAAAATATCCTTTTTAACACGCTTTTATTTTAGCTTCACTTGTAAGTTCTAACTAACTAACAAACGATGTAATAAAGTCGTAGCTAAGTCAATTTCAACCTACTTTTATACATAAAGTCCTCCAGACCGAATTTCGGCCATGGCGCCTATCTCAATGGAGTTTAGTGTTCGTCGTTGGGGACATTATATTGCAGGCGTGTGTGCGCAGACACAGGTGCACTCTCTCTTCCCTCGCTCTCCTAGTCCGATGGGACGACCATCCGACACGACCGTCTCCGGTCGTGCACTCTCGAGCTCAGGCGCAGGCCAAGCCTGCTTTTCAAGTCACGGGAGTATCACACCGCCAACTTCCAAAGTCCGGGCTATTACTAAGAAATTCCTAATGGAAAAACCCAAAAACACTTTGCCAAACCTAGGACCCCACGCTCCGTAGTCGCCCTTGCAACCACGAGACCAACGGGGCAGTCAGTCGACCAGCGACCTACTTTTAACTGTCGTATCGAAATGAAACTTTGTATGTATATGCATTTCGGATGACAAAACTATAATTTGGTATCTTGGAGCTGATGAATGCTGTGAATAGTGGAACTTTTCAGTGGCTACTAGTAAACCCCTCGAATTTGGGCTCTTATGATTCGCTTTGACGAGTGCAATACATTGGGCGTTGGTAATGAGGGTCTGATGTTGGAGCCAGGAGGTGGATAGTGGAACTCTTCACTGACTACTAGTAAACCCCTCGAGTTTGGGCTGATATGATTCGCTTTGACGAGTCCAATACATTGGGCGTTGGTAATGAGGATCTGATGTTGGAGCCAGGAGGTGGATAGTGGAACTCTTCACTGACTACTAGTAAACCCCTCGAGTTTGGGCTGATATGATTCGCTTTGACGAGTCCAATGTTGATGATGGAGCCAACCGGTGATAATAGAACTAAAAAAATCTGAACTAAAGCGTGAAGCGGTTTATAGTTCTGTGTACTTTGAATTATGTAATTTAAACACAGCGCTTTACGATTTTTGATTTTATCATTATATTATGTAAAAGAAGAACTAATACGACTATGATAAAATCAAAAATCGTAAAGCGCTGTGTTTAAATTACATAATTTAATTAAATTTAATTATTTTATATTTTTTTTAAACTAAACTAATATAGACTTAGTAAACTAATGTTAGTATTAGTTTACTTACAGAGATTATATTCGGGCGTTTACTAAGGGCGGGTATCTGAAACGTTGCCGTTGTAGCACTTGTAGCTGCAGGAGACATTCTAAGAAGACTGTCCTATTCTTTTTAACATTGCGAGCTACAGTTCAGACTTTGAAAAAAATACAGCCAACAAGAAAATGGGCAATTTACAGTAAAACATGCAAAATTATTGCTCTATCTTTAAGTCGATTCGAAGCTCTTTGAGAGTCTTGTTCGTAGTGAAGCATATTCTCACATTCACAACCTCATTGTTGGTGCGCAGTATGGGTTTGTTTGTTTGTAACATGAGGTAGGTAAATACCTATCTCATGTTTTTATTTTTATTTTATTAAATAGGAACAACAAACAGCTACATTATGCAATATTATAAACAGAAAAAACATAAATTACATAAGTAATAATGTAACCCACAGCGCCGTTCACAGATTACCATTAATAAATAGAACCTTAGTCACTGGGAGGTGAACTGTTCATGCATGACAGTTACGCTAAATAAAAAAACAAAAAAATGAGAAAAAAAGAAAACAAAACAGTATTTTTAAAACAACTAAGTACAACAAACAATTAGTCTAAGAGCTCAAGTGTCTCATGCAAAAGGCTACGAAACCTTTTCAAAGAGCATGTAAATATATCTATGTGTTCGAATACTTCATTGTAGGTTGCCGCCATTCGCCGAACTGGCGAACGTAGACCAGTGTTAGATCGGCAGGTACTTACTGCAAAGAGTTTGCCAGCACGCACCCGCCGTCTATGGACAGTTCTGGGGACTGCATAGCACAATGCATTGTTTAAATCAATACAGTCAAAATTGCCATTAACAATGTTATATACAATGTCATTGCTTCTAATTGTTTACGTCTAGAGCTGAGCGCCAAAATGTTGTACTTACTGAGCAACTGGTTATACTGCAGATACGATTTATGACACCTGTAGTGCATTGCACGAAGAAATCTACGCTGGACATTTTCTATCATGTCAATGTATTTGCCATAGTACGGGTAGTAATATGTTATTCGCAGAGTTCTTATCCAAAAGGTTATCACTCGCCTTCACCAACGAAAAATAATATTATAATCTTTCAAATGATTGTGTACAATAAATGATGTACAGTCAGCGGCAAAATAAAGGGCAGAATAGTCAGTTAAAAGAAAGATAGAATACTCCTAACTGCACACCTAAAACATTCAGAATGAAACTTTTGAACTTTAGCTACTTACTGTAGGTGAGGAGAGACAACAGAGAAAACGGCGACGGAGTGGGTGGGACATCACGCTAGCCCACTCGCACGTAGCATCGTTCAAAATACATATAGCCTACAATATATTTTAAAGAGCGGCATGTCTTAATGAAGGGAAAAAGGGACGAGTCCGGATTCCAGTCGCCAACAACATAACCACTCATCTGCTTATCGTCAACAGATTCAACGCAGGCTACATAAGAACAACAAGAACTGTAAAGTTATCGAGACAACTTTATAATCTCTCGTCTTTAATTTTTTTTTTGTTATTGTGATACCAAGTTTACTAAGTGCCTGGTGCACTTAAATAGGTCTACTTGATCTGATCGTTTGCAGTCTGTTCGTCCCTATTATTTGGACGCTGAATGTACCTATTGCGGAAAATAGGTACCAATTATGCTTCATCTTCAAAACAAACGAACGATAAAGTTTTGCGGTCGATACTGATTTTATTGTTCGGGATATTCCCGAAACATCTGGCGAGAGCTGACGCAATGCTATGCTGTCGCGTGAGCGAAGCTTTGCAACGTAACTGTTTTGAGTACCTAAACTATAAACGTTAGAAAATAATTGTCATTCATGATATCTCCTGGGTTCCGCACTCCCGACAGTTAAAATATTTCAAATTCAAAAACACCTTAGTTGTAATTTGTTTCACGTCATTTAGAACTTGATCAGCCGATTGAAAATGGAAAGTGAGAAAATGCGCGTTAGTGAAAAATACTATAATCGTTTGAATTGAAAGTAATTTTGTAATGGGCAAGTACAGTAATACAGTTAAACCAGGGTGGGTGCGCCTACGCATCTCGTCATCTGTCGAGCCAAACGTTTGAAAAGTTTTCTAAGTACTTCCGTAAGTACGTCTTGACCCGGGAATCGACCCCAGACCCCAGGACCACGCGCCCAGCAGTCGCGCTTGCGACCGCGAGATCAACGGGGCAGTCAAATAGCCAAGTCATACCTTTTGATCAAGATGTAAAGTTTGTTTGAATCTCTGGTTTCCATTATTAGCTCTGTCATCGCTAATCACTCCATCTAATCACGCTAATCACACATGTCTTCTAAACGCAGAATCCGGAAACCTTGGATTACCAACGGTCTGCTACGTTGTATCCGAAATAGAGATAGCATGGCTCGAACCCTACAGGCAGATCCTGAAAATGACATACTTATGGTCACATAAAAGCGATACCGTAATTTTTGTAACAAGCTTCTTAAAAATTTAAAACATGCCTATGAAAGCAAGGAGTTTCAAACGGCGAAGAACAACCCTAAAGCAACTTGGAAGATCATTAAATATAATATATCACCGGAACTAGTCTTAATGCGAAATCCCCTAACGAGCTACTACGGATGTCTTCGGATGAAAAGTCTTCGGTCAACAGAGTTAACGAGGTTTTGCCAATGTTGGCAAGAACTTGGCTGACAAATTCTCATCCATCTCATATACCTCGGAGTATACTCTCGATGCGCCGCCTTCTAACTTGATGGTACTTCTTCCCACTGATGAAGTAGAGGTCTCTAATGTCATTATTGGGTTACGAACAGATGCTGCAGTGGGTTGGGACGGCATCTCATCGAGACTATTAAAATCCTGTCTGCCCGCAATTGTCCCAGCCATCACTCATATCTGCAATCACTCTATTTCCACGGGTTGCTTTCCCAGGGTTTTTAAAAGGGCAGTCATTCATCCAATCATCAAGAATGGAGATAGACACAGTGTAGATAACGTAGACAGAGAAAACTATAGACTACTGGTCATCTTCTATCTCACTTACACAAGAAAAAGAAAAATATATACAAGATGCTTGTAAAGAAAAGAGACAGAGCCTAATATTTTTTGTCCCTTATCGCGTGTCACGTATTTTAAGGTGTGCACCTCAGAACAATAACTAAAGCATAGAAGGAAGCTAAATTTAACTAATATAGTCGTCTCTGTTTTCTTACACACTCATAACAGCATTAGAAAGAGATACTCAATACTCAATACTCAAACTTTATTTGCATTCCACAATGTGTACTTAGGTGGTAAATTAAAAATGAGATCATTATGGACCCTGTCGGGCACAGCAAAAGACAAAGATATAGTAGGAGAGAGGAAGCTTTAAAAATAGAAAAAAAAAATTAAAAATAATAATATAATATCTAAAATAAATCCAATAATACCATAATTCTTTATAAATACACATAGAAATTGTATACATTATTAAATTATATTTTATCGTTTAAATATTCATTTATGTTGTAATAGCATTTTTCTGTTAAAAATTGTTTTAGTTTTTTTATAAACATGTTTAATTTTTCTTCTTTTTTTATTATTTCAGGTAGTTTATTATATATTTTTATAGACATTACATAGGGGCTTGTTGAGTGTATTTTTAGTCGAGATTGCGGAATGTTTAATCTTGATTTGTGTCGGAGTGTGAAACGTGATTGTATATCTTCGCGCTTTGTGTAAAACTCTTGATATTTATGAACAAATTTGCAGGTTTCTAATATGTATATACTGGGGAGTGTTAAGATATTATAATTTTGGAAGTGAGGTTTGCAGCTGTCGGTTTGATTAATATTTGCCAGAATTCTAACTAATTTTTTTTGAAGGATAAATAGTGAGGGTGCATCTGTGCTATTTCCCCAAAGGGTAACACCATAGCTTAGCCATGCATAAGCATATGCATAGTAGGTTGTGAGCGCTGTTTGAAGATTGGTGGTTTTCTTTATTTCACGTAGAGCATATGAAAAACTAGAAATTTTTGATCTAAGTTTTTGTATGTGGGATTTCCAATTTATATGAGTATCCAAATTGAGACCAAGTAGCGTAAATTCTTTAACAGTTTCTATTTTTTGGTTATTAAAAGTAAAATCAGTATTTAATGGTGTTTTTTGGTGGGGATGAAAGGTTATAAGTTTAGTTTTGGAATAATTTATTTCGAGGTTGTGTGCGTTCATCCAAGTGATGGTTTTAGTGAGGATTGAATTTAGTTCTTCGTTTAGATTTAAATTGTTTTTACATGAGACTAATAGAGAAATGTCATCCGCAAATAAAACACATGGCCCTTCTATGATTTTGGGTAAGTCGTTGATATAGATTAGAAACAAGAGACATCCTATTACGCTTCCTTGGGGTATTGAAGCACTAATTGATTTGCTGATAGATCGAACTTTTTCTATTTCTTTTGACGTGTGATTAAAATATTCAATTTCTACTGTTTGCTCTCTGTTTTCCAAGTAAGATACAAGCCAATCATGGGCTTTTCCACGGATGCCTATTCCGTATAGCTTGTTAAGCAATATATTAAATTGGACTTTGTCGTAGGCTTTGGTCATATCTAGTAATAAACCGACGGCATATTTATTTTTATTAATTATATTAAGTGCTTCTTGAATAAATTTGTAAACTGCCAAAGTTGTTGAGCGGTTTTTGCGAAAACCGTTTTGGCATTCGTCAAATATTTTATATTTCTCGCAATATTTGTATATTCGGTCACACATGGCTTTTTCAAAGATCTTTGAGGCTGCAGGTAGGAGAGCTATTGGGCGGTAATTGTTTGGATCTGATTTTGATTTTTTTTTGTGGATCGGTTTAATTAGTGACTTTTTTAATAGATCGGGGAAGGCACCTTGTTCAAAAGATTGGTTCAGAAGGATGTGGAACGGGAGCGTCAGTTCGTCTGCGCATTGCCGTAATAAGATTGGTGGGATTTCATCTATCCCATGGCTGCTTTTGTTCTTTAACTGTTTTATTAAACGGTTTACTTCCCAGGGGTCTACAGGGCTAAGGAACATGCTATTTTCTGCGGGGTTTATCACGGACGTGCTGTAAGACTCTTGGTTGCCCGGTAGTCTGACGCCGCTCTCACCTATTGATGCAAAGAAGTTATTAAAAATATCGGCTGCTTGTTTAGGTTCGGATGTTGTTTTGTCGTTTATTTGCAATTGGATGTTACTTTTTTCGTTCTTTGATTTCTTGTTCGCTCTTTCATTTATGATACTCCACATTGTTTTGACTTTATTATTAGATTTTTTTATTTTATTTATGTATTCAGTCTTTTTTGCTGTCGTAAACAATTTTTTAAATATTTTTTCATAGTTTTTATAATATTGTCTAATTATTGGATTTTTTGTTTTTAGTGTAAGTATTTTTAACAATCTTTTATTATTGCTGGAGATTCTAATGCCTTTTGTCAGCCAGTATTTTTTAAATTTGGTTTTAAGTTTAATTTTACGCAAAGGAATAGATTGATAAATGATAAATGATTTTATTTCTGTAAGTAGGTTTGAACAAACACTTTTACACGTCAATCATATTTTTTTTAAACTAGATGGGGTCGGCGTTTCCTATCTGACTACTCTGAGAAGAAAGGCCGAAACAAACTCAGAGGTCACAGTCTCTTTTAAAGTCCAGACAAAATCTTGGTCAGGTCATGTGAAAGCTATGTAGATCGGTGTCTGCAATGGTCTTTTGAGGAAAGAACCACACAGATTGAGTGGACCTGTCCAGTCAGTGCACGCAATTGTCAGTAATCGTGCAGCTCAACTTAGACTCAAGGAGCTCAACGATTCGACGAACAATACCAAAGAAAGGACATTTGAGTAGGCCGCATAAATTACTCAAACTGCCAGATCATGATTACGTTGAGAAAAATACAAAAATAAATATAAATAAATCAATGACCGACATAGTTCTCACATTCACAATAATTAGAATAATATTATAATAATCTTTGAGGACCATGTAGATTTGTGTCTGAAATGGTCTTTTGAGGAAAGAACCACACAGATTGAGTGGACCTGTCCAGTCAGTGCACGCATTTGTCAGTAACCGTGCAGCTCAACTCAGAACTTAAGGAGCTCAACGATTCGACGAACAATACCAAAGAAAGGACATTTGGGTAGGCCGCATCAGGTACTCAAACTGCCAGAACATGATTAAAACTGCAACAAAAACACACATAGTCCTCACATTCACAATAATTTAAAATAATATAATACTTTAAATAGTAAATATTAGTGTCATTGTATATGTAAATAAGTATAGATACTTATAGCAAAGATTATAAGTAAAAATAGTTAGCGAAATAAAATAAATTAACATTGCCTGTGCTTTATTGGATTGATTTAATATTGTTATTATTGTATCGTTGAATATTTTGTAGTTTTCATTTATATCTTTGTCTGGTAGCAGCAGATCGTTCCAGTTCTGTTTACTTACTAAAGATTTGAATTTCAGTATATTTTTAGGGTTGAATATTCTTTTTTTGGTGTACCAAATTGTTTGTTTTAATTGTTGCGGTATATGTAAGTGTATAATGGTTGCGCTATGGTCTGAAAATCCTAATTCCTCCACGGTGATAAGCATTTTTTTATTGGTAAAATTAGTAAATATTAGGTCTAAGCAGGTTGAGGTGGCTTGTGTGATTCTTGTTGGAGATTTTATATGCTGTGAGAAGTTGAATTCCGACATCTGTTCAAGGAAATTATTCGTTTTTAAGGTTTTATCGAAAATATTGATATTGAAATCTCCTCCTATAATTATATTGGACTTGTTATTATGATTTTTTTATTATATTGGATTTGATTATTTACATGTAAATAATCAAAGCCTTTATGATACTAAGTTTAAAAGCTACTTAACGTCTCAGGTTTTTGTCTATGACTTTGTTCATCGCATTTTTTCGTATAATGCTTATGGGCGCATGGGAGTTGAAGTGCTTCGTTGATTTTACGTGTTTTTATAAAAATAGTACAAAATTAATAGTGATTAAGATATTTAGTGAAATTAAAGATTAAATAATGTCCTGCATTATAGTGGGATGTAAATCACATTCATCCCGCAAAGAAAATGATGCGGAAATCATAAGCTTCCATCGGTAAGTAATCAAATATGGTCATTTTATCGGTTTTGTATTCTCACTGTAGGTTATTTTGGCATTTTTTCAAATTATTTGAGCTTAGTGTACACGGTAGTGTTTTGAAATCAATATTTTATGCAATTAAATAATTCGATTCTAGGGAAAATATAAATTTTAAATCGGCATATAAATATTTTGCAATAGTGCTTGCAAAAATAAACTATCGATAGAACTAGCGTCATCTAAATTATTACATTATTTTTCTTTACGCGTAGTTTTGGGAAGGATTAAATATTTAAGAGTGAAATAAATACCTAAATACCTACGGTCATGCCAGCAAATCGTACGTATGAGTAATAAAATGACAGTGGTCAAAAATCCGTGTGGCTCATGGTATAATAATTTAAACTCACGTGTGGCTATGATCTTTTTGTCATTTTCAGATTTCCCTCCGATATTGATATGAGGCCAAAATGCATCAACGCTATTGCACGTAACTACTGGGAATGAAAAAAAACCACATCGTATTTGTTCCAAACATTTCAGCGATGACTGCTTTATTAAAATATTGCTACCAACGTCAATTTTTGATGATTTACTCGAACATTCATTCGATAATGATGTATTGGATGATCATAGAAATTTGTTGATTAAATTGATAAGCAAAGAATATTTAACAATTAGAATTCATTATATCGCAAAATAATTATCTTCTGCTGTAGAAAAAGAAAGGACATTTCTAACAAAAACTATAATTTTTAAAGGACAGTGATTTAAATTTTTTGTTACTTTTTCCGTGACCAATCGCTCTTTAAACATTATTTAAGCGTTCTCTTGGTAATTTCAATTTGTTAATAATTTATCCTGTGTTTACAAATAAATAAGTTGATCAGACAGAAGTGAGTTCTTTATTTCACCTTAGCATATTTTAGATTTAAGAGCGTTTATACCTTATGAGTGGCAACGTCGCAATTTAGTGCCATATTTCGTGGTTTTCAATTTTTATCATTTATTCGGAGCTATATTTTAAAAATCTGTTTAATTAACTTTTACTGATATTACTCACTAGCTTCTCATATTGTACTGACATTACTCACTAGGTTCACATATTGTACTGTTAATACTCACTAGCTTCTCATATTGTACTGATGTTACTTACTAGCTTCTCATATTGTACTGATGTTACTCACTAGCTTCTCATATTGTACTGATGTTACTCACTAGCTTCTCATATTGTACTGATGTTACTCACTAGCTTCTCATATTGTACTGATATTACTCACTAGCTTCTGCCCGCGACTTCGTTCGCGTGAGAGTCATAAGACACCACAACGTACTAAAACAACAGCCACATTTCCTGCAGGGCCTGCGCTATTCCTTCGTTTTTGCGTAGAGTAAGAGTAGGGCTGTTCGCTCACACCGCGGCCTTTTTCTTACTTTTAGCTTTTTTATACCCGTCGTAACTTCCAAACAAAAACTCCGATTCGAATAGTTTGAAGAGGGATTTATATTTGTACATAATCAACTTTGAGTGTAAAACTATTTAGTTGGATAAGGATTAATATCAGGATACCAATGTCATCATCTTTCGATTGTACCCGTGTTTTGATTGACTAATTTGAAGAGAAATTTATATTTGTACATAATGAGCCTTGAGTGTGAAACTATTTAGTTGGATAAGGATTAATATCAGGATACCAAAGTCAAAGTAATTTTATTTGTCAAAAACATGGTATTGAGGATGTTACATACAATAAACAATAGTTCAACATGTTTCACCATTAATTGGTATACAAATATTAGATGATATAAAATAAATGGAGCATCACAGATAATAATATTATAGATAATATACATTAATTATTACACACATACACTCTTTACTGATAAAAAAACAAAACATTCATTGGTGTTTAAAAATTTCATAATTCAATAGATAAAATAATTTTTATTTTAATAAGTCACCATTGTATCTATCATTTAAATATTTTTATTGAGTCATTCTTGTCATTTAAAAAATCATTTAAGTTATAATTAAAATCCTGTCCAGTCAGTGCACGCATTTGTCAGTAACCGTGCAGCTCAACTCAGAAGTTATAATACTTAACATTTCTCTAACAAAGATTCTCGTAACTCGAGCTTAAATAATCTTATCAATCGAAGCTCTCTTATGCATTTTGGTATTTCATTAAAGATCTGTATAGCCATCATGCTACAGTTTTTTTTATATATAAGGAAGTTTTACTGCAGGTTGTTCTAAGCATTGTCGGATCCCTGCTAGGGTACATTTTTATTTTTCCAAAATTTTCAAAAATACTGAATGCTTTCTAACAAATACGCCGATTTGCATTATATACAGATTAGTGATAGTTAGTAAACTAAGTATTTTGAATAATGGACGACACTATTCTCGCTATGGGCCTACGCCACAGCCAGGGGTGATCGAGTGCCGTTAGGCACCTTCCTTATATAGCCCGTCGTGGTGTTGCTACTCTTGAGTTTTGAATCTCTTCTAATACGGCTTCTCCTGACGGGGCTGCGTGCTCGAAGCCCTTAGCAGGAACTCGTCGATGGGCCAGCAACACCCACCGCGTCCGATGGGTGTTCGGCGTCACCTTCATCGATCTCTGAATCTCTGAGAAGATAAATACACAATCTAAGAGACATACTCATTTACATCGTATATCAACAGTTGTTCTAAATTCATATAGTTCTTATACGCTTCAGATTATGGTACCAATTAGCCAAACAAGTCAACATGAGCAGTAATCAACGCTGCACACAAGCGTTTCAAGTCACATAGGTTTTACACAGGTCTGTTCCCACGCAACCGAGTACCCCGCACATACTCGCGTGTGCAAACAGGATTTACATCAGTCTCTAGTAGGTCACCCCAGATACCCAATAAAGGTTGGATTTACACAGGTCTGTTGTCGGCTGCGCCACCGACTCACACCAAAGACCACGAATGTCAGGGTCAACCCAATACCATGCGCACAGGATTTACAGGGGTCTTTTCCACTGTACACAACACATAACTTAACCAAAATCAATAATAAACACGGGCTCGTTTAGTACATAATCTAGCTCAAGAAATGGGAAAAGACTAGTGGGTATGTAAACTAACAAAGCAAACATAAAGGCAATCGTACAACAAGTACTGTCAAAAAACGCAGCACAAGTTTCAAATTAACGCACGACGAAAAACTAAAAGTACGCGCTATAGTGGAGGATTTGCTCGATAATGGAATTATTCGCGAATCCGATTCAGAATACGCTAGTCCGATCTTGCTAGTAAAAAAGAAGGATGGTTCTAATAGAATGGTCGTAGACTACCGTGCACTAAATCGAATAACTATCAAAACTAGATATCCTCTCCCCTTGATCAACGAGTATATACCTAGATAGTATATATAGTATATATATATACTAGATAGGATAGTAGTCAGTTGACGGTAGACAGCGAACCGTGCGCACGCATACGCTCCAAGCATTCGTATCGACATAGCTCTAAAGCTTGTTTTTGTTTTTTTTGTAAACTCATCTCGGAATTACTTTTAATTTTAATATAATGTTCAAGTGCAAGAGGTGCGACAGTCTAGTCAATGACGGGGTCAAATGTACTGCCTGTCATGGTCAGTTTGATTTTCCGTGCGCTGGTATCACTGAAACTGGATGGAGAAAGCTCGGTGATCGTAAATTAACATGGAGGTGCAATTCCTGCAAAGCTCTAGCTACGAGTCCCCAGGTCGGTTCCGCAACAACCACGGCGACTGATATGGAGAGTGTGCTATCCGAGCTGAGGAGACTGACGGTGCAGATGGAGTCACTACCGGCGTTGATGGAGGACTTAAAGCATATCAACAACGAGTTGGCGGAACTAAAATCCATGAGAGGGGAATTCTCTGATGTCACTAGCTCCATTGCTGGAATGAAGGAGTCTCTTGAATATGTACACAGTTCAGTAAAGGATCTGTCGTGTAAAGTTTCGGGATTGGAACAAGAAATAGATAGTTTGAAGAAGACCAAAGACGACGTCACCACCTTGCAGGAGCGCTGTAGGAGCCTTGAATTTCAGTATCGTGACAATGAGCAGAGGTCCAGGATGAATAACATTGAGATCAAGGGTGTACCTGAATTGAACTCTGAGAACTTGTTTGACGTCATTGCTAAAATAGGGGATAAAATCAGTTGTCCTATCCCTAAGGAACGGATAAATTACATAGCAAGGATTTCCATGCGAAATGACAGCCATAACAAAACAATTATTTGCTCGTTACACAATTGTTATTTAAAAAATGATTTTGTCGCTGCAGCTAGAAAATTTAAGAACTTGAGCCCCGTCGATTTGGGACTCCAGGGAAACCATAAAATTTACGTCAACGACCACCTGACGCTGGATAACAAAGCCTTACTGAACAAAACTAAGATTTTGGCAAAGGAAAAAGGGTATGAGTATGTTTGGGTAACAGGCTGCAAAATCTTTATTCGTAAAAATCACCCGTCACCGAAACACCACATCCGGACTGAACAAGACTTGAAAAAGTTTTTTTAGGCAATATCGCTAGTCGATCTGCTGACACACTATTGTTGATTGATGAGTCGTTATGTATAAGATTGAGAAACAATGACAAACGTTTTTTGCTCGCATTCCATTCTCGCCTGCCTTTTGTTCTCTTATCGCTCGGTGTCGCCTATTCATGTGACTCATTAAGCCTTTTTTTTTGCTATTTTAAACTTTACGTATGTGCTAATGAGAGCGGGATCTGCTTGAACTTGAATAATGTTTTTTATATTTACTACACTTACAAATCCAACTATTTCTTGACCATGAACACAAGTCGTTACGCATGTTTGGACAAATCTGTTTTATTTAATGCAACTACCGCCTTATTCTGCCTACATCAACCGCACTTGTTATTTGCGCCGACTTTTATTTACTATAGTTTTTACTTGGGACATAATATGACGTGCCTTATATTTACGATTATTATTCTAGTGTTACATTTGACTTATAATGGCACCTATTAGCTTATTTTATCAAAATGTTCGTGGGCTACGGACAAAAACATCTGTTTTATATAGGAATGTTTGTATTAATTCATTTGATGTCGTTTGTCTTACAGAGACATGGCTTATAGATGGTATATCCGATAGCGAATTGTTTGATGACAGATATTTTGTATGGAGACGTGATCGAAATTACTCGCTTACTAACCAAACTATGGGCGGAGGGGTCTTAATAGCCATACGTCGGGAACTTGTTGCTGACGTCCGCAACGAATGGTGCTCGTCCGCAGAGGATCTGTGGGTCACCTTAACTTTACACCAATCGAAACCTAAGGTAACCTATAAAATGCATATTTGTGTGGTTTATATATGTAATCAGCAATCTGGCAACTCTTTGATGGTACAACTACACAACTTCGCTAATAATTTAGCTGACATTGTTTTTAAACATCCAGCAGATAAGTTCTTGATTCTTGGTGATCTTAATCAGCCGAATATTGATTGGCACATGGCGAATGATGGTGATTATCTATGCCCCAGTAATGTGCACGGACCTGTCCAGACCTCCTTTTGTGATACTCTTACCGCTTGCAATTTGTTACAGTACAATTCTCATCGCAATGTGAATGATAGGATTCTTGACCTCGTATTATCGAATAACGATGTTATTGTCACTTGCTGCCTGGATCCTTTAGTGGAGGAGGACTTACACCATAAGGCACTCTGTATCACTGCTGACTTCGTTCAACTGCATCAGCTGCATTCTCGGCCAAGAGTCAAGTTCTTGTACGCTCTTGCGAATTATGACGCCATAATTGAAGAAATGGGAGCTAGAGACTGGTCATTAGACCTAAACTGTAGGACTCTTGAAGAAGCTATCAATTTCTTTTACGACACTATTAACTTGCTTCACAATAAGTATATACCTACTAAAATGATTGTACCTCGGGGCAAGTATCCTCCTTGGTATAAAAGCCCTCTTATTAAAATAGTCAGGGAAAAGGCGAAATTTCACTCAAAATTTAAAAAGTATGGAAATCTATCAGATCATCATTCTTTTGTAACTTTACGTCAGCGGGCTAAAGATCTGGAGAAAGAAATGTTTGTTAATTATATTTCAGATATAGAATTAGCCATTTCTAAAAATCCTAGGGCTTTCTGGAAATATGTAAAGTCCAAACAACAAACCAACTGTTACCCATCTGTTTTTAACTATGGTCAAGTTTCATCTAGCATTGGGGAGGAAATTTGTGATATGTTCGGAAACTATTTCTTTTCTAATTTTCAAGAACGAAGTGACGACGATCTGTACTCTGTGGTAATGAATGAACCTGGTAGTCTGACTGCCGGTTGCATATCAGACATAAGCTCTATTGATGTACGGGAGGAGGAAGTGTTTCGGTTGCTTAAACAAGTAGACCTAAACAAAACCGCGGGCCCTGATAACATTTCGCCAATTTTTATATCTAAATGTGCCAGGTGCCTATCCCTTCCGTTAACAATATTATTTAAGCGGTCATTTGAATTAGGGGTAGTGCCTGTCATCTGGAAGTCGGCGTATATAACGCCTATTCATAAAAAAGGAGCTAAAGCCAATATAGACAACTATAGACCAATATCCAAACTTTGTGTGTTTGCTAAAATTATGGAGAAAATTGTGCATAGACAACTTTCTTCATCACTCAAATTAAGTTTCTGTGAACATCAACATGGTTTTCTAAAAGGTCGCTCGACCACATCCAATCTCGTGGTCTGTAGTGACTATCTTACAGAGCATATGTCCAGACGGTCTCAAGTCGACGTTATATACACTGACTACAGCAAGTGTTTTGATAGAATTGATCATGCGCTTCTTATGCGTAAACTCTTATTGGTTGGTGTGAGGGGTAATCTGTTTAGATGGTTCTCGTCATACGTGGAGAATAGGTGCCAGACGGTGGTTCTCAATGGGTATACGTCGAGAGCGATGTACATTCCATCGGGAGTTCCCCAAGGATCCTTGTTGGGACCTCTCTTATTTAATATTTTTATAAATGACGTTGCCTCTTGTTTTTTTAACTCTAAAGTCTTATTGTATGCGGATGATATGAAGATTTTGGGCCAAGTGTCAACCGTTGAGGACGCACGTTTATTACAGGATGATCTGGACAGGTTCCATGAATACTGCGCTAGAAATAAGTTGAATTTAAATGTATCCAAATGCTATGTATGCACATTTACGCGTAAGCCAAACCCTGTTCAATTTGATTATAGACTTTCGAATGCCTTGGTGGCCAGAGTTAGTGTCATTAGGGATCTTGGAGTTACTTTTGACTCTAAGCTTCTGTTTGATGCACATATTAATAATATAGTTAACCGGGCTTCTAAAGCCTTGGGTTTTATTTTTAGGGTTTCTTCAGATTTCAAGAATGTCAAAACAATGAAAATTCTATATTGTGCGTTTGTCCGTAGCCACCTTGAATATGCTTCTCAGGTTTGGAATCCAAATTATAATGTATACATTAATCGGCTGGAAGGTATTCAAAGGCGATTTTTGAAGTACACTCAATATCGCTCAAATACCTATCTCCCTAATTATATAAGTCGGTGTAAAAAATTTCATATTCTGCCGCTACGGGAGCGAAGGAAAATTGCAGATCTTGCTTTCTTATTCAGCGTCATGAACGGATCTACTGACGTTCCTGA
This sequence comes from Brachylomia viminalis, assembly GCA_937001585.2. Lineage (NCBI taxonomy): Eukaryota > Metazoa > Arthropoda > Insecta > Lepidoptera > Noctuidae > Brachylomia > Brachylomia viminalis. Next base: position 263,192 of record OW443321.2, on the reverse strand, counting down.
GTTGGTGGGCAGGATCGGGCTTCGTGTACCGGGCGCATTTCTTCGGAAACCACGTCTTCTCCATGTGCCTCAAGTCAGAGCTATCTACAGACAGAACTCGTACGTGATAAGAGCTTGTCGTACTTTTAACATGGTGTGTCAGGATGTCGAGGTTGATTTAGATTTATTTACTAGTAGCGTTAAGGAAGTAAAGAAAAGTTTGAACAATTGTTTTTTCGATGTATAACCATTTTTTTATTTATTTTTTTCTCTCAATTTTATTGTATTTTTTGAGCATGTGATAATTCATGTGCGTATCTCTTACGTCGCTGTTTTCGCGTATTTGTTAATGTTACTCACATTAATCGTTAGTGGAAGCTTGTAATTGGCCATTGTTTACACATTGTACTTGATCTTAAAATGTATTAGCTGTAAGTTTTCCTAAAATTAATAAAATAAAATAAAATAGGTTAGGTACTGCTCGCTGGTTCAGCTCTCTGGACATGGTTTCCGGCTTCCATCAGCTTAGGGTTGCTGAAGAGTCAATTCATAAGACCACCAGAGGCCCAGTATGAATATTGCAAGGTACCCTATGGTTTAGCAAACGCGCCTATTTTTTATAAGAAAACTATCTCTAAAACGCTTAATTCCTTCATTGACGCTGGAAAGGTCATGGTCTACATCGATGACGTCTTAATAATGTCGGACGGGATTGAGGAAAACCTCGTTTTATTAGATTCGGTTATAAAAACGCTAACCGACACAGGCTTTTCAATTAATTTAAAGAAATGTACTTTTCTTACCAATGAAATAGAATACCTAGGTAGGATTATAAGCGATGGTCAGGTTAAACGGAGCAATTATAAAATTGATGCATTATTCAGATCACCGCGGCCGAGTAATGTCAAGCAGGTTCGCCAATTTCTTGGCCTCGCAGGATACTTCCGAAGATACATTCCTAATTACGCGCTTAAGACTGCGCAAATCGGCGCTCTAACGTGAAAAGTGAGTAATCTATAATTGGGGCGATGATCACAAACATGCACGTCGAGACATCATTTTTTACCTTACTAATGAACCAATTTTGGCAATATTCGATACTGGATTGACAACTGAGCTGCATACGGATGCCAGTTCTATTGGTTATGGCGGAATCCTTATGCAAGTACACAAGGACGACCGTAATCGGTTAGTTGCTTATTTTAGCAAGTTGACTGCTGGTGCGGAATCTAAATATCGTAGCTATGAGCTGGAGACCCTCGCGGTAGTAAAATCGTTACAACATTTTAGGCAATATTTAATTGGCAAATGTTTTAAAATAATCACGGACTGTACGAGTAATGCATTAAAAATGACACAACGTAAAAAGGATCTCCAACCCAGAGTTGCAAGGTGGTGGATGTACATGCAGGACTTTGATTTCTCATTAGAATACCGTAAAGACGCGCTTATGTCGCATGTAGACTACTTAAGTAGGAACCCGGTCAATATTATTAAAGTTGTTCAAAAACCACAAAATTTGGCTCAAGTGGCTCAGGCAGGTGACGAGGAGACATAACGTTACTTGAAGAACTAGATAACGGCAAATTAGATAACACGCGTTACATAAAACGTAATGACCTCTTGTCATTGACATTCTCTTGTCTTGTTATGACGTCACGGGTGAGCAAGCGCGATTCTTATGTTATGTACCAAAGGCATTTCGGTTAAGTTTACGACGCGTTTTCCATGACGAGCATGAACACATCGGTGTAGACAAAACTGCTGACCTGATCCTGCGACACTTTTGGTTCCCTGGTCTTAGACAATTTGTCGTGAAATACGTCACGCACTGCGTAGTGTGCATTTCACATAAGCAAGTTCCTCGCGCACCTTTGCAACCAATATCCTCTTGGCAAAAGGCTCCAGTACCATTTGATACAATACACGCGGATGTACTCGGACCACTGAGAGAAAGTGATGGTCATAAACATGTACTTATTATAGTTGACGCGTATACTAAATACTGTTTGCTTTATGCCTTACCAAGGCAAGATCGTAGCGAGTTGAAGCGCGTAATGACCCAAATAATTTCCCTGTTTGGTACTTTTAAAAGACTAGTGTGCGATAAAAGTCGTATGTTCGATAACCATGAGTTTATTAACCCTGAAATGCATCAGGAAAACGGACAAGTAGAACGTTATTGCCGTACAGTTTTAAACATGATAAGAGTTGAAGTAAATTATAATGAAAATGATTGGTCAAAAATTTTATGGAAACTGCAATTGGTTTTAAATGTTACTAAACATGACAACTCAATATTCGGCATTAAATATTCTTATTGGCATTGATTCCACTACACCTAAACGTTTTGATCAAAGATGTAACTTGCGAAGGTTCGAATCCAAATCGTGATGCAATTCGCGAGATGAGACGGCAACGTGCAGAAGGACTTATTCGCGAAAACAAAGAAAAACAAGACTTATGTTAATACAAATAGGAAACCGCCTAAAAAGTATGAAATTAACGATTTAGTTTATGTGATTAAGAGCTCTCAAAGTACCGGAAAGCTCGACAGCGGTATTAGGTTAGGTTTGCTTTTTTTTTATAATTAATTGTCTAGTGTCCCTCTAACATGATCAGAGCCATTGTTTTGCGTTTTGATGATAATAATTGAGCTCAAAATCATATGCAACATCAAACATAGGGATATTTATTTCTTTTGCTAGACTACCATTCTAACATACTGTTACGAGCTGGGGTTCGGGATAAATAAATTTATACCAATTTACACGAAAAACACACTATAATTAAAAATCACAAATACAGTAATCAGAAACTTTAAACACAATCACTTGTAGTTCACTATTAGTCCACTTTTACTGTTATTAGCTGTTCTTCACTGTTTCGCATTCTAAGCTGAACTGATCTACAACGCTGTCAACCCCTTATTTATATACGAGTGTAAGTTACTAGATTGTTCTAGCATAATACCAGAACATTCTAGTACTTACGGGAACGGTCCAGTGTAGTTCGGCTATTCGATAACAGATGGCGTTAGCGTCTAACGTGTAGTTCTTCTATTCGCTAACAGATGGCGTTAGGATCTACGTGACACTGCCCCCTCCTAAGACATGCTCGTCCCGAGCATCATTATTCCCGTAATATCGTGCCAATCGATCGACATGAACAATTTTAGGAGTAGTTCGCGTATTCCTTTGAATTCGGTAGGTGACATCGTTGATCTTGGTCACGATTCTGTACGGTCCGTCCCATTTTGCCTGTAGCTTAGGGGACTTCCCTTTGCTGCGGGCTGGGTTATGCAACCATACTAGCGAACCTTCGTCGAAACCACTATTGTTCATCTTCCGGTCATAACGAGTTTTCATTTTCTCGGACATCTGTTGGCCTGATTGTCTGACATGCTCATATACGTCATTCATCTTGTTGCGCAGGTCATTCGCATAATCTGTTAAACTGCGTGGAGTATCAGGGGGGATGCCGGTAATTAAATCTGCTGGTAGCCTTAACTCCCTTCCGAAGTTCGCGAAGGCTGGTGTCACAGTCGTACTCTCGTGAACTGCACTTCGGTATGACAGGAGAAACGGTTGTATGTGCTTGTCCCAATCCTTTTGTCTGCTTGCTACAACTTTTGCCAGATATCTTTCCAACGCCTGATTAAATCTTTCCACCATTCCATCAGATTGTGGGTGGTATGAAGTAGTTCTGGTTTTGTGAGTACCCATCACCCGACATGTTTCCTGAAACACTTGAGACTCGAAATTTCGTCCTTGATCGCTGTGGATTTCTAAAGGTACCCCAAACCGACAGAAGACTTCGTGGACTAATTTATCAGCAACTGTCGTAGCTTCTTGATTAGGAATGGCGAAGACTTCCGGCCACTTAGTGAAGTAATCCATGACAACCATGAAATATTTGTTTCCACTTTCACTTTCAGGGAAAGGGCCAGCGACGTCTAGTGCTATCCGTTCCCAGGGGGCTCCTACGTTGTACACTTTCAATGCACCCCTGCTGCGTGTGTGAGGTCCTTTTACCGCAGCACAACTAGTGCATTTGCGACACCAATCCTCAACATCCTCTCGACAATGGATCCAGTAGAACCGGTCTCTGATCTTCAATAGAGTCCTTTTTACTCCCATATGACCTCCTGAACATCCATTGTGGTAGAGCTGTAGAACCTCTGGTACCTTTGCTTTAGGTACGATCATTTGCAGGTGGCAGCTGTCCCCTCGAGCATTTTCCCATTTGCGGCACAAGACACCGTCCTGGATTACCAAGCTCTCCCACTGTGCCCAATAACTCTTTGTGGTTGTACTCATCGTTGCAACATCACACCATTTCGGTTTAGGAGCATTAGCTTCAATCCACTCGAGAATTGGCTTGATATCTGTATCGCTTCGCTGAGCATGCTGTAGAGTTTTCTTCCATTCGTCGCTAAGGTCCGTTCTTACCATCCTGACAGGTACCGCTTCCTTAGCTTCTTGTCTGATACAATGCTTACATGGTCTTCCATTCACTTCACCTTTGATGATAAGGCTGTTCCCATCATGGGCTTGTGAGATCGAAATCCTTGGGGCTCTTTTAACACCAGCCAGCACCGGCCCCGCAGTCCTGGCGTTTACTCGTTTCCCTGCTTGCTGGGCGGTGACATCAGCCGCCCTTCTTTCCTGGGTGTGATCTTCGCGGACAGTGCTTCGCTTCGGGCAACTCGACTTGAGGTGGCCCTTTTCTCCACAAGTGTAGCATCTAGGGCTGTACCTAGTACGGTCACGTCCTGGTAACTCCGCAACCTCCTTGATGCGGTGGGCTCGATGATCGTGCCTTACTGCCTCCACCTCCAATGCATGGGCCAAGGCGTCCTTCACCGTCTCATGGTGCCCAAGTCTAACAGCAGCTCTAACTTCCAGGTCCCGTATACCATCGATGAATGCTTGAACCAGAATCCCTTCGATGGGTGCAGGCGCAGACTGGTACGCCTTTCGAACCAGCTTTTCAATTTCCAGGGCCCACTGCTGCAGGTTTTCACCACTGCGTTGCACACGATCTTTTAACTGGGCTCGAAATACGTGTGCCAAGTGTGCGTCACCGTATCTGGCTTCTAACGCCTCAAGGAGCTGCTCGTAAGTCACATTCTTACCGAGAGCTTCCAATATGGTTAAGGCCTGGTCGCGAAGGCCCAAAGTAAGTGCGGTCATGGCCTGCCCTTTTGTCCACCCATTTGCTTCCTTGACAGCTTCAAACTGGATTTTGTATGCCGACCACGAAGATGTTCCATCGAAGGGTGGCACTTTAAACCCGCGCACCGAAGGTGCAGCAACTACAGAAGTCGCAGTCCCGTCTCCAGCTTTCAGGTTCCCCAACGCTTTTCTCATGTCAGCGATCTGGATTTCGGCCTCGGAGATACGATTTTCGTGCAGCTGAACCTTCTCCTTCACGGCTGTGATGTCCTTGCCAAACGTCGCGCGTAAATCTTTAATGAGGAGGATCTGCTCTTCCTGGCGGTGGGTCTGCTCCTCTTTGTCACGCCGAAGCTGTTCCTCCAGCCGGCGGGCCTGTTCCTCTTGTCGGCGGGCCTGTTCCTCTTGTCGGCGGGCCTGTTCCTCTTGTCGGCGGGCCTGTTCCTCTTGTTGGCGGGCCTGTTCCTCCTTGTCACGCTGAAGCTGTTCCTCCAGCCGGCGGGCCTGTTCCTCCTGTCGGCGTGCCTGTTCCTCCTGTCGGCGGGCCTGTTCCTGCAGCATCACCATCAGAGCGGAAAGATCCATGGCTGGTGATACTGTAGGAACTCCAGATGGTACTTCGGAGATTGGCACCGTCGTCGGCTGATTACCACCAGGTGTCTGTATCGGCGAACCTTCAAACCGCCTCTGGTCCACCTCCTGCTGGCGCTGACTCCGGGTACGGATACCCTCCGTGTCGTCCTTCGGAAAAACTGGCATAATTTATCCCTTACTTCTGACACCAAATGTTACGATACAACTACTGATGCCGGTGTTGAACTTTTAGGACATATCTATAATGCATGGGAAGATAAATGCGATGCCTTGGGCATTTTTTGTGATTTGTCCAAGGCGTTCGATTGCGTTCTTCATGAAACGCTAATCAGGAAACTCCGCCACTACGGGATCCGGAACACCGCTCTGGATCTTCTTACTTCATACTTGAATAATAGGGTTCAGAGCGTTGACGTTAATGGTAAAAGATCTCCCGGATCTATAGTAACAATGGGAGTCCCACAGGGCTCAATTCTTGGTCCTTTTTTGTTTCTTATTTATATTAATGACTTGCCTTACCTCATAAAGGATAATCATGATATAGTGTTGTTTGCGGACGATACTTCACTTTTGTTTAAACTTAAACGTCAGCAGCTGGTTACTGACGATGTAAATAGCGCGATCTCAAAAGTAGTTCACTGGTTCAATGTTAATAATTTACTACTTAATGAAAAAAAAACCAAATGCATTAAGTTTACGCTGCCTCACGTTAGACAGGTGTTAACTAATGTATTGATAAAGGGCAGAGAATTGAATCCTGAAGATAGCACAGTATTCTTGGGCTTAACTTTGGATGCTAAGCTTCAGTGGGGCCCACACATAGATAAATTATCAAAAAAGCTTAGCTCCGCAGCATACGCTGTTAGAAAAATTCGTAATTTAACTGACATAGAGACAGCCCGTTTAGTGTACTTTAGCTATTTTCATAGTGTAATGTCGTATGGTATTCTGTTGTGGGGAAATGCCGCCGACATTCAGACTATCTTTGTTTTGCAGAAAAGAGCTGTTCGATCAATTTATAAGTTAAGCCCGAGACACACTCTCAGAGAGAAATTTAAGGAGATTAATGTAATGACTGTGCCTTCACAGTATATTTTTGAAAATCTTTTATATGCCCATAAAAATATAAACTTGTTTAAAAGATACAGTGATATCCATAATATAAATACTAGGAACAAACACAGCTTCGTTGTACCTACAACAAGGCTCAAGAAAATAGGTGGCTCGTTCAGATGTCAATGTATACGCTTTTATAATAAACTTCCAAGCCACGTTCAAGATCTAAGCCTTAATAAATTCAAATCATTCATTAAACGTAAGTTGTGCCAGAAAGGCTTTTATACAGTTAAGGATTATATTGAGGACAAAAAGGCTTGGGATTGAGTTGTTCCAATTTTCTGCATACTGAATGTTTTCTTTTATTTCTGTTACATACACTGATAAATTGATAATTATTATAACAGAACGACTTGAATACTTACCTTGAGAAGTACAATTTATTGTTTTAATAATATTGTGAATTTGAGGACTATGTGGGTCATTGTTTCAGTTTTAATCATGATCTGGCAGTTTAAGTAGTTCATGCGGCCTACCCAAATGTCCTTTCTTTGCTTTTGTTCGTCGAATCGTTGAGCTCCTAAAGTTCTGAGTTGAGCTGCACGGTTCCTGACAAATGCGTGCACTGACTGGACAGGTCCTCTTAATCTGCGTGGTTCTTTCCTCAGAAGACCATTTCAGATACTAATCTACATGGTCCTCAAAGATTATGTTCGAACTTTTATATACACATTGACATTGATGAATTTTATACATACCTACAATGACATGAGTATTTACTTTGTAAAGTATTATATTATTTAAATTATTGTGAATGTGAAGATTATGTGGATTATTACTTTTTTTATTTTATTTCTTAGTTAGTTTCACGATCTGGCAGCTTGAGTAATTTATGCGGCCTACCCAAATGTCCTTTCTTTGGTATTGTTCGTCGAATCGTTGTGCTCCTTAAGTTCTCAGTTGAGCGGCAAGATTACTGACAAATGCGTGCACTGACTGGACAGGTCCGCTCAATCTGTATGGTTTTTCCTCAAAAGACCGTTTCAGACACCAATCTACATGGTCTTCACATGATCTGACCAAGATTATGTCTGGACTTTAAAAGAGACTGTGACCTCTGAGTTTGTTTCGGCCTTTCTTCTCAGAGTAGTCAGTTATGAAACGCCGACCTCATCTAGTTTTAAAAATATGATTGACGTGTAAAAGTGTTTGTAACAAACCTACTTACAGAAATAAAATCATTTATCATTTATCATTTATCATTTACGAGCTGGGGTTCGGGATAAATAAATTTATACCAATTTACACGAAAAACACACTATAATTAAAAATCACAATACAGTAATCAGAAACTTTAAACACAATCACTTGTAGTTCACTATTAGTCCACTTTTACTGTTATTAGCTGTTCTTCACTGTTTCGCATTCTAAGCTGAACTGATCTACAACGCTGTCAACCCCTTATTTATATACGAGTGTAAGTTACTAGATTGTTCTAGCATAATACCAGAACATTCTAGTACTTACGGGAACGGTCCAGTGTAGTTCGGCTATTCGATAACAGATGGCGTTAGCGTCTAACGTGTAGTTCTTCTATTCGCTAACAGATGGCGTTAGGATCTACGTGACAATACATTCACATTCACACATACATTTAATCTATTCAGCAGGTGAGTAACGTTTACTTATTAATACTATTTCTTATTCGTTTAGATATTTAAATATATTATATATATTTTTTTTCAAACTTTTTACGTCCTTTTTTTGTCTTTTCTTCCCTTTTTTTGTTTTTTTTTCTTGTTTTATTTTAGAATATTGTCCTCCTTTTTTTTCCGCAAATTGTTTTAGATACTTAAACTATATAACCTATTATATATGTAAGTATCCCAGTTTACTTATGCTATCTTATTTCTATTGTTTACTAATAAAGTTATTTTAGTACAATACTCTAAAAACTTATTTCTTTTCTTACCGCTTACCAGATTAGGTAATTTGTCTACAGAAAGTCGCTCTTCGAGGTGTTGCTCAGCTTCGTACCGCGCTTTTTCCGTTATCGGGCACTCCAAGAGCACATGCAGAACCGTCTCGTCCTTGCCCGGCTCACAGGCGCACGATGCGTTCTCCTTACACTTGAAGCGTTTCAGGTATGCAGAGAACCCACCGTGCCCCGTGAGAATTTGCGTGGTGAGACTTGTAGGCTCAAACTTCCGCCCCACCCTGTACGCCGCAACAGCGTCAGGGAAGAATATTTTTGTGCCGGAGGCGGTTTCCCCGGACTTATATCTCCCGTTCCACTCGTCAAGCGATCCCATACGAATCTGCCGTTTGACGAATGAAACGGGGCACAGATCGTAGTCCGGCTTCTTCTTCGACCCCAGGGCGGCTTCCTTTGCGAGTTGGTCCGCTCGCTCGTTTCCCACCAATCCTGCGTGGGCCTTGATCCAGAACAAGGAGACACTCTTGTTCTGGAGCTTACAGTGGCGAAGGGTGTCTCTGGTTTCCACTGCCAGGGGATGGGAGGAACTGGCATTGACCACCGACTGGAGAGCCGCCATGGAGTCGCTGAAAATGCCGAACGTGTCATCCCTTCGTTTGAGCGCTTCACTAGCCGCTCTTTGTAGGGCCAGTAGCTCCGCCTGGTAGACGGTGCAGTAAGACGGCAAAGCAAGTTTGAGGGCCTTTACTTCAGTGGCGCTATTCCACAAGGATAGCGCCGCACCGACCCTGCCCTCAATCTTATTGCCGTCTGTAAAAATACACACAGCGAAATCGCTGTGGTTCCGGTATTGTTCCTCGTCTATCAGGCTGCCGAACTGCAGTGTAGTCTGCTCTGCGGGGTGCGGGGATTCTAACGCTGGAGCCATCCGCTCAACCTCCCTGTCTCTTAGTACTGACTGGGCCACCCCCCTCTTGGCCTCGTACAGAACATCCGCCTCGCGAATGCGCAAATCGATTGGGAGTATCCCAGCCAGCACCAGTGCCGAGTTAAGGGAGATCGTGCGGTAGGCTCTGCACAGCTTTTGCGCGAACCCTCTTTGGACCACGTTTAATTGCTTTATGACCCCTAGTTTGTTCGCAGCTGGCGCCCACGCACTTGCGGCATACAGCAACGTTGGCTCAACCGCTGCGGTGTAAATAACCCGGATGACTTCCGGATGCAAACCCCAGCTCACTCGGGCTGCCCTGGCCAGCTGCTTGTAGATAGCTATCGCTTTTTTACAGGCGACAGCTATGTGCTGATTAAATGTGAGCTTAGAGTCCACGGTGAGGCCCAGGATTTTTATCTCATGGGACATGCCAATGTCGATCCCCCCCATGCTTAAGCGCGGTGTGTCGTACTTCAGCCGCCGCGTTAGCACCATGGCACAGGTTTTGTGCGGCGTGAATTTGAGCTTATTTCTGACACCCCATTTTGATCACATCGTCGCTGGTGTGGCGGGGGTCGATAGATTCCACAATCAGGCTGTGGCTCGGGGTAATCAGAGCGTCTGCGTAAGACTTTGTAGGCCTCCGGTGCTCGGCGCGCAGAGTATGGGTATGCGTTCTAGGGGTTTCTCTGTCCATGGTCGACATCTGTGTGAGGTCAGGGCTGATTTGACTTTCAATCAAGCCCCGCAAGTGTTCCACTGATTTCCTTATTGGTGCGGCTGTCTCGACCGTGGTATCCTGGAGCTCTCGGATACTTCTTCTTACTTCCTCCATCTTCGCACCTAGAACATCCGCAGATTCACAAGATGGTAGCGTGGTTTTAAGCAGACTCAAGTGATTCTGAACTCCTAGCACAGCTTCCTGCGTTCCCACACACGCCTGCAGGATCTGTTGAATGTCCACTACGTTGGAAGGGGAAGGGTCAGGGGCGCCCAGCAGAGCCTCCTGCACCGCCACCCTGATTTCGTCCACAGAGACATTTTCATCCGCACCAGGAGCCTCCACTCGGCGCCGGCTCAATGATCCCAATTCCTGCCTGATGAGCATTAGTTCCGCATGAAGTTCGCTCAAGTCGGAGCCCTGTTTCACAGCAGACTCCACGTCCCTAAGCGCCGGAGGCTGCGCCGAGTGGAGAGCCGCTCTGAGTGGCTCTAGTTCGGCGAACATTTCCGCCACCTTTACGAGCACGGAGTTACATATTTGGGGCGTCTCTCTGAGTGACAATTCCATGTCATGCTTTAATTTCTGGATCGGCTCGCATGCGTCAAATAACAGAATTTGGCGCAGGGCTTCGATGTCGCTAGCCAGCTTTTCTACGTGGGCCTCGAGTTTTCTGTACTCCCCCAAAGCCGCCTCCAGTGCACGAGCATGTTTCTGGGCATGACGTTCCCTTCCCTTAGCCGCGCCTTCCCTAAGCCTATGTGTTTCCACCATATGGAGATTTCGGGAGTCCGATAGTTTTAGAATCATCTCGTACATTAGATGAAGGGCCGAGACAACGTTCTCCCTAATTTCCCTCTTCAAATTTCCGGAACTCTCCAACTCCTGTTTTGCCTTCTGAAGAATTGCGCCGGCCTGGCGCGGCATTTCGCTCAGCATGATCCTTCTGCCATCTACAGTCCTAGTGGAGTCACCAGAGCTGACTGATAAATCCGAGTCGTAGTCGTCAGTCTCCGCGCCAATTGTTTCCGGGTCCCGCAGCATCTGAGGCTCCACTGAACCAGCCGCCATCGCCTGTCCTATCTGGGCCTGTATACGCAGATCGGCTGGGGCAAGTCTAACTGCTGGTCTGATGGGAGTGGAGGAGGAAGGTATATCCTCCAACTCCATGGTCCCCGTTTCCGAAGGGGCGCCGGCACTGACCTGCAAACCCTGCTCCTGTTGACCGTGGTCCTGTTCCAGTGCAGGCTCCATACAAGCAGACGCGGGCAATTCCCGACCCGAAGGATCCAGGGCCGCGAGTGACCGTGCCGGTACCCGAGTAGATTCAGCGCGAACCACTGCATCACTACCCGACCCAGCAACATTTCCAGTGGCCCTTGGTTTTGTGCGCTGCGCAGCAGGCGGGGCCTGCGTTGATGACTTTATCGCGCGCCTAGGCGGAGGAATATTTTTGGACATTTTCAATCGCTTCGTCTATTAGATGAAATCCCCCTAATGCCACCGCTAGTAATAGACGCGACAGGTGAGGTACGAATGCTGCAGAGTAATGCAGAGTCCAGGCCAACCTATATCCTACTCAGTCACCGTCAGCCACTACAAATACATAGCACCGGCTACGGCTAATAAGGTTATCCCTTATGGTCAGGTTAGGTTATGCATGTGGGGTGCATGTTGAAGAGCCTCCTCGTGGCGCACCCTGAGCAACGTCGGCTCCAATTTCTCCCAGTGCGGTTTTGGGGGACAACTGGGGCTGGCGGCTAATCTTCAACAAGCGGGGAAAGGTCACGGTTCCAATCGCCGATCATGCTTGATGGTCGGTGAAGGGAACCGGGCTACAGAGGGCAGATACGCCCACTCCTCCTCTGCTTACAGAGGGAGGTGAGTGGGCGTAGACTGGGCACGGCCGCCGCTGCGGAATAGGCGGTCGTATCCCGGAGGGAGGCAGTGGCGCCCGCGCGGGGGGATGATTCTCTCGCGTGGCGCCGCTCCGGAGAGGGGAGGGGTCGAGGAAGACGCCGGTCTGGTAGTCACCTCCGGCTCCTCCCGGGTGGAGGCCAGCAGGCGGTGGGTGCGGGGGCGCCCTTTGCCTGTATTGCACGGGCCTCCACCAGTGTTGGACGGGAGTGGCCGGGTGTTCCCGGCCATTCCCGTAGCCCCCCCAGTTAAGTGGGGGGCATGCGGGGCCCGCCAACTAGGCGGGCATGCGCCGGGAGGGCTGTGGAAGTAGAGGCTGAGCCGATTTCCCATAGCCCTCCCATCACGGCGTTGTGGGAACACCGCTGAGTTTTAGTGGGTATACTGTCGAGTGCGGATTTTGACAGGAGTCCCACATACCCCGTCTCGTCCCCCACGAGCGGGGTTGCATAAAGCATTTCTCAGCGACAAAAAAAAAAAAAAAAAAAAGGTTAGGTTAGGTTTTATTTTTTTTTTCTTTTCTACTCCCTCTGACATAAATCAGAGCCTATGTTAACTTATGCTACTCTTCCATTCCAGTTCTATCAATTATTCCTCTCGCACTTTTATTCCTCATATACTTTGTCTTTCTATCATACCATCTTCTTTCTGTCTTTATGGGTAGGACGCCCTTCTACTTTCTCTATTCTATGCTCTATTTTTTCTTTTTCTTTATTACGGGTATAACACAGGACACAATGTTTTTATTAATCTTATAGTGATTCTTTTTGCTTTACATTTTTGGTTAAAAACTTAGACAATCATCTTTTAAGATTTTTCTTACTAACTACCTATGTATTTCTTATCACTATTTCTATTTAACAACGATTTTATACTATCCTTACTTCTAGTCACATAATTATTCCTTAATGCTATTTCTATTTTCTAGGCTTAATTCTAGCACATTTTGTCGATAACATAATTTGATCATCGATCTTATTTATCTATTTTACATACTGTTCTTACAGCTACTTACGCTCTTAAAATTAATATGGGCAACCATTGACATTAGATAACTAATAGGTTTTTCTGGCATTTGGCAATTTCGTAACTTCTGTTCTCAATGCTTGACTCTAATATTACTTATAATATCATGCAAACATCCTTGCTTATACAGTTTTGTTCCTCTTTATAACTTTTTCACATATTTTTACGCAAAATTCCAAAAACAACTGTCTCTTTTTACTTTTCATTATCGGCCACATATTTGCAGCGTCGAGTTTGGTGTCGAGTACATGCTCAGCCACAAGCCTTTCCTGGTCAAAGACGGGACAGTTGAACAATATATGTGGCACCGTCTCAGCAATGTCGGGATCGCAGATGCACGATGGGCTCTCTTTGCACTTGAAGCGATTCAAGTATTCCGAGAACCCACCGTGTCCCGTCATGATCTGGGTAGTTACGATAAAGATAAAGATAAAGATTCATTTATTTGCAAAAACATGTGTAGATAATATACATGGAATGATGTTTATTATAGGTGTTACAGGATATTCTTTGGCACAACATGTTTGACCATGGCTGGTGTACAAATTAGGTCGGATGACCATAAGATTAAAAAATTAAATAATCCAAAAAAATTAAATAACAATTAACATTAATATTAAATTAAAAAAAATATTTATATATAAAATACAATTGCTAAAATATTCATGCGATTCAAAACAACAAAGATACAATAGATTCAGTCAGTATATCAGTATCAGTATCAGTATGTCAGTCAGAGCGATTTGTCATTTAAAAATTCATTGACATTATAGTAGGCTTTTCCTGTCAGTATTTTTTTTAATGTTTTCTTAAACTGGTCTGTATTTAGTTTTTTTACACTGATAGGGATATTGTTATAAATTATCGGTGCTCTGCATACCACGCTTTTATACAGTAGTGCTGTCTTAGCTGGCTGAACACGAAGTTTACTATTATCCCGGCGATTTCGTATTACACTGCTGATTTTCATCTTCCTGACTATCCCGTACGCCGCCACCGCATCCGGGAAAAACAACTTCGTCCCTGAGGCGGTTTCTCCAGCGCAGTATCTCTGGTTCCACACGTCAAGAGTTGCCATTCGGATGCATCGCTTGACGTATGAAACCGGGCACAGGTCGTAATCGGGCTTTCGTTTGGAACCCTCAGCGGCTATTTTGGCTAATTCATCGGCCCTCTCATTACCTTCCAACCCCGCGTGGGCTTTGATCCAAAACAAGGTAACAGTCTTGTTTTGGATCGACAGGGACTTACTTCTGTTCTGTGTATATTATGTGGTGCCGCGCGCCGCCGACGACACGACGACGTTGTTTAGCGCGTATTACAAGTTTTTTGTATGGGGACACCACTTATTTTTTGACTTAACTTTATTTTTACATTTCTGTTATATAGCAAATATAATAATACATATATTGGGATAGTTTCAAATATCTACTTGTAACGGTTCCAACGCTTCAAATTAAAAAAAAAATTGTATGTGGACCTATGTTTTAACTTTTTTTTTTTATTTTTAGTTTTTTTCCTACGCTTACACACAATTACTGAGCTGGGTTCCAAATTTCATCCTTCTAGGTCGTCTGGAAGTAGGTTAGATTTAGGTACTATATGTCAGTCAGTCAGTGCTAAAATTTACGACTTTTTGACCTTCATATCTTTATAACCGTTTGAGCTAGCTTCATGAAATTTGGGCTTCTAGGTGTCCTTATGGATATAATTAAACACACGTAGTTTTATGTGTTTACGGTAAAGTAGTTTTGAGTTATACACGATCAATTTTACATCGTTCTGGAGCCGAAACACAGTAACTCCAGACGATTAATAGTTACTATTGGCATTGTTATAATTTTTTTAAGACATCTAATATAGAAGTTAGAAATTTATCACTTTTATTCTGTCATTCAAGTAAAAACTTAGTAGCCCTTCCACTATTTCATTCTTAACGCAACATTGTATGCGGTCCACTCGGTGATGACGTAGCGCGGGACAGCTGTCGTTGGTTGAATAACCTGCTGCAAGTAGGTATTTTATTTCAGGTAGGTACGATTTAGGTTGGTGTAAGTTCATTTACCTCCGTTATCTCTCGTTTGTATTGGAACCTAATTGGACGCACGGCACGGTGTTTATCACTATCACATCTCCTCGTAAACGAGAGTAATTAATTGAAATTTCATTCACTACTCTCGCATCACGAAATCACTAGTAATCGTACGGTCTATTACCTCAACTAGACATGACGAGTACGCTTGTGAGTTTTATTTAAGGCCTTGAATCGAGTGTCCACCAATCGAGCTAATAGGTACTTAAAAAGCATACAGCTACCTACCATAATAAAATTATGATGAATAAAAATAATACTGCCTAAACGAAGTTTTACAATGTAACTTGCAGCTGCGGGACGACGGCTTCTACAAAGGCAGGCAATTCAAACAGAAAAATGAATAGTTTTGTCTGTCAAATAGAGTTCATTATAAGTTGGTGGTGCCCTTTTCTATGAAAATAGTGTACCGAATTAAGACCTTATTTTTATAAAGTTAACCGCTGAATTCGGTTGTGCATCAATTCTGTGGCTTCTCAGAATAATTTTAGTAAACTGCGTACCTACGTTACACAAGTAACGTAGGTACGCAGTTTACTAAAATTCCAAACGATTTCCGTTCCGTTTCCGTTTACGGTTAAGAAATAAAGTCTGAATTCGCTTTTCGTATTTTTATTTGTGTACCTATTTTATCTATTGCATGTTAGCGGCGATCGGCGACCTCTGTGAACTAGGTACCTCAACGTACGCATAGATAAAATAGACACAGTACTACAGCCATATGTTTAGAGTATAAATAAGTTTAAATCCGCTTAAATAGTGGCGGTACGTCCAAATAGCAAGCAGGAATTTTAATGTAATAAAAAGTTTTTTTTTTTTCAGTAGGTAGGTACATTAATACTAGAAATTTGCTAGCAAGGATATTATTGAGGAACCTCCTTGTCCTCCCACGGTCAAAAAAGATTGTTTTGATGTAGGTAGGTACACAGTGAACAAGATGTCCACCTTTCACTGTGGTGTTCAGTCACCAGTCGCGTTCGAAGTATTCCTGTATGTCTTCCTCCAATTCCGCCGAGTATGGTAGTCTACCGCGGCCCTGCGTGTGTGTGGGCGCTCGAAACTGTCCATGATCGAGGAGGCGCTGGGTTACAGCCAGGATGGTGGAGGTGAAGGGAACTTGAGGGTCAGTGATTCCACGTGCGCGCAGTGAGTTCAGGTGTTCCGGCTGAGCATACAAACGTCTGGCCTCTTCTAAGTTATGGTTCGCCATGTCACATAAAAATCTACCATAGCCCAAAACTCCAATTTTTGGCGCGTAATTAGGTTGCACGTGCTTGACCTAATACAACGAAACGCGAGACAATACTAGAAAGGAATAAGAAATGGCAGGGGCGCGCGGGCAGTCGGCTAGACTGTAAGGGGCCGGGGGCGTGGCTTACGGATCATGCTGTCTGATCGATGAATGAATTTTTCAATGGGTGGGTACCGTTCGCAAGTGTTGCACTTCGTCGATACGTTTTACACACTTATGCATTGATCGCAAGGAAGCGTTACTACGAGTTCTCACTATTACACAAAAAAAACAATAAATTAGATTTTTCGTGATTTTGTTTTATTGTAACTTATTGAAAATAATAGTCCCAATCGTTTTGAGTTCGATGATCGAGTATAAGGCTTTCGGTTCCAGAACGACCTAAAATTGACCGTGTAGAAGGGTCAAAAGTAGCACCAAGTGGTTCGTGTAATATTACACTCGGCGCTGGCTAGCCAGTTCCTTTGCTTGAACTTGGTTTGATACGCAGCCGCGTGTCTAGATAAAACGATCAGTGGAAGGGGTCAAAGAACTGTGCGATTTCGTTGATATTATTGCATTACAGGAGACGTGGCTCGTGCCTCATGATTTACCGTTCCTTGATACAATTCATGCAGATTTTGGGAGTACTGGTACATCTGCGGTAGATACAACAGCTGGCGTATTGAGAGGCAGGCCGTACGGTGGAGTTGCGCTGCTATGGCGTAAATCAGTTTTTCAAAGTGTGTCAGTGATATCCTGTGCAATTCCGCGAATATCAGCAATACGTGTTACGATTAATGATTGCTATGTGTTAATGCTTAGTGTATACGTGCCCGTTGACTTTACTGAGAACTTACCCGAGTTTACAGATTGCTTAGGCACTTTCACAATCATGTGCCTCACTAATAAATTTTATGTAAAAGTATCTGAGTTAAGGTGTTTCAGATCTGCACAGATCAAACTTTGCTCGCATGAAAAGTTCAGGAGCTCCTTGCAAAAGCGCTCACCAGGATGTGCATTAAAATCACCCAACACAAACACTGAATCGACATTACTATCCTCTATTATAGCACTAATAGCGCCGGTTAGTGCTATAGTAGAGGATAGTAATGTCGATTCAGTGTTTGTGTTGGGATAGTATGGTGACAGGACAAGACCAATTATAGGCCAATTTCCTTGGCGACAATTACTGCCACCTTGGCAGTAATTGTCGCCAAGGAAATTGGCCTTGACAGTGTGCTCAATTCACATTTCTCCAAACATATTAATTTGCACGACGCCCAGTTATGGTTCCGGCCTGGGTTGTCCACAGAAACTGCAATATTTAGTTTGAAGCACACTGTGAAGTATTATACGGATAGACATACTCCTGTGTATCCGCTTGAACGTACTCTGGTCACGTCGGCCCCCCTCCAACAATTAAGTTTAACGAACGAGTGAACGCGAGTTCCCTTTAAATTTAATTTAATTTTATTTTATTTCAACCTTTATTGCTTTACTATAAGGTCGGACACACACATTCCGTGTATTTAGTTGATTTCTTGACTCTGTGCCGCGTACTAGGATGTATGACAACACTTCAAGCGTTCAACCAACAAAATCAAACAATTAAAAAAATATGACGTCTTGTCAGTGGCGTACGACTCGCGCGTGTGTTGTTTACGTGATAAATAATTTGTGTTTTAAGTGGGTTTTCAAGTGTTTTAAGTGCTATGGCCTGTTTAAGTATGTGATAAATATTATAGTGAAGTGAATTACTGCAGGATTTCAAGATCGGTGAGTGAAAAAATATTACGTAATTTCGGTTTTATTCCACAACCGGCGCTGACCGATTCATGTTTATTGTTATTACGTGTATGTGTTTTCAGATCCTTATTTTAGTACAGTGTGTTATTCTAATACCACTACTTTTATAACAAAGTTGAAGCATTAAATAAGCTTTCCACAGGTACCAATATTTTTATTCTACGTATCAGATTTATATTTATAAAACAACATTTTGTTTCCATTGTCTTGGCGGCCATTGTTATTTTTTTGCCGTCGGCAAATTTTTTCAACTTTGGGCGCTCGTAAATAGTACATATTGTACTAATGCTATGTGGTTTTATTAGTTTTGCGTTAAGTATATACACATAATGTATTTAAAACCTTAAACAATATAGGTCATCGCTCGTTTTTTCGAACTATAACCATTTATTTGAAAACAAAGTTATGATTTATGGTTGCGTCATACTAACGAACGATTTGATTACATGAATACTATCCTATTTCAAACGAAACTCCGCTATCTTAAAGCCCCGTTCCTTACCATAACAAAAAACACAAGTGTTAGCACCATTCAAATAAACCCAAGTCGTAAAAATGCTTTGTTTACATTATCGGGCGGCCGAGCGGCGCCCCGCCGCGCCGGTGACGCATCTGGCATTCAGCCCAGTCTTTTTTTTTTCTTTTCTTTTCTTTCGGATACGAGCAGGTTGGAGTGTGGGGTGCGACAGGGAGGGTTGAGCTCACCCTCGCTCTTCAACCTGTACGTAAACGCCCTGATTGAGGAGCTCAGTGGCATGCATGTCGGATGCTATGTGGACGGTGTTTGTTGCAACAAGTTTAAGTATCTCGGGCACTGGGTGACCGCTGATTTAAAAGATGATTTTGATATGGAGAGGGAACGCAGAGCGTTATCAGTTCGGGCAAATATGTTGGCGCGCAGATTATCCCGGTGTACAGACGCAGTCAAAATTACCTTATTTAATGCGTATTGCACCTCACTGTACACGGGGAGTCTGTGGGCTAACTACACGCAACGAGCGTACAATGCTCTGCGGGTCCAATTTAATAAATAAGGCGGTCAGGGCGCTGTTGCGGCTTCCACGTTTCTGTAGCGCATCAGCAATGTTTGCTTTGCAGCTTTATGGCACAAAAAGACCGCGTCATTCATTAGCTGGTTGCGTGGAAGTCGCCACAGCATCTTGAGTGCCATTGCTGCTAGGCACGATTGTCCCACTATTATCCCGATATTATAAATAAATAATAATAATTGTAAAGAAAATATTATTTTTATCAATTTTAAAATCTTATTACGGCCTCCGAACTGTAGTGTGTAAGCAAATACTAAGCATGTATGTAGACAGCCTTATTTAAAGTGCTTCCTTAGCAATACTGTTTTGTATTAAATTGTAAGTTATTTTAAAACACATTAAACCGGACCATGAAACCAATCAGACGTTTCTTTTCAACTCTACCAACCTAGCGACCTGATAACACTACAAACGAACGTGATAAATTTTTCATAATCATCTGTCAAAATGTGAAATTTGTGATAAAATGGGTGCGCCTGTATTAGCAAATAAGACATAAGAACTTCAAGAAGTTATGCCACATGTCAAGAAATTATCTCACGCCGCCGCCGCCGCCGCCGAGGGGCCGTGCACGAAATCGACTGATTTTGATCAATTTTGTGCATTATTTGTAGGAAAGGGAAACATTATTTAAACAAAATTATTTGTGATTCAAAAACCTGAGTTCTTTGTTTTGCATGTAGCTGAAAGGGATTTTTCAAATAAGTTAAGTATTCATGGAAAATCACTAATATTCGCAACAAGTTTTCCAAAAATTATTATCAACATCATTATGGTCTACTTGCATGTAGCTGGACCACTTTTTTCAACTTCGCTACAAAATATAGCAGAAAAATAATGTTGAAAAAACCTATTTTTCGAAACAAACCCTGGTAGTAATGTATTTTTTCCTATTATTGAGCAAGCCGTTTCAAGAAATTTAAAAATCACACATTAATCTTCACCTAATAAATAAAATTAAAATTTAATTTTATGATTATACAATATTTTCATTTCGTAAATCAAAGTAAAAAAAAAAAACTATATTTTCGAGAGCGCAAAAGTGATGAAACTATCAACATGTATTAAGTTTACGATACCTCATGTTAGACAAGTAGAAACAAGTATTCTCATAAAGGGTGAAGAGTTGAAACCCGAAAATACCACAGTATTCTTAGGCATAACTTTGGATGCCAAGCTTCAATGGGGCCCCCATATAGGTAAATTGTCAAAGAAGCTTAGCTCTGCAGCATACGCCGTTAGGAAAATACGTGGTTTAACTGATTTGGAGACAGCCCGTTTAGTATACTTTAGTTATTTTCATAGTGTAATGTCGTACGGTATTCTGTTGTGGGGAAATGCCGCCGATATTCAGACGATTTTTGTTTTACAAAAAAGGGCAATTCGTTCAATTTATAAATTAAGCCCCAGACACTCCCTCAGAGACAAATTTAAAGGGATTAATATAATGACTGTGCCTTCTCAGTATATTTATGAAAATCTTTTGTAGCACATAAAAAAAAAATATGATTGACGTGTAAAAGTGTTTATTCAAACCTACTTACAGAAATAAAATCATTTATCATTATCATTAACAAGTGCCGTGACTAACGCGAATGGTTAAGCGCCATGAAAACTGTACTTTTGTAGTCACACTGACATAATGTTTCAATTATTTCCAGCTTTGTCACAATTAGATAAGAAATTGACAAAATAGGGTTTTTTTATGTGCTCGGAGCCTTAAGACAAAACGGTTTTAACGCCCAAACTGATACTGAGTGACTCAAGCCATGTGTGTCAAAAATCAATTAGTTCCTGACAAAATGAAAAAGTTGCTTAAAATCTGTATGAACTGCCCTCTCTTAGACGTAATAATTTATTTGGTCGCATATTCAGATGGTCATAGACATTTTAATTTACTGTTTCACACTGTGAAGTCAGCTACAAGTCAGGTTGATCCGTGCTAGCATTTAAGACAAATTGTAAGACTTGACATAATTTATCATGTCTTGTCACAATCGTCTTGGGTACGGCCATGCTAGCCCTGCTGGTGATATCTCGGATAAGGGGAACTACCGCCCCTTAACTCTAGCCACTGCGGTTGCTAAGGTGCTGGACAGTTTGCTTGAATCCAGCTGCTTGGGTAAATATACAGGGATTGAGTGTCAAGCTCCAGGTGTGCTGCTGGTGGTCTTGACTTGGTAATAAAATGACTACGATATATCAACTACTGTATTTCTGGATGCTGATTATGTTATGGAGACGACCGATTGTGTGCGCACGCTCAAGGTGTCGGCGAACGAGTGTTAGAGGCGGGGGGGAAGCCTTTGATCGCGGTGTGGTATGTGGCCCGATGTGACGTCCAGGAACACAGGGTTATTGGTAAAACACCATCAACCTCTTACAATGACCCCTGTCATTGTACTCATCATGAACAACTTTTACTATGGGACCAAATACGAAATCGCGAAAAAAAAATAAGCTGTTCCCTACATTTATGTTTGCAGAACTCGTCAGAATGTAGGGACCAGCAGATTTTTTTTTCGCTATTTTATATTTGGTTTAAAAGTAGTTCATAATGATGAGTAAAATGACCCCTTAAGAGGTTGATGGTGCTTTACCAATAACCCTGTATAAAAGTTGTTCATAATGATGAGTACAATGACCCCTTAGGAGGTTGATGGTGCTTTACCAATAACCCTGTATAAAAGTTGTTCATAATGATGAGTACAATGACCCCTTAGGAGGTTGATGGTGCTTTACCAATAACCCTGTATAAAAGTTGTTCATAATGATGAGTACAATGACCCCTTAAGAGGTTGATGGTGCTTTACCAATAACCCTGTATAAAAGTTGTTCATAATGATGAGTACAATGACCCCTTAGGAGGTTGATGGTGCTTTACCAATAACCCTGTATAAAAGTTGTTCATAATGATGAGTACAATGACCCCTTAGGAGGTTGATGGTGCTTTACCAATAACCCTGTATAAAACTACATGACGCTCAGTTCGGATTGCGGCCCGGGCTATCCACTAAAAGCGCAATCGTCAGTCTCAAGCATACTGTCCAGTACTATACTGAGCGTAGGACGCCAGTATATGCCTGTTTCCTTGACCTCTCCGAGGCTTTTGATCTCGTGTCGTACGATGTGCTTTGGATAAAGTTGAGGGATGGGTTTACCGGTCAGGTGGCTGTGCTCAACATTTTGAAATATTGGTATGGAAATCAAACCAATTTTGTGAGGTGGTCTAATCTAATACACTCTCGGAACAAACTACCCTACACCAGCTGCTGCTTTACAATGAATGCTATTTCTTAATATTATTATAGTTAACCAGAATTGTAAAAAAGTTATTATCCTCACTTATTTTGTTAATAATGTAACTTATTTATTTTAAAATTTTTAATATAATATATTTTCTTTATAATTATTAACATATTTGTATGTCATTGTTGACAACGCATAGCGCACTTTGAACTATTTAGAAGATCTTTAGAATGTAATTACCTATCATATGTTTGATAAATAAATTATTCTGATTCTGAATCTGAAAGACGAGATACAGAATGTGAGATTAAAGTACAAAGTTCATAGAATTAAGTCAAACTAAAAAACATTACTTAATTAAATACGTTGGTTAGGTTAGGTTAGGTTAGGTTGGGGTGGGGTGCATGTTGAAGAGCCTCCTCGTGGCGCACCCTGGGCAACGTCGGCTCCAATGTCTCCCAGTGCGGTTTTGGGTGACAATTGGGGCTGGCGGCTAATCTTCAACAAGCGGGGAAAGGTCACGGTTCCAATCACCGATCATGCTTGATGGTCGGTGAAGGGAACCGGGCTACAGAGGGCAGATACGTCCACTCCTCCTCTGCTTACAGAGGGAGGTGAGTGGGCGTAGACTGGGCAGGGCTGCCGTTGCGGTTTAGGCGGTCCTGTCCCGGAGGGAGGCAGCGGCGCGCGCGCGGTGGTAAGATTCTCTCGCGCGGCGTCGCTCCGGAGAGGGGAGGGGTCGAGGAAGACGCCGGTCTGGTAGTCACCTCCGGCTCCTCCCGGGTGGAGGCCAGCAGGCGGTGGGTGCGGGGGCGCCCTTTGCCTGTATTGCACGGGCCTCCACCAGTGTCGGACGGGAGTGGCCGGGTGTTCCCGGCCATTCCCGTAGCCCCCCAGTTGAATGGGGGGCATGCGGGGCCCGCCAAGTAGGCGGGCATACGCCGGGAGGGCTGTGGAAGCAGAGGCTGAGCCAATTTCCCATAGCCCTCCCAACACGGCGTTGTGGGAACACCGCTGAGTTTTAGTGGGTATACTGTCGAGTGCGGTTTTCGACAGGAGTCCCACATACCCCGTCTCGTCCCCCACGAGCGGGGATGCATAAAGCATTTCTCAGCGACAAAAAAAAAAAAAAAAAAAAAAAAAAAAAAAAAAAAAAAAAAAAAAAAAAAAAAAAAAAAAAAAAAAAAAGGTTAGGTTGGGGTGGGGTGCATGTTGAAGAGCCTCCTCGTGGCGCACCCTGGGCAACGTCGGCTCCAATTTCTCCCAGTGCGGTTTTGGGGGACAATTGGGGCTGGCGGCTAATCTTCAACAAGCGGGGAAAGGTCACGGTTCCAATCGCCGATCATGCTTGATGGTCGGTGAAGGGAACCGGGCTACTGAGGGCAGGTACGCCCACTCCTCCTCTGCTTACAGAGGGAGGTGAGTGGGCGTAGACTGGGCAGGGCCGCCGATGCGGAACAGGCGGTCATGTTCCGGAGGGACGCAGCGGCGCGCGCGCGGGGGATGATTCTCTCGCGTGGCGCCGCTCCGGAGAGGGGAGGGGTCGAGGAAGACGCCGGTCTGGTAGTCACCTCCGGCTCCTCCCGGGTGGAGGCCAGCAGGCGGTGGGTGCGGGGGCGCCCTTTGCCTGTATTGCACGGGCCTCCACCAGTGTCGGACGGGAGTGGCCGGAAGTTCCCGGCCATTCCCGTAGCCCCCCCAGTTAAATGGGGGGCATGCGGGGCCCGCCAACTAGGCGGGCATGCGCCGGGAGGGCTGTGGAAGCAGAGGCTGAGCCAATTTCCCATAGCCCTCCCATCACGGCGTTGTGGGAACACCGCTGAGTTTTAGTGGGTATACTGTCGAGTGCGGTTTTCGACAGGAGTCCCACATACCCCGTCTCGTCCCCCACGAGCGGGGATGCATAAAGCATTTCTCAGCGACAAAAAAAAAAAAAAAAAAAAAAAAAAAAAAAAAAAAAAAAAAGGTTAGGTTGGGGTGGGGTGCATGTTGAAGAGCCTCCTCGTGGCGCATCCTGGGCAACGTCGGCTCCAATTTCTCCCAGTGCGGTTTTGGGGGACAATTGGGGCTGGCGGCTAATCTTCAACAAGCGGGGAAAGGTCACGGTTCCAATCGCCGATCATGCTTGATGGTCGGTGAAGGGAACCGGGCTACAGAGGGCAGATACGTCCACTCCTCCTCTGCTTACAGAGGGAGGTGAGTGGGCGTAGACTGGGCAGGGCCGCCGATGCGGAACAGGCGGTCGTGTCCCGGAGGGAGGCAGCGGCGCGCGCGCGGGAGATGTTTCTCTCGCGCGGCGCCGCTCCGGAGAGGGGAGGGGTCGAGGAAGACGCCGGTCTGGTAGTCACCTCCGGCTCCTCCCGGGTGGAGGCCAGCAGGCGGTGGGTGCGGGGGCGCCCTTTGCCTGTATTGCACGGGCCTCCACCAGTGTCGGACGGGAGTGGCCGGGTGTTCCCGGCCATTCCCGTAGCCCCTCAGTTAAATGGGGGGCATGCGGGGCCCGCCAGCTAGGCGGGCATACGCCGGGAGGGCTGTGGAAGCAGAGGCTGAGCCAATTTCCCATAGCCCTCCCATCACGGCGTTGTGGGAACACCGCTGAGTTTTAGTGGGTATACTGTCGGTTGCGGATTTCGACAGGAGTCCCACATACCCCGTCTCGTCCCCCACGAGCGGGGATGCATAAAGCATTTCTCAGCGACAAAAAAAAAAAAAAAAAAAAAAAAAAAAAAAAAAAAAAAAAAAAAAGGTTAGGTTGGGGTGGGGGATCCCCCACAGCGCATACTTCCACGTAGTATCCCCCGGGCAACGCCGTGTCTGACCACCGTAACGGAGTGGCAGACCGGCGGCTAAAGTGCGCTGTGACTCACAGACATAAATGCGGTCGTCTGTGACAATGTCGAAGAAAGCCATGCGTGACGCCTCCGGGCGCTTTTGTTTTAACCCGAGTCGCCCTTCTCAGGGCGATTCAAACGGCCCTTCTCAGGGCCAACGCAGTGGCCCTTCCCAGGGCCCATCCACCGGCCCTTCTAAGGGCCACGCTGAAGCAGGCCGCGCACCATCCGCGGCCAGCTTATCCAGTCTGCAGGCGGAGTTTTCGGACTCCGACGAGTCCACCATGGACACGTCGGCGGCCGAAAACGACCGCCTTCAGCGGAAGCGGACCTACCTGAGGGTCGGGTCCGGGGGCTCCTCGGAGTCGGTGGGAAAGTCGAAGAGGAAGCCGAAGTCAAAAAAGGCTTCGACTTCGGCTTCGACCCCCACCCACGACGTGGGCCTGTTGGACGCCGAGCGTCAGTTAGGCCTGGCGAGGAGGGATCAGCTCCAGCTGGACCTCGAGGAGAAGGTCGCTGCCAGGGAGCAGCAGGCGCGGGCCGCCAGGTCGAGGGCTGGATACGGCACATCCATTGTGCTGTACGCCGACCACTCCCTGGCGGAGCTGGAGCGTATGGCGCTCCAGGACAAGGAGGAGGTACTGGAGGTCGCCTCCAAGTCCTCCAACCTGAAGGGGACCTTTCAGAAGGCCCTCAAATGCCGGGCCGTGAGCATGCACGGCATCATCACCGAGCTGGTGCAGCGGACGGCCACGGACGAGACGCGGCAGCTGCAGGCGAAGGTGGATCACCTGCAGTCCGAGGTCAGTCAGCTGCACCAGAAGCTGGCTGAGGTCACGGCTCGGCCTGCGCAACCAGCCCCTGGACAGGTGGTAGGAGGCTCCACCTCCTCCAATTGCAACCTTGAGGAAATATTCCGAAAGGTTGTCATGGAGGAGAGGGCCTTCACAAGAGCCTGCTTCGCAGGGATAGAGGACCGGCTCTTGCCGGAAAAGCGGCTCCGCCCGCCGCTAGCGGCGGATAAGAGTCCGCCACCGACGGAGCCGGTACCTGTACCTGCACAGCCTGTGGGAGACCCGCCATCGGGTGTGCAGCCCCAGGCCTCGAAGCCCCCCAAGGGCAAGGGGAAGGGCAAGGGGACGGGCAAGAGGAGCACTGTGGCTCCTCAAACCCCTACCACAAGCGCGGAGGGAGCGTCTGCCACTCCGGCAGCCCACCAGAACACGCAGCGGGAGGACGCCATGCTTCCCTCCACCACCCCGTCCAACCGGGCGTGGACGGAAGTGGGCAAGGGGGGAAAGGCCAAAAAGCCCAAGCCCGCTGCGACTGCTTCGGCAGCCCAGAAGGCTCCGGCGGGCGGGAGGAAGTTGGTTCCTCCCAAAACTGCAGCGGTCGTGGTGACCATCACCCCGGAGGCCGCGGAGCGGGGCGAAACGTACGAGTCCGTCCTAAGACGGGCTCGTGCTAACGCGGATCCCTCCCGGCTGGGGATTGGAAACATCACGTGCCGCCGCACCCAGGCCGGAGCCCGACTTTTTGAGTTCGGGGGCGATCAGCGCGGCGCAAACGCGGACCTCTTTGCAACAAAGTTGCAGGAGGTCATCGCGGATGTGGCGACGGTCGCCAGACCAGTCAAGACCGCATCCTTGGAGGTGATCGATATGGACGATTCGGTCACTAAAGAGGATGTGGTGGCGGCCGTTGCCACCGCGGGAGGCTGCAGCGCTAGTGCGGTAAGGGGGGGAGCCATCAGGCCCGGCCGCCGTGGCATGGGCGCCATCCGCGTCGAGTGCCCAGTCGCCGCGGCGGCGGCCGCCCTTAAGGCGACCAAGGGACGCCTGCTCGTGGGCTTCTGCTCGGCTGTGGTCCGGCTGCTTGAGGACAAGCCTGCGCGCTGCTTCAAGTGCTTCGCGCCGGGCCACACCCGATCTACGTGTCCCTCCAAGTTCGACTGGGGAGAGTCTTGCTTCCGGTGCGGACAGGAGGGACACAGGAGTGCCACTTGCGGTGCCGCCACGCCACACTGCCCGGCGTGTGCTGCCAGTGGTCGCCCCGCGGGGCACAAGATGGGGGGCAGGAATTGCCAGCCGCCCACGAGGAAGGGCATAGTGCCGGCGCAGGTTCGCCCTGTCGCCGCCACCGCCGCTGTCGCCGCCGCTGTAACTCCAGCTCCAGCGGCGGTAGCTGAGGAGGGGGGTGCGATGTCGGAATAATGGTTTCCAATCATCGCATCCTCCAGGCGAACACCAACCACTGCAGAGCGGCCCAGGACCTGCTGGTGCAGGCCGTGGCTGAGTGGTCGGTGAACGTAGCGGTGGTTGCCGAGCCCTACTCGATCCCCAGCAGTTGGCTGGGTGACGACGACGGCTTGGTGGCACTAGCGGCGCGGTCCTCCACAGACTCCCCTCCCCTCTCGCTATTAGAGAGGGGACCGGGATACGTGGCCGCCGCGTGGGGAGAGGTAGCCCTCGTGGGCGTCTATTTCTCCCCAAACCGCCCTCTTCAGGACTTCGAGAACTATCTCGGAGTCCTGGCCGCCGTGGTCGGAAGGGCGGCGCCGCGTCAGGTCTCCGTATTGGGAGACCTGAATGCCAAGTCGGTGACCTGGGGCAACCGGGCCACCGACCCTCGCGGGCGGGCAGTGGAGATGTGGGCGGCCTCCTCTGGGCTCTCCCTCCTTAACAGAGGGAACGTCCAGACATGCGTGCGGCGGCAGGGTGGCTCGATAGTGGACGTCACCTTTGCCACCCCTGCGTTGGCCGCGCGCGTGCTGAACTGGCGGGTGGACCTGGTGGAGACTATGTCGGACCACCGCTATGTGCGGTTCGACATCTCCGCCAGTGGCCCCGGAGCGGTGCAGCCCCTCTCGGGGCGATCACCGTTCCCGCGGTGGGCTTTCACCCGCCTGGACAGGGAGGCAGCGGCGGAGGCGGCGTTCATCCAGGACTGGCTGTCGCCGCCTACCGCCGGCCTGGATGTGGACACCGCGGCGGGCCAGCTGAGGGAGTCTCTGACCGAGGTATGCAACTCCAGCATGCCCCGGTCTCGCCGCCCGGCTCCCCGCCGCGCCGTCTATTGGTGGTCGGAGGAACTGGCGGGGCTCAGAACCGCCTGCGTGGCGGCCAAGAGGGCCTACACGCGGAGTCGGCGGCGGCGTCGACGCAACCGGCCCGACGAAGACCGCCTCTACGAGGTGTACGTGGAGGCAAAAATGGGCCTCGATCGGGCCATCGCCGCCGCTAAAGACTCGGCGAGAGCCGAGCTGCTGGAGGGTCTCGACAACGACCCTTACGGGAGACCGTATAAGGCGGCGCGCAACAAATTGCGCCCCTTTGGTCCCCCGGTTGTCGAGACCCTGGAGCCCACATTTCTGGATGGGGTGGTTCAGTCCCTGTTTCCGTGCAGGGACAACTTCACCCCGCCAGTGATGTGTGGAGCCCCGCTGGAGGATGAGGAGGAAGAGGAGGCTCCCTCTCCTGTCACGGAGTCGGAACTTGGCGCAGTGATTGTGCATATCCGCGCCAAGAAGACGGCTCCGGGCCCCGACGGTGTCCCGGCGAGGGTGGTGGCAATTGCCGCCACCCAAATGGAGGAGCGGTTTCGGGACCTCTTCAGCGCATGCCTTGCGTCTGGAAGGTTCCCGAAACCGTGGAAGGAGGGGCAGTTGTGCCTCCTCCGCAAGGAGGGCCGCCCTGCAGACTCCCCCTCGGCATACCGGCCCATCGTTCTGCTCGATGAGGTCGGAAAAATGTTCGAGGGGATAATCGCTGCCCGCCTAAAGGGCCATATGCGGCGTATCGGGCCGGACTTGTCGGACGCTCAGTTCGGTTTTCGGGCTGAGCGTTCGACGGTGGACGCGCTGGCCTGCCTCAAGAGGCAGGTGAAGGAGGCGGTGGAGGTGGGGGACGGATTGTTGGCGGTGTCATTCGACATAGCCAACGCCTTCAACTCTGTTCCCCACAGCACCATCCTAGAGGCACTCCGATTCCACGGGGTGCCTCGATATATGCGGCGTCTACTGGCCAGCTACCTGGAGGATCGGGCGATCGTCCTCGTGAACAGGGCTGGCCAAGTCCGGCGGTACGCAGTCGAGGCCGGCGTTCCACAGGGGTCAGTCCTGGGACCTCTCCTCTGGAACGTCGGCTACGACTGGCTCTTGCGGGGAACTCTCCTCCGAGGTACGAGTGTCGTCTGCTACGCGGATGACACTCTCCTCACCGCCCGGGGGGAGAGTTTCAGGGAGGCGGCCAACTTGGCCTCGGCGGGCGGATCCTTGGTCGCAGGGAGGATCCGCCGCCTAGGATTGACGGTGGCGCTGCACAAGACCGAGGCTGTGTTCTTCCACGGGCCTCGGCAGCGCCAACCACCAGACGCCCACATATTTGTGGAGGGCGTCCGAATCGAGGTGAAGGCCCAGATGAAATATCTGGGCCTTGTACTCGACAGCAGGTGGCGTTTCGGCCCGCATTTTAGCGGGCTGTCGACGCGCCTGCTGAAGACTGCGGGCGCCCTCTCGTGGCTGCTCCCCAATTTGGGGGGGCCCAGCGCGCGATGCCGGCAACTTTACGCCGGCATCTTGAGGAGTATGGCCCTCTACGGGGCCCCAATCTGGGAGGACTCCCTCCAAAGGCGGGAGAACGCCGCGGCCTTGCGGGCCCCCCAAAGGGCCATAGCTCAGCGGGTGTCGCGGGCCTACCGCACGGTGGGCTTCGCGGCAGCGTGTGCTCTGGCTGGCACCCCTCCTTGGGAACTCGAGGCGTGGGTGCTCGCCAGAGTATACGAATGGACGGCGGGGCGGAGGGCGAGAGGAGAACGCCCCGCCCCGGAAGAGCGGGAGGCCGTCCGGCGGGAGGCGAGGGACGCCATCGTCGTCCATTGGACGAGGGACCTCGCCACCGCAGCCTTCGGCCGCCAAACCCTCGACGCGATCGGGCCGGTCCTGCCAGACTGGCTCGATCGGTCGCATGGGTTCCTCTCGTTCCGTCTGGTGCAGGTGCTGTCCGGACACGGTTGTTTCGGATCGTACCTGCACCGAATCGGACGGGAGGAGACACCGTCGTGCCACGACTGCGGTGCGGCGGAGGACGCGGCGCAGCACACCCTCGCGGTGTGCCCGTCGTGGTCCGAGCCGCGCCGCAGTCTCACTGCGGTGATCGGACCGGACCTCTCACTCCCCGGTTTGGTCAACGCCATGCTGGGCGATGAGAGGTCCTGGGCGGCAGTGGCCTCCTTCTGCGAACACGTCATGTCCCAGAAGGAGGCGGCGGAGCGCGCGCGGGAGGACGGTCCTCACGCGGCGGCGCTCCGAAGACGGAGGAGGGGTCGGAGAAGACGTCAGTATGACGGCCATCAGCGACTCCTCCCCGGTGGAGGCCAGCAGGCAACGGGTGCGGGGGCACCCTTGCCTGTATTGCACGGGCCTCCACCAGTGTCGGACGGGAATGGCCAGGTGTTCCCGGCCATTCCCGTAGCCCCCCAGACTGGGGGGCATTCGGGGCCCGCCAGCTAGGCGGGCATACGCCGGGAGGGCTGTGGAAGCAGAGGCTGAGCCAATTTCCCATAGCCCTCCCATCACGGCGTCGCGGGAACACCGCTGAGTTTTAGTGGGTATACTGCCACTCTGGCAGGGAGTCCCACATACTCTGTCTCGTCCCCCGACGAGCGGAGATGCGTAATGTCATTTCTCAGCGACAAAAAAAAAAAAAAAAAAAAAAAAAAAAAAAAAAAAAAAAAAAAAAGGTTAGGTTGGGGTCGGTCCTGGGACCACTGCTGTGGAACATTGGATTCGACTGGCTACTGCGGGGAACCCTCCTCCGTGGCACGAGCGTCATCTGTTACGCGGATGACACCCTCCTCGTCGCCCGGGGGAGGGACTTCAGGGAGGCGGCCAGTCTGGCCTCTGCCGGCGGATCCTTAGTGGCAGGAAGGATTCGCCGCCTCGGACTGAAGGTTGCGCTGCACAAAACCGAGGCCGTGTATTTTCACGGTCCACGGCAGCGCATCCCTCCCGACGGCCACATTATAATGGAGGGCGTCAGGATCGAGGTCAAGGCCCAGATGAAGTACTTGGGCCTTGTCCTCGACAGCAGGTGGCGCTTCGGCCCACACTTTAGCGGGCTGTCGACGCGCCTGCTGAAGGCCGCGAACGCCTTGTCGTGGCTCCTCCCGAATCTGGGGGGTCCGAAGGCGCGATGCCGGCGCTTGTATGCCGGCATCCTCAGGAGCATGGCCCTTTACGGGGCCCCAATCTGGGCAGACTCCCTCCACAGACGGGAGAACGCGACGGCCATCCGCAGGCCCCAAAGGGCCATTGCACTGCGGGTGGCGAGGGCCTACCGCTCGGTGGGCTTCTCTGCGGCGTGCGCTCTGGCCGGCACCCCTCCTTGGGAGCTCGAGGCGTGGGTGCTGACCAGAGTGTACGAATGGACGGCGCGCCGTAAGGCGCTCGGGGAGCCCCCCGCCGCAGAAGAGCGGGAGGCCGTGCGGCAAGAAGCGAAGGACGCAATCGTCCATCACTGGACGGAGGACCTCGCCACTGCCGCATTCGGCCGCCGAACACTGGACGCGCTCGGGCCGGTCCTGAAGGATTGGCTCGAGCGGTCCCACGGTTTCCTCTCTTTCCGTCTGGTGCAGGTGTTGTCCGGCCACGGGTGCTTCGGATCGCACCTGCATCGGATCCAAAGGGAGGAGACCCCGTCGTGCCACGACTGTGGCGCGGCGGAGGACACGGCGCAGCACACCCTCGAGGTGTGCCCAGCCTGGTCCGAGCTGCGCCACACACTGGTCGCAGCAGTCGGGCAGGACCTCTCGCTTCCCGGCGTCGTCAACTCGATGCTGGAAAGCGAGGGGGCCTGGGCAGCGGTCGCCTCCTTCTGCGAAGAGGTAATGTCACAGAAGGAGGCGGCGGAGCGCGTGCGGGAGGAAGACCCTCTCGCGGCGCCGCTCCGCAGGCGAAGACGGGGCGTGAGACGGCGGTTGTATGATCGTCGTCACGCGCCTCCAGGTGGTGAACAGCGGGAGACAGGCGCGGGGGCGCCTTCTCCTGCATTGCACTGTTCACCACCCACGTCGTCAGTCATTCCTGGGCCCCTCCCCCCCGACGGGACGGGCCCGCCGGGCCCGCCGTAAAGGCGGGCGGTCGTCGGCGGGGGGCAGGATGGAAAGGCTCTGCCGATTCCCAGTCCCCCTCCACTCAGACGATGCGGGAATGCCGCTGGGTTGTTTAGTGGGTATACCGGTTCTACCGGGGAGTCCCACATACCCCTCCCGTCCCCCGACGGGTGGGCATGCGTAATGCATTTTTCCCAGCGCAAACAAAAAAAAAAAAAAAAAAAAAAAAAAAAAAAAAAAAAAAAAAAAAAAAAAAAAAAAAAAAAAGGTTAGGTTAGGTTTTTTTTTTTTTTTTTTTTTTTTTTTCTGCTTCCTCTGACACAATATCAGAGCCTATTTTATCTAATGCTACTTTTTCATTCCATTTCTATCAAGTATTCCTCTCGCACTTTTATTCCGCATACTTTGTCTTTCTTTCTTACTATCTCTTTCTTGCTATATACCGGTGGGAATCCGGTCTAATATATATTCTAATCGATCTACTCTATTTCTATTGTATCTTTGTTCGTAGTATCGGGTTGTACAACACACACAATTTTCTTTATTAAATAATCAGCAGCAGAACTTCGGCACATTTTAATCTTAAATGTCTAATTTACATTTGTTTTTACCTTCTATCTTATTCTATGCCTTAACTACAATTAAAATCTATGATACATGTATGGTTTGGGGTTCCGGTTTTACAATACCTACTATTTTATGGACTCCTTTTGGGCCAGTGTAATTAAATTTTTTCACAAAATTCTTACAAAGTTCCTTAATCCAATACTTATTTATTACTTAGACTAAGCTTATATTCCTACTTATTAATTACATTATTTCTTTATAAATTTGCGCGTATGATGTACGACATATTTCATAATATACGGTCATCATACTTTTGTTACTTGTTTCTCTTTACGACTGTTTCTACTAGTTTTAAGCAATATTCCATAAATTTTTTCCTTCTGTTGTCCACCATAATACATTTTATATTATCTAGTGTAAGTTTTGTATCCAGTATCTGTTCAATTTTGTATCTTTCATATCCAAACACTGGGCATTCCAAGACAATATGTGGGACAGACTCTTTTACACTTGGGTCACAAGTGCATGAGGGACTCTCCTTACACTTAAAACGGCATAAGTATTCGGAGAATCCCCCATGGCCGGTCAATAATTGAGTACTCAGGCATGTCGGTTCGAACTTGCGAATCACCCTGTATGCCGCGATCACATCCGGGAAGAAGAGTTTCGTGATTCCGGCTACTTCTCCAGACTTATATCTCGCGTCCCATTCGCGAATCGATTCCAGTCGGAGCTGTCGCTTCGCGAAGGAGACGGGGAACAATTCGTAGTCCGGTTTCCTCTTACTTGATGCTGCAGCGGCAGCCTTGGCAAGCTGGTCGGCCCTTTCGTTTCCCTCCAGTCCTACGTGTGCTTTTATCCAGAACAGAGATACTATTTTGTTCTGTTGAGATGATTCTGAAAGGTTCTCGCGGGTTTCAACAGCTAGTGGATGGAGGGAGCCGAGGTTAGTGACCGTCTGTAATGCCGCCATTGAGTCACTGTAAATTCCGAACGTGAGTGCGTCGTGCTTCTTTATTCGCCTTGTGGCTTCGCAAATAGCCAGTAATTCCGCTTGATAGACTGTGCAGTATGACGGCAAGCAAAGCTTGACGGCCCTTGTTTCCGTTTCACCCTCCCACACGGACAGCGCTGCGCCGACCCTTCCCCCAATCCTGCTGCCGTCTGTGTAAATTTTTACTGCACAGCCACTACTTGCGTCCACGTCACTCTGGTCTCTAAGGCATGTCAGCTCAAGGTCAGCGACTGCTGCAGGGTGCGGCGCTTCTGTTGCCGGCATCGATCGCTCGATCTCTCTGTCTCCTAGTCCCGGCGGGGCCTCCCCTTTCTTGATCCTGTATAGTGAGGCTACCTCGCGTACACGAATATCAAGCGGGAGCACTCCCGCCAGAACCAGTGCCGAGTTTAGAGAGACCGTGCGATAAGCCTTGCACATTTTTTGTGCGAATCCTCTCTGCACTGTTCCGAGCTGTCTTTGCACTCCTAGTTTTCCGGCAGCCGATGCCCAAACGCTCGCCGCATACAAAATGATGGGTTCAATGGTCGCTGTGTAAATTATGCGTATGATTTCGGGGTGGAGGCCCCAACTAGCCTTTGCTGATCTTGCGAGCTGTTTATATACGTTTATGGCCTTCCTACAAACGTTTGTTACGTGTGCATTAAACGTGAGTTTTTCGTCGAGCGTGACACCTAACATCTTGATTTGCTTGGACATGCAAATGTCCACCCCGCCCATGCTCAAGTGCGGAGTGTCAAACTTAAGCTTGCGCATGATGACCATTGCGCTGGTCTTATGGGGCGCGAATTTGAGCTTATTTTCGACACCCCACACTCGAACAATCTCGAGTGCGGCATTTGCCTGTCTTTGCACTTGCTCTGCAGTCTGACCATCGAACACCATGACAACGTCGTCGGCGAACGCCTGTATATAGTATCCTGCTGATTCGAGAGCGTTTAGCAGGGGATCCAACAATATGTTCCACAGGATGGGCCCACCTATTGACCCTTGGACGCATCCTTTGTTGGTCGCCTTTGTGTAAGTTTCCCCATTGTACCTTACTGTGACTTCCCTTTGGTCAAGGTAGCTGTCAAGCACTTTTCTAATATTTAGAGGACAGTTCTGTTTTGCCAGTTGGACTCTGATCGCTGGCCACCATGCACTGTCGAAGGCGCCCTCTATATCCAATGATACAACGGTTATGATTTTCTTCTCGTTCAATTTAGACTTTATACATTGCATTAGTTTATAGAGGGCGTCCTCGCAGCTCTTTTGGGGCATGAATCCGAACTGGTTGGGGTTTAGCTTCGATAGCAGGTGGTGTTTAAGTCTGGCGACCAACATTTTCTCGTACAATTTACCCAGTACTGGCAACAGTCCTATGGGGCGGTAAGATTTGGGAGTTGCGTAAGACTCTTTTCCTGGTTTCCTCAGCACTATGACAGTGGCTTTCTTCCAGATGACTGGGAAATAGTGGAGCTCTAGGCATTTGTTTAGTACTTCCAGGAAAAGTTTAGGGTCACTCTTTACGGCGTGGCTGCATATGTCAGCAGTGAATCCGTCGGCGCCAGGCGCTTTCTTCGGGTTCAAGGAATCCAGTGCGGTGAGCATCTCCGTCATTGTGAACGGAGGATCGTTCTGTCCTTCGGTTTGTTGGAGGTTCACAGCCGATGCTCGGTTCCTTATGTCTCGATGCGTCTGGTTATCGTTCTCCCTTAGATCTTCCGGGTAGAAGGTTTTCGCCAACAATTCAACCGAGCCTTTGGCACTCAAAGTGATGCCGCTTTCTTCCAAGGGTGTGTCCTCTTCCCTCTTGGCTGTTCTCCCTATCACTCGGTAGATACCCTCCCACACACTCTCCCTGTCCTGCTTGCTACAGAATTCCTTCCAGCTCGCGATATGGGCCTCCATAGCCCTAGCCTCATATTCGTCTCTGGCGATTATGTAGGCGTCCACAACACTTTGTTTTCGAATCGGTGCGGCATTCTTGATTCTGCGTTTCCTAGTGGTGACTTCCTGCTTCATCTTCGCGAGCTCCTCTGAATACCATGGTAGGGTGAATGTCTCTGTATTGCTTTTTAATGGAATTGAAGTGTTGCTAGATTCTGTGATGGCTTTATTGTAATTTTTAATGAATAGGTCTAAATTTTTGACTGAGTTAATGCTGTGAATTTTTTCGATTTCTAGGTTGTATTCTGATTTTACTTGTTTAAATTTATGATGAAAAGTTTCCCAGTTAGCTTTCTTTGTATTGTAAATTCTTGTGGTTCTTTTGACACTCACCCCGGCCGATTTCTTGAGTATGATATTGAAGGTAATACCACTGTGGTCAGCGCACGTTAGATTTGCGATGACTTTCCAGTCCTCCACTAGGTCCAACATATCAATAGTGCAGGCCGTCACGTCAACAAAACTGGTGTAGTGTATCCCGCCGCGAATGGTATCAAAGGTTGGTGTGTCACCTTTGTTGAGGATATGAAGGCCCAGCTCGTGAAACATGCCAGCCACGTCCTCCCCCCTATGGTCGATTACAGGGCTTCCCCACCAGGTGCTCTTTGCGTTGGAGTCGCCTCCGATAATGAGCCTCCGTGTTATGGCTGTTGCAATTCTCTTGATGTGATCCAGGTATGGGTCTATGGGCTGATCCGGTTCAAAATAGTATGAGACCAATGTGACTTTCCATTTCTTGGTACTTACGCTCACCACTACGATATTGTTTGTGGTGAGCTCCGGGTGTTGAATGACGTCTAGGTTGGGGTCAAATACAGCGATGGCTGCTTTGACCGTGCCCCCTCCGGTGTTCTGGTATATTCTGACCCCGCGGTATGTCTTCATACTATTTGTACCCCCCACATAAGGCTCCTGAACCAACGCTATTGCAACTTTGATTTAAAAGAGTGTCCATGGAGTTTCTTGCCCGTTCTTCTCCATAGGTACCTACTACGCTTTGGAATGGGCAACTAGCTTCATCTTTCTGACTGACCGACCCCTTGACAATTCAAAAGTGCCTGTAATTGGTTTATTTGAAATAAATGCTTTGAGTTTGAGTTGAGTTTGAGTTTTGACTCTGTTTGAGGTTGCTTCCATCATTAACTCCTCTGTAGCTAGCTTCCTTCGTTGAAGGTTACACTGGAGCATCCGGTACAGGTGTTTATCTACTTGGGTGCCCTTAGCAATACGCTACCGACATGCGAGCTATAGCATCGCGTTTTCTGCGTATGGGACAATCTTTGCTAAAGGCATTGTGGTCATTGCGATCAAGCTTTGCCGCCGTGCAGTTTCTGCATGTGGGTTCGCCTCCTGCAAGCCAGTCTGGGCATTGCGCCCTAAGGTGCGGTCCTCCACAGTGGCTGCAAAGGTCCACAGTAGCTACGCAGAACTTCTTGCTATGACCATATCCAAGGCATCTCGAGCACTGTACCAGTGGTGACTGGTCCAACACCCGGATGCGTTGTAGGTCAATGTAGACTGCTCCAGCGTCGGTCGCTCTTTTCCAAATAGCCGGGGACGCACTAAGGACGATGTGGCTAGTATGCGGATTTCGGGCTTTTCTTTTATATTTAATCTCCAGTCTGTCTTCATTTTCCTTTAGGTCGTGGAATATGCCCCGGTTTTGATTCCTAAAAGCCCTTAAGACGTCCTCATCAGTGTTAACTGTAAGTACGTCCGCAAGCTTCAGGAGAGGGTCTCTGTTCTTGACCTCTTCCACGACCAGGCTTTTTCCGGAGTTTTCCAGCCTTTCTTTTACTTTCTGTCGGTCCTCAGATGTGTTACAACTCATAATGACCTTTCTGTCCTTGCCTTTCCGAGTCCTTTCTACCCTGATCCACCCTTCCTTGGCATTCACCGCCTCTCTAACTTTTGTTAGGACTTGGTCTCCTGTGTCATTTTCGTCCTGGGACGTTACGACTACAGAATGCAGTACGTTCTGCGAGGGTGTGTACAAGGAAGATCGGGCTGTCGTTGCCTCTGCGTAGGTTTTTGCGCTTATGAGTTGGTGCTGTTGTTCCATCTTGTCCTTCAGTTCGTCCATTTTTCTGCCGTTTTCCTTTATAAGCTGGCTCTGTTCTTTCAGCTGTTCGAGTAACAGACATTTTCTTTCCTCGGTCTCTATTTGAGACGTCTTGTCGAGTATTGTCTGGAAGTTATCTATATTTTCAGATACATTTGTCGCTCCAGTTCTTTTGAGTCGTTTGATCTCAGCGTCCGCTTCTTTAATTATCTGATATAATTTGTCTATAACTGTCAGAGCGTTGTTTTTAATGTCTGTTTTCATGTTTTTCGAATTTGCGATGTTCGTCTTTCCCTTGACTACGTTTGCTTTGGCTTCGTCTAAACGCGTCGAAAGAACCTGTCTAGGAAGAACTTGAGCTTCCGTTTTGCTGGTAGCCGGAGTCAGGTTACACGGTTCCGATCCCGCAGCTTCCAGCTTTTCAACGCTTAGCCTAACATTTGACGAAGTATTTTGCGTCCTTGGCGGAGAGTTTTGTTTAAGAACGCCGCGTCCAACGTTAGACGAAAGCGTCTGTGTTCTTGGCGGAGATTTTTGTTTTTCCTTTTCTCCTGCAGGTTTTGTTGGTGTTCTGGCGAACATTGTCAGAGGAATGCGTCAGGTGAGGATACAAAAATACACAATAGTGTATGTAAATGTCAAATCGTGATCTGCACACAGTGTAAAGATGTGTGCAGTCTAAATAAGAAATATAATAAAAGTAAAAACAAAAACAAGTAAACTCTAAATAAGTACCAGTCAACAGTCGTAAAGAAAACGGGAATTTGCAATTGGGCTCAATAAAGCCTTCGTAATGATACTTACTAATATAGTATAAAATTTACAAAAAATACAATTAAATAACGTTCGTCTCTACGTAGAGTCAGTCTCCACTGGATTGAACTAATAAAGTTCCTATAAATTGAATGCACAATCACAATTGGACTTGCTCCGCAAAAGAAAAATGTTCCAGGGTCTTCAGTTCCCGATTTAGGATCGAAAACTTTTTGTGCTCTACGTAGAGTCGTTTCGTTAATGTCAGTAGATAGCTCTCATCAAGCCCTCTTAGATGAGCCCAAACTCGATATGGTTACTCCAAGGGGTTTCGGAGATATCCCAACTTGAAAAATTTGGTTATTTGCCAGAAATTTTAACCAAACTTGGTTACAAGAGGATATCTCCGGAACCAATGGTCCAAAAACCCCGATGTTTGGGCTTTCCGAACTTGGCTCGGCAAGACCAACCCACTGGACCGGTTTTCAGGCTGAAAATCTTTGACCCGCTGAAAACGCCTGAAAGCTATCCTATCTTAAACACTATGTCCTACTGATATTACCAGCGAAAACCCCAGCCCTCTACGACTTGCCGTTGGGAAGCTATGTTCGATTGAAAAAATCAAAGATGGCCGCGGACCTGTCAAATCTTAACTTTGACAGTGGATAACTTCCCTCTGGAAGGCCGCAAACCCCCCGAGTTTGGGCTCTCCCAACTCAGCCTGAGCTCCGCTGTCCGCTGAAACTGCTTTCAGGGTCCCGAAATTTTTCAGCTCCAAACCGCCTGAAATCGCGGGGGAAGTATGTCGGCGGGTTCCTGACTGCAACGTCAAAAACCGCTTCTTCCCAAGACTACCGGTTTAGGAGTTACAGTGGTTTGAAGTTGAACAAAATGGCCGCCGATCTGTCAAAAGTCGTACTAAAACGTCCGTATCTTTGGAACCCTACGTCACAGAAGGACGGGGTTTTGGACCTGCAGCTCGGCTTCACTTCAGGTATGACCTGAAAGCGGTTTCAGCGACAAAAAACTTTCAGGCCTGAAATGGCCTGAAAATAGTCCTATCCTAAAGTCGGCTGTACGCCACCAGCCCGAGTGGAAACACGAAGAAAATCGGATCAACGGTTCCCGAGCTATCTCAGTCTAAAAATTTAAACCAAAAAGACCATTTGGTGTGTCTTTGTCAAAACAGCCAAATGCGGTGCTATAGGGCCCAAGTTTGGGCTTATGTAATTCCGGGCAGGGTATTTAAACAGTATAAAAGCATAAAAAAGTGAGTATTTCCTATTAATCCTGAATTATGTACACAAATCATATAAAATTCAATAACTTTAAAGCTATTGAACGAAAAATTTTGAAAAAATATGCTAAAATTACATAAAATTAAGAGCTACAAGATACGAATAATAGAAGTTTTAAAAACCGAGGACAAGTATGTAAAAATTTTGAAAGTATAATTTTCATGAAAAATTTTGTATAACTTAAAAACCGTTGATGTTAAAAATCTAAAACTTAAAATCTCTAATGTTTTGATGAGCGCGCAACAGGCTGCAGTTGAAAATTTTTGAAATCTTCCTCAGGACCGAAGATATTAAGGTCAGAATTTTTGAAATTGTAACTCTTCTTAAAAATCAGGCGTGGTAATAAAATTAAAATTTTCTCCAAATACCGTCTGGGTTGCAGCTAGAGATGTTGGCTGCAAAATTCCAGGTGTCTAGCTCTGCTCCTTCCAAATTTTCAGGCCACGTGGTTTTTAGTTTTTTCAGCCTAAAGGCTGAAACTCCGGGTTTTTGGTGTTTCCAGGTGTTCAGGATGGTGTGCGGGGGCGACGCCCACCTTTTTCTCAAATAAAAAAGGGGGGTCGACGATCTCGTTCGAGCAGCGTTTGCACTTGAAAGTTTCTCCTTTGACTTTAACCTCCAAAATTAGAGGTTTTTCAGGTATAAACCAAGATTCACTGAAATCCGGTTACTGACATTCACTGGGGCGTATAGCCTGCACAATTACGCACTCACAGACACCAAAAAGATTAATATTCGACCACTTTTGACCACTTTTTTGAATTTTTAACTACGGAGCGGCTTTAAAAACGATCCGACCCACACGGAGGCTGGGGGGGAACTGGGTTAGGTTAGGTTAGGTTAGGTTTTCCTAACTTGGGGGGCCCGAGCGCCGCCTGTAGGCGGTTGTACGTGGGAATCGTGCGGTCCATGGCCCTGTATGGGGCCCCTGTGTGGGCGATGGACATGACGGCCGGCACTCTCGCCATTCTGCGTAAACCGCAGAGGGCGATGGCCGTCAGAGTCGTCCGCGGGTACCGCACGATTTCCTACGAGGCGGCTTGCGTCCTGGCCGGATCCCCGCCCTGGGACCTAGAGGCGAAAGTACTCGCGTCATTATATCGATGGCGCGAGGAAGAGCGAGCACGGGGCTCGAGGCCGGTGCAGCGGCAGATCGCGCTGCGCCGAGAGGAGCTCCATCAGGTCTTGGTGGCGGAATGGCGGCTAAGGCTTCTGCGCCCTACCGCCGGCCTCGCTACCGTCGAGGCGATCCGGCCAGTACTCGACGACTGGCTCGGGAGAAGGCACGGCTCCCTGTCGTTTAGGGTGACGCAGGTGCTGTCGGGGCACGGCTGCTTCGGCAAGTACCTGTGTCGCATAGGCAGGGAGCCGGACGCTCGGTGCCACCATTGCGTCCATTGCGGGGAGGACACGGCGCAACACACGCTCGCCGAGTGTGTAGCTTGGGAGGAGCAGCGCTGTGTCCTCACAAATGAAGTAGGAGGCGATCTGTCGCTGCCGGCCGTAGTGCGGAGGATGGTCGGTAGCGCAGAGTCGTGGGACGCGGTGGTGTCCTTCTGCGAGGACGTGATGTCGCAGAAGGAAACTGCGGAACGGGAGGGGGAGATCTCGACTCCCTTCCCCGGCCGCAGAAGGCGCACCGGGCGCAGGAGAAGGGCGGACAACGCCCTTTTCCGGCCCCCATGAATGGGTCCTGGGGCGTGGGACTTGGGGAAGTCCTCGCCCCCTATTTGAT
The DNA here is from genome assembly GCA_937001585.2 of Brachylomia viminalis. Lineage (NCBI taxonomy): Eukaryota > Metazoa > Arthropoda > Insecta > Lepidoptera > Noctuidae > Brachylomia > Brachylomia viminalis. Next base: position 221,122 of record OW443321.2, on the reverse strand, counting down.
GGACCCGAGGCGAAGGCGCGCGCGGGTGTCGGCGTGCGCCTCTGAGGCGATGCACGGGGTAGTCAAACACCTCACTACCCCGTGCAGGAGACGAGGCCCGGACAGACCGGGCCAGCACCAGTGTGGGGCTGCGGAAGAATTTCGATTCCCGCGGCCCCGCGCGCACGTGCGAGGAGACACCGGGGTGGTTTTAGCCGGTAAGAGTCCGGCACGCCCCTCCGCCTTTTCCCCAGGCGGAGGTAGTCCATGAGGATTTCCCCCCGTAAAAAAAAAAAAAAAAAAAAAGGTTAGGTTAGGTTAGGTTAGGGTGCATGTTGAATGGGGTGCATGTTGAAGAGCCTCCTCGTGGCGCACCCTGGGCAACGTCGGCTCCAATTTCTCCCAGTGCGGTTTTGGGGGACAATTGGGGCTGGCGGCTAATCTTCAACAAGCGGGGAAAGGTCATGGTTCCAATCACCGATCATGCTTGATGGTCGGTGAAGGGAACCGGGCTACAGAGGTTAGATACGTCCACTCCTCCTCTGCTTACAGGGGAGGTGAGTGGGCGTAGACTGGGCAGGGCTGCCGATGCGGAACAGGCGGTCCTGTCCCGGAGGGAGGCAGCGGCGCGCGCGCGGGGGGATGATTCTTTCGCGCGGCGCCGCTCCGGAGAGGGGGGGGGGTCGAGGAAGACGCCGGTCTGGTGGTCACCTCCGGCTCCTCCCGGGTGGAGGCCAGCAGGCAGTGGGTGCGGGGGCGCCCTTTGCCTGTATTGCACGGGCCTCCACCAGTGTCGGACGGGAGTGGCCGGGTGTTCCCGGCCATTCCCGTAGCCCCCCAGTTATGGGGGGCATGCGGGGCCCGCCAACTAGGCGGGCATGCGCCGGGAGGGCTGTGGAAGTAGAGGCTGAGCCGATTTCCCATAGCCCTCCCATCACGGCGTTGTGGGAACACCGCTGAGTTTTAGTGGGTATACTGTCGAGTGCGGATTTCGACAGGAGTCCCACATACCCCGTCTCGTCCCCCACGAGCGGGGATGCATAAAGCATTTCTCAGCGACAAAAAAAAAAAAAAAAAAAAAGGGTGCATGTTGAATGGCGCTGTGACTCATAGTGATCAATGCGGAAGACTGTGAGTATAAACATGACGAAGAAACCCGTGCGGGACGCCTCCGGGCGTTTCAGTTTTAACCCGAATCGCCCTTCTCCGGGCGATTCAAACGGCCCTTCTCAGGGCCAACCCAACGGCCCTTCTCAGGGCCAACCCAACGGCCCTTCTCAGGGCCAACCCAACGGCCCTTCTCAGGGCCAATCCAAAGGCCCTTTTCAGGGCCACGCCGGTGACGCATTAGCGTCGGACGCTGACCGCGCACCGTGTGCGGCCAGAGCAGATGAGTCGGACTCGGACGACTCGAATATCGACACGTCGGCAGCAGAGAGCGACCGCCTCGAGCGAAAGAGGGCCTACCTGCGGCACGGGTCCGAGGGATCCTCGTCGGCTGGAGGCGGGGCGCAGAAGAAGTCGAAGTCCAAAAGGGCTTCGACTTCTTCAAAAGCAGGTGATACCCACGTTGTGGGTTTGGTTGACGCCGAGCGCCAGCTAAACCTCCTAAAACGGGCGCAACTCCAGCAGGACCTGGAGGAGAGGGTCGCTGCCAGAGAGCGCCAGGCGCAGGCCGCCCGGTCGAGGGCCGGCTATGGGGCATCCAGTGTCCTGTATGCTGGCCACTCCTTGGCGGAACTTGAGCGCATGGCGCGGGAGGACAGGGAGGAGGTCCTGGAGGTCGCCTCAAAGTCCTCCAACCTGAAGGGGACCTTCCAGAAGGCCCTTAAATGCCGGGCTGCCAGTCTGCATGGCATTGTGCAGGAGCTGGTGCAGCGGACGGCCACGGATGAGACGCGGCAACTGCAGGCGAAGGTGGATCGCCTGCAGGCGGAGGTCAGCCAGCTGCACCAGAAGCTGGCTGAGGTCACTGCTCGGCCTGCGCAATCAGCCCCTGGACCGGTGGTAGGAGGCTCCACCTCCTCCCCTCACAACCTTGAGGAGATACTCCGAAAGGTTGTCATGGAGGAGAGGGCCTTCACCAGAGCCTGCTTCGCCGGCATCGAGGACCGGCTCTTGCCGGAGAAGCGGCTCCGCCCGCCGCTAGCGGCGGATAAGCCACCACGCAGGGTGCTGGAACCTGCGCCTTTAGCAGGCCCGGCATCGGGTGCGCAGCCCCAGGCCCCGAAGCCCTCCAAGGGCAAAGGCGAGGGCAAGAGGACCAAGGCGGCTCCTCAAACCCTCACCACCAGCTCGGAGGGAGCGTCTGGGTCGGCTGCCACCCCAGCGGCGGCCCCCCAGAGCTCGCAGGAGGAAGACGCCCTTCTTCCCTCCACCACCCCGTCCAACCAGTCGTGGACGGAAGTGGTCAGGAGGGGAAAAGGGAAGGGAGGGCAGAAGTCGGCCCCTAAGCCCGCCGCGACTGCACCGGCAGTGAAAAGGGCTCCAGCTGGCGGGAGGAAGTTAGTTCCTCCCAAGACCGCGGCCGTCGTGGTGACCATCACCCCGGAGGCCGCGGAGCGGGGCGAGACGTACGAGTCCGTCCTAAGACGGGCTCGTACCAATGCTGATCCCTCCCAGCTGGGGATCAGCAAAATAACGTGCCGCCGAACCCTAACCGGAGCTCGAATTTTCGAGTTCTCGGGGGAACAGCGCGGCACAAACGCGGACCTCTTCGCAACGAAGTTGCAAGAGGTCATCGCCGACGCGGCAACGGTCGTCAGGCCCGTCAAGACCGCAGCCTTGGAGGTGGCCGATCTGGACGATTCGGCCACCAAGGAGGATGTGGTGGCGGCCGTCGCGGCGGCTGGAGGCTGCGACGCTGGCGCGGTGAAGGCTGGAGCGATCAGGCTCGGCCGCCGCGGCATGGGCATCGTCCGCGTCGAGTGCCCAGTCGCCGCGGCTGGGGCCGCCCTTGCTGCGACCAAGGGACGGCTGCTGGTGGGGCTCAGCTCGGCTGTGGTCCGAGCACTTGAAGACCAGCCCTTGCGCTGCTTCAGGTGCTTCTCCTTCGGCCACACCCGAGCCACGTGTCCCTCCAAGGCCGACTGGGGAGACACGTGCTACCAGTGCGGGCAAGAGGGGCACAAGAGTGCCACTTGCCGCGCCACCACGCCACACTGCACGGCGTGTGCCGCCAGTGGCCGCCCCGCGGGCCACAGGATGACGGGCAGGAGCTGTAAGCCCCCCGTCAAGAAGGGCATAGTGCCGGCGCAGGTTCGACCTGTCGCCACCACCGCCGCCGCCGTCGTCGCCGCCGCTGCAGCTCCAGCGGCGGTAGCTGAGGAGGAGGGTGCCATGTCGGAATAATGCAGGTTTCCGACTACCGCATCCTCCAGGCGAACACCAACCACTGCAGAGCGGCCCAGGACCTGGCAGTGCAGGTCATGGCCGAGTGGTTGGTGAACGTAGCGGTGGTCGCCGAGCCCTACTCGATCCCCAGCAGCTGGCTGGGTGACGAGGACGACTCGGTGGCACTAGCGGCGCGGTCTTCCACAGACTCCCCTCCCCTCTCGCTATTAGAGAGGGGACCGGGATACGTGGCCGCCGCGTGGGGAGAGGTAGCCCTCGTGGGGGTATATTTCTCCCCAAACCGCCCTCTCCAGGACTTTGAGAATTATCTCGGAGTCCTGGCCGCCGTGGTCGGCAGGGCGGCGCCGCGTCAGGTCTCCGTGCTGGGAGACCTGAATGCCAAGTCGGTGACCTGGGGCAACCGGGCCACCGACGCTCGCGGGCGGGCGGTGGAGATGTGGGCAGCCTCCTCTGGACTCTCCCTCTTGAACAGAGGAAGCGTCCAGACATGCGTGCGGCGTCAGGGTGGCTCAGTAGTGGACGTCACTTTCGCCACCCCTGGGTTAGCCGCGCGCGTGCTGAACTGGCGGGTGGACCTGGTGGAGACTATGTCGGACCACCGCTACGTGCGGTTCGACATCTCCGCCAGTGGCCCCGGAGCGGTGCAGCCCCTCTCGGGGCGATCAACGTTTCCGCGGTGGGCTTTCACCCGCCTGGACAGGGAGGCAGCGGCGGAGGCGGCGTTCATCCAGGACTGGCTGTCGCCGCCTACCACCGGCCTGGATGTGGACACCATAGCGGGCCAGCTGAGGGAGTCTCTGACCGAGGTGTGCAACTCCAGCATGCCCCGGTCACGCCGCCCGGCTCCCCGCCGCGCCGTCTATTGGTGGTCGGAGGAGCTGGCGGGGCTCAGAACCGCCTGCGTGGCGGCCAAGAGGGCCTACACGCGGAGTCGGCGGCGGCGTCGACGCAACCGGCCCGACGAGGACCGCCTCTACGAGGTGTACGTGGAGGCAAAAATGGGACTCGATCGGGCCATCGCCGCCGCTAAAGACTCGGCGAGAGCCGAGCTGCTGGAGGGTCTCGACAACGACCCATACGGGAGACCGTATAAGGCGGCACGCAACAAATTGCGCCCCTTTGGTCCCCCGGTTGTCGAGACCCTGGAGCCCACATTTCTGGATGGGGTGGTTCAGTCCCTGTTTCCGTGCAGGGACAACTTCACCCCGCCAGTGATGTGTGGAGCCCCGCTGCTGGAGGATGAGGAGGAAGAGGAGGCTCCCTCTCCTGTCACGGAGTCGGAACTTGGCGCGGCGATTGTGCATATCCGCGCCAAGAAGACGGCTCCGGGCCCCGACGGTGTCCCGGCGAGGGTGGTGGCAATTGCCGCCACCCAAATGGAGGAGCGGTTTCGGGACCTCTTCAGCGCATGCCTTGCGTCTGGGAGGTTCCCGAAACCGTGGAAGGAGGGGCAGCTGTGCCTCCTTCGCAAGGAGGGTCGCCCAGCAGACTCCCCCTCGGCATACCGACCCATCGTCCTGCTCGATGAGGTCGGCAAAATGTTCGAGGGGATAATCGCTGCCCGCCTAAAGGGCCATATGCGGCGTATCGGGCCGGACTTGTCGGACGCTCAGTTCGGTTTTCGGGCTGAGCGTTCGACGGTGGACGCGCTGGCCTGCCTCAAGAGGCAGGTGAAGGAGGCGGTGGAGGTGGGGGACGGATTGTTGGCGGTGTCATTCGACATTGCCAACGCCTTCAACTCTGTTCCCCACAGCACCATCCTAGAGGCGCTCCGATTCCACGGGGTGCCTCAATATATGCGGCGTTTACTGGCCAGCTACCTGGAGGATCGGGCGATCGTCCTCGTGAACAGGGCTGGCCAAGTCCGGCGGTACGCAGTCGAGGCCGGCGTTCCACAGGGGTCAGTCCTGGGACCTCTCCTCTGGAACGTCGGCTACGACTGGCTCTTGCGGGGAACTCTCCTCCGAGGTACGAGTGTCGTCTGCTACGCGGATGACACTCTCCTCACCGCCCGGGGGGAGAGTTTCAGGGAGGCGGCCAACTTGGCCTCGGCGGGCGGATCCTTGGTCGCAGGGAGGATCCGCCGCCTAGGATTGACGGTGGCGCTGCACAAGACCGAGGCTGTGTTCTTCCACGGGCCTCGGCAGCGCCAACCACCAGACGCCCACATATTTGTGGAGGGCGTCCGAATCGAGGTGAAGGCCCAGATGAAATATCTGGGCCTTGTACTCGACAGCAGGTGGCGTTTCGGCCCGCATTTTAGCGGGCTGTCGACGCGCCTGCTGAAGACTGCGGGCGCCCTCTCGTGGCTGCTCCCCAATTTGGGGGGGCCCAGTGCGCGATGCCGGCAACTCTACGCCGGCATCTTGAGGAGCATGGCCCTTTACGGGGCCCCTATCTGGGAGGACTCCCTCCAAAGGCGGGAGAACGCCGCCGCCTTGCGGGCCCCCCAAAGGGCCATAGCCCAGCGGGTGTCGCGGGCCTACCGCACGGTGGGTTTCGCGGCAGCGTGTGCTCTGGCTGGCACCCCTCCTTGGGAACTCGAGGCGTGGGTGCTCGCCAGAGTATACGAATGGACGGCGGGGCGGAGGGCGAGAGGAGAACGCCCCGCCCCGGAAGAGCGGGAGGCCGTCCGGCGGGAGGCGAGGGACGCCATCGTCGTCCATTGGACGAGGGACCTCGCCACCGCAGCCTTCGGCCGCCAAACCCTCGACGCGATCGGGCCGGTCCTGCCAGACTGGCTCGATCGGTCGCATGGGTTCCTCTCGTTCCGTCTGGTGCAGGTGCTGTCCGGACACGGTTGTTTCGGATCGTACCTGCACCGAATCGGACGGGAGGAGACACCGTCGTGCCACGACTGCGGTGCGGCGGAGGACGCGGCGCAGCACACCCTCGCGGTGTGCCCGTCGTGGTCCGAGCCGCGCCGCAGTCTCACTGCGGTGATCGGACCGGACCTCTCACTCCCCGGTTTGGTCAACGCCATGCTGGGCGATGAGAGGTCCTGGGCGGCAGTGGCCTCCTTCTGCGAACACGTCATGTCCCAGAAGGAGGCGGCGGAGCGCGCGCGGGAGGACGATCCTCACGCGGCGGCGCTCCGAAGACGGAGGAGGGGTCGGAGAAGACGTCAGTATGACGGCCATCAGCGACTCCTCCCCGGTGGAGGCCAGCAGGCAACGGGTGCGGGGGCACCCTTGCCTGTATTGCACGGGCCTCCACCAGTGTTGGACGGGAATGGCCAGGTGTTCCCGGCCATTCCCGTAGCCCCCCAGACCGGGGGGCATGCGGGGCCCGCCAGCTAGGCGGGCATACGCCGGGAGGGCTGTGGAAGCAGAGGCTGAGCCAATTTCCCATAGCCCTCCCATCACGGCGTCGCGGGAACACCGCTGAGTTTTAGTGGGTATACTGCCACTCTGGCAGGGAGTCCCACATACTCTGTCTCGTCCCCCGACGAGCGGAGATGCGTAATGTCATTTCTCAGCGACAAAAAAAAAAAAAAAAAAAAAGGGTGCATGTTGAATGGGGTGCATGTTGAAGAGCCTCCTCGTGGCGCATCCTGGGCAACGTCGGCTCCAATTTCTCCCAGTGCGGTTTTGGGGGACAATTGGGGCTGGCGGCTAATCTTCAACAAGCGGGGAAAGGTCGCGGTTCCAATCGCCGATCATGCTTGATGGTCGGTGAAGGGAACCGGGCTACAGAGGGCAGATACGTCCACTCCTCCTCTGCTTACAGAGGGAGGTGAGTGGGCGTAGACTGGGCAGGGCCGCCGATGCGGAACAGGCGGTCGTGTCCCGGAGGGAGGCAGCGGCGCGCGCGCGGGGGATGATTCTCTCACGCGGCGCCGCTCCGGAGAGGGGAGGGGTCGAGGAAGACGCCGGTCTGGTAGTCACCTCCGGCTCCTCCCGGGTGGAGGCCAGCAGGCGGTGGGTGCGGGGGCGCCCTTTGCCTGTATTGCACGGGCCTCCACCAGCGTCGGACGGGAGTGGCCGGGTGTTCCCGGCCATTCCCGTAGCCCCCCAGTTAAATGGGGGGCATGCGGGGCCCGCCAACTAGGCGGGCATACGCCGGGAGGGCTGTGGAAGCAGAGGCTGAGCCAATTTCCCATAGCCCTCCCATCACGGCGTTGTGGGAACACCGCTGAGTTTTAGTGGGTATACTGTCGTGTGCGGATTTCGACAGGAGTCCCACATACCCCGTCTCGTCCCCCACGAGCGGGGATGCATAAAGCATTTCTCAGCGACAAAAAAAAAAAAAAAAAAAAAAAAAAAGGGTGCATGTTGAATGTCCGTCCTAAGACGGGCTCGTACCAATGCTGATCCCTCCCAGCTGGGGATCAGCAAAATAACGTGCCGCCGAACCCTAACCGGAGCTCGAATTTTCGAGTTCTCGGGGGAACAGCGCGGCACAAACGCGGACCTCTTCGCAACGAAGTTGCAAGAGGTCATCGCCGACGCGGCAACGGTCGTCAGGCCCGTCAAGACCGCAGCCTTGGAGGTGGCCGATCTGGACGATTCGGCCACCAAGGAGGATGTGGTGGCGGCCGTCGCGGCGGCTGGAGGCTGCGACGCTGGCGCGGTGAAGGCTGGAGCCATCAGGCTCGGCCGCCGCGGCATGGGCATCGTCCGCGTCGAGTGCCCAGTCGCCGCGGCTGGGGCCGCCCTTGCTGCGACCAAGGGACGGCTGCTTGTGGGGCTCAGCTCGGCTGTGGTCCGAGCACTTGAAGACCAGCCCTTGCGCTGCTTCAAGTGCTTCTCCTTCGGCCACACCCGAGCCACGTGTCCCTCCAAGGCCGACTGGGGAGACACGTGCTACCAGTGCGGGCAAGAGGGGCACAAGAGTGCCACTTGCCGCGCCACGACGCCACACTGCACGGCGTGTGCCGCCAGTGGCCGCCCCGCGGGCCACAGGATGACGGGCAGGAGCTGTAAGCCCCCCGTCAAGAAGGGCATAGTGCCGGCGCAGGTTCGACCTGTCGCCACCACCGCCGCCGCCGTCGTCGCCGCCGCTGCAGCTCCAGCGGCGGTAGCTGAGGAGGAGGGTGCCATGTCGGAGTAATGCAGGTTTCCGACTACCGCATCCTCCAGGCGAACACCAACCACTGCAGAGCGGCCCAGGACCTGGCAGTGCAGGTCATGGCCGAGTGGTTGGTGAACGTAGCGGTGGTCGCCGAGCCCTACTCGATCCCCAGCAGCTGGCTGGGTGACGAGGACGACTCGGTGGCACTAGCGGCGCGGTCTTCCACAGACTCCCCTCCCCTCTCGCTATTAGAGAGAGGACCGGGATACGTGGCCGCCGCGTGGGGAGAGGTAGCCCTCGTGGGGGTATATTTCTCCCCAAACCGCCCTCTCCAGGACTTTGAGAATTATCTCGGAGTCCTGGCCGCCGTGGTCGGCAGGGCGGCGCCGCGTCAGGTCTCCGTGCTGGGAGACCTGAATGCCAAGTCGGTGACCTGGGGCAACCGGGCCACCGACGCTCGCGGGCGGGCGGTGGAGATGTGGGCAGCCTCCTCTGGACTCTCCCTCTTGAACAGAGGAAGCGTCCAGACATGCGTGCGGCGTCAGGGTAGTTCAGTAGTGGACGTCACTTTCGCCACCCCTGGGTTAGCCGCGCGCGTGCTGAACTGGCGGGTGGACCTGGTGGAGTCTATGTCGGACCACCGCTACGTGCGGTTCGACATCTCCGCCAGTGGCCCCGGAGCGGTGCAGCCCCTCTCGGGGCGATCACCGTTTCCGCGGTGGGCTTTCACCCGCCTGGACAGGGAGGCAGCGGCGGAGGCGGCGTTCATCCAGGACTGGCTGTCGCCTCCTACCACCGGCCTGGATGTGGACACCATAGCGGGCCAGCTGAGGGAGTCTCTGACCGAGGTGTGCAACTCCAGCATGCCCCGGTCTCGCCGCCCGGCTCCCCGCCGCGCCGTCTATTGGTGGTCGGAGGCACTGGCGGGGCTCAGAACCGCCTGCGTGGCGGCCAAGAGGGCCTACACGCGGAGTCGGCGGCGGTGTCGACGCAACCGGCCCGACGAGGACCGCCTCTACGAGGTGTACGTGGAGGCAAAAATGGGCCTCGATCGGGCCATCGCCGCCGCTAAAGACTCGGCGAGAGCCGAGCTGCTGGAGGGTCTCGACAACGACCCATACGGGAGACCGTATAAGGCGGCACGCAACAAATTGCGCCCCTTTGGTCCCCCGGTTGTCGAGACCCTGGAGCCCACATTTCTGGATGGGGTGGTTCAGTCCCTGTTTCCGTGCAGGGACAACTTCACCCCGCCAGTGATGTGTGGAGCCCCGCTGCTGGAGGATGAGGAGGAAGAGGAGGCTCCCTCTCCTGTCACGGAGTCGGAACTTGGCGCGGCGATTGTGCATATCCGCGCCAAGAAGACGGCTCCGGGCCCCGACGGTGTCCCGGCGAGGGTGGTGGCAATTGCCGCCACCCAAATGGAGGAGCGGTTTCGGGACCTCTTCAGCGCATGCCTTGCGTCTGGGAGGTTCCCGAAACCGTGGAAGGAGGGGCAGCTGTGCCTCCTCCGCAAGGAGGGCCGCCCTGCAGACTCCCCCTCGGCATACCGGCCCATCGTTCTGCTCGATGAAGTCGGAAAAATGTTCGAGGGGATAATCGCTGCCCGCCTAAAGGGCCATATGCGGCGTATCGGGCCGGACTTGTCGGACGCTCAGTTCGGTTTTCGGGCTGAGCGTTCGACGGTGGACGCGCTGGCCTGCCTTAAGAGGCAGGTGAAGGAGGCGATGGATGTGGGGGACGGATTGTTGGCGGTGTCATTCGACATAGCCAACGCCTTCAACTCTGTTCCCCATAGCACCATCCTAGAGGCACTCCGATTCCACGAGGTGCCTCGATATATGCGGCGTCTACTGGCCAGCTACCTGGAGGATCGGGCGATCGTCCTCGTGAACAGGGCTGGCCAAGTCCGGCGGTACGCAGTCGAGGCCGGCGTTCCACAGGGGTCAGTCCTGGGACCTCTCCTCTGGAACGTCGGCTACGACTGGCTCTTGCGGGGAACTCTCCTCCGAGGTACGAGTGTCGTCTGCTACGCGGATGACACTCTCCTCACCGCCCGGGGGGAGAGTTTCAGGGAGGCGGCCAACTTGGCCTCGGCGGGCGGATCCTTGGTCGCAGGGAGGATCCGCCGCCTAGGATTGACGGTGGCGCTGCACAAGACCGAGGCTGTGTTCTTCCACGGGCCTCGGCAGCGCCAACCACCAGACGCCCACATATTTGTGGAGGGCGTCCGAATCGAGGTGAAGGCCCAGATGAAATATCTGGGCCTTGTACTCGACAGCAGGTGGCGATTCGGCCCGCATTTTAGCGGGCTGTCGACGCGCCTGCTGAAGACTGCGGGCGCCCTCTCGTGGCTGCTCCCCAATTTGGGGGGGCCCAGCGCGCGATGCCGGCAACTTTACGCCGGCATCTTGAGGAGTATGGCCCTCTACGGGGCCCCAATCTGGGAGGACTCCCTCCAAAGGCGGGAGAACGCCGCCGCCTTGCGGGCCCCCCAAAGGGCCATAGCTCAGCGGGTGTCGCGGGCCTACCGCACGGTGGGCTTCGCGGCAGCGTGTGCTCTGGCTGGCACCCCTCCTTGGGAACTCGAGGCGTGGGTGCTCGCCAGAGTATACGAATGGACGGCGGGGCGGAGGGCGAGAGGAGAACGCCCCGCCCCGGAAGAGCGGGAGGCCGTCCGGCGGGAGGCGAGGGACGCCATCGTCGTCCATTGGACGAGGGACCTCGCCACCGCAGCCTTCGGCCGCCGAACCCTCGACGCGATCGGGCCGGTCCTGCGAGACTGGCTCGATCGGTCGCACGGGTTCCTCTCGTTCCGTCTGGTGCAGGTGCTGTCCGGGCACGGTTGTTTCGGATCGTACCTGCACCGGATCGGACGGGAGGAGACATCGTCGTGCCACGACTGCGGTGCGGCGGAGGACGCGGCGCAGCACACCCTCGCGGTGTGCCCGTCGTGGTCCGAGCCGCGCCGCGGTCTCACTTCGGTGATCGGACCGGACCTCTCACTCCCCGGTTTGGTCAACGCCATGCTGGGCGATGAGAGGTCCTGGGCGGCAGTGGCCTCCTTCTGCGAACACGTCATGTCCCAGAAGGAGGCGGCGGAGCGCGCGCGGGAGGACGACCCTCACGCGGCGGCGCTCCGAAGACGGAGGAGGTGTCGGAGAAGACGTCAGTATGACGGCCATCACCGACTCCTCCCCGGTGGAGGCCAGCAGGCAACGGGTGCGGGGGCACCCTTGCCTGTATTGCACGGGCCTCCACCAGTGTCGGACGGGAATGGCCAGGTGTTCCCGGCCATTCCCGTAGCCCCCCAGGCTGGGGGGCATGCGGGGCCCGCCAGCTAGGCGGGCATACGCCGGGAGGGCTGTGGAAGCAGAGGCTGAGCCAATTTCCCATAGCCCTCCCATCACGGCGTCGCGGGAACACCGCTGAGTTTTAGTGGGTATACTGCCATCCTGGCAGGGAGTCCCACATACTCCGTCTCGTCCCCCGACGAGCGGAGATGCGTAATGTCATTTCTCAGCGACAAAAAAAAAAAAAAAAAAAAAAAAAAAAAGGTTAGGTTCTGGTTCCGGTGGCTAAAGTGCGCTGTGACTCACAGTTATCAATGCGGAAGACTGTGTGTATTAAAATGATGAAGAAACCCGTGCGGGACGCCTCCGGGCGTTTCAGTTTTAACCCGGATCGCCCTTCTCAGGGCGATTCAAACGGCCCTTCTCAGGGCCAACCCAACGGCCCTTCACAGGGCCAACCCAACGGCCCTTCTCAGGGCCAACCCAACGGCCCTTCTCAGGGCCAATCCAAAGGCCCTTTTCAGGGCCACGCCGGTGACGCATTAGCGTCGGACGCTGACCGCGCACCGTGTGCGGCCAGAGCAGATGAGTCGGACTCGGACGACTCGAATATCGACACGTCGGCAGCAGAGAGCGACCGCCTCGAGCGAAAAAGGGCCTACCTGCGGCACGGGTCCGAGGGATCCTCGTCGACTGGAGGCGGGGCGCAGAAGAAGTCAAAGTCCAAAAGGGCTTCGACTTCTTCGAAAGCAGGTGATACCCACATTGTGGGTTTGGTGGACGCCGAGCGCCAGCTAAACCTGCTAAAACGGGCGCAACTCCAGCAGAACCTGGAGGAGAGGGTCGCTGCCAGAGAGCGCCAGGCGCAGGCCGCCCGGTCGAGGGCCGGCTATGGGGCATCCAGTGTCCTGTATGCTGGCCACTCCTTGGCGGAACTTGAGCGCATGGCGCGGGAGGACAGGGAGGAGGTCCTGGAGGTCGCCTCAAAGTCCTCCAACCTGAAGGGGACCTTCCAGAAGGCCCTTAAATGCCGGGCTGCCAGTCTGCATGGCATTGTGCAGGAGCTGGTGCAGCGGACGGCCACGGATGAGACGCGGCAACTGCAGGCGAAGGTGGATCGCCTGCAGGCGGAGGTCAGCCAGCTGCACCAGAAGCTGGCTGAGGTCACTGCTCGGCCTGCGCAATCAGCCCCTGGACCGGTGGTAGGAGGCTCCACCTCCTCCCCTCACAACCTTGAGGAGATACTCCGAAAGGTTGTCATGGAGGAGAGGGCCTTCACCAGAGCCTGCTTCGCAGGCATCGAGGACCGGCTCCTGCCGGAGAAGCGGCTCCGCCCGCCGCTAGCGGCGGATAAGGCACCACGCAGGGTGCCGGAACCTGCGCCTTTAGCAGGCCCGGCATCGGGTGCGCAGCCCCAGGCCCCGAAGCCCTCCAAGGGCAAAGGCGAGGGCAAGAGGACCAAGGCGGCTCCTCAAACCCTCACCATCAGCTCGGAGGGAGCGTCTGGGTCGGCTGCCACTCCAGCGGCAGCCCCCCAGAGCTCGCAGGAGGAAGACGCCCTTCTTCCCTCCACCACCCCGTCCAACCAGTCGTGGACGGAAGTGGTCAGGAGGGGAAAAGGGAAGGGAGGGCAAAAGTCGGCCCCCAAGCCCGCCGCGACTGCACCGGCAGTCAAAAGGGCTCCAGCTGGCGGGAGGAAGTTAGTTCCTCCCAAGACCGCGGCCGTCGTGGTGACCATCACCCCGGAGGCCGCGGAGCGGGGCGAGACGTACGAGTCCGTCCTAAGACGGGCTCGTACCAATGCTGATCCCTCCCAGCTGGGGATCAGCAAAATAACGTGCCGCCGAACCCTAACCGGAGCTCGAATTTTCGAGTTCTCGGGGGAACAGCGCGGCACAAACGCGGACCTCTTCGCAACGAAGTTGCAAGAGGTCATCGCCGACGCGGCAACGGTCGTCAGGCCCGTCAAGACCGCAGCCTTGGAGGTGGCCGATCTGGACGATTCGGCCACCAAGGAGGATGTGGTGGCGGCCGTCGCGGCGGCTGGAGGCTGCGACGCTGGCGCGGTGAAGGCTGGAGCCATCAGGCTCGGCCGCCGCGGCATGGGCATCGTCCGCGTCGAGTGCCCAGTCGCCGCGGCTGGGGCCGCCCTTGCTGCGACCAAGGGACGGCTGCTTGTGGGGCTCAGCTCGGCTGTGGTCCGAGCACTTGAAGACCAGCCCTTGCGCTGCTTCAAGTGCTTCTCCTTCGGCCACACCCGAGCCACGTGTCCCTCCAAGGCCGACTGGGGAGACACGTGCTACCAGTGCGGGCAAGAGGGGCACAAGAGTGCCACTTGCCGCGCCACCACGCCACACTGCACGGCGTGTGCCGCCAGTGGCCGCCCCGCGGGCCACAGGATGACGGGCAGGAGCTGTAAGCCCCCCGTCAAGAAGGGCATAGTGCCGGCGCAGGTTCGACCTGTCGCCACCACCGCCGCCGCCGTCGTCGCCGCCGCTGCAGCTCCAGCGGCGGTAGCGGAGGAGGAGGGTGCCATGTCGGAATAATGCAGGTTTCCGACTACCGCATCCTCCAGGCGAACACCAACCACTGCAGAGCGGCCCAGGACCTGGCAGTGCAGGTCATGGCCGAGTGGTTGGTGAACGTAGCGGTGGTCGCCGAGCCCTACTCGATCCCCAGCAGCTGGCTGGGTGACGAGGACGACTCGGTGGCACTAGCGGCGCGGTCTTCCACAGACTCCCCTCCCCTCTCGCTATTAGAGAGAGGACCGGGATACGTGGCCGCCGCGTGGGGAGACTTTGCCCTTGTGGGGGTATATTTCTCCCCAAACCGCCCTCTCCAGGACTTTGAGAATTATCTCGGAGTCCTGGCCGCCGTGGTCGGCAGGGCGGCGCCGCGTCAGGTCTCCGTGCTGGGAGACCTGAATGCCAAGTCGGTGACCTGGGGCAACCGGGCCACCGACGCTCGCGGGCGGGCGGTGGAGATGTGGGCAGCCTCCTCTGGACTCTCCCTCTTGAACAGAGGAAGCGTCCAGACATGCGTGCGGCGTCAGGGTGGCTCAGTAGTGGACGTCACTTTCGCCACCCCTGGGTTAGCCGCGCGCGTGCTGAACTGGCGGGTGGACCTGGTGGAGACTATGTCGGACCACCGCTACGTGCGGTTCGACATCTCCGCCAGTGGCCCCGGAGCGGTGCAGCCCCTCTCGGGGCGATCACCGTTTCCGCGGTGGGCTTTCACCCGCCTGGACAGGGAGGCAGCGGCGGAGGCGGCGTTCATCCAGGACTGGCTGTCGCCTCCTACCACCGGCCTGGATGTGGACACCATAGCGGGCCAGCTGAGGGAGTCTCTGACCGAGGTGTGCAACTCCAGCATGCCCCGGTCTCGCCGCCCGGCTCCCCGCCGCGCCGTCTATTGGTGGTCGGAGGCACTGGCGGGGCTCAGATCCGCCTGCGTGGCGGCCAAGAGGGCCTACACGCGGAGTCGGCGGCGGCGTCGACGCAACCGGCCCGACGAGGACCGCCTCTACGAGGTGTACGTGGAGGCAAAAATGGGCCTCGATCGGGCCATCGCCGCCGCTAAAGACTCGGCGAGAGCCGAGCTGCTGGAGGGTCTCGACAACGACCCATACGGGAGACCGTATAAGGCGGCACGCAACAAATTGCGCCCCTTTGGTCCCCCGGTTGTCGAGACCCTGGAGCCCACATTTCTGGATGGGGTGGTTCAGTCCCTGTTTCCGTGCAGGGACAACTTCACCCCGCCAGTGATGTGTGGAGCCCCGCTGCTGGAGGATGAGGAGGAAGAGGAGGCTCCCTCTCCTGTCACGGAGTCGGAACTTGGTGCGGCGATTGTGCATATCCGCGCCAAGAAGACGGCTCCGGGCCCCGACGGTGTCCCGGCGAGGGTGGTGGCAATTGCCGCCACCCAAATGGAGGAGCGGTTTCGGGACCTCTTCAGCGCATGCCTTGCGTCTGGGAGGTTCCCGAAACCGTGGAAGGAGGGGCAGCTGTGCCTCCTTCGCAAGGAGGGTCGCCCAGCAGACTCCCCCTCGGCATACCGACCCATCGTCCTGCTCGATGAGGTCGGCAAAATGTTCGAGGGGATAATCGCTGCCCGCCTAAAGGGTCATATGCGGCGTATCGGGCCGGACTTGTCGGACGCTCAGTTCGGTTTTCGGGCTGAGCGTTCGACGGTGGACGCGCTGGCCTGCCTCAAGAGGCAGGTGAAGGAGGCGGTGGGGGTGGGGGACGGATTGTTGGCGGTGTCATTCGACATTGCCAACGCCTTCAACTCTGTTCCCCACAGCACCATCCTAGAGGCGCTCCGATTCCACGGGGTGCCTCAATATATGCGGCGTCTACTGGCCAGCTACCTGGAGGATCGGGCGATCGTCCTCGTGAACAGGGCTGGCCAAGTCCGGCGGTACGCAGTCGAGGCCGGCGTTCCACAGGGGTCAGTCCTGGGACCTCTCCTCTGGAACGTCGGCTACGACTGGCTCTTGCGGGGAACTCTCCTCCGAGGTACGAGTGTCGTCTGCTACGCGGATGACACTCTCCTCACCGCCCGGGGGGAGAGTTTCAGGGAGGCGGCCAACTTGGCCTCGGCGGGCGGATCCTTGGTCGCAGGGAGGATCCGCCGCCTAGGATTGACGGTGGCGCTGCACAAGACCGAGGCTGTGTTCTTCCACGGGCCTCGGCAGCGCCAACCACCAGACGCCCACATATTTGTGGAGGGCGTCCGAATCGAGGTGAAGGCCCAGATGAAATATCTGGGCCTTGTACTCGACAGCAGGTGGCGTTTCGGCCCGCATTTTAGCGGGCTGTCGACGCGCCTGCTGAAGACTGCGGGCGCCCTCTCGTGGCTGCTCCCCAATTTGGGGGGGCCCAGTGCGCGATGCCGGCAACTCTACGCCGGCATCTTGAGGAGCATGGCCCTTTACGGGGCCCCTATCTGGGAGGACTCC
The DNA here is from genome assembly GCA_937001585.2 of Brachylomia viminalis. Classification (NCBI taxonomy): domain Eukaryota; kingdom Metazoa; phylum Arthropoda; class Insecta; order Lepidoptera; family Noctuidae; genus Brachylomia; species Brachylomia viminalis. Next base: position 204,526 of record OW443321.2, on the reverse strand, counting down.
CTCCAAAGGCGGGAGAACGCCGCCGCCTTGCGGGCCCCCCAAAGGGCCATAGCCCAGCGGGTGCCGCGGGCCTACCGCACGGTGGGTTTCGCGGCAGCGTGTGCTCTGGCTGGCACCCCTCCTTGGGAACTCGAGGCGTGGGTGCTCGCCAGAGTATACGAATGGACGGCGGGGCGCAGGGCGAGAGGAGAACGCCCCGCCCCGGAAGAGCGGGAGGCCGTCCGGCGGGAGGCGAGGGACGCCATTGTCGTCCATTGGACGAGGGACCTCGCCACCGCAGCCTTCGGCCGCCGAACCCTCGACGCGATCGGGCCGGTCCTGCGAGACTGGCTCGATCGGTCGCACGGGTTTCTCTCGTTTCGTCTGGTGCAGGTGCTGTCCGGACACGGTTGTTTCGGATCGTACCTGCGCCGAATCGGACGGGAGGAGACACCGTCGTGCCACGACTGTGGCGCGGCGGAGGACGAAGCGCAGCACACCCTCGCGGTGTGCCCGTCGTGGTCGGAGCCGCGCCGCAGTCTCACTGCGGTGATTGGACCGGACCTCTCACTCCCCGGTTTGGTGAACGCCATGCTGGGCGATGAGAGGTCCTGGGCGGCAGTGGCCTCCTTCTGCGAACACGTCATGTCCCAGAAGGAGGCGGCGGAGCGCGCGCGGGAGGACGACCCTCACGCGGCGGCGCTCCGAAGACGGAGGAGGGGTCGGAGAAGACGTCAGTATGACGGTCATCTCCGACTCCTCCCAGGTGGAGACCAGCAGGCAACGGGTGCGGGGGCACCCTTGCCTGTATTGCACAGGCCTCCACCAGTGTCGGACGGGAATGGCCAGGTGTTCCCGGCCATTCCCGTAGCCCCCCAGTTAAATGGGGGGCATGCGGGGACCGCCAACTAGGCGGGCATACGCCGGGAGGGCTGTGGAAGCAGAGGCTGAGCCAATTTCCCATAGCCCTCCCATCACGGCGTCGCGGGAACACCGCTGAGTTTTAGTGGGTATACTGCCACTCTGGCAGGGAGTCCCACATATCCCGTCTCGTCCCCCGACGAGCGGAGATGCGTAATGTCATTTCTCAGCGACAAAAAAAAAAAAAAAAAAAAAAAAAAAAAAAAAAAAAAAAAAAAAGGTTAGGTTCTGGAAGGTTCCCGAAACCGTGGAAGGAGGGGCAGTTGTGCCTCCTCCGCAAGGAGGGCCGCCCTGCAGACTCCCCCTCGGCATACCGGCCCATCGTTCTGCTCGATGAGGTCGGAAAAATGTTCGAGGGGATAATCGCTGCCCGCCTAAAGGGCCATATGCGGCGTATCGGGCCGGACTTGTCGGACGCTCAGTTCGGTTTTCGGGCTGAGCGTTCGACGGTGGACGCGCTGGCCTGCCTCAAGAGGCAGGTGAAGGAGGCGGTGGAGGTGGGGGACGGATTGTTGGCGGTGTCATTCGACATTGCCAACGCCTTCAACTCTGTTCCCCACAGCACCATCCTAGAGGCGCTCCGATTCCACGGGGTGCCTCAATATATGCGGCGTTTACTGGCCAGCTACCTGGAGGATCGGGCGATCGTCCTCGTGAACAGGGCTGGCCAAGTCCGGCGGTACGCAGTCGAGGCCGGCGTTCCACAGGGGTCAGTCCTGGGACCTCTCCTCTGGAACGTCGGCTACGACTGGCTCTTGCGGGGAACTCTCCTCCGAGGTACGAGTGTCGTCTGCTACGCGGATGACACTCTCCTCACCGCCCGGGGGGAGAGTTTCAGGGAGGCGGCCAACTTGGCCTCGGCGGGCGGATCCTTGGTCGCAGGGAGGATCCGCCGCCTAGGATTGACGGTGGCGCTGCACAAGACCGAGGCTGTGTTCTTCCACGGGCCTCGGCAGCGCCAACCACCAGACGCCCACATATTTGTGGAGGGCGTCCGAATCGAGGTGAAGGCCCAGATGAAATATCTGGGCCTTGTACTCGACAGCAGGTGGCGATTCGGCCCGCATTTTAGCGGGCTGTCGACGCGCCTGCTGAAGACTGCGGGCGCCCTCTCGTGGCTGCTCCCCAATTTGGGGGGGCCCAGCGCGCGATGCCGGCAACTTTATGCCGGCATCTTGAGGAGTATGGCCCTCTACGGGGCCCCAATCTGGGAGGACTCCCTCCAAAGGCGGGAGAACGCCGCGGCCTTGCGGGCCCCCCAAAGGGCCATAGCTCAGCGGGTGTCACGGGCCTACCGCACGGTGGGCTTCGCGGCAGCGTGTGCTCTGGCTGGCACCCCTCCTTGGGAACTCGAGGCGTGGGTGCTCGCCAGAGTATACGAATGGACGGCGGGGCGGAGGGCGAGAGGAGAACGCCCCGCCCCGGAAGAGCGGGAGGCCGTCCGGCGGGAGGCGAGGGACGCCATCGTCGTCCATTGGACGAGGGACCTCGCCACCGCAGCCTTCGGCCGCCGAACCCTCGACGCGATCGGGCCGGTCCTGCGAGACTGGCTCGATCGGTCGCACGGGTTCCTCTCGTTCCGTCTGGTGCAGGTGCTGTCCGGACACGGTTGTTTCGGATCGTACCTGCGCCGGATCGGACGGGAGGAGACATCGTCGTGCCACGACTGCGGTGCGGCGGAGGACGCGGCGCAGCACACCCTCGCGGTGTGCCCGTCGTGGTCCGAGCCGCGCCGCAGTCTCACTTCGGTGATCGGACCGGACCTCTCACTCCCCGGTTTGGTGAACGCCATGCTGGGCGATGAGAGGTCCTGGGCGGCAGTGGCCTCCTTCTGCGAACACGTCATGTCCCAGAAGGAGGCGGCGGAGCGCGCGCGGGAGGACGACCCTCACGCGGCGGCGCTCCGAAGACGGAGGAGGGGTCGAAGAAGACGTCAGTATGACGGCCATCACCGACTCCTCCCCGGTGGAGGTCAGCAGGCAACGGGTGCGGGGGCACCCTTGCCTGTATTGCACGGGCCTCCACCAGTGTCGGACGGGAATAGCCAGGTGTTCCCGGCCATTCCCGTAGCCCCCCAGTCAAATGGGGGGCATGCGGGGCCCGCCAGCTAGGCGGGCATACGCCGGGAGGGCTGTGGAAGCAGAGGCTGAGCCAATTTCCCATAGCCCTCCCATCACGGCGTCGCGGGAACACCGCTGAGTTTTAGTGGGTATACTGCCACTCTGGCAGGGAGTCCCACATACTCCTTCTCGTCCCCCGACGAGCGGAGATGCGTAATGTCATTTCTCAGCGACAAAAAAAAAAAAAAAAAAAAAAAAAAAAGGTTAGGTTAGGTTTTTTTTTTTTTTTTTTTTTTTTAATGGCGCCTACCTCTCCGCGCAAGGCGGAGTCTGCGAGCTAGTTTACCTCGGACATAGTCCAAGACCTTATTTGCTATTCTTTATTATCATTCTTTATTTATTTCAAAATTTCAGTCATATAATACATTATATCTTACATTTTTCTTATTCTATAGGATTTTTAACATTTTTAATATTCTTATATCTATCTATACCAATGTCACATTCTCTTTATTCTTATAACTATAGTTGTGCTAGCATTATTCTTATCCTTATAGTCTATTTCCATCTAGTCACTTCTTTACAAATAAGGTCTTAATTCTATTGCGTTTAAACATTGTTTACCGTCTTTGACATTTACATTACATTTAAAATATATTAAAATTACATTATATTACATTTAAATTACATTTACAAAATTTTCATTACATTACTTTTCATTTAACTTACATTGCATTTACATACCTTTCATTACATTTACATTACGTACATTTACACATTCTTATAACTAAACGACTTCTTAATACTAATTCTAGGAGATCAACATCTAGTACTTGTTTCGGAAACATTCTTATTTCTAGGTATACAATACAGCTTAGTTAAAAGCATAATTTAATGAGTTCGTCATAGCTGGGTTTCGGACTTTTCAACAACTTGCGTAAATGCTACTGTTATATATTATTAAACAAATATGAATCCTGAGCATAATAAATTTAGTCTACTTATTCCTAGCAATGGTCATGTTGGCTATTTTTACACAATACTCAATAAACTTGTGTCTGGTCTGCTTAGATGTCATTATGGTATTTATTGTATCTATCGCTACATTGGTACCTAGTTCCTGTTCAATGTCATGTCTCTCCAGGCCGTAAGCGGGGCAGTCAGTCAAAATATGCACTATGGTCTCTTGTTTGTCAGGGTCACATATGCACGATGAGCTTTCCTTACACTTAAACCTGTTCAGGTATTCGGAAAACCCACCGTGTCCTGTCAATATTTGTGTGAGTGTACCGGTCGGTTTTAACTCTTTTACGAGCTTAAATGCTTGGATGGCATCAGGAAAAAATATTTTTGTCACGCCGGCTGTATCCTCGGATTTGTATCTCCGATTCCATTTATCAAGCGTGTCCGCGCGGATCTGTCGCTTGACAAATGAGATCGGGCATTGGTCATAATCTGGCCTTGTTTTTGTTTTCAGGGCGGCGTCCTTTGCTAGCTGATCCGCTCTTTCGTTGCCCTCTAGTCCCGCATGTGCTTTGATCCAAAACAGTTCAACTTTTTTGGATCGATCCGTGCAGTGTCGCAGATTTTCGCGGATTTCGACGGCGAGAGGGTGGAGAGAGCGGTGGTTTGCGACAGTTTCCAACGATGACCTAGAGTCACTGTATATGCCAAAGCTATTGCTGTCATTTGCACTGCGCAAAATTTCCCTAGTGGCCTTGCATATAGCCAGCAGTTCCGCCTGGTAGACGGTACAGTGGGCCGACAGCTTTAATTTCTGGTTTTTGACTTCAGCATCATTGCTCCAGTGAGACAAAGATGCCCCGACCTTACCCTCAATTTTGCTGCCGTCCGTGTAAATCTGCACTGCTTGAGTGCAGTGGTTGCGTACTTGCTCCTGGTCTGCCAGGCATATGAACTGCAGGCTTATATGTTTGGCCGGATGGGGGGTTTTATCGAACGCGGTTCGTCGCTCGATTTCCTTATCTCCCAGCGCCGGCTGGGGTACCCCTCTCCTTGCCTCGTATAGGGCAGCTGCCTCTTGTATTCGGAGGTCAAGGGGTAGTATCCCAGCCAGCACCAGTGCCGAGTTCAGGGAGACCGTGCGATAGGATTTGCACAGTTTCTGCGCAAATCCCCTTTGGACCGCGTTTAGTTGTTTGCGCACATTCAACTTTTTGGCAGCTGGTGCCCACGCACTTGCCGCATACAGGATTATCGGTTCGACTACTGCCGTGTATATGGTATGTATGACATCCGGATTTAGTCCCCAACTAATTCTGGCTGCCCTAGACAGCTGCTTATACAAGTTTATTGCCTTTTTACATACATTGGATGCATGTACATTAAACGTTAGCTTGCTGTCTATGGTCAGCCCCAGGACTTTGATGTCCTGCGACATGCCAATATCGACCCCGCCCATGCTCAGCAGCGGAGTATCGTACTTAAGTTTCCGCGTAATGACCATTGCGTTGGTTTTGTGCGGTGCGAATCTTAACTTATTAGTGATTCCCCACTGGTGAACATACTCGAGGGCGTCATTGGCACGTCGCTGGACATCCAACGCGGAGTCCCCGTCGAATAACATAACTACGTCATCGGCGAAAGCTTGACAGTAGTCTCCCCTTTGTACCAGGCCTTTAAGTAGGGGGTCGAGCAAGATGTTCCAAAAGATCGGGCCCCCTATCGATCCCTGCACACAACCCTTACTGGTCTCTCTAGTGACCTCCTGTCCCGCGTACCTTATCTTGACCGACCGGTGTTCCAGGTAACTATCCACCGCTCTTCTCAAGTTTATTGGACACTTTGCTTCCGCCAATCCGGTTTTTATGGCCGGCCACCATGCACTGTCGAAGGCCCCCTCTATGTCCAGCGATATCATGACTGTAAGTTTCTTTTCTTTTAGTTTTTGGCGTATGTGTTCTAGCAGGTCATAGAGGGAGTCTTCGGTGCTTCTTTGTGGCATAAACCCATATTGGCGTGAGCTGAGTCCGGGTATGATGTGCCACTTTATTCTGCCTATCAACATTTTTTCGAAGACTTTTCCCATCACTGGCAACAGTCCTATTGGCCTATATGATTTAGGAGTTGTATAGCTCTCCTTCCCGGGTTTCCTCAGGATAACCACTGTGGCTTCCTTCCAGATCCTCGGGAAGTAGCCCAGCTCTAGGCATTTATTTGCCAGTGATAGGAAGAGCTCCGAATCCTGACTTATTGATTGCTGGCAGATGTCCGCCGTAAGGCCGTCCACCCCCGGGGCTTTTTTAGGATTGAAGCTACGTATAGCGGAGTTCAGCTCCTCCTGAGTAAACGGTGGGTCATGTTCTTCATCATGGCCCATCTCGTTTACTTTTTCAGCTACCGTCCTGATACGCCTGTGCTCCTCCCTATCTTCCTCCCTCCTGTCCTCGGGGTAGAATGTTTCTGCCAGCAATGTAGCAGACTCAATGCGGTTTAGCATCTTTCCCTCCCTGATTAGGGGCAGATCCTCCTGCCTTTTCGTTGTCCTGCCTATGACCCTGTAGATGCCTTCCCAGAGTCCCTCCCTATCCTGTTTCCCACAGAAGCTTTTCCAGCTTTCTGTTTGGGCAGCTCTTTCTGCTTGCTCGTATTTTTCCTTCATTTGCAGGTACTCCCCCACGACTTTCTCCCTCCTGATCGGCGCTGCACAACGGACTCTGCGCTTCCTAGTGGCGACTTCCTTTTTTAACATTGCCAGCTCATTTGACCACCAAGGTATGTTAATTTTTATATTGGGCTTTAATTTAGGTATACTACTGTTGCATGCTTCTACTATTACGTTAATATATTTTTCTATTTTAATTTCTAATTCTGTTTTAATATTAATTTTGTCTATTTCAATCTTATTTAAATGATTTACTTCAAGCGATTGGGAGAGTTTCTCACGAAATTGCTCCCAGTTCGCTTTTTTACTATTGAATATTCTCGTGGTTCTATTGATGTCAACGCCTTTTGCCCTTTCGAGTTTAATTTTAAAAAGAATGGTGTTATGGTCAGAGCTTGTCATGTCTTCGTCCACTCTCCAGTCCTCGACCAGGTCGAGCAGATCCGCCGTGCATGCCGTGATATCCACAAAGCTGGTGTACAGTGTGGTTCCCCTCACTGTATGAAAAGTCGGTGTGTCGCCTATATTGAGTACCTGCAACCCCATCTCTTCTAGGGCACCCGCCATTTCAGTCCCTCTTCGGTCAATTTTGTGGCTACCCCACCACGAGTTTTTGGCGTTTGAGTCTCCGCCTATGATAATTCTTTGACCGAGAGTCATCTCTATTTTAATGAGCTGCTCCAGGTATGGCCCTATCGGTGTTGGTTTCGGTTCTAGGTAGAATGAGACCACCGCGATCTCCCAGGCGCTTGTCTTCATCTTCACCACTGTGATGTTGGGCGTGGTGAGATTCGGACACTGGACGACGTCTATGTCTCCATCAAAGACCGCAATTGCGGTCTTGATGACTCCGTCTTCATTGCCGGTATGCTGGTATATTCGAGCACCGCGGTAGTCTTTCATTCTACCCAAACCTCCGATGTACGGCTCCTGGAGCAGTGCAAAAGCCACCCCCTTCTTGTGGGATTCAAGCATAAACTCATTGGTGGCCAGAGCCTTTTTCCGCAGGTTTGCTTGTGCCACGAGGTATGGCTTGTTTTGGGAGACTGTGTTTACTCCTGGGACCACCTTAGCAATAAGCCACCCTTGATCTTGCTATCGCATCCCATTTTGCCCTGACGGGGCACTCCTGGCTAAATGCGTTGTGAGCTGTCTTCTCCATCTTTGAACGCACACAGTTGCAACATGACGGGATCGCACCCTCAACCCAGTCAGGGCATTCTGCCTTCATGTGAGGGCCCCCGCAATGACTGCACCTTGCCTGGGTCTCCTGGCAAAAACGCCTACCATGCCCATATCCCAGGCAAAGCGAGCACTGTACAATCGGAGACTGGTCGGTTACTTTTATCCTCTGTAGGTCAATGAGGACTGACTCAGCCTCTGTCAGTCTCTGCCACATTTTGGGGGATACCCTCATCACGATGTGACTGGTGTGTGGGTTTCTGGTACGTTTTTTGTACGCTATCTCTAACCTATTTTCTTTTGCTTCTAGGTTGGTGAACAATCTCTTGTTTTGGTTCTTTAGAGCGTTCACTATGTCCTCGTCACTGTTGCAGCTAAGTACGTCCTTCAGGATAACGAGGGGATCTCTGTTCTGGATGTTCTCAACTATGAGGCTTCCGCCAGCTTCCCTGATCCTGTTTTTTACCCGCTCTCTTTCCTCGTCGGTTTTGCAGCCCAGTATTACTTTGCGGTCTTTTGCTTTTCTTACTCTCTCTACCGCGAATCCTCCTTCCTTTGCATTAACCGCCTTTCTGATTTTGCTCATTACCTCATCCCCGGTCTCTTGGTCGTCTTTAGCGGTCACAATAAAGGAGTGCAGAGCCGTCTGCACCGGGGGTCGCTTACTGGTGTACGTCGCAGCTACATCAGCATAGGACCGCTTTTCCATGCTCCTTATCTGGTCATTTAGCTGGCCCATGCTCTCGGTGTTCTCCTTTATGAGTTCAGCGTGCTCTTTCAGCTTCCCGATGAGAGCTACGATCTCTTTGTTGCCCTCGGTTTCCGCACTCTGCACTGCTCTTTGTTCCGTCTGTGTGTGTGCGTGTGTGTGTGTGTGTGTGTGTGTGTCTGTTTGTGGTTCTTTTCTTTTCCCCTTTTCAGCCTCTGCCTCCTTGACCAGCTGGAAAAGTCTTTCCAGCACCTGGGTGACCTCCGTCTTGATTTCGGTCTTAATATTTCGGGAGTTCCCCAAGTGCACTTTTGCCTTTAGGAGGCAAGCTCGTGCTTCGGAAATCCTGTTGGCATATTTAGGTGTTGTTGTTTTGCCTACTTCCACTGGGGGACCTCCGTCCGGCTCCGTCGATGTTTTGTCATCCGGCAAAGAGGAGGATGAGGCCTCTTTTGGAGTTGTCTGAGGCTTATTCTGAGCTGGAGCCTTTGGCTTCCCAGTCTCCAGTTCTCCAATGTTCTTTGATGTTGTCGTTTTTGGTGCTTCCATAGGGGGTGTGGTTTTTGTGAAAGTATTGTTTTTAGCTACCGTCGGTGATTTGTTCGTGTCTCTGCTGTCCATTTTTTCCTTAGATGGTGTTCTGAGCATTTTTAACGTCCGAGGGGCGCCCTTTAGAAACTATGAATGTTTACTTTGTAAAGAAGCAAAATTGATTGTATAATTGTAGAAAGTCAATAAGTAAAAAAAATAAAATAAAATAAAATTGTATAAAAATGGGGTGAAAATGTCAGTCGGATAAAATAGGTCAAAATAATTAATTAATTTATGTCTAAGAAAATTTTTAGGTCTATAAATGTCAGTGTCAACAGGTTTCAATGTACATAAAAAACATACACTAAAGAAATTTCGGCTTTCAGGCGTCAAAACTGCCGATGTAGAGCGAAAATAAAAGTAAAATCTATGTCGAGCTGATTTTCTATCGTCAATGGATAGATCTCCCCGAGCCCACTCAGATGACCCCAAACTCGAGGCAATTCCCCCAAGCGGTTCCGGAGCTATCCCGGCTCAAAGATTTGGGTTTTTTCCTAAGATGGAGGTCGAAAAATGGTTAATGGAGGTTATCTCCGGTTCCGCCGGTCCGAAAGACCCCGTGCTCGAGCTCTCCGCACTTGGCTCGGTGAGACCCATCCACTGAAATAGTTTTCAGGCAGAAAATTTTCAGTACGCTGAAAACTCCTGAAATCAGCCGGGAAGCACAGCCGAGGACCGCAGCTCGCTACGACCCCGGGTGTAGGAGCTATGGGCACCCAAAATTCGACACTGACAGCCAAGAACTGTCAAAGTCAAACTCCGAAAGGCCACAGAGTCCAAACCGAAAGTCGCAGAATAGCCGTGTCTCGGCTTATTTGACTCGCCACGGCTAGCTCCTTCTCCTGAAACCACTTTCAGGGCTCCGAATTTTTCAGGCTTATTTCAGCCTGAAATATGGCGTGTGATGTACAGAAGGTAACCACTAATACCCTAAAGAAATCGTGACTTTCCACGACCCCCCAGTCCAGAGATACGAGCGTTCAAAACTTGGTCTTGACAGTTCAGAACTGTCAAAAGTCAACTTCAAACGCCAATATCCCGACAACCAGCAGTCGCAGAAAGACCGGGTTTGAAATGGGCAGTCTGGCCCAATATCCGGCACCTCCTGAAAGTAGTTTCAGGACGAAAAAGTTTCAGCGCCTGAAAAGGCCTGAAAGTACATAAAACGGAAAGACTCCGACAGTGCACTGACTCTCGCGCAAACCCGAGCCTTCTGCGTCAATTTGTCTCGGAGATATCACGATGTAAAATTTCAAACCCAAAAACCAAAATGGCTGAAAAAAGCTAAATCTCTCAGTTTTTAATTTTTCTGGCCCAAGTTTGAGCTTAAACAAGTTGCCAGACACCTTCTAAAGACGTTCCCGATGCCAAATATAATTAATTTCTATTAGTTTATAATTAAAGTGGAAAAAACACAAAATAATCGATATCTCCGGAACCCTTTGACCTAAAAATCTAAAATTAACATTAAAATTTGTGTAAAAAGGTGCTCTAGCAGGTTAAGTTAAATTTAATTAAGATTTTCAAAACTTTCAGTTGAAATTTTTCATAAATTCAATTTTTTCATCAATTTAATTATAATTCTAAAACTATTAATTGTAAAAATCTAAAAATTTATATATATGTTGTCCTCTTGAGCGCGCAGCAGATAGCAGTTGCAGAATTTGAAGTTTTACTTTACGTCCGAAGAAATTTCGTGTCAAAGTTACAACATTAGATTGATCATATAAAATTTCTTAATTAAGTTAGACAGTTTTTACTTGCTGGATCCGCGTTGTGATGATGTCAAGGGTGAGCCTGCAAAGTTTCGGCTTCCCCGGACTGTCGGTTTCGGTTTTCAGGAGCACGTGGTTTTCTTACTTTTCTCAATATCTTCTGAAGTTTTGAGTTTTTCAGGCCCCTAGGTGGTCAGAGTGATGAGCGGCGTCGGTGCCCACCTTTTCAATCAATAAAAAGGCAGGGTTGTCGCTCTGGATTTAGCAGCGCTTGCCGTTGAAGTTTTTTCTTCTATAGTTAACCTCTAAATGTAACGTTTTTCAGGTTTTCACTAAATAGCACTGCAATCCGAGTTGATATTTTCACTTGGGCATATAGCTTGCACTAAGCCTCACACTTGGACACCACACACGTCAAAATCGGCTCACTTTTTACCAATTTTTGGAATTTTTAAGTACGGAGCAGCTTCAAAAACGATCCGACCGCCACGAGAGCTGGGGGGGGACTGGGTTAGGTTAGGTTAGGTTAGGTTAGGTTGGGGTGGGGTGCATGTTGAAGAGCCTCCTCGTGGCGCATCCTGGGCAACGTCGGCTCCAATTTCTCCCAGTGCGGTTTTGGGGGACAATTGGGGCTGGCGGCTAATCTTCAACAAGCGGGGAAAGGTCACGGTTCCAATCGCCGATCATGCTTGATGGTCGGTGAAGGGAACCGGGCTACAGAGGGCAGATACGCCCACTCCTCCTCTGCTTACAGAGGGAGGTGAGTGGGCGTAGACTGGGCACGGCCGCCGCTGCGGAACAGGCGGTCGTGTCCCGGAGGGAGGCAGCGGCGCCCGCGCGGGGGGATGATTCTCTCGCGTGGCGCCGCTCCGGAGAGGGGAGGGGTCGAGGAAGACGCCGGTCTGGTAGTCACCTCCGGCTCCTCCCGGGTGGAGGCCAGCAGGCGGAGGGTGCGGGGGCGCCCTTTGCCTGTATTGCACGGGCATCCACCAGTGTCGGACGGGAGTGGCCGGGTGTTCCCGGCCATTCCCGTAGCCCCCCAGTTAAATGGGGGGCATGCGGGGCCCGCCAATTAGGCGGGCATGCGCCGGGAGGGCTGTGGAAGTAGAGGCTGAGCCGATTTCCCATAGCCCTCCCATCACGGCGTTGTGGGAACACCGCTGAGTTTTAGTGGGTATACTGTCGAGTGCGGTTTTCGACAGGAGTCCCACATACCCCGTCTCGTCCCCCACGAGCGGGGATGCATAAAGCATTTCTCAGCGACAAAAAAAAAAAAAAAAAAAAAAAAAAAAAAAAAAAAAAAAAAAAAAAAAAAAAAGGTTAGGTTGGGGTGCATGTTGAAGAGCCTCCTCGTGGCGCACCCTGGGCAACGTCGGCTCCAATTTCTCCCAGTGCGGTTTTGGGGGACAATTGGGGCTGGCGGCTAATCTTCAACAAGTGGGGAAAGGTCACGGTTCCAAACACCGATCCTGCTTGATGGTCGGTGAAGGGAACCGGGCTACAGAGGGCAGATACGCCCACTCCTCCTCTGCTTACAGAGGGAGGTGAGTGGGCGTAGACTGGGCAGGGCCGCCGATGCGGAACAGGCGGTCGTGTCCCGGAGGGAGGCAGCGGCGCGCGCGGGGGATGATTCTCTCGCGCGGCGCCGCTCCGGAGAGGGGAGGGGTCGAGGAAGACGCCGGTCTGGTAGTCACCTCCGGCTCCTCCCGGGTGGAGGCCAGCAGGCGGTGGGTGCGGGGGCGCCCTTTGCCTGCATTGCACGGGCCTCCACCAGTGTCGGACGGGAGTGGCCGGGTGTTCCCGGCCATTCCCGTAGCCCCCCCAGTTAAATGGGGGGCATGCGGGGCCCGCCAAATAGGCGGGCATACGCCGGGAGGGCTGTGGAAGCAGAGGCTGAGCCAATTTCCCATAGCCCTCCCATCACGGCGTTGTGGGAACACCGCTGAGTTTTAGTGGGTATACTGTCGGTTGCGGATTTCGACAGGAGTCCCACATACCCCGTCTCGTCCCCCACGAGCGGGGATGCATAAAGCATTTCTCAGCGACAAAAAAAAAAAAAAAAAAAGGTTAGGTTAGGTTAGGTTAGGTTTTTTTTTTTTTTTTTTTTTAAACGAGTACACAATACCGCGGACATGGTGGTCCGCGCCTTTATTTATGAAGTTTTATTTTGTTTTACAGTTTTTATTATTATAATTTTACAGTTACGACGCTCCTGCGTCGGACAAGTTTTCTTATTTCTAACTTAAGTCTACGTGAGTCCATCTCTTAATACATATTATTATTATTTTTTGTTTTTTTTTTTTTTTTTTTTTTTTTTTTTGTTTTTTTTTTTTTTTTTTTATTTATATTTGTATATATGTGTGTATATTAATATTATGTTAATGGTTTTTTTTTTTTTTTTTTTTTTTTTTTTTTTTTTAAATTATTACTACTTATACAGGCAATACAATTAAATACTATCATGCTACTTATATGCTATATTACTTATGTGTATGTACATTATTTGACTATAGTTTAATTAACTTTTTAGAATATAAAATATAATAACCTAAACTAACTAAAACTATTAACAAATTAAAATATGGCGTCGAAAAATTCCTCTGCATCGCTGTCGACTGGTAAAGTACCCAAGAGACTGGCGGCATTGCCACGTTGTATGGCAATGCTAAGCCTCTGGCCAAGGTAAAGGCCAGCCCTTGGATCCCGGGAAGTGTCAACAAGCCGTTTGGAGATTTCGTTGAACAAACCGTGAGCACTCGGACCCCACGGCCCGAGGGTTTCAACCCCAAACGGCTCGAAAATATAATTGCCGATAAGGTTATTATACTTTCGCCGTTTGAGGTTTTCCGCAGCCGCAGCAGCAGCGCCTGCACAGCACGCCGAGTCAGGAAGATGGGATGGCGCAAGAGTATCGACACAAGTTGCGTCCCACACTAAAGGCCTACCCACCTTCCAAGGAAATAAAGACATGCCGTCCGGTCTCTTGCCATCGTCGCGTGCCAAGCCATTAGGTTCTAATACAGCTGGAACGCCGACGGTGACAAGAGCTCGTCGGATGATGTCATTTATGTTCGCGTGCCGAGCTAAGCGGCCCGCGCTTCGGCTGCAAGACAGGCCATGGTGTCCAAGGCTGTTGACAACTTCGCCACAGTGACAGCGATGGGGAGAACAAGAAGGAGCTCCTAGTCGTAGGCAAGCAGCGAGGCGGAAAGTAGTGTCGTCTAACAAAGTGCCTATGTTCGACGACGGTAGTGCATGAAGCCAAAGACCCGACTCCCACTTACCCACAGCAAGCAGGCGCGCACGCTCCGCAGTAGTAGCAGACGTGTTAAGTAAATTGTTCTGTACTACTCTGCAAAGCGGCTCATCCCACTTTCTCTGGGAAGATGGATTATCGGGTTGATCTGAATTCGGACAAGCGAGTCTCCAGGCATGCATAGCCTCGGTGAAGCATGGCACATCAAAATTAATCAGTGTGGGGGTTAGGATTTTCCTGATTAATTTTTCAGTGCCGTAGACCGAGGATATGAAAGCCGGTAAACTAACACTAGAAATTTTGCGGACGCCGAGGCCTCCCATACGAATGGGAAGAGTAGCTTGTGTCCAAGCTCGGTCGTCCATGGCCACATTTAAAATCGAAGTTAATGTATGTCGAATAATTTGGTCCATTTTTTCTAAAAGGTGAGTGTGCTTCCATAAATGGGAAGCGCGAAGGAAATATGTTAATTTAGGGCCGAAACAGCAATAACGGATTAGGGTTAAGGCCGAATGCATGTTAATTTGGAACAATCTTTCCGAAACGTCTTTGAAATTTTGTATTTTTTCTTCAATAAAAACGGGAAAGGAATTCTCGAAGACAGGAGACCCAAGAAGACGAAGAGAGCTTTTTTCAATAATTTTGATTTCTGGAGCTATTGCGTTAAACTTGGGGAGTGTCAGATGTCTGTCAGTACTGTCCGCCATATAAAGTTCACATTTCGAGTGGTTGAGATCAAGGCCAATGGAATGAAGTTCATTTTCTAAGAATTGTAGATCTTTTAAAACGGTTTCTACATCGCCTCCCAAAGTTCCATCGTCAAGATACCAAATGTTAAATTTGGAATTTAGCTGTCGAATAATTGGGTGAATGGCTAAACTAAAGATCACTGGTCCGAGGGGGTCACCTTGTTGACAGCCAACAGCAGATTCCAAAGGGTGGTCCCGATACATTAATTTAGAAGGATGTCTGTAGCATTGCCAAAGGAAACTATAGATTTGAGGTATTTCTTTTTTAGTTTCTGCCAGCAAGGTGTCCCTATAAACAGAATTGAAGGCATTCTTTATGTCAACCTTCAGGATGACCTCTCCTTTGCCAGAATTTAGGTAGGTCGACAAGGCGTGTACGGCAGCCTCACAGCCCCCTTTAGAGCCGTATCCTAGCTGCAGGGGCTGAAATTTTTTCGAAACAACCTCACCATAAAATTTACAGCAAATCTTGGCTGCCATACGACGGTAAGTAGTTCCCACAGCAATTGGACGAATGCCGCCATCCCTCTTACGCAGGGCGCATAGATTTGCCCCGTACAGAACGTCGATGACGGCTTCGTTCACCTTGCCGGAGAGCATAAGGTTAATCAGAGCCGTAAGCTCCTTCAAGAGCAATTCACCAGCAGCCCCGGCGCCTGAACAGATAAGGTCCTTAAGGTGCTGCGGACTCAGGCCGTCGAGGCCGCCAGCGGAGCCGGTCCGGAAGGAGGAAACGGCTGTGACCAACTCTTGACCTGTAATGGTGAGGGAGTGATTATCCGGATTAGGGGGGTCGGGGAAAGAAAGGCCATCCGCTGGGGCAGGGTGTTTGCTCTCCAGAGCTGCGATTGTTTCTGGAGAACACGGTGCTACCACATATTTGACTATAGTTATATTATACAACGTTTTGCTACTATTCTTTTTTTTTTTTTTTTTTTTTTTTTTTTTTTTTTTTTTTTTTTTTACTATCTTATTTTGTCACATTTATGAGGTTACAATTATTTTTGGACACAATTCTCTGGGGAGAAGCTGCATAGCAGTACGAGGCGACCAGCCCCGACCAACGGCCTCCGTTCACGGACGTGACGTACCCACCCGCGCCGCTTAGCTCAACCATATCTGAGGGAACTTAACGACCGGCCGTGTAGCGCCACCGTTGGCAGGGCACTTACGCGAGTATGACGGACTCGCTCTGCCATACAGCTTCATATAGCTATTCACTTATCTGTTTATTGGTTTACATGAAGGGATTTCACAGGGGGTTAGGTTTTTTGGATTGGGTTTTGTTGGGAGTTTGGATGGGACTTTTAGGTGGTGTTTTGGTGGGGTTTTCTGACCAGGGATTTCGCTAGCTCGAGGAGAGCATTCACGACAGCTGCGTCTCGGTGCTGCATGGCCGTCTTTAGATTGTAATCGACGACCGTTTTAGTTGGCGCACCCATCGCCTTCTTTGCGAAGCGGCCTATGGCGTCATCGGCGTCGTCGGTGTAGTAGACGCAACTGGCTGTATGTCGCGACACCGCCACTACCGCGTGGGAGATGCTGTCGTGAACTCGGATCCTCCTGGACTTGGTGTTGATGATGACGACGCTGTCGTAGGTCAGGCCCTGAGCTTCGTGTATGGTCAACAGGCGCGACCCTTCGCCGGACCCATATCCCTGGTTCCCAAGAGAAGCTTTCTCCTCCTGCGTATGAACCAGGAACAGGGTGTTTAGGGCGATGCTCGGTATTTGCGCTCCTGTGTAACCTTTCACCCCCAGGGAATGGATCCGCGACAGCGACGACTTGGAGGAGTATATACCGGAGTATATCTCGCTCAGTGCAAACGCCACGTCCATCGGGCTGCGGTGTGTGCAAAGCAGCTCCTGGGTGATACCAGCCACCAGGTTTGGACGGGTATACCTTAACTCGAAAAGGTTCTCTCTGTCCAAAAATGGAAGCTGGTTCACGTCTCCGATGAGGACAATCTCGCTTGCCCCAGACAACTTTGCTGCCATGACTATGGCCCCAAAATGGTTCATAAGAGCCTCGTCTACCGTGAGGCGGTAGCATTTCTCTTTCGGCTTGAACCCGTTGGCTAAGATTGAGGCCATAGTGCGCACCTTTTTCTGTACTCGGTCTCCTAAGCGGCGCGCAAGCTTCTGCCGGAGATCTTTGGCAGCTTCGGTCGTCGTGGTGGCTACAACGTCCTTCTCCTCGTCGAAGTTCCTTACCACCCAGGTTGTCTTGCCACAACCCGGAACTCCGTTTACCCACCTGATACTGGGCACCGCCCAAATTTCCTGCGATGCTGGACTGTCTGAAGTCCCCAAAATGGATTGTGCCATTTCAAGGATCTTGTCGTCCGGCATGATTTTGGTACATTTGGCGGTAACCAGTATCGGGTCGTCGTCGGCTGCGATGAATTTTAATTTGCCTGAGCTCTCCGTTTCCTTCTCGTCCAGGGCCACGAAACCGCTCTTCGCGCTGTAGGCTGCCATGTACGACCCCGTCATTTCCCCTTTGATGACTTGAGAAGTGACGTTGTCGTACACTGCCGCCCCTGCTTCCTCGAGCAGGACCCTGAGTAGACCTTCTGTGCCTCTATGGAAGGTCTGCAGGATCTTCTTGCACGTCATGAGATTGACCTCTCTGGTCGCTCTCACAACTGCTACGTACTCGAGGAAAGCGCTCTTCACGTGGTCCGTGACACCCGAGTTCACTGCGAGGGTCGGCGGGCTGACTTGCCCTTTGTCGGCTCTTGTTGGGATAGGCTTTTGCGGTGTCGGTTCTCTGGGTTTTTTGCTGAAAAACCTTCTCATTGCTGACTCCTGTGCTTGGGATGGTGATGCGCGGCTGGTGCTGGGGAGCAGTGCACCGAGGAAAGTGCCGAAAGCTGTAAGGCGACTCCTCGTCCGGGCCCGGTCCTCCGGGCTAACGGTTTTGCTCTGCTCCTTTGCCGCTTTCTCGGCGGCTGCTTTCTGCTGGGCCCTCTCCGATCCGCTCTGACTGGTCGGGCTTGTTGTGGGGCTCGTCACACCGGCTGTTGGCTGTCGGGGGGTTTTGAGGAAACTTAGACTTTCCCCTCTGTCCTCGTAGACAACCACCTCATGATGTTCCGAGGCTTTCAAACAACCGAATCGGTCTGCGACGTCTCCTCTTTCTCCTCCGACCGTCATCGCGTCTACACTGATGGTGCGAGCTGCAGCTCCCGTGTAATCTCCTGCCTCCCTGATTTTTTGAAGCAATGAGCTTGCCTGAACAAATGGAGTCTCCTCTCCCCACTCGAATAGTGCGATCGTCTTACCTTTGAATCGCAATAGACGGCATCGGTGAGTGGCTACTTCCATCTGTGGCAGTGCAGCATACTTGCTACCTTTTATGCTCGTTTTGGTAGTGCTTCCGTTGATCAGGGCGGCAAGGCCTGGGGATATCGGTATTCGGGCCGCGGCTCGGCTTGAGCCTATGCAGAAACATATGCCTAGCCTTTCGCCTTCCCTGTTCATGAAGAGGGTGACGCCTCGCAATCGGACGCCTGGGACTCCGTCTCCTCCGCATGCCAGGAATTGCACGGTGGTCATGGTGCTAGGGGCTGGTTGTTGCGAGCTAGCTGCTGCTGCTGCTTGTGATGCTGTTGTGGGTCTTGTGTGTGTTGCTTGTGTTAAGGTAAGTGGTGTGGTTGTTGTTATTTGTGTGTGTGTGGTTGTAGTGGTTGATGTTGACGTGGTTGTGACTGTTTGTGTGGATGGTGGTCGGTTTCGACTGCGCAAGGTAACGTCTGTTTTGTTAGCCCCTGCTGCGACCGTGGCGATTTTGCTCGCGAATGCCAAGAATGGTTTCCTAGTGGCCGGTCTCTCCATGATGGTGTGGAGTGTGGACTGGCTTAGCTGGATTTCCAACAGTGCTTCCAGCTCCATTCTGTCTTGGCTGAATCTTGGGCATTCAAAGAGCAGGTGCCAGACTGTTTCTTCGCAACTGGGGTCACAGACGCACGAGGGACTATCTTTGAGATGAAATCGGTGGAGATACGCTGAGAATCCTCCGTGTCCTGTTAGGATTTGTACATGGACCGGTGTGAGAACGGCGTCTCTGAGTGTTCTTTTCGCCGCTAGGACGTCTGGGAAGAACACTTTTGTGACCGCTCCTGTACTGGAGGACTCGTACCGCGCTTGCCACTTCTTTATAGTCTCCTCCCGTATCTTCCTCCTCACGAACGATACGGGGACCTTGCTGTAGTCTGATGTGTCCTTGGTTAACGCTGCCTCCTTGGCCAGCTCGTCCGCTCTCTCATTCCCGACGGTTCCCACGTGGGCCCTCAGCCAGAAGAACCTCACCTCTCTGCCTTCCTCTCTTAGCTCTCGGACGCTTTTCTTGATTTGGAGTGCCAGGTGGTGAGTGACAGACGGACTCCTCAGCAGGTCAAGCGACGATCTTGAGTCGCTTAAGATGCTTACGGAGGCCGCCCTGGATTCTCTTGCCATCCTGACAGCTCTGAAGAGAGCGTACATTTCCGATTGGAAGACAGTGTTGTGGGGCTCCAGGCCGAAAGTACTTGACTCCGTCTCCCTTCCACTTTCCCACCAAGTTAGGGCAGCTCCTACTTTTCCCTCTATCTTGCTGCCGTCGGTGTAGATTTGGGGACCGATTACTTGGTGGGTTTCCAGGGTTTCGGGAGTCAAGTCCTCTAGGCGTGCATACTCTGTTGTTATGAGTTGCGCTGGGTGGGGGTTCTCGGAGTGGTGCACGTTGCACTCCAGCTCGCGGCCCGGCGGTATGTACTCTTGGGAATGGCCCTTTTTGATCTTGAAAAGGGTTGAGGCCTCGATTACCCGGAGATCTAGGGGGAGTTGGCCTGACAGAATAAGTGCCGATGTCAGAGACACCGTGCGGTATGCTTTGCAGATCTTCTGCGCGAAACCTCTCTGCAGTGAGTCAAACTGATTCCTTGTCATCAGTTTCTCAGCTGCGGGGGCCCACGCACTCGCTGCATACATCACGATAGGCTCTATCACCGACACATATATTGTCCTGATTATCTCTCTGTTGAGACCCCAAGTCACCTTTGCCGCACATGCCAGCTGCTTGTAGATGTCTGCAGCCTTTTTACAGGTCGCAGACACGTGCGCGTTGAAGGTGAGTTTGGAGTCTATTGTGAGACCTAACAGCTTGACCTGTTGGACTAGGTTCAGCCTCGTGCCCGACATGTATAGAACTGGGACGTCGTATTTCAGCTTTCTCGTTAACACCATCGCATTTGTTTTGTGCGCGGCGAAACGTAGCTTATTCTGGACGCCCCATTCCGACACTATGTCTAGCGTGTCATTGGCTGATTGCTGTAGGGGACCGGCTGTAAGGTCCGAGAAAACCAGGACAACGTCGTCTGCGAAGGCTTGGCAGTATACTCCCATACTCGCCAGCTTGTGTAGGAGCGAATCTAGGATAAGGTTCCAAAACGTCGGTCCGGCAATTGAGCCCTGGACGCATCCTTTCGTGGTACCCTTCTCACTAGTCGCTCTGGCGTAGTTGACCCTGATGTTCCGGTCTTCCAGGTATGAGGTTACGAGAGCGTAGATGTTCTTTGGACAGCTCTTGACCACCATCTGTCGTTTGAGTGCTGGCCACCACGCGTTGTCGAAGGCGCCCTCTATGTCCAATGATATCAAAAGCACGATCTTTTTGGCTTTGATTTCGGCTCTTACGTGGCCCATAAGAGCATAGAGGGCGTCCTCGGTTCCGCGTTGCGGCATGAAACCGTACTGGTTTGTGTTCAGGGTTGGGAGGAAATGCCACTGGAGTCTACCTACGAGGAGTTTCTCTACGATCTTTCCTAGGACCGAGAGCAGACCTATTGGCCGGTACGACTTTGGGCTGGTGTAGTCGTCCTTTCCTGGCTTACGGAGAATGCACACGTGGGCGACCTTCCACTGCTTCGGGAAGTGTGACAGCGACAGGCATCTATTGGCTATCGCTAAGAACACTTCCCGATCACAGTTTATTGCCGCTGTGCAGATGTCTGCTGTTAATCCGTCGGGACCGGGTGCTTTTTTCGGATTTTGGTTTTGGAGAACCATTTCCAGCTCCGCAGTCGTAAAAGACGGGTCATCAGCAGACAGACCTTGGGGGTTCTTCTCCTCCGCCAGCTTGCGCAGGTCATGGTGGTATGACTGTTCGGCATCCGTTGAGTCGTCGGGGTAGAAGGTTTGTGCCAGAAGATCCGCGGATTGCTCCGGACTGAGCGTCTCACCTGCGGTGTTTCTCAGGAGCGCGTCGTCCTGTCTTCTGGCTGTCTTCCTTAGTACCCGGTAGATGCCGTCCCACATGCTCTCTCGGTCCTGCTTAGAGCAGAACTCCTTCAAGTTGGCCGTGGCAGCTTCCGTTGCTGTTGTTGTGTAGATGTGTTTTGCCGTCACGTACTCTTGGATGGTGAAGTGTCTCCGGTTTGCGGCTGCATTTCGGATCCTCCTCTTCTTCGTCAAGGCATCTTTCTTAAGACGCTCTAGAGAAGGACTCCACCATGGGGGCTTTGCGTCGTGTTTAGGCGACCCCAGTTTTGGGATCGCATTCTCGCATGAGCGGTGGATGTTCTGGGTATATGTGGTGACTATGGTCTCCAGATCCTCTGGGCTCGAGACGTCTGAGACTCTGACCGGTGTTATGTCTGAGTCCACCAGGCTGGTCTTGAAGAGGGTGCTGAATTCGGACCACTTTGCCTTCTTGGTGTTGTAGATGCGCGTCGAGATTGGCCTTAAGGGTTCCAAGGCCTTTTCCAAGCGCATCGAGAAGGTAATTGCATTGTGGTCTGAAGTTGTAAAACTTCTTTCTACACGCCACTCCTCGACCTTGCCTAGCAGCGACAGGCTGCATGCCGTCACATCGACGATGCTGGTGCACCACCTGTCTCCTCTGTAGGTCTCGAACGTCGGTGTTTGGCCCGTGTTTAGGATGTGGAGATCCCGCTCATCGAGGAAAGAACTGTACGCGGCCCCGCGATGGTTTTCGGAAACACTTCCCCACCACTGGCTCCAGGCATTTACGTCTCCTCCCACAATTGTGTTATTTGTATGTAGTTTTTGTGTGATGTTGTGTGTCTCTGAAAGGTATGGTTCGATGTCCTGGTCACCCTCGAAATAGACCGATAGCACTCCAAAGCTGAGCTGACCCACCTTGAGTAAAGCAGCGGCGATGTTCTCAGACACAAGCTGGGGGTCGTGGATGACCTCCAGGTTGTTTCCGAAAACAACGATCGCCGCCTTAACTGGTTTCTGGCGGTTTAGGCTGCACTGGATGACTTGCGTGCCGGGTGTTTGTTTCATCACACCTGTTCTTCCTACATAGGGCTCTTGAACAAGTGCTACTGACGACACGTTTGGTGTAGTGGCTACAGTGGCTAAGTGTAGTCAGCGAAACCAAATGGTCCTGGGTTCGAATCCCGGTAGGGGCAAATGTTTGTATGATGAATATGGACATTTGTACCCGAGTCATGGATGTATATTTATAATATGTATGTATTTACGAAAAAAAAATGTATTTAAGTAGTGTATCAACCATCTGGTTACCATAACACAAGCCTTAAGTGCTTAACTTGGAACTAGATGGTGCTGTGTGCAATGTCAGACGATATTTATTTATTATTTATTTATTTATTTACTGAGATTCCCCTTGCCTGGGCCGCCATATGGAGTTCTTCTGTGGCCAGCTTGGAGCGCTGAAGATTGACTTGGACGAATTTCAATCTCGCTGTCGGTCTTGATGCGATTTCGGGGGTGACTGGTTGGTTCGTTGGTGTGTTGTCATGGTCACCCTTAGCAATAGGAAACGCGCGACCTCGCTATCCCATCCCATTTTTGGCGTTCCTGGCAGTCTGCGCTGAACGCTGTGTGTGCCAGGTCGCTGCCGGGCCCATGTGCTACCTTGCAGTTTGCGCAGGTGGGCGGTTTGCCGTCGGCTCGAGTGAGGCAGTCCCCTACGTTGTGCGCTCCGCTGCAGTAGCTGCAGAGTTCTTTCGCAGCTTTGCATATAGACCTGTTGTGTCCATATGCCAGGCACTTCGTGCACTGCACTAGGGGGGACTGGTCCTCAATCGAGCACCGCTTGATGCCCAGGTGGACTTTCTGAACCGCAGTGTAGCACTTCCAGAGCTCCGGGGAGAGCTCCAGGACGGGGTGGCACTCGTGGACGTTTCTCGCGCGCTTCCTATAGCGCACCTTTAGGGTCTGTCCATCTACAGCGACGTTTTGCAGAAGGTGTTTGTTCTGCGCTTTCAGGAGATCTACAATCTCCCCGTCGCTGTAACTGGACAGCACTCCCTTGATGCAGACGAGAGGGTTTAGGGGTTTAGGCTCCTGGACCTTGAGCCCCGCGTTCGACTGGACTTGCTCCTTGATCTTATGCAAATCCAATTTACTCGCGCACTTCAGAACCACTTTTTGGTTTCGCGCTTTCCGTACTGTGTCGACGCGGGCTCCACTGGTCTTTAGGTCCAGGGCGGTCCTGATCCTCTCGATGACGTTGTCCCCGGTGTGCTGGGGGTTCGTCGACGAGACGATCAGGGTGTGGTTGGACTGTGTGGGTGGTTTCGGGGGCTTCGGTGTGCTGGCTACCTGAGCAAAGGTTTTTGGGCCTAGTTGTTGTTGGGGCGGTCTGTCCGCTTTGCCCAGGTCCGCCACCCCTTTCCTGATGTCCTGGAGAGTCTTTTTGACCTCCCCGACTGCGAGCTCCGCTTCCAGATTCAGCGCCGGGGGCGCCTGCATTTGCGGCTCTTTGTCGCGCAGTACGCGGAGGTCCGCCGATACCATCTCCAGCCTTTCAGAGAGCGGTTTTAGGTGTTGTGCGATGTTTATGGGTGGTTGTGCTGGTGGGGGGGAGGCGGCAGGCTTGTTGGCGATGGCCTGCAGTTGTTTATTTAGGTTTTCCATGGCCTCCTCGAAGATGACGGTGCTGAGGAGGCCCGTCTCGCTGCTGCTCGGATCCGGCTCTACTGCGCTTGGTGGCCGGTTGAGGTCCTCTTTGAGCCTTTCCAGGGCCTTTCGGAGCACGTCCAGTTGATTGGACACACTGGTAATATTTGTGTCGAGGCGTGAGATGCCGGCCCCCATTGTCTCCAGCTTGGGATCACCCGGGGCTCTAGCGCCTTCGTGCCTGGTCTTCTCGTGCTCCTTCAGGTTCTTCAGGCTCGCTGCTACGACCTCATCTTTCACCTCCTTGATGCCCTTGAAGGCTTCAAGGGTTTCGTGACCGAGCCATTCGCGGATCCCTTTTGCCTCTTTCTTTGTCTCAGAGATGTCCGTGCCCATGATGGAAAGCTGCACCTTCATTGACATCAACTCTCGAGTGTGAGCTCTCTCGACACGCACAAGCTCTTGCGCGTGTCGAGAGCGCTCCTTCTCGAGGTTGTACTTATGGCGCGCTCTCGAGTCCGCCAGGGACAGGGCCACCTCGTATAGGCCTTGCAGACACTCGTGAGCTGTGGTCTTGCACTCACGCTTCATGTTGGCCGCCGCCTCCAGGGCGTCTTTTCCTTTTTGAAGCAGGTCGTTTGCTTCTCTAGTGGCTAGGTCCATCTCCACCCCTGTGCCCCTCCTCGGTGTCCTGTAGAGAAGGCTCGGTCGCCCGCTCCGTGGGCGGTCGTCTTGACTCACCGTTGAAGCCACCGAGCTTTCCTCGTCCGAGATGATCTGGCGGGGGGGAGAAATGCCACACTGGTCCCAGTTTATGATGATTTCGGCAACCCTGGCGCTCTCTGCTGACGAGTGAGTCTCAGGCGCCAACGGCTGTGGCGGCGTCGCGCTTGCCGCTCCTGACTCCGACGCTGCCTTTGGCGCCTGCGGCTTCCGTGATGGACGCGCCAACTGTTCCGAAACAACCGATTTTGCCGTGTTCTTGAGGACCTTCTCCCTTAGGGAAGGAGCTTTTGCGGCCTCCGTGGTCATTTTGCGGGAGGTGGTGGATGGTTGTGATGACGACGACATTATGTAATTTAAGACTTATGGCCTTATGGGCTATGTTATTATTAAAGTATTTGCCTGTATGCTTAAACTTAGCTTAAAACTACTTGGATGGACTCACGGACGTTCCGCTGCTGGTCTGCGACTGTCCGATGTCCAACGAGGAGCCCGATTACTGCTGAGGCTCGATGGTCTGAGCCCTCTGTGCACGCTGATGGTGGTTTCCAGTAGAATTGTCTGCGTCGATGGGTCGTTTTTCGCGAAGTGTGCGGAATTCCAGGTTTCTGTTGGGGCCAAGTTGAAGAACGTTTCGCGCCCTTTCAAATGAGCCCAAACTCGGCTTCCTAGCTCCAACGGGTGCGAAGTTAGACTGCGGGGGGGTGAGGTAGCCCAGAGGGGGGGGGGGGGGGGGGGGGGTTGTTTCCGTGGGGAAGAGTTTTTGGGTGAGGGGGGGTGAAGGGGTGGGGGGTCGGGGGGGGGGGAGGTTTCGTGGGGAAGACTTTTGGGTGAGGGGGGGTGAAGGGGGTTGGGGGGGGGGGAGCTTGAGGGGTGAGGGGGGAGGGGCCCTTTACGGGTCCGGCAGGATCTCGAAGTCCCGAGTCGGATGAGCCCAAACTCGGGGGGGTTGGGACAGGGGGTTGAGGAGTTCCCTCGGGGCTTACCTGGTGACAGTTTGTGGAGTCTCCACGGTGATGGCTGGTCTGCAGGGGGATTCCTCGGCCGGCTTCGAAGTCTCCAGTAAGGGCTGGGATGGTACACCGCGCGTCACGCCTCGTGGTTGTATAAGCACGTGGAGCCAAAGTGAGGTTATTCTAACCTAAAACCACGTGCTTTTTTGCGATTTTCGCGCCTTAATAACTCCCAAACCCGTGCTCCGATTTTGATGATATTTGCCTTGCCGGATTAGCCACTGCCGCGTCTCCCTGGAGTAATGTGCGCAACACTGCTGCACTGGTCTTCTCTCCGTTATTCGCTGCTGAAGTTAAGGGGGCCCTGCTCCGAAACCCGTTGAGGTACACACTTGCCCACACGTTTCCTGGTGAGTCGACACCGCACAATTCCACTGGTTACTTTTTCGCGCAAATAACTCAACGCGTCGAATTTTAGTGAATTTTTTTTACGCGGAGCTGATGTTCGTGCGACTTATGATCGGTTACTGGGTTAGGTTAGGTTAGGTTAGGTTGTAAGTGCCGGAAAGGCGGACGCTCTGGCCGCCAAGATGAGGGAGGTCCTCAGCCCTGAGGACGTCCGGGTCTCCAGGCCAATGAAAACCGCAGAGGTGCGGATTGCTGGTCTGGACGACTCCGTGACCTCTGAAGAGGTGGTGGCAGCCGTTGCCCAAAGCGGAGAGTGTCAGCCGGACAAGGTGCGGGCCGGCGATATACGCACCGACGCCACCGGACTCGGCGTGGTCTGGGTTCGGTGCCCTGTGGCGTCGGCGAACAAGATCGCCTTAAGCGGCAGATTGCTGGTTGGCTGGGTTGCAGCGAGGGTGAAACTCCTGCAGCCCCGGGCTTTGCGGTGCTTCCGGTGCCTGGAGAAGGGCCACGTCCGGGCAAAGTGCACCGCTGAGGTTGACCGTAGTGAACTCTGTTATCGCTGCGGTCAGCCCGGCCACAAGGCGGCCCAGTGTTCCGCGGCGCTCAACTGCAGCTTATGTTCGGCTGCAGGGAAGCCAGCGGGACACAAAGTGGGCGGAAGGGCCTGTGGCGCGCCTGCCAGCAAGGCCAAGAAGAAGAAGAGGAGCTCTAAACCTGCCGGGGAAACCTCGCCGCCCCCGCAGGCTAGTAGCTCCATGGTCGACTCCCGGCCCAGGACCGTTGCCGAGGGAATGGAATGTCAATAATGGCACAATTCCATTTCCTACAGGGCAACATCAACCACTGTGCCAGAGCTCAGGATCTTTTACTCCAGAGCATGGCAGAGTGGTCGATCCACGTGGCTGTGGTCGCCGAACCGTACTTCATCCCCGCCCGTGGCAACTGGCTGGGGTGCGCTGACGGTTTGGTGGCCATTATTGGCGAGACTCTGATCGACCCGTCTCGAGGCCGCGGCTGGGTTGCTGCGGTCTCGGGCGGCATCGTCATTGTGGGGGCGTATTTCTCCCCCAACAAGAGTCTCGCCGACTTTGAGGGTTTCCTTGTCGAGTTGGGCGCCGTCGTAGGCCGCTATCACCCTCGTCCCGTTCTGGTGCTCGGGGATCTCAACGCCAAGTCATCGGCGTGGGGATCTCCGGTCACTGACCCTCGGGGCGAGGTGCTAGAAGAGTGGGCGGTGACGACTGGTCTGGTCGTCCTGAATCGGGGTTCGGAATACACGTGCGTGCGGCAGCGGGGCGGGTCGATAGTGGACGTCTCGCTCGCTAGCCCCTCTGTCGCCAGCCGAGTCCGCGACTGGCGAGTCGCCGTGGGGGTGGAGACGCTGTCGGACCATCGATATATCCGGTTCGACGTCTCTGCCCAGACCGCGAGCGGCCGCCACCCAACAACCCCGATTAACGACGGCCCGCGTTGGGCGCTTAAGCGCATCGACAAGGAACTACTCGAGGAAGCTGCCTTAGTCCAGTCCTGGATTTGGGAGTCGACGACGGACGGCCCCGTCGACGTCGAATCGGTGGCGCTGTGGTTTCGCGGGGCGATGACGCAGATTTGCGACGCGTCCATGCCCCGTGTCCGCCAACAGTCCGCAAGGCGCCAGGTGTACTGGTGGACGGACGAGATCGCGCGGCTGCGCGTTGAGTGCGTTGCGGCTCGCCGCCAGTACACGCGATACCGGAGACGACGTCGACGGGATTCCGTCGAGGAAGACGCGCTGTATGAGGTGTACCGCGCGTCTAAGGAGACTCTGTGGCTGGCCATCGGCGACTCTAAGTCGCGTGCCAGGGAGGAGCTGCTGGGGTCCTTAGATCGGGATCCGTGGGGGCGCCCCTACCGTTGGGTACGGGGCAAGTTGCGTCCCTGGGCGCCTCCACTGACGCAAAGTATGGAACCCCAGTTGCTAGAGGCGGTGGTATCGGCCCTCTTCCCTGAGCGAGCGGGACACGTTCCACCGGCGATGGCTTCGCCCTCAGCCACAGACTCTCCAGAAGAGGAGGGCACCGATGTCCCCGAGGTGACGCAAGCAGAGATGAGAGCGGCCGTGTCGCGGCTCCGGGCTAAGAACACAGCGCCCGGACCCGACGGAGTTCCTGGTCGAGCTCTCGTCCTGGCTCTGAAGGAGCTAGAGCCCCAGCTGAGGGGGCTTTTCACGGCATGTATCGAGCAGGGTCAGTTTCCCAGTGTGTGGAAGGAGGGGAGGCTAGTCCTGCTCAGGAAGGAGGGGCGCCCCGCGGACTCCCCGTCCGCGTATCGGCCCATAGTGCTGCTCGACGAGGCGGGCAAACTTTTTGAGCGCATTGTCGCAGATCGCCTCGTCAGCCACTTGTGCAGGGAGGGGCCGGACCTGGACGACCACCAATTCGGTTTTCGTCGGGGGCGCTCCACCATAGACGCCATCATGCGCGTGAGGGCCCTGGCGGAGGAGACGGTGTCCCAGGGTGGGGTGGTGCTGGCGGTGTCTTTAGACATCTCCAACGCATTCAACACCCTACCCTGGAGTTGTATTCGGGAGGCTCTGAAATACCATCGCGTGCCTCCCTACCTCCGCCGTACGGTAGGGGCTTATCTGGAGGATAGATGCGTCACCTATCGGGGACGTGACGGTGCCGGTCGGCACCTCATGTCGTGCGGTGTTCCACAGGGATCGGTCTTGGGACCGCTCCTGTGGAACATCGGCTACGACTGGGTGCTGAGAGGCGAGCTCCCGTCGGGCGCCGACTTGACGTGTTATGCGGACGACACGCTTGTCGCTGCCCGGGGGAGTTCGTACAGGGAAGCGACGTTGATAGCCACGGCTGCGGTGTCACAGGTGGTGAACCGCATCCGGTGCCTGGGCTTGGAGGTGGCCCTAAACAAGTCGGAGGCCATGGTGTTTCATGGCCCCCGACGTGCGCCGGCGCCGGGATCACACATCGTGGTCAGCGGGGCCCGGATAGCTGTCGAGTCCACCATGAAGTATCTGGGATTGGTGCTCGACAGCCGATGGGAATTCGGGCCCCACTTCCGGCGGCTGGCACCGAAGCTGATGGGTGCAGCGGGCGCGCTTTCAACGTTGCTTCCTAACTTGGGGGGCCCGAGCGCCGCCTGTAGGCGGTTGTACGTGGGAATCGTGCGGTCCATGGCCCTGTATGGGGCCCCTGTGTGGGCGATGGACATGACGGCCGGCACTCTCGCCATTCTGCGCAAACCGCAGAGGGCGATGGCCGTCAGAGTCGCCCGCGGGTACCGCACGATTTCCTACGAGGCGGCTTGTGTCCTGGCCGGATCTCCGCCCTGGGACCTAGAGGCGAAAGTACTCGCGTCATTACATCGATGGCGCGAGGAAGAGCGGGCACGGGGCTCGAGGCCGGTGCAGCGGCAGATCGCGCTGCGCCGAGAAGAGCTCCGTCAGGTCTTGGTGGCGGAATGGCGGCAAAGGCTTCTGCGCCCTACCGCCGGCCTCGCTACCGTCGAGGCAATCCGGCCAGTACTCGACGACTGGCTCGGGAGAAGGCACGGCTCCCTGTCGTTTAGGGTGACGCAGGTGCTGTCGGGGCACGGCTGCTTCGGCAAGTACCTGTGCCGCATAAACAGGGAGCCGGACGCTCGGTGCCACCATTGCGTCCATTGCGGGGAGGACACGGCGCAACACACGCTCGCCGAGTGTGTAGCTTGGGAGGAGCAGCGCTGTGTCCTCACAAATGAAGTAGGAGGCGATCTGTCGCTGCCGACCGTAGTGCGGAGGATGGTCGGTAGCGCAGAGTCGTGGGACGCGGTGGTTTCCTTCTGCGAGGACGTGATGTCGCAGAAGGAAACTGCGGAACGGGAGAGGGAGATCTCGACTCCCTTCCCCGGCCGCAGAAGGCGCACCGGGCGCAGGAGAAGGGCGGACAACGCCCTTTTCCGGCCCCCATGAATGGGTCCAGGGGCGTGGGACTTGGGGAAGTCCTCGCCCCCTATTTGATGGACCCGAGGCGAAGGCGCGCGCGGGTGTCGGCGCGCGCCTCTGAGGCGATGCACGGGGTAGTTAAACACCTCACTACCCCGTGCAGGAGACGAGGCCCGGACAGACCGGGCCAGCACTAGTGTGGGGCTGCGGAAGAATTTAGATTCCCGCGGCCCCGCGCGCACGTGCGAGGAGACACCGGGGTGGTTTTAGCCGGTAAGAGTCCGGCACGCCCCTCCGCCTTTTCCCCAGGCGGAGGTAGTCCATGAGGATTTCCCCCCGTAAAAAAAAAAAAAAAAAAAGGTTAGGTTAGGTTAGGTTAGGTTAGGCTGGGGGGGGGGGGGGGGGTGCATGTTGAAGAGCCTCCTCGTGGCGCACCCTGGGCAACGTCGGCTCCAATTTCTCCCAGTGCGGTTTTGGGGGACAATTGGGGCTGGCGGCTAATCTTCAACAAGCGGGGAAAGGTCACGGTTCCAATCGCCGATCATGCTTGATGGTCGGTGAAGGGAACCGGGCTACAGAGGGCAGATACGCCCACTCCTCCTCTGCTTACAGAGGGAGGTGAGTGGGCGTAGACTGGGCAGGGCCGCCGATGCGGAACAGGCGGTCGTGTCCCGGAGGGAGGAAGCGGCGCGCGCGCGGGGGATGATTCTCTCGCGCGGCGCCGCTCCGGAGAGGGGAGGGGTCGAGGAAGACGCCGGTCTGGTAGTCACCTCCGGCTCCTCCCGGGTGGAGGCCAGCAGGCAGTGGGTGCGGGGGCGCCCTTTGCCTGTATTGCACGGGCCTCCACCAGTGTCGGACGGGAGTGGCCGGGTGTTCCCGGCCATTCCCGTAGCCCCCCAGTTAAATGGGGGGCATGCGGGGCCCGCCAACTAGGCGGGCATACGCCGGGAGGGCTGTGGAAGCAGAGGCTGAGCCAATTTCCCATAGCCCTCCCATCACGGCGTCGCGGGAACACCGCTGAGTTTTAGTGGGTATACTGTCGAGTGCGGTTTTTGACAGGAGTCCCACATACCCCGTCTCGTCCCCCCACGAGCGGGGATGCATAAAGCATTTCTCAGCGACAAAAAAAAAAAAAAAAAAAAAAAAGGTTAGGCTGGGGGATCCCCCACAGCGCATACTTCCTCGTAGTATCCCCTGGGCAACGCCGTGTCTGACCACCGTAACGGAGTGGCAGACCGGTGGCTAAAGTGCGCTGTGACTCACAGTTATCAATGCGGAAGACTGTGAATATTAAAATGACGAAAAAACCCGTGCGGGACGCCTCCGGGCGTTTCAGTTTTAACCCGGATCGCCCTTCTCAGGGCGATTCAAACGGCCCTTCTCAGGGCCAACCCAACGGCCCTTCACAGGGCCAAACCAACGGCCCTTCTCAGGGCCAACCCAACGGCCCTTCTCAGGGCCAACCCAACGGCCCTTCTCAGGGCCAATCCAAAGGCCCTTTTCAGGGCCACGCCGGTGACGCATTAGCGTCGGACGCTGACCGCGCACCGTGTGCGGCCAGAGCAGACGAGTCGGACTCCGACGACTCAAATGTCGACACGTCGGCAGCTGAGAGCGACCGCCTCGAGCGCAAGAGGGCCTACCTGCGGCACGGGTCCGAGGGATCCTCGTCGGCTGGAGGCGGGGCGCAGAAGAAGTCGAAGTCCAAAAGGGCTTCGACTTCTTCGAAAGCAGGAGATACCCACGTTGTGGGTTTGGTGGACGCCGAGCGCCAGCTAAACCTGGCAAAACGGGCGCTACTCCAGCAGGACCTGGAGGAGAGGGTCGCTGCCAGAGAGCGCCAGGCGCAGGCCGCCCGGTCGAGGGCCGGCTATGGGGCATCCAGTGTCCTGTATGCTGGCCACTCCTTGGCGGAACTTGAGCGCATGGCGCGGGAGGACAGGGAGGAGGTCCTGGAGGTCGCCTCAAAGTCCTCCAACCTGAAGGGGACCTTCCAGAAGGCCCTTAAATGCCGGGCTGCCAGTCTGCATGGCATTGTGCAGGAGCTGGTGCAGCGGACGGCCACGGATGAGACGCGGCAACTGCAGGCGAAGGTGGATCGCCTGCAGGCGGAGGTCAGCCAGTTGCACCAGAAGCTGGCTGAGGTCACTGCTCGGCCTGCGCAATCAGCCCCTGGACCGGTGGTAGGAGGCTCCACCTCCTCCCCTCACAACCTTGAGGAGATACTCCGAAAGGTTGTCATGGAGGAGAGGGCCTTCACCAGAGCCTGCTTCGCAGGCATCGAGGACCGGCTCTTGCCGGAGAAGCGGCTCCGCCCGCCGCTAGCGGCGGATAAGCCACCACGCAGGGTGCCGGAACCTGCGCCTTTAGCAGGCCCGGCATCGGGTGCGCAGCCCCAGGCCCCGAAGCCCTCCAAGGGCAAAGGCGAGGGCAAGAGAACCAAGGTGGCTCCTCAAACCCTCACCACCAGCTCGGAGGGAGCGTCTGGGTCGGCTGCCACTCCAGCGGCAGCCCCCCAGAGCTCGCAGGAGGAAGACGCCCTTCTTCCCTCCACCACCCCGTCCAACCAGTCGTGGACGGAAGTGGTCAGGAGGGGAAAAGGGAAGGGAGGACAAAAGTCGGCCCCCAAGCCCGCCGCGACTGCTCCGGCAGTCAAAAGGGCTCCAGCCGGCGGGAGGAAGTTAGTTCCTCCCAAGACCGCGGCCGTCGTGGTGACCATCACCCCGGAGGCCGCGGAGCGGGGCGAGACGTACGAGTCCGTCCTAAGACGGGCTCGTACCAATGCTGATCCCTCCCGGCTGGGGATCAGCAAAATAACGTGCCGCCGAACCCTAACCGGAGCTCGAATTTTCGAGTTCTCGGGGGAACAGCGCGGCACAAACGCGGACCTCTTCGCAACGAAGTTGCAAGAGGTCATCGCCGACGCGGCAACGGTCGTCAGGCCCGTCAAGACCGCAGCCTTGGAGGTGGCCGATCTGGACGATTCGGCCACCAAGGAGGATGTGGTGGCGGCCGTCGCGGCGGCTGGAGGCTGCGACGCTGGCGCGGTGAAGGCTGGAGCCATCAGGCTCGGCCGCCGCGGCATGGGCATCGTCCGCGTCGAGTGCCCAGTCGCCGCGGCTGGGGCCGCCCTTGCTGCGACCAAGGGACGGCTGCTTGTGGGGCTCAGCTCGGCTGTGGTCCGGGCACTTGAAGACCAGCCCTTGCGCTGCTTCAAGTGCTTCTCCTTCGGCCACACCCGAGCCACGTGTCCCTCCAAGGCCGACTGGGGAGGCACGTGCTACCAGTGCGGGCAAGAGGGGCACAAGAGTGCCACTTGCCGCGCCACCACGCCACACTGCACGGCGTGTGCCGCCAGTGGCCGCCCCGCGGGCCACAGGATGACGGGCAGGAGCTGTAAGCCCCCCGTCAAGAAGGGCATAGTGCCGGCGCAGGTTCGACCTGTCGCCACCACCGCCGCCGCCGTCGTCGCCGCCGCTGCAGCTTCAGCGGCGGTAGCTGAGGAGGAGGGTGCCATGTCGGAATAATGCAGGTTTCCGACTACCGCATCCTCCAGGCGAACACCAACCACTGCAGAGCGGCCCAGGACCTGGCAGTGCAGGTCATGGCCGAGTGGTTGGTGAACGTTGCGGTGGTCGCCGAGCCCTACTCGATCCCCAGCAGCTGGCTGGGTGACGAGGACGACTCGGTGGCACTAGCGGCGCGGTCTTCCACAGACTCCCCTCCCCTCTCGCTATTAGAGAGGGGACCGGGATACGTGGCCGCCGCGTGGGGAGAGGTAGCCCTCGTGGGGGTATATTTCTCCCCAAACCGCCCTCTCCAGGACTTTGAGAATTATCTCGGAGTCCTGGCCGCCGTGGTCGGCAGGGCGGCGCCGCGTCAGGTCTCCGTGCTGGGAGACCTGAATGCCAAGTCGGTGACCTGGGGCAACCGGGCCACCGACGCTCGCGGGCGGGCGGTGGAGATGTGGGCAGCCTCCTCTGGACTCTCCCTCTTGAACAGAGGAAGCGTCCAGACATGCGTGCGGCGTCAGGGTGGCTCAGTAGTGGACGTCACTTTCGCCACCCCTGGGTTAGCCGCGCGCGTGCTGAACTGGCGGGTGGACCTGGTGGAGACTATGTCGGACCACCGCTACGTGCGGTTCGACATCTCCGCCAGTGGCCCCGGAGCGGTGCAGCCCCTCTCGGGGCGATCACCGTTTCCGCGGTGGGCTCTCACCCGCCTGGACAGGGAGGCAGCGGCGGAGGCGGCGTTCATCCAGGACTGGCTGTCGCCTCCTACCACCGGCCTGGATGTGGACACCATAGCGGGCCAGCTGAGGGAGTCTCTGACCGAGGTGTGCAACTCCAGCATGCCCCGGTCTCGCCACCCGACTCCCCGCCGCGCCGTCTATTGGTGGTCGGAGGAGCTGGCGGGGCTCAGAACCGCCTGCGTGGCGGCCAAGAGGGCCTACACGCGGAGTCGGCGGCGGCGTCGACGCAACCGGCCCGACGAGGACCGCCTCTACGAGGTGTACGTGGAGGCTAAAATGGGCCTCGATCGGGCCATCGCCGCCGCTAAAGACTCGGCGAGAGCCGAGCTGCTGGAGGGTCTCGACAACGACCCTTACGGGAGACCGTATAAGGCGGCGCGCAACAAATTGCGCCCCTTTGGTCCCCCGGTTGTCGAGACCCTGGAGCCCACATTTCTGGATGGGGTGGTTCAGTCCCTGTTTCCGTGCAGGGACAACTTCACCCCGCCAGTGATGTGTGGAGCCCCGCTGGAGGAGGAGGAGGAGGAAGAGGAGGCTCCCTCTCCTGTCACGGAGTCGGAACTTGGCGCGGCGATTGTGCATATCCGCGCCAAGAAGACGGCTCCGGGCCCCGACGGTGTCCCGGCGAGGGTGGTGGCAATTGCCGCCACCCAAATGGAGGAGCGGTTTCGGGACCTCTTCAGCGCATGCCTTGCGTCTGGAAGGTTCCCGAAACCATGGAAGGAGGGGCAGTTGTGCCTCCTTCGCAAGGAGGGCCGCCCTGCAGACTCCCCCTCGGCATACCGGCCCATCGTTCTGCTCGATGAGGTCGGAAAAATGTTCGAGGGGATAATCGCTGCCCGCCTAAAGGGCCATATGCGGCGTATCGGGCCGGACTTGTCGGACGCTCAGTTCGGTTTTCGGGCTGAGCGTTCGACGGTGGACGCGCTGGCCTGCCTCAAGAGGCAGGTGAAGGAGGCGGTGGAGGTGGGGGACGGATTGTTGGCGGTGTCATTCGACATAGCCAACGCCTTCAACTCTGTTCCCCACAGCACCATCCTAGAGGCACTCCGATTCCACGGGGTGCCTCGATATATGCGGCGTCTACTGGCCAGCTACCTGGAGGATCGGGCGATCGTCCTCGTGAACAGGGCTGGCCAAGTCCGGCGGTACGCAGTCGAGGCCGGCGTTCCACAGGGGTCAGTCCTGGGACCTCTCCTCTGGAACGTCGGCTACGACTGGCTCTTGCGGGGAACTCTCCTCCGAGGTACGAGTGTCGTCTGCTACGCGGATGACACTCTCCTCACCGCCCGGGGGGAGAGTTTCAGGGAGGCGGCCAACTTGGCCTCGGCGGGCGGATCCTTGGTCGCAGGGAGGATCCGCCGCCTAGGATTGACGGTGGCGCTGCACAAGACTGAGGCTGTGTTCTTCCACGGGCCTCGGCAGCGCCAACCACCAGACGCCCACATATTTGTGGAGGGCGTCCGAATCGAGGTGAAGGCCCAGATGAAATATCTGGGCCTTGTACTCGACAGCAGGTGGCGTTTCGGCCCGCATTTTAGCGAGCTATCGACGCGCCTGCTGAAGACTGCGGGCGCCCTCTCGTGGCTGCTCCCCAATTTGGGGGGGCCCAGCGCGCGATGTCGGCAACTCTACGCCGGCATCTTGAGGAGCATGGCCCTTTACGGGGCCCCTATCTGGGAGGACTCCCTCCAAAGGCGGGAGAACGCCGCCGCCTTGCGGGCCCCACAAAGGGCCATAGCCCAGCGGGTGTCGCGGGCCTACCGCACGGTGGGTTTCGCGGCAGCGTGTGCTCTGGCTGGCACCCCTCCTTGGGAACTCGAGGCGTGGGTGCTCGCCAGAGTATACGAATGGACGGCGGGGCGGAGGGCGAGAGGAGAACGCCCCGCCCCGGAAGAGCGGGAGGCCGTCCGGCGGGAGGCGAGGGACGCCATCGTCGTCCATTGGACGAGGGACCTCGCCACCGCAGCCTTCGGCCGCCGAACCCTCGACGCGATCGGGCCGGTCCTGCGAGACTGGCTCGATCGGTCGCACGGGTTCCTCTCATTCCGTCTGGTGCAGGTGCTGTCCGGGCACGGTTGTTTCGGATCGTACCTGCACCGGATCGGACGGGAGGAGACACCGTCGTGCCACGACTGTGGCGCGGCGGAGGACGAAGCGCAGCACACCCTCGCGGTGTGCCCGTCGTGGTCGGAGCCGCGCCGCAGTCTCACTGCGGTGATTGGACCGGACCTCTCACTCCCCGGTTTGGTGAACGCCATGCTGGGCGATGAGAGGTCCTGGGCGGCAGTGGCCTCCTTCTGCGAACACGTCATGTCCCAGAAGGAGGCGGCGGAGCGCGCGCGGGAGGACGATCCTCACGCGGCGGCGCTCCGAAGGCGGAGGAGGGGTCGGAGAAGACGTCAGTATGACGGCCATCTCCGACTCCTCCCCGGTGGAGGCCAGCAGGCAACGGGTGCGGGGGCACCCTTGCCTGTATTGCACGGGCCTCCACCAGTGTCGGACGGGAATGGCCAGGTGTTCCCGGCCATTCCCGTAGCCCCCCAACCTGGGGGGCATGCGGGGCCCGCCAACTAGGCGGGCATACGCCGGGAGGGCTGTGGAAGCAGAGGCTGAGCCAATTTCCCATAGCCCTCCCATCACGGCGTCGCGGGAACACCGCTGAGTTTTAGTGGGTATACTGCCACTCTGGCAGGGAGTCCCACATACCCCGTCTCGTCCCCCGACGAGCGGAGATGCGTAATGTCATTTCTCAGCGACAAAAAAAAAAACAAAAAAAAAAAAAAAAAAAAAAGGTTAGGTTAGGCTGGGGTGCATGTGGGGTGCATGTTGAAGAGCCTCCTCGTGGCGCACCCTGGGCAACGTCGGCTCCAATTTCTCCCAGTGCGGTTTTGGGGGACAATTGGGGCTGGCGGCTAATCTTCAACAAGCGGGGAAAGGTCGCGGTTCCAATCGCCGATCATGCTTGATGGTCGGTGAAGGGAACCGGGCTACAGAGGGTACGCCCACTCCTCCTCTGCTTACAGAGGGAGGTGAGTGGGCGTAGACTGGGCAGGGCCGCCGATGCGGAACAGGCGGTCGTGTCCCGGAGGGAGGCAGCGGCGCGCGCGCGGGGGATGATTCTCTCGCGCGGCGCCGCTCCGGAGAGGGGAGGGGTCGAGGAAGATGCCGGTCTGGTAGTCACCTCCGGCTCCTCCCGGGTGGAGGCCAGCAGGCGGTGGGTGCGGGGGCGCCCTTTGCCTGTATTGCACGGGCCTCCACCAGTGTCGGACGGGAGTGGCCGGGTGTTCCCGGCCATTCCCGTAGCCCCCCAGTTGAATGGGGGGCATGCGGGGCCCGCCAACTAGGCGGGCATACGCCGGGAGGGCTGTGGAAGCAGAGGCTGAGCCAATTTCCCATAGCCCTCCCATCACGGCGTCGCGGGAACACCGCTGAGTTTTAGTGGGTATACTGTCGAGTGCGGATTTCGACAGGAGTCCCACATACCCCGTCTCGTCCCCCACGAGCGGGGATGCATAAAGCATTTCTCAGCGACAAAAAAAAAAAAAAAAAAGGTTAGGTTAGGTTAGGCTGGGGTGCATGTGGGGTGCATGTTGAAGAGCCTCCTCGTGGCGCACCCTGGGCAACGTCGGCTCCAATTTCTCCCAGTGCGGTTTTGGGGGACAATTGGGGCTGGCGGCTAATCTTCAACAAGCGGGGAAAGGTCGCGGTTCCAATCGCCGATCATGCTTGATGGTCGGTGAAGGGAACCGGGCTACAGAGGGTACGCCCACTCCTCCTCTGCTTACAGAGGGAGGTGAGTGGGCGTAGACTGGGCAGGGCCGCCGATGCGGAACAGGCGGTCGTGTCCCGGAGGGAGGCAGCGGCGCGCGCGCGGGGGATGATTCTCTCGCGCGGCGCCGCTCCGGAGAGGGGAGGGGTCGAGGAAGATGCCGGTCTGGTAGTCACCTCCGGCTCCTCCCGGGTGGAGGCCAGCAGGCGGTGGGTGCGGGGGCGCCCTTTGCCTGTATTGCACGGGCCTCCACCAGTGTCGGACGGGAGTGGCCGGGTGTTCCCGGCCATTCCCGTAGCCCCCCAGTTGAATGGGGGGCATGCGGGGCCCGCCAACTAGGCGGGCATACGCCGGGAGGGCTGTGGAAGCAGAGGCTGAGCCAATTTCCCATAGCCCTCCCATCACGGCGTTGTGGGAACACCGCTGAGTTTTAGTGGGTATACTGTCGAGTGCGGTTTTCGACAGGAGTCCCACATACCCCGTCTCGTCCCCCACGAGCGGGGATGCATAAAGCATTTCTCAGCGACAAAAAAAAAAAAAAAAAAAAAAAAAAAAGGTTAGGTTGGGGGATCCCCCACAGCGCATACTTCCACGTAGTATCCCCTGGGCAACGCCGTGTCTGACCACCGTAACGGAGTGGCAGACCGGTGGCTAAAGTGCGCTGTGACTCACAGTCATCAATGCGGCAGACTGTGTTTGAGAAAATGTCTAAAAAACCCGTGCGGGACGCCTCCGGGCGTTTCAGTTTTAACCCGAATCGCCCTTCTCAGGGCGATTCAAACGGCCCTTCTCAGGGCCAACCCAACGGCCCTTCTCAGGGCCAAACCAACGGCCCTTCTCAGGGCCAACCCAACGGCCCTTCTCAGGGCCAATCCAAAGGCCCTTTTCAGGGCCACGCCGGTGACGCATTAGCGTCGGACGCTGACCGCGCACCGTGTGCGGCCAGAGCAGACGAGTCGGACTCCGACGACTCAAATCTAGACACGTCGGCAGCAGAGAGCGACCGCCTCGAGCGAAAGAGGGCCTACCTGCGGCACGGGTCCGAGGGATCCTCGTCGGCTGGAGGCGGGGCGCAGAAGAAGTCAAAGTCCAAAAGGGCTTCGACTTCTTCGAAAGCAGGAGATACCCACGTTGTGGGTTTGGTGGACGCCGAGCGCCAGCTAAATCTGGTAAAACGGGCGCAACTCCAGCAGGACCTGGAGGAGAGGGTCGCTGCCAGAGAGCGCCAGGCGCAGGCCGCCCGGTCGAGGGCCGGCTATGGGGCATCCAGTGTCCTGTATGCTGGCCACTCCTTGGCGGAACTTGAGCGCATGGCGCGGGAGGACAGGGAGGAGGTCCTGGAGGTCGCCTCAAAGTCCTCCAACCTGAAGGGGACCTTCCAGAAGGCCCTTAAATGCCGGGCTGCCAGTCTGCATGGCATTGTGCAGGAGCTGGTGCAGCGGACGGCCACGGATGAGACGCGGCAACTGCAGGCGAAGGTGGATCGCCTGCAGGCGGAGGTCAGCCAGCTGCACCAGAAGCTGGCTGAGGTCACTGCTCGGCCTGCGCAATCAGCCCCTGGACCGGTGGTAGGAGGCTCCACCTCCTCCCCTCACAACCTTGAGGAGATACTCCGAAAGGTTGTCATGGAGGAGAGGGCCTTCACCAGAGCCTGCTTCGCAGGCATCGAGGACCGGCTCCTGCCGGAGAAGCGGCTCCGCCCGCCGCTAGCGGCGGATAAGGCACCACGCAGGGTGCCGGAACCTGCGCCTTTAGCAGGCCCGGTATCGGGTGCGCAGCCCCAGGCCCCGAAGCCCTCCAAGGGCAAAGGCGAGGGCAAGAGGACCAAGGCGGCTCCTCAAACCCTCACCATCAGCTCGGAGGGAGCGTCTGGGTCGGCTGCCACTCCAGCGGCAGCCCCCCAGAGCTCGCAGGAGGAAGACGCCCTTCTTCCCTCCACCACCCCGTCCAACCAGTCGTGGACGGAAGTGGTCAGGAGGGGAAAAGGGAAGGGAGGGCAAAAGTCGGCCCCCAAGCCCGCCGCGACTGCACCGGCAGTCAAAAGGGCTCCAGCTGGCGGGAGGAAGTTAGTTCCTCCCAAGACCGCGGCCGTCGTGGTGACCATCACCCCGGAGGCCGCGGAGCGGGGCGAGACGTACGAGTCCGTCCTAAGACGGGCTCGTACCAATGCTGATCCCTCCCAGCTGGGGATCAGCAAAATAACGTGCCGCCGAACCCTAACCGGAGCTCGAATTTTCGAGTTCTCGGGGGAACAGCGCGGCACAAACGCGGACCTCTTCGCAACGAAGTTGCAAGAGGTCATCGCCGACGCGGCAACGGTCGTCAGGCCCGTCAAGACCGCAGCCTTGGAGGTGGCCGATCTGGACGATTCGGCCACCAAGGAGGATGTGGTGGCGGCCGTCGCGGCGGCTGGAGGCTGCGACGCTGGCGCGGTGAAGGCTGGAGCCATCAGGCTCGGCCGCCGCGGCATGGGCATCGTCCGCGTCGAGTGCCCAGTCGCCGCGGCTGGGGCCGCCCTTGCTGCGACCAAGGGACGGCTGCTTGTGGGGCTCAGCTCGGCTGTGGTCCGAGCACTTGAAGACCAGCCCTTGCGCTGCTTCAAGTGCTTCTCCTTCGGCCACACCCGAGCCACGTGTCCCTCCAAGGCCGACTGGGGAGACACGTGCTACCAGTGCGGGCAAGAGGGGCACAAGAGTGCCACTTGCCGCGCCACCACGCCACACTGCACGGCGTGTGCCGCCAGTGGCCGCCCCGCGGGCCACAGGATGACGGGCAGGAGCTGTAAGCCCCCCGTCAAGAAGGGCATAGTGCCGGCGCAGGTTCGACCTGTCGCCACCACCGCCGCCGCCGTCGTCGCCGCCGCTGCAGCTCCAGCGGCGGTAGCTGAGGAGGAGGGTGCCATGTCGGAATAATGCAGGTTTCCGACTACCGCATCCTCCAGGCGAACACCAACCACTGCAGAGCGGCCCAGGACCTGGCAGTGCAGGTCATGGCCGAGTGGTTGGTGAACGTAGCGGTGGTCGCCGAGCCCTACTCGATCCCCAGCAGCTGGCTGGGTGACGAGGACGACTCGGTGGCACTAGCGGCGCGGTCTTCCACAGACTCCCCTCCCCTCTCGCTATTAGAGAGGGGACCGGGATACGTGGCCGCCGCGTGGGGAGAGGTAGCCCTCGTGGGGGTATATTTCTCCCCAAACCGCCCTCTCCAGGACTTTGAGAATTATCTCGGAGTCCTGGCCGCCGTGGTCGGCAGGGCGGCGCCGCGTCAGGTCTCCGTGCTGGGAGACCTGAATGCCAAGTCGGTGACCTGGGGCAACCGGGCCACCGACGCTCGCGGGCGGGCGGTGGAGATGTGGGCAGCCTCCTCTGGACTCTCCCTCTTGAACAGAGGAAGCGTCCAGACATGCGTGCGGCGTCAGGGTGGCTCAGTAGTGGACGTCACTTTCGCCACCCCTGGGTTAGCCGCGCGCGTGCTGAACTGGCGGGTGGACCTGGTGGAGACTATGTCGGACCACCGCTACGTGCGGTTCGACATCTCCGCCAGTGGCCCCGGAGCGGTGCAGCCCCTCTCGGGGCGATCACCGTTTCCGCGGTGGGCTCTCACCCGCCTGGACAGGGAGGCAGCGGCGGAGGCGGCGTTCATCCAGGACTGGCTGTCGCCTCCTACCACCGGCCTGGATGTGGACACCATAGCGGGCCAGCTGAGGGAGTCTCTGACCGAGGTGTGCAACTCCAGCATGCCCCGGTCTCGCCGCCCGACTCCCCGCCGCGCCGTCTATTGGTGGTCGGAGGAGCTGGCGGGGCTCAGAACCGCCTGCGTGGCGGCCAAGAGGGCCTACACGCGGAGTCGGCGGCGGCGTCGACGCAACCGGCCCGACGAGGACCGCCTCTACGAGGTGTACGTGGAGGCTAAAATGGGCCTCGATCGGGCCATCGCCGCCGCTAAAGACTCGGCGAGAGCCGAGCTGCTGGAGGGTCTCGACAACGACCCTTACGGGAGACCGTATAAGGCGGCGCGCAACAAATTGCGCCCCTTTGGTCCCCCGGTTGTCGAGACCCTGGAGCCCACATTTCTGGATGGGGTGGTTCAGTCCCTGTTTCCGTGCAGGGACAACTTCACCCCGCCAGTGATGTGTGGAGCCCCGCTGGAGGAGGAGGAGGAGGAAGAGGAGGCTCCCTCTCCTGTCACGGAGTCGGAACTTGGCGCGGCGATTGTGCATATCCGCGCCAAGAAGACGGCTCCGGGCCCCGACGGTGTCCCGGCGAGGTTGGTGGCAATTGCCGCCACCCAAATGGAGGAGCGGTTTCGGGACCTCTTCAGCGCATGCCTTGCGTCTGGAAGGTTCCCGAAACCGTGGAAGGAGGGGCAGTTGTGCCTCCTTCGCAAGGAGGGCCGCCCTGCAGACTCCCCCTCGGCATACCGGCCCATCGTTCTGCTCGATGAGGTCGGAAAAATGTTCGAGGGGATAATCGCTGCCCGCCTAAAGGGCCATATGCGGCGTATCGGGCCGGACTTGTCGGACGCTCAGTTCGGTTTTCGGGCTGAGCGTTCGACGG
The DNA here is from genome assembly GCA_937001585.2 of Brachylomia viminalis. Lineage (NCBI taxonomy): Eukaryota > Metazoa > Arthropoda > Insecta > Lepidoptera > Noctuidae > Brachylomia > Brachylomia viminalis. Next base: position 162,271 of record OW443321.2, on the reverse strand, counting down.
TGGACGCGCTGGCCTGCCTCAAGAGGCAGGTGAAGGAGGCGGTGGAGGTGGGGGACGGATTGTTGGCGGTGTCATTCGACATAGCCAACGCCTTCAACTCTGTTCCCCACAGCACCATCCTAGAGGCACTCCGATTCCACGGGGTGCCTCGATATATGCGGCGTCTACTGGCCAGCTACCTGGAGGATCGGGCGATCGTCCTCGTGAACAGGGCTGGCCAAGTCCGGCGGTACGCAGTCGAGGCCGGCGTTCCACAGGGGTCAGTCCTGGGACCTCTCCTCTGGAACGTCGGCTACGACTGGCTCTTGCGGGGAACTCTCCTCCGAGGTACGAGTGTCGTCTGCTACGCGGATGACACTCTCCTCACCGCCCGGGGGGAGAGTTTCAGGGAGGCGGCCAACTTGGCCTCGGCGGGCGGATCCTTGGTCGCAGGGAGGATCCGCCGCCTAGGATTGACGGTGGCGCTGCACAAGACCGAGGCTGTGTTCTTCCACGGGCCTCGGCAGCGCCAACCACCAGACGCCCACATATTTGTGGAGGGCGTCCGAATCGAGGTGAAGGCCCAGATGAAATATCTGGGCCTTGTACTCGACAGCAGGTGGCGTTTCGGCCCGCATTTTAGCGAGCTATCGACGCGCCTGCTGAAGACTGCGGGCGCCCTCTCGTGGCTGCTCCCCAATTTGGGGGGGCCCAGCGCGCGATGTCGGCAACTCTACGCCGGCATCTTGAGGAGCATGGCCCTTTACGGGGCCCCTATCTGGGAGGACTCCCTCCAAAGGCGGGAGAACGCCGCCGCCTTGCGGGCCCCCCAAAGGGCCATAGCCCAGCGGGTGTCGCGGGCCTACCGCACGGTGGGTTTCGCGGCAGCGTGTGCTCTGGCTGGCACCCCTCCTTGGGAACTCGAGGCGTGGGTGCTCGCCAGAGTATACGAATGGACGGCGGGGCGGAGGGCGAGAGGAGAACGCCCCGCCCCGGAAGAGCGGGAGGCCGTCCGGCGGGAGGCGAGGGACGCCATCGTCGTCCATTGGACGAGGGACCTCGCCACCGCAGCCTTCGGCCGCCGAACCCTCGACGCGATCGGGCCGGTCCTGCGAGACTGGCTCGATCGGTCGCACGGGTTCCTCTCATTCCGTCTGGTGCAGGTGCTGTCCGGGCACGGTTGTTTCGGATCGTACCTGCACCGGATCGGACGGGAGGAGACATCGTCGTGCCACGACTGCGGTGCGGCGGAGGACGCGGCGCAGCACACCCTCGCTGTGTGCCCGTCGTGGTCCGAGCCGCGCCGCGGTCTCACTTCGGTGATCGGACTGGACCTCTCACTCCCCGGTTTGGTCAACGCCATGCTGGGCGATGAGAGGTCCTGGGCGGCAGTGGCCTCCTTCTGCGAACACGTCATGTCCCAGAAGGAGGCGGCGGAGCGCGCGCGGGAGGACGATCCTCACGCGGCGGCGCTCCGAAGGCGGAGGAGGGGTCGGAGAAGACGTCAGTATGACGGCCATCTCCGACTCCTCCCCGGTGGAGGCCAGCAGGCAACGGGTGCGGGGGCACCCTTGCCTGTATTGCACGGGCCTCCACCAGTGTCGGACGGGAATGGCCAGGTGTGACAAAAAAAAAAAAAAAAAAAAAAAAAAAAAAAAAAAAAAAAAAAAAAAGGTTAGGTTAGGTTCCTGGGGGGTGCATGTTGAAGAGCCTCCTCGTGGCGCACCCTGGGCAACGTCGGCTCCAATTTCTCCCAGTGCGGTTTTGGGGGACAATTGGGGCTGGCGGCTAATCTTCAACAAGCGGGGAAAGGTCACGGTTCCAATCGCCGATCATGCTTGATGGTCGGTGAAGGGAACCGGGCTACTGAGGGCAGGTACGCCCACTCCTCCTCTGCTTACAGAGGGAGGTGAGTGGGCGTAGACTGGGCAGGGCCGCCGATGCGGAACAGGCGGTCATGTTCCGGAGGGACGCAGCGGCGCGCGCGCGGGGGATGATTCTCTCGCGTGGCGCCGCTCCGGAGAGGGGAGGGGTCGAGGAAGACGCCGGTCTGGTAGTCACCTCCGGCTCCTCCCGGGTGGAGGCCAGCAGGCGGTGGGTGCGGGGGCGCCCTTTGCCTGTATTGCACGGGCCTCCACCAGTGTCGGACGGGAGTGGCCGGGTGTTCCCGGCCATTCCCGTAGCCCCCCCAGTTAAATGGGGGGCATGCGGGGCCCGCCAACTAGGCGGGCATGCGCCGGGAGGGCTGTGGAAGCAGAGGCTGAGCCAATTTCCCATAGCCCTCCCATCACGGCGTTGTGGGAACACCGCTGAGTTTTAGTGGGTATACTGTCGAGTGCGGTTTTCGACAGGAGTCCCACATACCCCGTCTCGTCCCCCACGAGCGGGGATGCATAAAGCATTTCTCAGCGACAAAAAAAAAAAAAAAAAAAAAAAAAAAAAAAAAAAAAAAAAAAAAAAAAAAAAAAAGGTTAGGTTCCTGGACCGAGAGGCTGCGGAGGAGGCGGCGTTCGTCCAGGACTGGCTCGCACCTCCTGTCGAGGTCCTGGACGTGGACGCCGCAGCGGCTCAGCTGAGGAGGTCGCTGACCGAGGTGTGCAACTCCAGCATGCCCCGGTCTCGCCGCCCAGCTCCCCGCCGCGCCGTCTATTGGTGGTCGGAGGAACTGGCGGGGCTCCGAACCGCCTGCGTGGCAGCCAGGAGGGCCTACACGCGGAGTCGAAGGCGCAGGCACCGAGACCCCACCAACGAGGAGGCCCTCTATGCCGCGTACGTTGACGCAAAGACTGTCCTCAAGTCGGCAATGCGCGCGGCCGAAGATTCGGCGAGAGCCGAGATGTTAGAGGGTCTCGACAGGGACCCATTTGGAAGACCATACAAGGCGGCGCGGAATAAACTGCGCCCCTGCGGTCTTCCACTGACGGAGACCCTCGAGCCGGCGTTGCTGGACGGGGTGGTCCGGTCCCTGTTTCCGTCCAGGACCGACTTCACCCCGCCAGTGATGGATCCCCCGCGGGAGGCGGCTCCGCCGGAGGAGGAGGTCCCCCCGGTGACGGCGGTGGAACTTTGCGCGGGGACTCTACACCTCCGCGCAAAGAACACAGCCCCAGGGCCGGACGGCGTTCCCGCACGGGTGGTGGCCATCGCCGCCTCACACATGGAGGAGAGGTTTCGGGACCTCTTCAGCGCGTGTCTTACGACTGGGAGGTTCCCGAAACCTTGGAAGGAGGGGCGGCTATGCCTGCTCCGAAAGGAGGGACGCCCGGCGGACTCCCCCTCGGCTTACCGGCCCATCGTCTTGCTCGATGAGGTCGGTAAGTTGTTCGAGGGGATAATTGCCGACCGGCTAAAGAGCCTGCTGAGGACGGTGGGGCCGGACCTGTCGGACGCCCAATTCGGTTTCCGACGGGGTCGTTCGACGGTCGACGCGCTGGCCCTACTCAAGGGCCAGGTGAGGGAGGCCGTGGAGGCGGGCGACGGAGTGTTGGCGGTGTCATTCGACATAGCCAACGCCTTCAACTCCGTCCCCCACTCGACAATCTTGGAGGCGCTCCGATACCACGGAGTGCCTCAGTACCTGCGCCAACTCTTGGCCAGCTACTTGGAGGACCGGGTGGTCCTCCTCTCGGACAAGACGGCCGCAGTGAGGCGATACGGCGCAGAGTCCGGTGTTCCACAGGGGTCGGTCCTAGGACCACTGCTGTGGAACATTGGATTCGACTGGCTCCTGCGGGGAACCCTCCTCCGTGGCACGAGCGTCATCTGTTACGCGGATGACACCCTCCTCGTCGCCCGGGGGAGGGACTTCAGGGAGGCGGCCAGTCTGGCCTCTGCCGGCGGATCCTTAGTGGCAGGAAGGATTCGCCGCCTCGGACTGAAGGTTGCGCTGCACAAAACCGAGGCCGTGTATTTTCACGGTCCACGGCAGCGCATCCCTCCCGACGGCCACATTATAGTGGAGGGCGTCAGGATCGAGATCAAGGCCCAGATGAAGTACTTGGGCCTTGTCCTCGACAGCAGGTGGCGCTTCGGCCCACACTTTAGCGGGCTGTCGACGCGCCTGCTGAAGGCCGCGAACGCTTTGTCGTGGCTCCTCCCGAATCTGGGGGGTCCGAAGGCGCGATGCCGGCGCTTGTATGCCGGCATCCTCAGGAGCATGGCCCTTTACGGGGCCCCAATCTGGGCAGACTCCCTCCACAGACGGGAGAACGCCACGGCCATCCGCAGGCCCCAAAGGGCCATTGCACTGCGGGTGGCGAGGGCCTACCGCTCGGTGGGCTTCTCTGCGGCGTGCGCTCTGGCCGGCACCCCTCCTTGGGAGCTCGAGGCGTGGGTGCTGACCAGAGTGTACGAATGGACGGCGCGCCGCAAGGCGCTCGGGGAGCCCCCCGTCGCAGAAGAGCGGGAGGCCGTGCGGCAAGAGGCGAAGGACGCAATCGTCCATCACTGGACGGAGGACCTCGCCACTGCCACATTTGGCCGCCGAACACTGGACGCGCTCGGGCCGGTCCTGAAGGATTGGCTCGAGCGGTCCCACGGTTTCCTCTCTTTCCGTCTGGTGCAGGTGTTGTCCGGCCACGGGTGCTTCGGATCGCACCTGCATCGGATCCAAAGGGAGGAGACCCCGTCGTGCCACGACTGTGGCGCGGCAGAGGACACGGCGCAGCACACCCTCGAGGTGTGCCCAGCCTGGTCCGAGCTGCGCCACACACTGGTCGCAGCGGTCGGGCAGGACCTCTCGCTTCCCGGCGTCGTCAACTCGATGCTGGAAAGCGAGGGGGCCTGGGCAGCGGTCGCCTCCTTCTGCGAAGAGGTAATGTCACAGAAGGAGGCGGCGGAGCGCGTGCGGGAGGAAGACCTTCTCGCGGCGCCGCTCCGCAGGCGAAGACGGGGCGTGAGACGGCGGTTGTATGATCGTCGTCACGCGCCTCCAGGTGGTGAACAGCGGGAGACAGGCGCGGGGGCGCCTTCTCCTGCATTGCACTGTCCACCACCCACGTCGTCAGTCATTCCTGGGCCCCTCCCACCCGACGGGAGGGGCGTGCCGGGCCCGCCGTAAAGGCGGGCGGTCGTCGGCGGGGGGCAGGATGGAAAGGCTCTGCCGATTCCCAGTCCCCCTCCACTCAGACGATGCGGGAATGCCGCTGGGTTGTTTAGTGGGTATACCGGTTCTACCGGGGAGTCCCACATACCCCACCCGTCCCCCAACGGGTGGGCATGCGTAATGCATTTTTCCCAGCGCAAACAAAAAAAAAAAAAAAAAAAAAAAAAAAAAAAAAAAAAAAAAAAAAAAAAAGGTTAGGTTAGGTTCCCGCGGGAGGCGGCTCCGCCGGAGGAGGAGGTCCCACCGGTTACGGCGGTGGAACTTTGCGCGGGGACTCTACACCTCCGCGCAAAGAACACAGCCCCAGGGCCGGACGGCGTTCCCGCACGGGTGGTGGCCATCGCCGCCTTACAGATGGAGGAGAGGTTTCGGGACCTGTTCAGCGCGTGTTTTACGACTGGGAGGTTCCCGAAACCTTGGAAGGAGGGGCGGCTATGCCTGCTCCGAAAGGAGGGACGCCCGGCGGACTCCCCCTCGGCTTACCGGCCCATCGTCTTGCTCGATGAGGTCGGTAAGTTGTTCGAGGGGATAATCGCCGACCGGCTAAAGAGCCTGCTGAGGACGGTGGGGCCGGACCTGTCGGACGCCCAATTCGGTTTCCGACGGGGTCGTTCGACGGTCGACGCGCTGGCCCTACTCAAGGGCCAGGTGAGGGAGGCCGTGGAGGCGGGCGACGGAGTGTTGGCGGTGTCATTCGACATAGCCAACGCCTTCAACTCCGTCCCCCACTCGACAATCTTGGAGGCGCTCCGGTACCACGGAGTGCCTCAGTACCTGCGCCGACTCTTGGCCAGCTACTTGGAGGACCGGGTGGTCCTCCTCTCGGACAAGACGGCCACAGTGAGGCGATACGGCGCAGAGTCCGGTGTTCCACAGGGGTCGGTCCTAGGACCACTGCTGTGGAACATTGGATTCGACTGGCTCCTGCGGGGAACCCTCCTCCGTGGCACGAGCGTCATCTGTTACGCGGATGACACCCTCCTCGTCGCCCGGGGGAGGGACTTCAGGGAGGCGGCCAGTCTGGCCTCTGCCGGCGGATCCTTAGTGGCAGGAAGGATTCGCCGCCTCGGACTGAAGGTTGCGCTGCACAAAACCGAGGCCGTGTATTTTCACGGTCCGCGGCAGCGCATCCCTCCCGACGGCCACATTATAGTGGAGGGCGTCAGGATCGAGGTCAAGGCCCAGATGAAGTACTTGGGCCTTGTCCTCGACAGCAGGTGGCGCTTCGGCCCACACTTTAGCGGGCTGTCGACGCGCCTGCTGAAGGCCGCGAACGCCCTGTCGTGGCTCCTCCCGAACCTGGGGGGTCCGAAGGCGCGATGCCGGCGCTTGTATGCTGGCATCCTCAGGAGCATGGCCCTTTACGGGGCCCCAATCTGGGCAGACTCCCTCCACAGGCGGGAGAACGCCACGGCCATCCGCAGGCCCCAAAGGGCCATTGCACTGCGGGTGGCGAGGGCCTACCGCTCGGTAGGCTTCTCTGCGGCGTGCGCTCTGGCCGGCACCCCTCCTTGGGAGCTCGAGGCGTGGGTGCTGACCAGAGTGTACGAATGGACGGCGCGCCGTAAGGCGCTCGGGGACCCCCCCGCCGCAGAAGAGCGGGAGGCCGTGCGGCAAGAGGCGAAGGACGCAATCGTCCATCACTGGACGGAGGACCTCGCCACTGCCGCATTTGGCCGCCGAACATTGGACGCGCTCGGGCCGGTCCTGAAGGATTGGCTCGAGCGGTCCCACGGTTTCCTCTCTTTCCGTCTGGTGCAGGTGTTGTCCGGACACGGGTGCTTCGGATCGCACCTGCATCGGATCCAAAGGGAGGAGACCCCGTCGTGCCACGACTGTGGCGCGGCGGAGGACACGGCGCAGCACACCCTCGAGGTGTGCCCAGCCTGGTCCGAGCTGCGCCACACACTGGTCGCAGCGGTCGGGCAGGACCTCTCGCTTCCCGGCGTCGTCAACTCGATGCTGGAAAGCGAGGGGGCCTGGGCAGCGGTCGCCTCCTTCTGCGAAGAGGTAATGTCACAGAAGGAGGCGGCGGAGCGCGTGCGGGAGGAAGACCCTCTCGCGGCGCCGCTCCGCAGGCGAAGACGGGGCGTGAGACGGCGGTTGTATGATCGTCGTCACGCGCCTCCAGGTGGTGAACAGCGGGAGACAGGCGCGGGGGCGCCTTCTCCTGCATTGCACTGTCCACCACCCACGTCGTCAGTCATTCCTGGGCCCCTCCCCCCCGACGGGGGGGGCCCGCCGGGCCCGCCGTAAAGGCGGGCGGTCGTCGGCGGGGGGCAGGATGGAAAGGCTCTGCCGATTCCCAGTCCCCCTCCACTCAGACGATGCGGGAATGCCGATGGGTTGTTTAGTGGGTATACCGGTTCTACCGGGGAGTCCCACATACCCCTCCCGTCCCCCGACGGGTGGGCATGCGTAATGCATTTTTCCCAGCGCAAACAAAAAAAAAAAAAAAAAAAAAAAGGTTAGGTTAGGTTGGGGGGGTGCATGTTGCCCAGCGGGTGTCGCGGGCCTACCGCACGGTGGCTTTCGCGGCAGCGTGTGCTCTGGCTGGCACCCCTCCTTGGGAACTCGAGGCGTGGGTGCTCGCCAGAGTATACGAATGGACGGCGGGGCGCAGGGCGAGAGGAGAACGCCCCGCCCCGGAAGAGCGGGAGGCCGTCCGGCGGGAGGCGAGGGACGCCATTGTCGTCCATTGGACGAGGGACCTCGCCACCGCAGCCTTCGGCCGCCGAACCCTCGACGCGATCGGGCCGGTCCTGCGAGACTGGCTCGATCGGTCGCACGGGTTTCTCTCGTTTCGTCTGGTGCAGGTGCTGTCCGGACACGGTTGTTTCGGATCGTACCTGCACCGAATCGGACGGGAGGAGACACCGTCGTGCCACGACTGTGGCGCGGCGGAGGACGAAGCGCAGCACACCCTCGCGGTGTGCCCGTCGTGGTCGGAGCCGCGCCGCAGTCTCACTGCGGTGATTGGACCGGACCTCTCACTCCCCGGTTTGGTGAACGCCATGCTGGGCGATGAGAGGTCCTGGGCGGCAGTGGCCTCCTTCTGCGAACACGTCATGTCCCAGAAGGAGGCGGCGGAGCGCGCGCGGGAGGACGACCCTCACGCGGCGGCGCTCCGAAGACGGAGGAGGGGTCGGAGAAGACGTCAGTATGACGGTCATCTCCGACTCCTCCCAGGTGGAGACCAGCAGGCAACGGGTGCGGGGGCACCCTTGCCTGTATTGCACAGGCCTCCACCAGTGTCGGACGGGAATGGCCAGGTGTTCCCGGCCATTCCCGTAGCCCCCCAGTTAAATGGGGGGCATGCGGGGACCGCCAACTAGGCGGGCATACGCCGGGAGGGCTGTGGAAGCAGAGGCTGAGCCAATTTCCCATAGCCCTCCCATCACGGCGTCGCGGGAACACCGCTGAGTTTTAGTGGGTATACTGCCACTCTGGCAGGGAGTCCCACATACTCTGTCTCGTCCCCCGACGAGCGGAGATGCGTAATGTCATTTCTCAGCGACAAAAAAAAAAAAAAAAAAAAAAAAAAAAAAAAAAAAAAAAAAAAAAAAGGTTGGGGTGCATGTTGAAGAGCCTCCTCGTGGCGCACCCTGGGCAACGTCGGCTCCAATTTCTCCCAGTGCGGTTTTGGGGGACAATTGGGGCTGGCGGCTAATCTTCAACAAGCGGGGAAAGGTCGCGGTTCCAATCGCCGATCATGCTTGATGGTCGGTGAAGGGAACCGGGCTACAGAGGGCAGATACGTCCACTCCTCCTCTGCTTACAGAGGGAGGTGAGTGGGCGTAGACTGGGCAGGGCCGCCGATGCGGAACAGGCGGTCGTGTCCCGGAGGGAGGCAGCGGCGCGCGCGCGGGGGATGATTCTCTCGCGCGGCGCCGCTCCGGAGAGGGGAGGGGTCGAGGAAGACGCCGGTCTGGTAGTCACCTCCGGCTCCTCCCGGGTGGAGGCCAGCAGGCGGTGGGTGCGGGGGCGCCCTTTGCCTGTATTGCACGGGCCTCCACCAGCGTCGGACGGGAGTGGCCGGGTGTTCCCGGCCATTCCCGTAACCCCCCAGTTAAATGGGGGGCATGCGGGGCCCGCCAACTAGGCGGGCATACGCCGGGAGGGCTGTGGAAGCAGAGGCTGAGCCAATTTCCCATAGCCCTCCCATCACGGCGTTGTGGGAACACCGCTGAGTTTTAGTGGGTATACTGTCGAGTGCGGATTTCGACAGGAGTCCCACATACCCCGTCTCGTCCCCCACGAGCGGGGATGCATAAAGCATTTCTCAGCGACAAAAAAAAAAAAAAAAAAAAAAAAAGGTTAGGTTAGGTTGGGGGACCACCCCACAGTGCTTGCGTCCACGTCGCGTCCCCTGGGCAACGACCCGGTTCTGACCACCGTAACGGAGTGGCAGACCGGTGTTCGGCTAAAGTGCACTGTGCAGTCGTAGCGTATTTTAACTGTTTTTATCCAATTTTATTTCATGTCGGCATCTACGACACCTGCGGAGGCTATGCCAAAGCAATCGAGGACCGCCTCCGGGCGTTTTAAAAAAGGCCCTTCTCAGGGCCCACCAAAAGGCCCTTCTCAGGGCCAACCAAAAGGCCCTTCCCAGGGCCAAGCAAAAGGCCCTTCTCAGGGCCAACCAAAAGGCCCTTCTCAGGGCCAATCCGAGGGTGCCTCGGCATCAGAGGCTAGCCGCGCGCCGTCTGCGACTAGCTTCTATAGCTCGGCGGGCGAGTTGCTGGACTCCGACAACGAGTCCATCATGTCATGTGGTTCGGCGATTAGTCGCCGAGACTCGAAAAAGCGGGCATATCAGAGGAAGGGGTCTGGGGGTTCCTCGGACACGGCGTCACAGCCGAGGGCCAAGAGGCCGGTGTCTGACACCCACGACGTGGGTCTGGCAGAAGCCCAACGCCAGTTGGACCTGTCTCGACGGGCGCAGGTCCAACAAGACCTGGAGGAGCGGGTTGCGGCCACGGAGCAACGGACGCACGCCGCCCGGGCCAAATCCGGGTACGGCGCGTCCCGCGTCCACTACGCGGACCACTCCCTGGCGGAGCTGCAGTTGATGGCTGAGGAGGACGAAGAGGAGATAGTGGCAGTCGCCTCCAAGTCCTCCAATTTAAAAGGGACATTCCAAAAGTCCCTTAAATGTAGGGCCGCGAGCATGCGCGGCATAGTCGGGGAGCTGGTGCAGCGGAAGGCTACCGACGAAACGCGGCAACTGCAGGCGAAAGTCGATCGCCTGCAGTCAGAGGTCAGCCAGCTTCATCTGAAGCTGGCTGAAGCCACGGCCCGGCCAAATACTAAGGTGTCCGAGCCGAGACCAGCGGCTGAGGCCCCGCCCTCCAACCTTGAGGATGTAATCCGCAAGGTCGTAATGGAGGAAAGGGCCTTCACGAGAGCCTGTCTTGCGGGCATAGAGGACAGGCTCTTGCCGGAGAAACGCCTGCGACCGCCGCTCGCGGCGGACAGTCGGCCACGCCAGCCTGAGCTGTCCTCCCAGGACGCCCATCTTCCGTCCACCACCCCATCCAACCAGCAGGGGTGGACGAAGGTGAAAAAGGGCAAAAAGAAGTCCAAGACGGTGGCTGCCCCTGCCACCCCCGCCACCACCCCTCCCGGCCCGCCTCAGAAAACAGGCAAGGGAAAGGGGAAGGGGAAGACGTCGGCCCCGAAGCCCAACGCTGCTGCTCCCGCTGCTGCTCCTGCAGCTAATGGGGCCCCCGCCGCCAAGTCAAAGAGGAAGCTGGTTCCTCCGAAGACCGCAGCCGTAGTGGTGACGCTCACCGCTGAGGCTGTGGAGCGGGGGGAGACGTACGCGTCCGTAATGATGCGGGCGCGTGCCAACGCCGATCCCACCCAGCTGGGGATCGGCACAGTATCCTGCCGCCGGACCCAGGCCGGGGCTCGAATGTTCGAGTTCCCGGGGGCTCAGGGCGGCGCCAACGCGGACCTCTTCGCAACCAAGCTGCGAGAGGTCATCGCCGACGCGGCCAAGGTCACCAGGCCCGTAAAGTCTGTGGCCTTGGAGGTGACCGACCTCGACGACTCGGTCACCAAAGAGGAGGTAGTCGCGGCGGTCGCTGCGATGGGGGGCTGTGGCGTCACAGCGGTGCAAGGTCGGGCCATCAGGCCCGGCCGCGGCGGCATGGGCACCATTCGCCTCGAGTGCCCAGTCGCCGCAGCTGCAGCCGTCCTAGCCAAGGGACGGCTGACTGTCGGGTTCAGCTCGGGTGTAGTCCGGGCACTTGCAGCCCAGCCTCTGCGCTGCTACAAGTGTCTTGGAGTCGGACACACTCGGGCCCTTTGTCCGTCCGAGGTCGACAGGGCGGACAAATGCTTCCGCTGTGGCAAGGAAGGCCACAAGTCGGCCTCCTGCGAGGCCGCCACGCCGCACTGTGCGGTGTGTGCCGCCAGTGGCTGCCCGGCAGGCCACGTGATGATGGGGAGGAAGTGCAATCCTCCCCCTAAGAAGGGCAAAGCGCAGGCGCTGATCCGGCCTGTCGCTGCCACCGTTGCCGTCCCTGAGGCTGGGACATCGGCGGCGGTTGTGGAGGGGGGTGCGATGTCTGTCGATGGATAGTTCGGTCAAGCATCGCATCCTCCAGGCGAACACCAACCACTGCAGAGCGGCCCAGGATCTGCTGATGCAGACCATGGCCGAGTGGTTGGTGGACGTGGCGGCTGTCGCCGAGCCGTACTCAGTCCCTGGCCGTTGGCTGGGCGATCGGGACGGCTTGGTGGCATTGGTGACGCGGTCTTCCACGGACTCCCCTCCCCTCTCGCTCTTAGAGAGGGGACCGGGATACGTGGCCGCCGCGTGGGGAGAATTAGCCCTTGTGGGCGTCTATTTCTCCCCGAACCGCCCTCTCTCGGATTTCGAGAACTTTCTCGAAATCCTCACCGCGGTGGTCGGGAGGGCGGCGCCACGCCAGGTCGCCGTACTGGGTGACCTGAACGCCAAGTCGACGGCCTGGGGCAACCCGGCCGGGTCCTGCAACGTCCGGGGACGCGCCGTGGAGTTTTGGGCGGCGTCGTGCGGTGTGTCCCTCCTGAACAGAGGGACCGTTCACACGTGTGTGCGGCAACGGGGAGGATCAGTGGTCGACGTATCGTTTGCCACCCCCGTGCTAGCCGCCCACGTCGTGAACTGGCGGGTGGAGATGGTGGAGACCTTGTCGGACCACCGATATGTGCGGTTCGACATCAGCTCCACCCAGAGCTCCCGGGGAATTGCTCCAGGCTCGGGCCAATCTGCGTTCCCACGGTGGGCTCTCACCCGCCTGGACCGAGAGGCTGCGGAGGAGGCGGCGTTCGTCCAGGACTGGCTCGCACCTCCTGTCGAGGTCCTGGACGTGGACGCCGCAGCGGCTCAGCTGAGGAGGTCGCTGACCGAGGTGTGCAACTCCAGCATGCCCCGGTCTCGCCGCCCAGCTCCCCGCCGCGCCGTCTATTGGTGGTCGGAGGAACTGGCGGGGCTCCGAACCGCCTGCGTGGCAGCCAGGAGGGCCTACACGCGGAGTCGAAGGCGCAGGCACCGAGACCCCACCAACGAGGAGGCCCTCTATGCCGCGTACGTTGACGCAAAGACTGTCCTCAAGTCGGCAATGCGCGCGGCCGAAGATTCGGCGAGAGCCGAGATGTTAGAGGGTCTCGACAGGGACCCATTTGGAAGACCATACAAGGCGGCGCAGAATAAACTGCGCCCCTGTGGTCTTCCACTGACGGAGACCCTCGAGCCGGCATTGCTGGACGGGGTGGTCCGGTCCTTGTTTCCGTCCAGGACCGACTTCACTCCGCCAGTGATGGATCCCCCGCGGGAGGCGGCTCCGCCGGAGGAGGAGGTCCCACCGGTTACGGCGGTGGAACTTTGCGCGGGGACTCTACACCTCCGCGCAAAGAACACAGCCCCAGGGCCGGACGGCGTTCCCGCACGGGTGGTGGCCATCGCCGCCTTACAGATGGAGGAGAGGTTTCGGGACCTGTTCAGCGCGTGTTTTACGACTGGGAGGTTCCCGAAACCTTGGAAGGAGGGGCGGCTATGCCTGCTCCGAAAGGAGGGACGCCCGGCGGACTCCCCCTCGGCTTACCGGCCCATCGTCTTGCTCGATGAGGTCGGTAAGTTGTTCGAGGGGATAATCGCCGACCGGCTAAAGAGCCTGCTGAGGACGGTGGGGCCGGACCTGTCGGACGCCCAATTCGGTTTCCGACGGGGTCGTTCGACGGTCGACGCGCTGGCCCTACTCAAGGGCCAGGTGAGGGAGGCCGTGGAGGCGGGCGACGGAGTGTTGGCGGTGTCATTCGACATAGCCAACGCCTTCAACTCCGTCCCCCACTCGACAATCTTGGAGGCGCTCCGATACCACGGAGTGCCTCAGTACCTGCGCCAACTCTTGGCCAGCTACTTGGAGGACCGGGTGGTCCTCCTCTCGGACAAGACGGCCACAGTGAGGCGATACGGCGCAGAGTCCGGTGTTCCACAGGGGTCGGTCCTAGGACCACTGCTGTGGAACATTGGATTCGACTGGCTCCTGCGGGGCACCCTCCTCCGTGGCACGAGCGTCATCTGTTACGCGGATGACACCCTCCTCGTCGCCCGGGGGAGGGACTTCAGGGAGGCGGCCAGTCTGGCCTCTGCCGGCGGATCCTTAGTGGCAGGAAGGATTCGCCGCCTCGGACTGAAGGTTGCGCTGCACAAAACCGAGGCCGTGTATTTTCACGGTCCACGGCAGCGCATCCCTCCCGACGGCCACATTATAGTGGAGGGCGTCAGGATCGAGGTCAAGGCCCAGATGAAGTACTTGGGCCTTGTCCTCGACAGCAGGTGGCGCTTCGGCCCACACTTTAGCGGGCTGTCGACGCGCCTGCTGAAGGCCGCGAACGCCCTGTCGTGGCTCCTCCCGAACCTGGGGGGTCCGAAGGCGCGATGCCGGCGCTTGTATGCCGGCATCCTCAGGAGCATGGCCCTTTACGGGGCGCCAATCTGGGCAGACTCCCTCCACAGGCGGGAGAACGCCACGGCCATCCGCAGGCCCCAAAGGGCCATTGCACTGCGGGTGGCGAGGGCCTACCGCTCGGTAGGCTTCTCTGCGGCGTGCGCTCTGGCCGGCACCCCTCCTTGGGAGCTCGAGGCGTGGGTGCTGACCAGAGTGTACGAATGGACGGCGCGCCGTAAGGCGCTAGGGGAGCCCCCCGCCGCAGAAGAGCGGGAGGCCGTGCGGCAAGAAGCGAAGGACGCAATCGTCCATCACTGGACGGAGGACCTCGCCACTGCCGCATTCGGCCGCCGAACACTGGACGCGCTCGGGCCGGTCCTGAAGGATTGGCTCGAGCGGTCCCACGGTTTCCTCTCTTTCCGTCTGGTGCAGGTGTTGTCCGGCCACGGGTGCTTCGGATCGCACCTGCATCGGATCCAAAGGGAGGAGACCCCGTCGTGCCACGACTGTGGCGCGGCGGAGGACACGGCACAGCACACCCTCGAGGTGTGCCCGGCCTGGTCCGAGCTGCGCCTACCTTTGGTCGCAGCGGTCGGGCAGGACCTCTCGCTTCCCGGCGTCGTCAACTCGATGCTGGAAAGCGAGGGGGCCTGGGCAGCGGTCGCCTCCTTCTGCGAAGAGGTAATGTCACAGAAGGAGGCGGCGGAGCGCGTGCGGGAGGAAGACCCTCTCGCGGCGCCGCTCCGCAGGCGAAGACGGGGCGTGAGACGGCGGTTGTATGATCGTCGTCACGCGCCTCCAGGTGGTGAACAGCGGGAGACAGGCGCGGGGGCGCCTTCTCCTGCATTGCACTGTCCACCACCCACGTCGTCAGTCATTCCTGGGCCCCTCCCCCCCGACGGGAGGGGCTCGCCGGGCCCGCCGTAATGGCGGGCGGTCGTCGGCGGGGGGCAGGATGGAAAGGCTCTGCCGATTCCCAGTCCCCCTCCACTCAGACGATGCGGGAATGCCGCTGGGTTGTTTAGTGGGTATACCGGTTCTACCGGGGAGTCCCACATACCCCTCCCGTCCCCCGACGGGTGGGCATGCGTAATGCATTTTTCCCAGCGCAAACAAAAAAAAAAAAAAAAAAAAAAAAAAAGGTTAGGTTCAGGATGGAAAGGCTCTGCCGATTCCCAGTCCCCCTCCACTCAGACGATGCGGGAATGCCGCTGGGTTGTTTAGTGGGTATACCGGTTCTACCGGGGAGTCCCACATACCCCACCCGTCCCCCGACGGGTGGGCATGCGTAACGCATTTTTCCCAGCGCAAAAAAAAAAAAAAAAAAAAAAAAAAAAAAAAAAAAAAAAAAAAAAGGTTAGGTTAGGTTGGGCATGCGGGGGGTGCATGTTGAAGAGCCTCCTCGTGGCGCACCCTGGGCAACGTCGGCTCCAATTTCTTCCAGTGCGGTTTTGGTGGACAATTGGGGCTGGCGGCTAATCTTCAACAAGCGGGGAAAGGTCACGGTTCCAATCACCGATCATGCTTGATGGTCGGTGAAGGGAACCGGGCTACAGAGGGCAGATACGCCCACTCCTCCTCTGCTTACAGAGGGAGGTGAGTGGGCGTAGACTGGGCACGGCCGCCGCTGCGGAATAGGCGGTCGTGTCCCGGAGGGAGGAAGCGGCGCGCGCGCGGGGGGACGATTCTCTCGCGCGGCGCCGCTCTGGAGAGGGGAGGGGTCGAGGAAGACGCCGGTCTGGTAGTCACCTCCGGCTCCTCCCGGGTGGAGGCCAGCAGGCGGTGGGTGCGGGGGCGCCCATTGCCTGTATTGCACGGGCCTCCACCAGTGTCGGACGGGAGTGGCCGGGTGTTCCCGGCCATTCCCGTAGCCCCCCAGTTAAATGGGGGGCATGCGGGGCCCGCCAAACAGGCGGGCATACGCCGGGAGGGCTGTGGAAGCAGAGGCTGAGCCAATTTCCCATAGCCCTCCCATCACGGCGTCGCGGGAACACCGCTGAGTTTTAGTGGGTATACTGTCGAGTGCGGATTTTGACAGGAGTCCCACATACCCCGTCTCGTCCCCCACGAGCGGGGATGCATAAAGCATTTCTCAGCGACAAAAAAAAAAAAAAAAAAAAAAAAAAAGGTTAGGTTAGGTTGGGGTGGGGTGCATGTTGAAGAGCCTCCTCGTGGCGCACCCTGGGCAACGTCGGCTCCAATTTCTCCCAGTGCGGTTTTGGGGGACAATTGGGGCTGGCGGCTAATCTTCAACAAGCGGGGAAAGGTCACGGTTCCAATCACCGATCATGCTTGATGGTCGGTGAAGGGAACCGGGCTACAGAGGGTACGCCCACTCCTCCTCTGCTTACAGAGGGAGGTGAGTGGGCGTAGACTGGGCAGGGCCGCCGATGCGGAACAGGCGGTCGTGTCCCGGAGGGAGGCAGCGGCGCGCGCGCGGGGGATGATTCTCTCGCGCGGCGCCGCTCCGGAGAGGGGAGGGGTCGAGGAAGACGCCGGTCTGGTAGTCACCTCCGGCTCCTCCCGGGTGGAGGCCAGCAGGCGGTGGGTGCGGGGGCGCCCTTTGCCTGTATTGCACGGGCCTCCACCAGTGTCGGACGGGAGTGGCCGGGTGTTCCCGGCCATTCCCGTAGCCCCCCAGTTGAATGGGGGGCATGCGGGGCCCGCCAACTAGGCGGGCATACGCCGGGAGGGCTGTGGAAGCAGAGGCTGAGCCAATTTCCCATAGCCCTCCCATCACGGCGTTGTGGGAACACCGCTGAGTTTTAGTGGGTATACTGTCGAGTGCGGTTTTCGACAGGAGTCCCACATACCCCGTCTCGTCCCCCACGAGCGGGGATGCATAAAGCATTTCTCAGCGACAAAAAAAAAAAAAAAAAAAAAAAAAAAAAAAAAAAAAAAAAAAAAAAGGTTAGGTTGGGGTGCATGTTGAAGAGCCTCCTCGTGGCGCACCCTGGGCAACGTCGGCTCCAATTTCTCCCAGTGCGGTTTTGGGGGACAATTGGGGCTGGCGGCTAATCTTCAACAAGCGGGGAAAGGTCACGGTTCCAATCGCCGATCATGGCTGATGGTCGGTGAAGGGAACCGGGCTACAGAGGGCAGATACGCCCACTCCTCCTCTGCTTACAGAGGGAGGTGAGTGGGCGTAGACTGGGCACGGCCGCCGCTGCGGAATAGGCGGTCGTGTCCCGGAGGGAGGCAGCGGCGCCCGCGCGGGGGGATGATTCTCTCGCGTGGCGCCGCTCCGGAGAGGGGAGGGGTCGAGGAAGACGCCGGTCTGGTAGTCACCTCCGGCTCCTCCCGGGTGGAGGCCAGCAGGCGGTGGGTGCGGGGGCGCCCTTTGCCTGTATTGCACGGGCCTCCACCAGTGTCGGACGGGAGTGGCCGGGTGTTCCCGGCCATTCCCGTAGCCCCCCAGTTAAATGGGGGGCATGCGGGGCCCGCCAACTAGGCGGGCATACGCCGGGAGGGCTGTGGAAGCAGAGGCTGAGCCAATTTCCCATAGCCCTCCCATCACGGCGTTGTGGGAACACCGCTGAGTTTTAGTGGGTATACTGTCGAGTGCGGATTTCGACAGGAGTCCCACATACCCCGTCTCGTCCCCCACGAGCGGGGATGCATAAAGCATTTCTCAGCGACAAAAAAAAAAAAAAAAAAAAAAAAGGTTAGGTTAGGTTGGGGGACCACCCCACAGTGCTTGCGTCCACGTCGCGTCCCCTGGGCAACGACCCGGTTCTGACCACCGTAACGGAGTGGCAGACCGGTGTTCGGCTAAAGTGCACTGTGCAGTCGTAGCGTATTTTATCCTATTATCCAATTTTATTTCATGTCGGCATCTACGACACCTGCGGAGGCTATGCCAAAGCAATTGAGGACCGCCTCCGGGCGTTTTAAAAAAGGCTCTTCTCAGGGCCAACCAAAAGGCCCTTCTCAGGGCCAAGCAAAAGGCCCTTCTCAGGGCCAACCAAAAGGCCCTTCTCAGGGCCTCCCAAAAGGCCCTTCTCAGGGCCAACCAAAAGGCCCTTCTCAGGGCCAATCTGAGGGTGCCTCGGCATCAGAGGCTAGCCGCGCGCAGTCTGCGACTAGCTTCTATAGCTCGGCGGGCGAGTTGCTGGACTCCGACGACGAGTCCATCATGTCGTGTGGTTCGGCGATTGCTCGCCGGGACACAATGAAGCGGGCTTATCAGCGGAAGGGGTCTGGGGGTTCCTCGGACACTGCGTCACAGCCGAGGGCCAAGAGGCCGGTGTCTGACACCCACGACGTGGGTCTGGCAGAAGCCCAGCGCCAGTTGGACCTGTCTCGACGGGCGCAGGTCCAACAAGACCTGGAGGAGCGGGTTGCGGCCACGGAGCAACGGACGCACGCCGCCCGGGCCAAATCCGGGTACGGCGCGTCCCGCGTCCACTACGCGGACCACTCCCTGGCGGAGCTGCAGCTGATGGCTGAGGAGGACGAAGAGGAGATAGTGGCAGTCGCCTCCAAGTCCTCCAATCTTAAAGGGACTTTCCAAAAGTCCCTTAAATGTAGGGCCGCGAGCATGCGCGGCATAGTCGGGGAGCTGGTGCAGCGGAAGGCTACCGACGAAACGCGGCAACTGCAGGCGAAAGTCGATCGCCTCCAGTCAGAGGTCAGCCAGCTTCATCTGAAGCTGGCTGAAGCCACGGCCCGGCCAAACACTAAGGTTTCCGAGCCGAAACCAGCGGCTGAGGCCCCGCCCTCCAACCTTGAGGACGTAATCCGCAAGGTAGTAATGGAGGAAAGGGCCTTCACGAGAGCCTGTCTTGCGGGCATAGAGGACAGGCTCTTGCCGGAGAAACGCCTGCGACCGCCGCTCGCGGCGGACAGTCGGCCACGCCAGCCAGAACTGTCCTCCCAGGACGCCCATCTTCCGTCCACCACCCCATCGAACCAGCAGGGGTGGACGAAGGTGAAAAAGGGCAAAAAGAAGTCCAAGACGGTGGCTGCCCCTGCCACCCCCGCCACCACCCCTCCCGGCCCGCCTCAGAAAACAGGCAAGGGAAAGGGGAAGGGGAAGACGTCGGCCCCGAAGCCCAACGCCGCTGCTCCCGCTGCTGCTCCTGCAGCTAATGGGGCCCCCGCCGCCAAGTCAAAGAGGAAGCTGGTTCCTCCGAAGACCGCAGCCGTAGTGGTGACGCTCACCGCTGAGGCTGTGGAGCGGGGGGAGACGTACGCGTCCGTAATGATGCGGGCGCGTGCCAACGCCGATCCCACCCAGCTGGGGATCGGCACAGTCTCCTGCCGCCGAACCCAGGCCGGGGCTCGAATGTTCGAGTTCCCGGGGGCTCAGGGCGGCGCCAACGCGGACCTCTTCGCAACCAAGCTGCGAGAGGTCATCGCCGACGCGGCCAAGGTCACCAGGCCCGTAAAGTCAGTGGCCTTGGAGGTGACCGACCTCGACGACTCGGTCACCAAAGAGGAGGTGGTGGCGGCGGTCGCTGCGATGGGGGGCTGTGGCGTCACAGCGGTGCAAGGTCGGGCCATCAGGCCCGGCCGCGGCGGCATGGGCACCATTCGCCTCGAGTGCCCAGTCGCCGCAGCTGCAGCCGTCCTAGCCAAGGGACGGCTGACTGTCGGGTTCAGCTCGGGTGTAGTCCGGGCACTTGCAGCCCAGCCTCTGCGCTGCTACAAGTGTCTTGGAGTCGGACACACTCGGGCCCTTTGTCCGTCCGAGGTGGACAGGGCGGACAAATGCTTCCGCTGTGGCAAGGAAGGCCACAAGTCGGCCTCCTGCGAGGCCGCCACGCCGCACTGTGCGGTGTGTGCCGCCAGTGGCTGCCCGGCAGGCCACGTGATGATGGGGAGGAAGTGCAATCCTCCCCCTAAGAAGGGCAAAGCGCAGGCGCTGATCCGGCCTGTCGCTGCCACCGTTGCCGTCCCTGAGGCTGGGACATCGGCGGCGGTTGTGGAGGGGGGTGCGATGTCTGTCGATGGATAGTTCGGTCAAGCATCGCATCCTCCAGGCGAACACCAACCACTGCAGAGCGGCCCAGGATCTGCTGATGCAGACCATGGCCGAGTGGTTGGTGGACGTGGCGGCTGTCGCCGAGCCGTACTCAGTCCCTGGCCGTTGGCTGGGCGATCGGGACGGCTTGGTGGCATTGGTGACGCGGTCTTCCACGGACTCCCCTCCCCTCTCGCTCTTAGAGAGGGGACCGGGATACGTGGCCGCCGCGTGGGGAGAATTAGCCCTTGTGGGCGTCTATTTCTCCCCGAACCGCCCTCTCTCGGATTTCGAGAACTTTCTCGAAATCCTCACCGCGGTGGTCGGGAGGGCGGCGCCACGCCAGGTCGCCGTATTGGGTGACCTGAACGCCAAGTCGACGGCCTGGGGCAACCCGGCCGGGTCCTGCAACGTCCGGGGACGCGCCGTGGAGTTTTGGGCGGCGTCGTGCGGTGTGTCCCTCCTGAACAGAGGGACCGTTCACACGTGTGTGCGGCAACGGGGAGGATCAGTGGTCGACGTCTCGTTTGCCACCCCCGTGCTAGCCGCCCACGTCGTGAACTGGCGGGTGGAGATGGTGGAGACCTTGTCGGACCACCGATATGTGCGGTTCGACATCAGCTCCACCCAGAGCCCCCGGGGAATTGCTCCAGGCTCGGGCCAATCTGCGTTCCCACGGTGGGCTCTCACCCGCCTGGACCGAGAGGCTGCGGAGGAGGCGGCGTTCGTCCAGGACTGGCTCGCACCTCCTGTCGAGGTCCTGGACGTGGACGCCGCAGCGGTTCAGCTGAGGAGGTCCCTGACCGAGGTGTGCAACTCCAGCATGCCCCGGTCTCGCCGCCCAGCTCCCCGCCGCGCCGTCTATTGGTGGTCGGAGGAACTGGCGGGGCTCCGAACCGCCTGCGTGGCGGCCAGGAGGGCCTACACGCGGAGTCGAAGGCGCAGGCACCGAGACCCCACCAGCGAGGAGGCCCTCTATGCCACGTACGTCGCGGCAAAGACGGTCCTGAAGTCGGCCATGCGCGCGGCCGAAGATTCGGCGAGAGCCGAAATGTTGGAGGGTCTCGACAGGGACCCATTTGGAAGACCATACAAGGCGGCGCGGAATAAACTGCGCCCACAGGGTCTTCCACTGACGGAGACCCTCGAGCCGGCATTGCTGGACGGGGTGGTCCGGTCCCTGTTTCCGTCCAGGACTGACTTCACCCCGCCAGTGATGGATCCCCCGCGGGAGGCGGCTCCGCCGGAGGAGGAGGTCCCACCGGTTACGGCGGTGGAACTTTGCGCGGGGACTCTACACCTCCGCGCAAAGAACACAGCCCCAGGGCCGGACGGCGTTCCCGCACGGGTGGTGGCCATCGCCGCCTCACAGATGGAGGAGAGGTTTCGGGACCTCTTTAGCGCGTGTCTTACGACTGGGAGGTTCCCGAAACCTTGGAAGGAGGGGCGGCTATGCCTGCTCCGAAAGGAGGGACGCCCGGCAGACTCCCTCTCGGCTTACCGGCCCATCGTCTTGCTCGATGAGGTCGGTAAGTTGTTCGAGGGGATAATCGCCGACCGGCTAAAGAGCCTGCTGGGGACGGTGGGGCCGGACCTGTCGGACGCCCAATTCGGTTTCCGACGGGGTCGTTCGACGGTCGACGCGCTGGCCCTACTCAAGGGCCAGGTGAGGGAGGCCGTGGAGGCGGGCGACGGAGTGTTGGCGGTGTCATTCGACATAGCCAACGCCTTCAACTCCGTCCCCCACTCGACAATCTTGGAGGCGCTCCGATACCACGGAGTGCCTCAGTACCTGCGCCAACTCTTGGCCAGCTACTTGGAGGACCGGGTGGTCCTCCTCTCGGACAAGACGGCCACAGTGAGGCGATACGGCGCAGAGTCCGGTGTTCCACAGGGGTCGGTCCTAGGACCACTGCTGTGGAACATTGGATTCGACTGGCTACTGCGGGGAACCCTCCTCCGTGGCACGAGCGTCATCTGTTACGCGGATGACACCCTCCTCGTCGCCCGGGGGAGGGACTTCAGGGAGGCGGCCAGTCTGGCCTCTGCCGGCGGATCCTTAGTGGCAGGAAGGATTCGCCGCCTCGGACTAAAGGTTGCGCTGCACAAAACCGAGGCCGTGTATTTTCACGGTCCACGGCAGCGCATCCCTCCCGACGGCCACATTATAGTGGAGGGCGTCAGGATCGAGGTCAAGGCCCAGATGAAGTACTTGGGCCTTGTCCTCGACAGCAGGTGGCGCTTCGGCCCACACTTTAGCGGGCTGTCGACGCGCCTGCTGAAGGCCGCGAACGCCTTGTCGTGGCTCCTCCCGAATCTGGGGGGTCCGAAGGCGCGATGCCGGCGCTTGTATGCCGGCATCCTCAGGAGCATGGCCCTTTACGGGGCCCCAATCTGGGCAGACTCCCTTCACAGGCGGGAGAACGCCACGGCCATCCGCAGGCCCCAAAGGGCCATTGCACTGCGGGTGGCGAGGGCCTACCGCTCGGTAGGCTTCTCTGCGGCGTGCGCTCTGGCCGGCACCCCTCCTTGGGAGCTCGAGGCGTGGGTGCTGACCAGAGTGTACGAATGGACGGCGCGCCGTAAGGCGCTCGGGGAGCCCCCCGCCGCAGAAGAGCGGGAGGCCGTGCGGCAAGAGGCGAAGGACGCAATCGTCCATCACTGGACGGAGGACCTCGCCACTGCCGCATTTGGCCGCCGAACACTGGACGCGCTCGGGCCGGTCCTGAAGGATTGGCTCGAGCGGTCCCACGGTTTCCTCTCTTTCCGTCTGGTGCAGGTGTTGTCCGGACACGGGTGCTTCGGATCGCACCTGCATCGGATCCAAAGGGAGGAGACCCCGTCGTGCCACGACTGTGGCGCGGCGGAGGACACGGCGCAGCACACCCTCGAGGTGTGCCCAGCCTGGTCCGAGATGCGCCACACACTGGTCGCAGCAGTCGGGCAGGACCTCTCGCTTCCCGGCGTCGTCAACTCGATGCTGGAAAGCGAGGGGGCCTGGGCAGCGGTCGCCTCCTTCTGCGAAGAGGTAATGTCACAGAAGGAGGCGGCGGAGCGCGTGCGGGAGGAAGACCCTCTCGCGGCGCCGCTCCGCAGGCGAAGACGGGGCGTGAGACGGCGGTTGTATGATCGTCGTCACGCGCCTCCAGGTGGTGAACAGCGGGAGACAGGCGCGGGGGCGCCTTCTCCTGCATTGCACTGTTCACCACCCACGTCGTCAGTCATTCCTGGGCCCCTCCCCCCCGACGGGACGGGCCCGCCGGGCCCGCCGTAAAGGCGGGCGGTCGTCGGCGGGGGGCAGGATGGAAAGGCTCTGCCGATTCCCAGTCCCCCTCCACTCAGACGATGCGGGAATGCCGCTGGGTTGTTTAGTGGGTATACCGGTTCTACCGGGGAGTCCCACATACCCCTCCCGTCCCCCGACGGGTGGGCATGCGTAATGCATTTTTCCCAGCGCAAACAAAAAAAAAAAAAAAAAAAAAAAGGTTAGGTTAGGTTAGGTTGGGGGATCCCCCACAGCGCATACTTCCACGTAGTATCCCCTGGGCAACGCCGTGTCTGACCACCGTAACGGAGTGGCAGACCGGTGGCTAAAGTGCGCTGTGACTCACAGTTATCAATGCGGAAGACTGTGTGTATTAAAATGACGAAGAAACCCGTGCGGGACGCCTCCGGGCGTTTCAGTTTTAACCCGGATCGCCCTTCTCAGGGCGATTCAAACGGCCCTTCTCAGGGCCAACCCAACGGCCCTTCACAGGGCCAACCCAACGGCCCTTCTCAGGGCCAACCCAACGGCCCTTCTCAGGGCCAATCCAAAGGCCCTTTTCAGGGCCACGCCGGTGACGCATTAGCGTCGGACGCTGACCGCGCACCATCTGCGGCCAGAGCAGACGAGTCGGACTCCGACGACTCAAATCTCGACACGTCAGCAGCTGAGAGCGACCGCCTCGAGCGAAAGAGGGCCTACCTGCGGCACGGGTCCGAGGGATCCTCGTCGGCTGGAGGCGGGGCGCAGAAGAAGTCGAAGTCCAAAAGGGCTTCGACTTCTTCGAAAGCAGGAGATGGCCACGTTGTGGGTTTGGTGGACGCCGAGCGCCAGCTAAACCTGCTAAAACGGGCGCAACTCCAGCAGGACCTGGAGGAGAGGGTCGCTGCCAGAGAGCGCCAGGCGCAGGCCGCCCGGTCGAGGGCCGGCTATGGGGCATCCAGTGTCCTGTATGCTGGCCACTCCTTGGCGGAACTTGAGCGCATGGCGCGGGAGGACAGGGAGGAGGTCCTGGAGGTCGCCTCAAAGTCCTCCAACCTGAAGGGGACCTTCCAGAAGGCCCTTAAATGCCGGGCTGCCAGTCTGCATGGCATTGTGCAGGAGCTGGTGCAGCGGACGGCCACGGATGAGACGCGGCAACTGCAGGCGAAGGTGGATCGCCTGCAGGCGGAGGTCAGCCAGCTGCACCAGAAGCTGGCTGAGGTCACTGCTCGGCCTGCGCAATCAGCCCCTGGACCGGTGGTAGGAGGCTCCACCTCCTCCCCTCACAACCTTGAGGAGATACTCCGAAAGGTTGTCATGGAGGAGAGGGCCTTCACCAGAGCCTGCTTCGCAGGCATCGAGGACCGGCTCCTGCCGGAGAAGCGGCTCCGCCCGCCGCTAGCGGCGGATAAGGCACCACGCAAGGTGCCGGAACCTGCGCCTTTAGCAGGCCCGGCATCGGGTGCGCAGCCCCAGGCCCCGAAGCCCTCCAAGGGCAAAGGCGAGGGCAAGAGGACCAAGGCGGCTCCTCAAACCCTCACCATCAGCTCGGAGGGAGCGTCTGGGTCGGCTGCCACTCCAGCGGCAGCCCCCCAGAGCTCGCAGGAGGAAGACGCCCTTCTTCCCTCCACCACCCCGTCCAACCAGTCGTGGACGGAAGTGGTCAGGAGGGGAAAAGGGAAGGGAGGGCAAAAGTCGGCCCCCAAGCCCGCCGCGACTGCACCGGCAGTCAAAAGGGCTCCAGCTGGCGGGAGGAAGTTAGTTCCTCCCAAGACCGCGGCCGTCGTGGTGACCATCACCCCGGAGGCCGCGGAGCGGGGCGAGACGTACGAGTCCGTCCTAAGACGGGCTCGTACCAATGCTGATACCTCCCAGCTGGGGATCAGCAAAATAACGTGCCGCCGAACCCTAACCGGAGCTCGAATTTTCGAGTTCTCGGGGGAACAGCGCGGCACAAACGCGGACCTCTTCGCAACGAAGTTGCAAGAGGTCATCGCCGACGCGGCAACGGTCGTCAGGCCCGTCAAGACCGCAGCCTTGGAGGTGGCCGATCTGGACGATTCGGCCACCAAGGAGGATGTGGTGGCGGCCGTCGCGGCGGCTGGAGGCTGCGACGCTGGCGCGGTGAAGGCTGGAGCCATCAGGCTCGGCCGCCGCGGCATGGGCATCGTCCGCGTCGAGTGCCCAGTCGCCGCGGCTGGGGCCGTCCTTGCTGCGACCAAGGGACGGCTGCTTGTGGGGCTCAGCTCGGCTGTGGTCCGAGCACTTGAAGACCAGCCCTTGCGCTGCTTCAAGTGCTTCTCCTTCGGCCACACCCGAGCCACGTGTCCCTCCAAGGCCGACTGGGGAGACACGTGCTACCAGTGCGGGCAAGAGGGGCACAAGAGTGCCACTTGCCGCGCCACCACGCCACACTGCACGGCGTGTGCCGCCAGTGGCCGCCCCGCGGGCCACAGGATGACGGGCAGGAGCTGTAAGCCCCCCGTCAAGAAGGGCATAGTGCCGGCGCAGGTTCGACCTGTCGCCACCACCGCCGCCGCCGTCGTCGCCGCCGCTGCAGCTCCAGCGGCGGTAGCTGAGGAGGAGGGTGCCATGTCGGAATAATGCAGGTTTCCGACTACCGCATCCTCCAGGCGAACACCAACCACTGCAAAGCGGCCCAGGACCTGGCAGTGCAGGTCATGGCCGAGTGGTTGGTGAACGTAGCGGTGGTCGCCGAGCCCTACTCGATCCCCAGCAGCTGGCTGGGTGACGAGGACGACTCGGTGGCACTAGCGGCGCGGTCTTCCACAGACTCCCCTCCCCTCTCGCTATTAGAGAGGGGACCGGGATACGTGGCCGCCGCGTGGGGAGAGGTAGCCCTCGTGGGGGTATATTTCTCCCCAAACCGCCCTCTCCAGGACTTTGAGAATTATCTCGGAGTCCTGGCCGCCGTGGTCGGCAGGGCGGCGCCGCGTCAGGTCTCCGTGCTGGGAGACCTGAATGCCAAGTCGGTGACCTGGGGCGACCGGGCCACCGACGCTCGCGGGCGGGCGGTGGAGATGTGGGCAGCCTCCTCTGGACTCTCCCTCTTGAACAGAGGAAGCGTCCAGACATGCGTGCGGCGTCAGGGTGGCTCAGTAGTGGACGTCACTTTCGCCACCCCTGGGTTAGCCGCGCGCGTGCTGAACTGGCGGGTGGACCTGGTGGAGACTATGTCGGACCACCGCTACGTGCGGTTCGACATCTCCGCCAGTGGCCCCGGAGCGGTGCAGCCCCTCTCGGGGCGATCACCGTTTCCGCGGTGGGCTTTCACCCGCCTGGACAGGGAGGCAGCGGCGGAGGCGGCGTTCATCCAGGACTGGCTGTCGCCTCCTACCACCGGCCTGGATGTGGACACCATAGCGGGCCAGCTGAGGGAGTCTCTGACCGAGGTGTGCAACTCCAGCATGCCCCGGTCACGCCGCCCGGCTCCCCGCCGCGCCGTCTATTGGTGGTCGGAGGAGCTGGCGGGGCTCAGAACCGCCTGCGTGGCGGCCAAGAGGGCCTACACGCGGAGTCGGCGGCGGCGTCGACGCAACCGGCCCGACGAGGACCGCGTCTACGAGGTGTACGTGGAGGCGAAAATGGGCCTCGATCGGGCCATCGCCGCCGCTAAAGACTCGGCGAGAGCCGAGCTGCTGGAGGGTCTCGACAACGACCCATACGGGAGACCGTATAAGGCGGCACGCAACAAATTGCGCCCCTTTGGTCCCCCGGTTGTCGAGACCCTGGAGCCCACATTTCTGGATGGGGTGGTTCAGTCCCTGTTTCCGTGCAGGGACAACTTCACCCCGCCAGTGATGTGTGGAGCCCCGCTGGAGGAGGAGGAGGAGGAGGAAGAGGAGGCTCCCTCTCCTGTCACGGAGTCGGAACTTGGCGCGGCGATTGTGCATATCCGCGCCAAGAAGACGGCTCCGGGCCCCGACGGTGTCCCGGCGAGGGTGGTGGCAATTGCCGCCACCCAAATGGAGGAGCGGTTTCGGGACCTCTTCAGCGCATGCCTTGCGTCTGGAAGGTTCCCGAAACCGTGGAAGGAGGGGCAGTTGTGCCTCCTCCGCAAGGAGGGCCGCCCTGCAGACTCCCCCTCGGCATACCGGCCCATCGTTCTGCTCGATGAGGTCGGAAAAATGTTCGAGGGGATAATCGCTGCCCGCCTAAAGGGCCATATGCGGCGTATCGGGCCGGACTTGTCGGACGCTCAGTTCGGTTTTCGGGCTGAGCGTTCGACGGTGGACGCGCTGGCCTGCCTTAAGAGGCAGGTGAAGGAGGCGATGGATGTGGGGGACGGATTGTTGGCGGTGTCATTCGACATAGCCAACGCCTTCAACTCTGTTCCCCATAGCACCATCCTAGAGGCACTCCGATTCCACGAGGTGCCTCGATATATGCGGCGTCTACTGGCCAGCTACCTGGAGGATCGGGCGATCGTCCTCGTGAACAGGGCTGGTCAAGTCTGTCGGTACGCAGTCGAGGCCGGCGTTCCACAGGGGTCAGTCCTGGGACCTCTCCTCTGGAACGTCGGCTACGACTGGCTCTTGCGGGGAACTCTCCTCCGAGGTACGAGTGTCGTCTGCTACGCGGATGACACTCTCCTCACCGCCCGGGGGGGGAGTTTCAGGGAGGCGGCCAACTTGGCCTCGGCGGGCGGATCCTTAGTCGCAGGAAGGATCCGCCGCCTAGGATTGACGGTGGCGCTGCACAAGACCGAGGCTGTGTTCTTCCACGGGCCTCGGCAGCGCCAACCACCAGACGCGCACATATTTGTGGAGGGCGTCCGAATCGAGGTGAAGGCCCAGATGAAATATCTGGGCCTTGTACTCGACAGCAGGTGGCGATTCGGCCCGCATTTTAGCGGGCTGTCGACGCGCCTGCTGAAGACTGCGGGCGCCCTCTCGTGGCTGCTCCCCAATTTGGGGGGGCCCAGCGCGCGATGCCGGCAACTTTACGCCGGCATCTTGAGGAGTATGGCCCTCTACGGGGCCCCAATCTGGGAGGACTCCCTCCAAAGGCGGGAGAACGCCGCCGCCTTGCGGGCCCCCCAAAGGGCCATAGCTCAGCGGGTGTCGCGGGCCTACCGCACGGTGGGCTTCGCGGCAGCGTGTGCTCTGGCTGGCACCCCTCCTTGGGAACTCGAGGCGTGGGTGCTCGCCAGAGTATACGAATGGACGGCTGGGCGGAGGGCGAGAGGAGAACGCCCCGCCCCGGAAGAGCGGGAGGCCGTCCGGCGGGAGGCGAGGGACGCCATCGTCGTCCATTGGACGAAGGACCTCGCCACCGCAGCCTTCGGCCGCCGAACCCTCGACGCGATCGGGCCGGTCCTGCGAGACTGGCTCGATCGGTCGCACGGGTTCCTCTCGTTCCGTCTGGTGCAGGTGCTGTCCGGGCACGGTTGTTTCGGATCGTACCTGCACCGGATCGGACGGGAGGAGACATCGTCGTGCCACGACTGCGGTGCGGCGGAGGACGCGGCGCAGCACACCCTCGCGGTGTGCCCGTCGTGGTCCGAGCCGCGCCGCGGTCTCACTTCGGTGATCGGACCGGACCTCTCACTCCCCGGTTTGGTCAACGCCATGCTGGGCGATGAGAGGTCCTGGGCGGCAGTGGCCTCCTTCTGCGAACACGTCATGTCCCAGAAGGAGGCGGCGGAGCGCGCGCGGGAGGACGACCCTCACGCGGCGGCGCTCCGAAGACGGAGGAGGGGTCGGAGAAGACGTCAGTATGACGGCCATCACCGACTCCTCCCCGGTGGAGGCCAGCAGGCAACGGGTGCGGGGGCACCCTTGCCTGTATTGCACGGGCCTCCACCAGTGTCGGACGGGAATGGCCAGGTGTTCCCGGCCATTCCCGTAGCCCCCCAGGCTGGGGGGCATGCGGGGCCCGCCAGCTAGGCGGGCATACGCCGGGAGGGCTGTGGAAGCAGAGGCTGAGCCAATTTCCCATAGCCCTCCCATCACGGCGTCGCGGGAACACCGCTGAGTTTTAGTGGGTATACTGCCATCCTGGCAGGGAGTCCCACATACTCCGTCTCGTCCCCCGACGAGCGGAGATGCGTAATGTCATTTCTCAGCGACAAAAAAAAAAAAAAAAATAAAAAAAAAAGTTTAGGTTAGGTTAGGTTAGGTTGGGGTGCATGTTGGGGTGCATGTTGAAGAGCCTCCTCGTGGCGCACCCTGGGCAACGTCGGCTCCAATTTCTCCCAGTGCGGTTTTGGGGGACAATTGGGGCTGGCGGCTAATCTTCAACAAGCGGGGAAAGGTCACGGTTCCAATCGCCGATCATGGCTGATGGTCGGTGAAGGGAACCGGGCTACAGAGGGCAGATACGCCCACTCCTCCTCTGCTTACAGAGGGAGGTGAGTGGGCGTAGACTGGGCACGGCCGCCGCTGCGGAATAGGCGGTCGTGTCCCGGAGGGAGGCAGCGGCGCGCGCGCGAGGGGATGATTCTCTCGCGTGGCGCCGCTCTGGAGAGGGGAGGGGTCGAGGAAGACTGGTAGTCACCTCCGGCTCCTCCCGGGTTGAGGCCAGCAGGCGGTGGGTGCGGGGGCGCCATTTGCCTGTATTGCACGGGCCTCCACCAGTGTCGGACGGGAGTGGCCGGGTGTTCCCGGCCATTCCCGTAGCCCCCCAGTTAAATGGGGGGCATGCGGGGCCCGCCAACTAGGCGGGCATACGCCGGGAGGGCTGTGGAAGCAGAGGCTGAGCCAATTTCCCATAGCCCTCCCATCACGGCGTCGCGGGAACACCGCTGAGTTTTAGTGGGTATACTGTCGAGTGCGGATTTCGACAGGAGTCCCACATACCCCGTCTCGTCCCCCACGAGCGGGGATGCATAAAGCATTTCTCAGCGACAAAAAAAAAAAAAAAAAAAAAAAAAAAAAAAAAAAAAAAAAAAAAAAAAAAAAAAAAAAAAAAGGTTGGGGTGCATGTTGAAGAGCCTCCTCGTGGCGCACCCTGGGCAACGTCGGCTCCAATTTCTCCCAGTGCGGTTTTGGGGGACAATTGGGGCTGGCGGCTAATCTTCAACAAGCGGGGAAAGGTCGCGGTTCCAATCGCCGATCATGCTTGATGGTCGGTGAAGGGAACCGGGCTACAGAGGGCAGATACGTCCACTCCTCCTCTGCTTACAGAGGGAGGTGAGTGGGCGTAGACTGGGCAGGGCCGCCGATGCGGAACAGGTGGTCGTGTCCCGGAGGGAGGCAGCGGCGCGCGCGCGCGGGATGATTCTCTCGCGCGGCGCCGCTCCGGAGAGGGGAGGGGTCGAGGAAGACGCCGGTCTGGTAGTCACCTCCGGCTCCTCCCGGGTGGAGGCCAGCAGGCGGAGGGTGCGGGGGCGCCCTTTGCCTGTATTGCACGGGCCTCCACCAGTGTCGGACGGGAGTGGCCGGGTGTTCCCGGCCATTCCCGTAGCCCCCTAGTTAAATGGGGGGCATGCGGGGCCCGCCAATTTGGCGGGCATGCGCCGGGAGGGCTGTGGAAGTAGAGGCTGAGCCGATTTCCCATAGCCCTCCCATCATGGCGTTGTGGGAACACCGCTGAGTTTTAGTGGGTATACTGTCGAGTGCGGTTTTCGACAGGAGTCCCACATACCCCGTCTCGTCCCCCACGAGCGGGGATGCATAAAGCATTTCTCAGCGACAAAAAAAAAAAAAAAAAAAAAAAAAAACGGACCTGGACGACAGCCAGTTTGGTTTTCGGCATGGGCGCTCCACCATCCACGCTGTGTCGCGGGTGAGAGTCCTGGCGGAGGAAGCGGTGTCCCGGGGCGGGGTGATGTTGGCGGTATCCTTGGACATCTCCAACGCCTTCAACACCCTGCCCTGGAGTTGTATTCGGGAGGCACTGCGCTATCATCGGGTGCCTCCCTACCTCCGCCACATCGTTGGGGCTTATCTGTCGGAGAGGAGTGTCACCTACGTGGGACGTGATGGCGGAAACCAGCGCCACATGTCGTGCGGTGTTCCGCAGGGTTCGGTCCTAGGGCCGCTCCTGTGGAACATCGGGTACGACTGGGTGCTGAGGGGCGAGCTCCAACCGGGCGTAGACCTGACGTGTTATGCAGATGACACGCTGGTCACTGCCCGGGGGAGCTCGCACAGGGAGGCAGCGTTGCTGGCGACGGCTGCGGTGTCACAGGTGGTGGGCCGCATACGTTGCCTAGGCCTGGAGGTGGCCCTCAGCAAGTCGGAGGCCATGGTGTTTCATGGCCCCCGGCGGGCGCCGCCTCTACTCTGTCTCGTCCCCCGACGAGCGGAGATGCGTAATGTCATTTCTCAGCGACAAAAAAAAAAAAAAAAAAAAAAAAAAAAAAAAAAAAAAAAAAAAAAAAAAAAAAAAAAAGGTTAGGTTAGGTTAGGTTAGGTTAGGTTAGGTTGGGGTGCATGTTGAAGAGCCTCCTCGTGGCGCACCCTGGGCAACGTCGGCTCCAATTTCTCCCAGTGCGGTTTTGGGGGACAATTGGGGCTGGCGGCTAATCTTCAACAAGCGGGGAAAGGTCACGGTTCCAATCACCGATCATGCTTGATGGTCGGTGAAGGGAACCGGGCTACAGAGGGTACGCCCACTCCTCCTCTGCTTACAGAGGGAGGTGAGTGGGCGTAGACTGGGCAGGGCCGCCGATGCGGAACAGGCGGTCGTGTCCCGGAGGGAGGCAGCGGCGCGCGCGCGGGGGATGATTCTCTCGCGCGGCGCCGCTCCGGAGAGGGGAGGGGTCGAGGAAGACGCCGGTCTGGTAGTCACCTCCGGCTCCTCCCGGGTGGAGGCCAGCAGGCGGTGGGTGCGGGGGCGCCCTTTGCCTGTATTGCACGGGCCTCCACCAGTGTCGGACGGGAGTGGCCGGGTGTTCCCGGCCATTCCCGTAGCCCCCCAGTTGAATGGGGGGCATGCGGGGCCCGCCAACTAGGCGGGCATACGCCGGGAGGGCTGTGGAAGCAGAGGCTGAGCCAATTTCCCATAGCCCTCCCATCACGGCGTTGTGGGAACACCGCTGAGTTTTAGTGGGTATACTGTCGAGTGCGGTTTTCGACAGGAGTCCCACATACCCCGTCTCGTCCCCCACGAGCGGGGATGCATAAAGCATTTCTCAGCGAGAAAAAAAAAAAAAAAAAAAAAAAAAAAAAAAAAAAAAAAAAAAAAAAAAAAAAAAAAAAAAAGGTTAGGTTAGGTTAGGTTGGGGTGCATGTTGAAGAGCCTCCTCGTGGCGCACCCTGGGCAACGTCGGCTCCAATTTCTCCCAGTGCGGTTTTGGGGGACAATTGGGGCTGGCGGCTAATCTTCAACAAGCGGGGAAAGGTCGCGGTTCCAATCGCCGATCATGCTTGATGGTCGGTGAAGGGAACCGGGCTACAGAGGGCAGATACGTCCACTCCTCCTCTGCTTACAGAGGGAGGTGAGTGGGCGTAGACTGGGCAGGGCCGCCGATGCGGAACAGGCGGTCGTGTCCCGGAGGGAGGCAGCGGCGCGCGCGCGGGGGATGATTCTCTCGCGCGGCGCCGCTCCGGAGAGGGGAGGGGTCGAGGAAGACGCCGGTCTGGTAGTCACCTCCGGCTCCTCCCGGGTGGAGGCCAGCAGGCGGTGGGTGCGGGGGCGCCCTTTGCCTGTATTGCACGGGCCTCCACCAGCGTCGGACGGGAGTGGCCGGGTGTTCCCGGCCATTCCCGTAGCCCCCCAGTTAAATGGGGGGCATGCGGGGCCCGCCAACTAGGCGGGCATACGCCGGGAGGGCTGTGGAAGCAGAGGCTGAGCCAATTTCCCATAGCCCTCCCATCACGGCGTTGTGGGAACACCGCTGAGTTTTAGTGGGTATACTGTCGAGTGCGGATTTCGACAGGAGTCCCACATACCCCGTCTCGTCCCCCACGAGCGGGGATGCATAAAGCATTTCTCAGCGACAAAAAAAAAAAAAAAAAAAAAAAAACCTAACCTAACCTTTTTTTTTTTTTTTTTTTTTTTTTTTTTTTTTTTTTTTTTTTTTCCACACTTTGTTTTAGATATTTAAACTATATAACCTATTATATATGTAAGTATCCTATTTACTTATGCTATCTTATTTCTATTATTTACTAATAAAGCTATTTTAGTACAATACTCTAAAAACCTATTTCTTTTCTTTCCGCTTACCAGATTAGGCAATTTGTCTACTGATAGTCGCTCTTCGAGGTATTGCTCAGCTTCGTACCGCGCTTTTTCTGTTATCGGGCACTCCAAGAGCACATGCAGAACCGTCTCGTCCTTGCCCGGCTCACAGGCGCACGATGCGTTCTCCTTACACTTGAAGCGTTTCAGGTATGCAGAGAACCCACCGTGCCCCGTGAGAATTTGCGTGGTGAGACTTGTAGGCTCAAACTTCCGCACCACCCTGTACGCCGCAACAGCGTCAGGGAAGAATATTTTTGTGCCGGAGGCGGTTTCCCCGGACTTATATCTCCCGTTCCACTCGTCAAGCGATCCCATACGAATCTGCCGTTTGACGAATGAAACGGGGCACAGATCGTAGTCCGGCTTCTTCTTCGACCCCAGGGCGGCTTCCTTTGCGAGTTGGTCCGCTCGCTCGTTTCCCTCCAATCCTGCGTGGGCCTTGATCCAGAACAAGGAGACACTCTTGTTCTGGAGCTTACAGTGGCGAAGGGTGTCTCTGGTTTCCACTGCCAGGGGATGGGAGGAACTGGCATTGACCACCGACTGGAGAGCCGCCATGGAGTCGCTGAAAATGCCGAACGTGTCTTCCCTTCGTTTGAGCGCTTCACCAGCCGCTCTTTGTAGGGCCAGCAGCTCCGCCTGGTAGACGGTGCAGTAAGACGGCAAAGCAAGTTTGAGGGCCTTTACTTCAGTGGCGCTATTCCACACGGATAGCGCCGCACCGACCCTGCCCTCAATCTTACTGCCGTCTGTAAAAATACGCACAGCGAAATCGCTGTGGTTCTGGTATTGTTCCTCGTCTATCAGGCTGCCGAACTGCAGTGTAGTCTGCTCTGCGGGGTGCGGGGATTCTAACGCTGGAGCCATCCGCTCAACCTCCCTGTCTCTTAGTACTGACTGGGCCACCCCCCTCTTGGCCTCGTACAGTGCAGCCGCCTCGCGAATGCGCAAATCGATTGGGAGTATCCCAGCCAGCACCAGTGCCGAGTTTAGGGAGACCGTGCGGTAGGCTCTGCACAGCTTCTGCGCGAACCCTCTTTGGACCACGTTCAGCTGCTTAATGACCCCTAGTTTGTTCGCGGCTGGCGCCCACGCACTTGCGGCATACAGCAACGTTGGCTCAACCGCTGCAGTGTAAATAACTCGGATGACTTCCGGGTGTAAACCCCAGCTCACTCGGGCTGCCCTGGCCAGCTGCTTGTAGATAGCTATCGCCTTCTTACAGGCGACAGCTATGTGCTGATTAAATGTGAGCTTAGAGTCCACGGTGAGGCCCAGGATTTTTATCTCATGGGACATGCCAATGTCGATCCCCCCCATGCTTAAGCGCGGTGTGTCGTACTTCAGCCGCCGCGTTAGCACCATGGCACAGGTTTTGTGCGGCGCGAATTTGAGCTTATTTCTGACACCCCACGCTCGAACATGTTCGAGAGCGGCATTGGCCCGTCCCTCGATTTCCATTGCCGATTCGCCGACGAACACCATTACGACGTCGTCGGCGAATGCCTGGCAATAGTAGCCTCTATCCTCAAGCTGCTTCAAGAGTGGATCCAGCAGCAAATTCCAGAATATAGGACCTCCTATGGAGCCCTGGACGCACCCTTTACTGGTTGACCTTCTGCTCTCCTCACCCGCGTATCTCACGCTGACCACCCTGTCACTGAGATAGCTGTCGACTACTCGTCTCAAATTTACAGGACACTTTTCCTCAGCCAACCGTACCTTGATGGCGGGCCACCATGCACTGTCGAATGCTCCCTCTATATCCAGCGACACAAGCGTTATTATCTTTTTCTGTGCCAGCTTTGTGCGGATATAATGCACGAGAGTATAGAGGGAGTCCTCGGTGCCCTTTTGGGGCATAAAGCCGTATTGGCGAGTACTAATCCTGGGGAGCAAATAAAACTTGAGACGAGCAACCAGCATCTTCTCGAACACCTTTCCTAGGACAGGCAAGAGCCCAATCGGCCTGTAGGATTTCGGGACGGTGTATGAGTCTTTGCCTGGCTTTCTAAGCACAACCACCGTTGCTTCCTTCCAGGACTTCGGGAAGTGGTGGTGCGCCAGGCATTTATTCAACAGCGACAGGAAGAAATTAGGGTCGCATTCAATGGCCTGAGAGCAGATATCGGCCGTGAGGCCGTCAGCTCCGGGGGCCTTTTTCGGGTTGAACGACCCCATGGACCTATCAAGCTCGCTCTGGGTAAACGGTGGATCATGGTGTTCATCATGGCTCCACTCGTTTACCATTTTTGCCAGTTGTCGGGTTTGGCGATGGTCCATGTTATCGTCCCCCTCACTGTCCTCGGGGTAAAAAGTCTCGGCCAACAGCCTCACAGACCCCTTCGCATCCAGTGCCTCACCTCCCGACCACAGCGGCAGATCCTCCTCCCTTTTCGCGACCCTTCCCATGACTCTGTAAATCCCCTCCCAGACGCCCTCCTTGTCCTGCTTTCCACAAAAAAGCCTCCAGCTTTCCTCGCTCGCTCTCCTAACAGCCTCCTCATACTTTTCTTTTTCTTCTAGGTACAGCCTGACCACCATCTCTCTCCGGACGGGCGCTGCGTTCCTGACTCTGCGTTTCCTAGTGGCGACCAGCTTCTTCATCCCCGCGAGCTCTTCGGACCACCACGGCAAGGTGAGTGTTTCTTTTTTCTTTTTAATTTGTAAAGTGTGTGTACATGTTTCAGTTACGGCTTGTGTGTATGTGTTAATTGTGTGTTCTAGTTGGTCTGTGCTGTTTATGTTTGTGAGTTCCGTAACTGTTAAATTGTTTTCCAGCATAATTTGAGACAGTTTCTCACGAAACTGTCTCCAATTGGCCTTCTTGGTGTTGTATAATCTAGTGGTGCGCTCGATGCTTATTCCTTTGGACTTTGTTAAACAAATGCCGAAAAAGATGCCGTTATGGTCGGAACTCGTGAGTCCTTCCGCGACTCGCCAGCCGTCCACCAGGTCCAGCATGTCTGCCGAACAGGCCGTTACGTCCACGTGGCTGCTGTACCTAATGCCTCCCCTAATGGTGTCAAACGTTGGGATGTCGCCCATGTTGAGGATCTGCAACCCCATTTCCCCAAGTGCTCCGCACATCTGCTCCCCTCTGGAGTCCTCGTTGCCGCTACCCCACCAAGTACTTTTCGCGTTTGCGTCTCCTCCAATTACCAGTCTGCTAGGGCCCACCTCTTGCTCTACTCGTTTGAGGTGCTCCAGGTATGGCTCTATGGGCTTGTCGGGCTCGAAGTAGAAGGACACCAGCGTGATCGTCCAGGCTCTGGTTCGGACTCCCACCACAACGATGTTGTTTGCGGTGAGTTGCGGGTACTGTATGATGTCCAAGTTTTTGTCAAAGACAGCTATTGCTGCCTTTACAGTCCCTTCTCCTCCGTCAGAGCTCTGGAAGACCCTAACGCCCCGGTAGCCCTTCATCCTTCTCATCCCACCCACATAGGGCTCCTGGAGCAGCGCTACGGCAAGTTTGCCTTTGTCCGCCTCCAGCAACAGCTCGTTTGTGGCCAGCTGACTTCGTTGCAGGTTGGCCTGGACTATTTTGTACTGGTGGGTATCAAGGACCACCTTAGCAATACGCTATCGAGGCTCGAGCGAGTGCATCCCACTTTCTCCTTACGGGGCATTCAGTGCTGAAAGCATTGTGCTCAGTGTTCCCCACTTTTGCCTTGGTGCAGTTTACGCACACCGCTGCTTCGCCCATCAGCCTGTCCGGGCAGTCCGCTCTAAAGTGCGAGCCGCCACAGTGACTGCACAAATCGGTTGACTGCTTGCAGAACCGTTTGCTATGTCCATAGCCCAAGCAGCGGGTACACTGCACCAGTGGCGTCTGATCTTCGACGCGCACATTCTGGAGGTCGATTCTAAGTTTTCCACCTTCGATGGCCCTCCTCCAGATTAATGGGGACACACTGATCACAATGTGGTTCAAATGGGGGTTGCGCGTCCTCCTTCGGAATTTTACACCTATCCTTTGGTCCTCGTCTCCAAGACCGTGAAAGAGTTCCCGATTCTGATTCTTTAGGGCCTTTAGGACTTCGTCGTCGCTGTGAATCAGCAACACGTCCCTTAGAATCAGAAGCGGGTCCCGGTTAGACACTTCTTCAACAACGAGGCCCTGCCCAACTGCTTCTAGTCTTTCCTTTATTTTGTTTCTCTCCTCTTTTGAGCGACACCCCATTATAACCTTCCTATCCTTCGCTTTTCTTACCCTCTCCACCTGCACCCAACCCTCCTTCGCATCGACCGCTTTCCTTACCCTTTCCAGAACCTCTTCTCCTGTTTCTGTTTCTTTTGTTGAAGAGACAACCACGGAGTGCAGCGTTGCTCGCCCCAGGGCCTGAGCCCCGGTTTGACTGTGCGCAGCTACCACAGACGCATACGTTTTCTCTCCAACCAAGTCCCTTGTCGCCAAGGCATCTTGCAGCAACTCCATTTTACTAAGATTTTCTCTTAGCAGAGTGCTATTCATCTCGAGTTGCCGTACGAGATCCCTGTTTACACCGGTTTCCTCATTGGGAGAGGGCAGGCTGTTCTGGCCGGTGGTTGGAGTGGACGCAGCAGTAACAGTAACAGGGGGTCTCGACTTTTCCGACTCCTTCACTATTTCGTAAAGCCGCGTTATTGCCCCCAAAACCTCCGTCTTTATCTCGGTCTTTAGGTTGCGAGAGTTGCCCAAGTGAAGTTTGGCTTTATTAAGGCAAGCTCTGGCCTCCGCTGTCAGGTTGGGGTACTTTAGCTCGGACTTGTTACTGGGTCCTGCAGCGTCCGCGGAGGCCCGCCGCGCCCCCAGCGAGCCGGGTGCCTTCTGAGCGACCGGCAGAGCTGCAGCAGGTTTTGGGATGGCCGGTGGCTTAGCCTTGGGCTCCGCACTCCCAGCCTCCCATTCCCCGATACTACGCCTGACGCTGGGAAGCGAGGGTCCAGCCTCATCAGTCGAACGCGGAGAGCTTCCGGAACCCGGCGAGCTCACGTCCTTCTTGGCCGGTGTGCGGATCATGTCGGTGGTTTTTGTGAAGGTCAACTTCATGCAATGGACCTGTCAGAGGACACTATCAATTATTGTCTGAATCCCTGTAAAGGGGGGATCAGCCAGGTATATAAAATTATCTAATGAGACAAATTTGAGTGATTCCACTCAGGTCGATAAGAAATAAAAGAAATAACTTTTTAGAGTCTTGCTCTGTCCGAATATGTTCCAGACCTTGATCCGGTGTCGTTCTGGTTATACTAATAATATGAGCTCAATGCTACAGTTAAATTTATAGCACAGTAGTGTCTATAGATCGTGCTCTGCACACAGTGTAAAAGGTGTGTGCAGTTCAGTCTAAAAGTAAACACAAGAACAAGACAATAACTATAAAGAAGAGAAGTGCCATTCAGCAGTCGCAAAGAGACTCAAGTCACAGTCCGGCTCAATAAAACCTTCGTGATACACCTTATAACTAATAAGAAAAGAAAAGAAAACAAAAATAAAAACAGATTTTAAAAAGTTAAAATAACTTTTGTCTCTATGTAGAGTCGCGACTAAGTTTACACACACGATAAAAAGCCGAGGAAAACCTCTAGAATGTAATAATAAAAAGAAAATGAGAAAATATAGCGACTCTCTTAACGCCTCTATGTAGAGTCGCTTCGTCAGGTCCAATGAATAGCTCTCACCGAGCCCTCCCAGATGAACCCAAACTCGGTGCAGTTAGACCAAGGGGTTTCGGAGATATCCTAACTTGAAAATTTTTGGTTTTTTGCCAAAATGAAAACCCAAGTGGTTATAAGAGGATATCTCCGGAACCACCGGTCCAAAAACCCCGGTGTTTGGGCTTTCCGAAGTTGGCTCGGCGAGACCGATCCACTGGAGCCTTTTTCAGGCTGAAAATTTTCAGGGTCCTGAAAACGCCGGAAAAATATCTGATCCTATGCCCTATGGTCTCCTGATATACTCAGCGAAAACCCCAACCCTCTACGACTCTCCGTTTAGAAGATATGCTTGTCTGAAGAAAAACAAAAATGGCCGCGGTGCTGTCAAAGGTGATTTTTGACTGCGGATATCTTCCTTCGGGAAAGCCGTAGATAGCTCGAGCTTGGACTCTCCGGACTTGGCCTGCGCTCAACTATCCGCTGAAACTGTTTTCAGGGTCCTGAAATCCTTCAACTCCAAACCACCTGAATTTGTGGGGTATGTGGGACAATGAGTCCCTGACTATAAAAGTGAAAACCGCAACCTCCCACGACCTTCGGTTCCGAAGTTATGGCGGTTTGAAGTTAATCAAAATGGCCGCCGAGCTGTCAAACGTCTAATTAAAATGCCCGTAACTTTCGAACCCAACGTCACAGAAGGACGGGGTTTTGGACCTGCAGCTCGGCGTCACTTCAGGTATGACCTAAAAGCAGTTTCAGCGACGAAATTTTTTCAGGCCTGAAGTGGCCTGAAAATAGTCCTTACCTAAAGCTGGTGGCACGCCACCGGCCCAAGTGGAAATCCGGTGAAATTTGGACCCACGGTTCCCGAGATATCTTAGGTCGAATTTAAAAACCTAAAAACCAAAATGGCGCAAATTTGCCAAAAACGCCAAATTAAGCGCAATAGGGCCCGTGTTTGGGCTCAAGTAGGTGAGGATGGGTGTGTTAGACCCTATCCTGGTGTAAAAATAATGAATTTACTATTTATTTTCGAATTAAGTCCGAAAAACACTAAAAATTCGATATCTCTGGAACCCTTTGTCACAAAATTTTGAAAAAATATGCATAAAATACCTTAAATATATGGCTACAGTAAACAATAAATAAAATTTTAAAATCCAATTACAAAGTCAAAAAATTTTTCAAAAATATGATTTTTCAGCAATTTATCCTATAATTCAAAAACTAGTGAACCTAAAAATCTAAAACTTAAGATCTCTATAAAGCTAATAAGCGCGCAACCTGCTGCAGTTGAAGATTTTCAAAATTTCGATTTGGACGGAATATACAGGGGTCCAAATTTTTCGACTTCTAACTTCTCTTAAAAATCGGATATGGTGTTTATTTTAAAAATTTTTGCTGTTACCTTCTAAGCAAAGGCAGGGGTAGCCGGTTGCAAAATTTCAGGCGTCTGGCTCCACTCGTTCTGGTTTTTCAGAACACGTGGTTTTTCGCTTTTTCAGCTTACAAGCCAGGACTTCGTAGTTTCGGAGGTTCTTGGTGGTCAGGATGATGGACAGGGGCGGTCCCTACCCCTTTCCTTAATAAAAAGAGGGGGTCGTCGCTCTGGTTTCGGCAGCGTTTGCAATTGAAGTTTTAACTTCTGTGTTTAACCTCAAAAAATTGAGGTTTTTCAGGTCGTGTTGTAGAAGCACTGCAATCCGGGTTCTGATTTTCACCAGGGCGTATAGTCTTCACTTTTCCCCACTCACTGACACCAAACTTGTAAAAATCCGATCACTTTTTACCACTTTTTCGTATTTTTAACTCGGGAGCGTTGCAAAAACGTGGCGTTCACGGCTGTGGTTGGAGCCAGACTGGGGGGTTAGGTTAGGTTAGGTTAGGTTAGGTTGGGGTCCCAAGGTGGGCTCTCACCCGCCTGGACCGAGAGGCCGCGGAGGAGGCGGCGTTCGTCCAGGACTGGCTCGCGCCTCCTGTCGAGGTCCTGGACGTGGACGCCGCGGCGGTTCAGCTGAGGAGGTCCCTGACCGAGGTGTGCAACTCCAGCATGCCCCGGTCTCGCCGCCCAGCTCCCCGCCGCGCCGTCTATTGGTGGTCGGAGGAGCTGGCGGGGCTCCGAACCGCCTGCGTGGCGGCCAGGAGGGCCTACACGCGGAGTCGAAGGCGCAGGCACCGAGACCCCACCAACGAGGAGGCCCTCTATGCCGCGTACGTTGACGCAAAGACTGTCCTCAAGTCGGCAATGCGCGCGGCTGAAGATTCGGCGAGAGCCGAGATGTTAGAGGGTCTCGACAGGGACCCATTTGGAAGACCATACAAGGCGGCGCGGAATAAACTGCGCCCCTGTGGTCTTCCACTGACGGAGACCCTCGAGCCGGCATTGCTGGACGGGGTGGTCCGGTCCTTGTTTCCGTCCAGGACCGACTTCACCCCGCCAGTGATGGATCCCCCGCGGGAGGCGGCTCCGCCGGAGGAGGAGGTCCCCCCGGTTACGGCGGTGGAACTTTGCGCGGGGACTCTACACCTCCGCGCAAAGAATACAGCCCCAGGGCCGGACGGCGTTCCCGCACGGGTGGTGGCCATCGCCGCCTCACAGATGGAGGAGAGGTTTCGGGACCTCTTCAGCGCGTGTCTTACGACTGGGAGGTTCCCGAAACCTTGGAAGGAGGGGCGGCTATGCCTGCTCCGAAAGGAGGGACGCCCGGCGGACTCCCCCTCGGCTTACCGGCCCATCGTCTTGCTCGATGAGGTCGGTAAGTTGTTCGAGGGGATAATCGCCGACCGGCTAAAGAGCCTGCTGGGGACGGTGGGGCCGGACCTGTCGGACGCCCAATTCGGTTTCCGACGGGGTCGTTCGACGGTCGACGCGCTGGCCCTACTCAAGGGCCAGGTGAGGGAGGCCGTGGAGGCGGGCGACGGAGTGTTGGCGGTGTCATTCGACATAGCCAACGCCTTCAACTCCGTCCCCCACTCGACAATCTTGGAGGCGCTCCGGTACCACGGAGTGCCTCAGTACCTGCGCCGACTCTTGGCCAGCTACTTGGAGGACCGGGTGGTCCTCCTCGCAGACAAAACGGCCACAGTGAGGCGATACGGCGCAGAGTCCGGTGTTCCACAGGGGTCGGTCCTAGGACCACTGCTGTGGAACATTGGATTCGACTGGCTACTGCGGGGAACCCTCCTCCGTGGCACGAGCGTCATCTGTTACGCGGATGACACCCTCCTCGTCGCCCGGGGGAGAGACTTCAGGGAGGCGGCCAGTCTGGCCTCTGCCGGCGGATCCTTAGTGGCAGGAAGGATTCGCCGCCTCGGACTGAAGGTTGCGCTGCACAAAACCGAGGCCGTGTATTTTCACGGTCCACGGCAGCGCATCCCTCCCGACGGCCACATTATAGTGGAGGGCGTCAGGATCGAGGTCAAGGCCCAGATGAAGTACTTGGGCCTTGTCCTCGACAGCAGGTGGCGCTTCGGCCCACACTTTAGCGGGCTGTCGACGCGCCTGCTGAAGGCCGCGAACGCCTTGTCGTGGCTCCTCCCGAATCTGGGGGGTCCGAAGGCGCGATGCCGGCGCTTGTATGCCGGCATCCTCAGGAGCATGGCCCTTTACGGGGCCCCAATCTGGGCAGACTCCCTTCACAGGCGGGAGAACGCCACGGCCATCCGCAGGCCCCAAAGGGCCATTGCACTGCGGGTGGCGAGGGCCTACCGCTCGGTAGGCTTCTCTGCGGCGTGCGCTCTGGCCGGCACCCCTCCTTGGGAGCTCGAGGCGTGGGTGCTGACCAGA
This sequence comes from Brachylomia viminalis, assembly GCA_937001585.2. Classification (NCBI taxonomy): domain Eukaryota; kingdom Metazoa; phylum Arthropoda; class Insecta; order Lepidoptera; family Noctuidae; genus Brachylomia; species Brachylomia viminalis. The sequence goes on along the minus strand of OW443321.2, from coordinate 119,449 downwards.
GTGTACGAATGGACGGCGCGCCGCAAGGCGCTCGGGGAGCCCCCCGTCGCAGAAGAGCGGGAGGCCGTGCGGCAAGAGGCGAAGGACGCAATCGTCCATCACTGGACGGAGGACCTCGCCACTGCCACATTTGGCCGCCGAACACTGGACGCGCTCGGGCCGGTCCTGAAGGATTGGCTCGAGCGGTCCCACGGTTTCCTCTCTTTCCGTCTGGTGCAGGTGTTGTCCGGCCACGGATGCTTCGGATCGCACCTGCATCGGATCCAAAGGGAGGAGACCCCGTCGTGCCACGACTGTGGCGCGGCGGAGGACACGGCACAGCACACCCTCGAGGTGTGCCCGGCCTGGTCCGAGCTGCGCCTAGCTTTGGTCGCAGCGGTCGGGCAGGACCTCTCGCTTCCCGGCGTCGTCAACTCGATGCTGGAAAGCGAGGGGGCCTGGGCAGCGGTCGCCTCCTTCTGCGAAGAGGTAATGTCACAGAAGGAGGCGGCGGAGCGCGTGCGGGAGGAAGACCCTCTCGCGGCGCCGCTCCGCAGGCGAAGACGGGGCGTGAGACGGCGGTTGTATGATCGTCGTCACGCGCCTCCAGGTGGTGAACAGCGGGAGACAGGCGCGGGGGTGCCTTCTCCTGCATTGCACTGTTCACCACCCACGTCGTCAGTCATTCCTGGGCCCCTCCCCCCCGACGGGAGGGGCGTGCCGGGCCCGCCGTAAAGGCGGGCGGTCGTCGGCGGGGGGCAGGATGGAAAGGCTCTGCCGATTCCCAGTCCCCCTCCACTCAGACGATGCGGGAATGCCGCTGGGTTGTTTAGTGGGTATACCGGTTCTACCGGGGAGTCCCACATACCCCTCCCGTCCCCCGACGGGTGGGCATGCGTAATGCATTTTTCCCAGCGCAAACAAAAAAAAAAAAAAAAAAAAAAAAAAGGTTAGGTTGGGGTGGGGTGCATGTTGAAGAGCCTCCTCGTGGCGCACCCTGGGCAACGTCAGCTCCAATTTCTCCCAGTGCGGTTTTGGGGGACAATTGGGGCTGGCGGCTAATCTTCAACAAGCGGGGAAAGGTCGCGGTTCCAATCACCGATCATGCTTGATGGTCGGTGAAGGGAACCGGGCTACAGAGGGCAGATACGTCCACTCCTCCTCTGCTTACAGAGGGAGGTGAGTGGGCGTAGACTGGGCAGGGCCGCCGATGCGGAACAGGCGGTCGTGTCCCAGAGGGAGGCAGCGGCGCCCGCGCGGGGGGATGATTCTGTCGCGTGGCGCCGCTCCGGAGAGGGGAGGGGTCGAGGAAGACGCCGGTCTGGTAGTCACCTCCGGCTCCTCCCGGGTGGAGGCCAGCAGGCGGTGGGTGCGGGGGCGCCCTTTGCCTGTATTGCACGGGCCTCCACCAGTGTCGGACGGGAGTGGCCGGGTGTTCCCGGCCATTCCCGTAACCCCCCAGTTAAATGGGGGGCATGCGGGGCCCGCCCAATAGGCGGGCATACGCCGGGAGGGCTGTGGAAGCAGAGGCTGAGCCAATTTCCCATAGCCCTCCCACCACGGCGTTGTGGGAACACCGCTGAGTTTTAGTGGGTATACTGTCGGTTGCGGATTTCGACAGGAGTCCCACATACCCCGTCTCGTCCCCCACGAGCGGGGATGCATAAAGCATTTCTCAGCGACAAAAAAAAAAAAAAAAAAAAAAAAAAAAAAAGGTTAGGTTGGGGTGGGGTGCATGTTGAAGAGCCTCCTCGTGGCGCACCCTGGGCAACGTCGGCTCCAATTTCTCCCAGTGCGGTTTTGGGGGACAATTGGGGCTGGCGGCTAATCTTCAACAAGCGGGGAAAGGTCGCGGTTCCAATCGCCGATCATGCTTGATGGTCGGTGAAGGGAACCGGGCTACAGAGGGCAGATACGTCCACTCCTCCTCTGCTTACAGAGGGAGGTGAGTGGGCGTAGACTGGGCAGGGCCGCCGATGCGGAACAGGCGGTCGTGTCCCGGAGGGAGGCAGCGGCGCGCGCGCGGGGGATGATTCTCTCGCGCGGCGCCGCTCCGGAGAGGGGAGGGGTCGAGGAAGACGCCGGTCTGGTAGTCACCTCCGGCTCCTCCCGGGTGGAGGCCAGCAGGCGGTGGGTGCGGGGGCGCCCTTTGCCTGTATTGCACGGGCCTCCACCAGCGTCGGACGGGAGTGGCCGGGTGTTCCCGGCCATTCCCGTAGCCCCCCAGTTAAATGGGGGGCATGCGGGGCCCGCCAACTAGGCGGGCATACGCCGGGAGGGCTGTGGAAGCAGAGGCTGAGCCAATTTCCCATAGCCCTCCCATCACGGCGTTGTGGGAACACCGCTGAGTTTTAGTGGGTATACTGTCGAGTGCGGATTTCGACAGGAGTCCCACATACCCCGTCTCGTCCCCCACGAGCGGGGATGCATAAAGCATTTCTCAGCGACAAAAAAAAAAAAAAAAAAAAAAAAAAAAAAAAAAAAAAAAAAAAAAAAAGGTTAGGTTGGGGTGCCTGGCAGAAAACCTCCCCGAGTGCTCAGTGGCTGCTGGTCCTTTTGTTTTCTTGAGGACGAGCAGGCGCTGGGCCGGTGCACCCTGGGTGCGGGCAACAATCTCCTCGTGAGGGGTGGGAAAGAGGAGATTGTTGTCCGTGGCGAATTTCTGCCGGAGCGGAGGAGTCGCTCCCGAGGGCTCTCTATCTGCGCTCTGCAGCTGCAGAGTGCACGATTAGGGAGCAAGATGGGGTAGACCGCGGGCCGTTTTACAGTTCGTGGTCTAGGGGTCTCCGCGGCGTGTACGTCGCAGTGACCGAGGTGGTGAAGACCGTGGGTTGCTCCTCAACCTGCGGTCTTGGAGCATCCGTGGCGAGGTGTTTGAGCCACGGTGCCGGGTGGTGGGTAGGTTAAGTTAGTTATAGGTTACTTAAGGGGAAAAAAAAAAAAAAAAAAAAAAAAAAAAAAAAAAAAAAAAAAAAAAAAAAAAATTTGGTTAGTAGAAATAGTTTGTAGATACCGAGCAGCGGGCGGTATATCCTGCACCGGAGGCATCCGCGGGCCATGGGAGGATCAAATACTCTCCCAAAAAGAGCGGCCGCATTGCCTTGGGGAAGTGATGTGCGTACCACCCATTTCGTAAAATGGAAATGTCAGAAACAGAAAGAGATTTGTCATGCGCCCCGGCTGACGCCCGGCGCTCGCAGGTACCCGGGCCTGCGAGTGATAAATTGGTTACCGACGGACGCGCAGGGGTAGGCGACCAGGCCCCTGTTGCTGATAATATTACTGGAAGCAGTATTGTTAAAAATATTGACGGAGGGCCGCGTGGGCCGTCTTCCGTTAGGAAACGTCCACGCGACCCTGCTCAGGTGGGAGGTCTGTCCTCAGAAGAGGAAGGCCCGCTGGCCCCGAAGTTGCCGACCACGAGGAGAGGTCGGCAGGCTTCGAGAGGGGTGAGTGCTTCACGGCCGCGGAGGAACGCACAGGGTAGGTTCGTGCGCCCCAATACTCCGGCGGCCAGCGAAGCAGAGAGTGACATGGGGGTCACTACCGAGGACCCTGGTGGCGAGAGTTGTGCCTCGCTAGGGAGCTCAAAGGCGGAGCTCAACGCCACCAGAAGAGAGCAGCGCAAAGCCGTCGCGGCCGACGAAGTGTCGGAAATGGCCCGACGCGCACGCGAGCGACGCGCTGCTCTAGCGGCGGAAGGGGGGGAACCATCTGCGGTGGCCCTAAGTCAGCTTGCCTTGGACGGGGTGGACTTAGTCCTGAAGGTTGCCACCAAATCCGGCAGCCTGAAGGGCACGTTCACCCGCGGTCTGAAGGAAGCTGCCGCGGACATTAAGGAGGCGGTTGGCATCCTCCTCAACAGGACGGCCTCAGACGAGGTCGCGAAGTTGCAGGAGGAAAACAACCGTCTCCGAAATGATTTGGAGGACCTCCGGCGACAAGTCGCTGCACTGAGCGAGCAGCAGCAGCGACGTACGTCCACTGGTGCCGCATCGGTAGTGGCCCCGGCTCCCGCATTGAGACCGGCAAGCGCTCACACCGACGACGAGGTCGAGCGCATTGTCCGGCTCTGCATGCTTCAGTGCGGGAGCATGGTCAATGCTCGTATGGAGGCGATTTCTCGGCGCCTCCCTGCGGAAATCCTCCGTCCGCCCCTAGCGGCCGATACACGGCGGAGGACTGAGGAGCTGCCGAGACCTGCGCCTCGGAAGGGGAAGCCCGCGGAGGGTGTGAAAAAGCCCGTGGAGGGAGCCCCATCGAGCGATCAGCCCACGACTGTCGGGTCTAAGGGTGAGACCTGGGCGACAGTCGTGGGCCGCAAGAAGGCCCGCAAAGCCGCCAAGGCGGCCTCAGCAACAGCGCGCGCCCCCGGCCGAACCGCAAAGGCGGTTGCGCAGCCTGAGCGGCGGACTGCCAAAGGCGGTCGCAAAGGACCGGCGATACGTGCTCCGCGTTCCGAAGCTGTGACGCTCACGCTACAGCCCGGAGCTGCGGAGCGCGGAGTAACGTACCAGTCGGTCATTGCCGAGGCCAAGGCCAAGATCAAATTATCAGATCTTGGTCTTCAGTCCGTCACCCTCAGGCAGGCTGCCACGGGTGCGCGGCTCTTCGAGGTGGCTGGTGCTGCGAGTGGAAGTGCCGGAAAGGCGGACGCTCTGGCCGCCAAGATGAGGGAGGTCCTCAGCCCTGAGGACGTCCGGGTCTCCAGGCCAATGAAAACCGCAGAGGTGCGGATTGCTGGTCTGGACGACTCCGTGACCTCTGAAGAGGTGGTGGCAGCCGTTGCCCAAAGCGGAGAGTGTCAGCCGGACAAGGTGCGGGCCGGCGATATACGCACCGACGCCACCGGACTCGGCGTGGTCTGGGTTCGGTGCCCTGTGGCGTCGGCGAACAAGATCGCCTTAAGCGGCAGATTGCTGGTTGGCTGGGTTGCAGCGAGGGTGAAACTCCTGCAGCCCCGGGCTTTGCGGTGCTTCCGGTGCCTGGAGAAGGGCCACGTCCGGGCAAAGTGCACCGCTGAGGTTGACCGTAGTGAACTCTGTTATCGCTGCGGTCAGCCCGGCCACAAGGCGGCCCAGTGTTCCGCGGCGCTCAACTGCAGCTTATGTTCGGCTGCAGGGAAGCCAGCGGGACACAAAGTGGGCGGAAGGGCCTGTGGCGCGCCTGCGAGCAAGGCCAAGAAGAAGAAGAGGAGCTCTAAACCTGCCGGGGAAACCTCGCCGCCCCCGCAGGGCAACATCAACCACTGTGCCAGAGCTCAGGATCTTTTACTCCAGAGCATGGCAGAGTGGTCGATCCACGTGGCTGTGGTCGCCGAACCGTACTTCATCCCCGCCCGTGGCAACTGGCTGGGGTGCGCTGACGGTTTGGTGGCCATTATTGGCGAGACTCTGATCGACCCGTCTCGAGGCCGCGGCTGGGTTGCTGCGGTCTCGGGCGGCATCGTCATTGTGGGGGCGTATTTCTCCCCCAACAAGAGTCTCGCCGACTTTGAGGGTTTCCTTGTCGAGTTGGGCGCCGTCGTAGGCCGCTATCACCCTCGTCCCGTTCTGGTGCTCGGGGATCTCAACGCCAAGTCATCGGCGTGGGGATCTCCGGTCACTGACCCTCGGGGCGAGGTGCTAGAAGAGTGGGCGGTGACGACTGGTCTGGTCGTCCTGAATCGGGGTTCGGAATACACGTGCGTGCGGCAGCGGGGCGGGTCGATAGTGGACGTCTCGCTCGCTAGCCCCTCTGTCGCCAGCCGAGTCCGCGACTGGCGAGTCGCCGTGGGGGTGGAGACGCTGTCGGACCATCGATATATCCGGTTCGACGTCTCTGCCCAGACCGCGAGCGGCCGCCACCCAACAACCCCGATTAACGACGGCCCGCGTTGGGCGCTTAAGCGCATCGACAAGGAACTACTCGAGGAAGCTGCCTTAGTCCAGTCCTGGATTTGGGAGTCGACGACGGACGGCCCCGTCGACGTCGAATCGGTGGCGCTGTGGTTTCGCGGGGCGATGACGCAGATTTGCGACGCGTCCATGCCCCGTGTCCGCCAACAGTCCGCAAGGCGCCAGGTGTACTGGTGGACGGACGAGATCGCGCGGCTGCGCGTTGAGTGCGTTGCGGCTCGCCGCCAGTACACGCGATACCGGAGACGACGTCGACGGGATTCCGTCGAGGAAGACGCGCTGTATGAGGTGTACCGCGCGTCTAAGGAGACTCTGTGGCTGGCCATCGGCGACTCTAAGTCGCGTGCCAGGGAGGAGCTGCTGGGGTCCTTAGATCGGGATCCGTGGGGGCGCCCCTACCGTTGGGTACGGGGCAAGTTGCGTCCCTGGGCGCCTCCACTGACGCAAAGTATGGAACCCCAGTTGCTAGAGGCGGTGGTATCGGCCCTCTTCCCTGAGCGAGCGGGACACGTTCCACCGGCGATGGCTTCGCCCTCAGCCACAGACTCTCCAGAAGAGGAGGGCACCGATGTCCCCGAGGTGACGCAAGCAGAGATGAGAGCGGCCGTGTCGCGACTCCGGGCTAAGAACACAGCGCCCGGACCCGACGGAGTTCCTGGTCGAGCTCTCGTCCTGGCTCTGAAGGAGCTAGAGCCCCAGCTGAGGGGGCTTTTCACGGCATGTATCGAGCAGGGTCAGTTTCCCAGTGTGTGGAAGGAGGGGAGGCTAGTCCTGCTCAGGAAGGAGGGGCGCCCCGCGGACTCCCCGTCCGCGTATCGGCCCATAGTGCTGCTCGACGAGGCGGGCAAACTTTTTGAGCGCATTGTCGCAGATCGCCTCGTCAGCCACTTGTGCAGGGAGGGGCCGGACCTGGACGACCACCAATTCGGTTTTCGTCGGGGGCGCTCCACCATAGACGCCATCATGCGCGTGAGGGCCCTGGCGGAGGAGACGGTGTCCCAGGGTGGGGTGGTGCTGGCGGTGTCTTTAGACATCTCCAACGCATTCAACACCCTACCCTGGAGTTGTATTCGGGAGGCTCTGAAATACCATCGCGTGCCTCCCTACCTCCGCCGTACGGTAGGGGCTTATCTGGAGGATAGATGCGTCACCTATCGGGGACGTGACGGTGCCGGTCTGCACCTCATGTCGTGCGGTGTTCCACAGGGATCGGTCTTGGGACCGCTCCTGTGGAACATCGGCTACGACTGGGTGCTGAGAGGCGAGCTCCCGTCGGGCGCCGACTTGACGTGTTATGCGGACGACACGCTTGTCGCTGCCCGGGGGAGTTCGTACAGGGAAGCGACGTTGATAGCCACGGCTGCGGTGTCACAGGTGGTGAACCGCATCCGGCGCCTGGGCTTGGAGGTGGCCCTAAACAAGTCGGAGGCCATGGTGTTTCATGGCCCCCGACGTGCGCCGGCGCCGGGATCACACATCGTGGTCAGCGGGGCCCGGATAGCTGTCGAGTCCACCATGAAGTATCTGGGATTGGTGCTCGACAGCCGATGGGAATTCGGGCCCCACTTCCGGCGGCTGGCACCGAAGCTGATGGGTGCAGCGGGCGCGCTTTCAACGTTGCTTCCTAACTTGGGGGGCCCGAGCGCCGCCTGTAGGCGGTTGTACGTGGGAATCGTGCGGTCCATGGCCCTGTATGGGGCCCCTGTGTGGGCGATGGACATGACGGCCGGCACTCTCGCCATTCTGCGCAAACCGCAGAGGGCGATGGCCGTCAGAGTCGCCCGCGGGTACCGCACGATTTCCTACGAGGCGGCTTGTGTCCTGGCCGGATCTCCGCCCTGGGACCTAGAGGCGAAAGTACTCGCGTCATTACATCGATGGCGCGAGGAAGAGCGGGCACGGGGCTCGAGGCCGGTGCAGCGGCAGATCGCGCTGCGCCGAGAAGAGCTCCGTCAGGTCTTGGTGGCGGAATGGCGGCAAAGGCTTCTGCGCCCTACCGCCGGCCTCGCTACCGTCGAGGCAATCCGGCCAGTACTCGACGACTGGCTCGGGAGAAGGCACGGCTCCCTGTCGTTTAGGGTGACGCAGGTGCTGTCGGGGCACGGCTGCTTCGGCAAGTACCTGTGCCGCATAAACAGGGAGCCGGACGCTCGGTGCCACCATTGCGTCCATTGCGGGGAGGACACGGCGCAACACACGCTCGCCGAGTGTGTAGCTTGGGAGGAGCAGCGCTGTGTCCTCACAAATGAAGTAGGAGGCGATCTGTCGCTGCCGACCGTAGTGCGGAGGATGGTCGGTAGCGCAGAGTCGTGGGACGCGGTGGTTTCCTTCTGCGAGGACGTGATGTCGCAGAAGGAAACTGCGGAACGGGAGAGGGAGATCTCGACTCCCTTCCCCGGCCGCAGAAGGCGCACCGGGCGCAGGAGAAGGGCGGACAACGCCCTTTTCCGGCCCCCATGAATGGGTCCAGGGGCGTGGGACTTGGGGAAGTCCTCGCCCCCTATTTGATGGACCCGAGGCGAAGGCGCGCGCGGGTGTCGGCGCGCGCCTCTGAGGCGATGCACGGGGTAGTTAAACACCTCACTACCCCGTGCAGGAGACGAGGCCCGGACAGACCGGGCCAGCACTAGTGTGGGGCTGCGGAAGAATTTAGATTCCCGCGGCCCCGCGCGCACGTGCGAGGAGACACCGGGGTGGTTTTAGCCGGTAAGAGTCCGGCACGCCCCTCCGCCTTTTCCCCAGGCGGAGGTAGTCCATGAGGATTTCCCCCCGTAAAAAAAAAAAAAAAAAAAAAAGGTTAGGTTAGGTTAGGTTAGGTTGAGCTGGGGGACCACCCCACAGTGCTTGCGTCCACGTCGCGTCCCCTGGGCAACGACCCGGTTCTGACCACCGTAACGGAGTGGCAGACCGGTGTTCGGCTAAAGTGCACTGTGCAGTCGTAGCGTATTTTAACTGTTTTTATCCCATTTTATTTCATGTCGGCATCTACGACACCTGCGGAGGCTATGCCAAAGCAATTGAGGACCGCCTCCGGGCGTTTTAAAAAAGGCCCTTCTCAGGGCCAACCAAAAGACCCTTCTCAGGGCCAAGCAAAAGGCCCTTATCAGGGCCAACAAAAAGGCCCTTCTCAGGGCCACCCAAAAGGCCCTTCTCAGGGCCAAGCAAAAGGCCCTTCTCAGGGCCAATCTGAGGGTGCCTCGGCATCAGAGGCTAGCCGCGCGCCGTCTGCGACTAGCTTCTATAGCTCGGCGGGCGAGTTGCTGGACTCCGACGACGAGTCCATCATGTCGTGTGGTTCGGCGATTGCTCGCCGGGACACAATGAAGCGGGCTTATCAGCGAAAGGGGTCTGGGGGTTCCTCGGACACTGCGTCACAGCCGAGGGCCAAGAGGCCGGTGTCTGACACCCACGACGTGGGTCTGGCAGAAGCCCAACGCCAGTTGGACCTGTCGCGGCGGGCGCAGGTCCAGCAAGACCTGGAGGAGCGGGTTGCGGCCACAGAGCAACGGACGCACGCCGCCCGGGCCAAGTCCGGGTACGGCGCGTCCCGCGTCCACTATGCGGACCACTCCCTGGCGGAGCTGCAGTTGATGGCTGAGGAGGACGAAGAGGAGATAGTGGCAGTCGCCTCCAAGTCCTCCAATTTAAAAGGGACATTCCAAAAGTCCCTTAAATGTAGGGCCGCGAGCATGCGCGGCATAGTCGGGGAGCTGGTGCAGCGGAAGGCTACCGACGAAACGCGGCAACTGCAGGCAAAAGTCGATCGCCTGCAGTCAGAGGTCAGCCAGCTTCATCTGAAGCTGGCTGAAGCGACGGCCCGGCCGAACAAAAACATGTCCGAGCCAAGACCAGCGGCTGAGGCCCCGCCCTCCAACCTTGAGGATATAATCCGCAAGGTCGTAATGGAGGAAAGGGCCTTCACGAGAGCCTGTCTTGCGGGAATTGAGGACAGGCTCTTGCCGGAGAAACGCCTGCGACCGCCGCTCGCGGCAGACAGAAGGCCACGCGAGCCAGAGCTGTCCTCTGACGCCCATCTTCCGTCCACCACCCCATCCAACCAGCAAGGGTGGACGAAGGTGAAAAAGGGCAAAAAGAAGGCCCTGGCTGCCCCTACCACCCCCGCCACCACCACTCCCGGCCCGTCCCAGACAAAAGGCAAGGGAAAGGGGAAGGGGAAGACGTCGGCCGCCAAGCCCACCGCCGCTGCTCCCGCTGCTGCTCCTGTAGCCAATGGGGCCCCCGCCGCCAAGTCAAAGAGGAAGCTGGTTCCTCCGAAGACCGCAGCCGTTGTGGTGACGCTCACCGCTGAGGCTGTGGAGCGGGGAGAGACGTACGCGTCCGTAATGATGCGGGCGCGTGCCAACGCCGACCCTACCCAGCTGGGGATCGGTGCAGTCTCCTGCCGCCGGACCCAGGCCGGGGCTCGAATGTTCGAGTTCCCGGGGGCTCAGGGCGGCGCCAACGCGGACCTCTTCGCAACCAAACTGCGAGAGGTCATCGCCGACGCGGCCAAAGTCACCAGGCCCGTAAAGTCTGTGGCCTTGGAGGTGACCGACCTCGACGACTCGGTCACCAAAGAGGAGGTGGTGGCGGCGGTCGCTGCGATGGGGGGCTGTGGCGTCACAGCGGTGCAAGGTCGGGCCATCAGGCCCGGCCGCGGCGGCATGGGCACCATTCGCCTCGAGTGCCCAGTCGCCGCAGCTGCAGCCGTCCTAGCCAAGGGACGGCTGACTGTCGGGTTCAGCTCGGGTGTAGTCCGGGCACTTGCAGCCCAGCCTCTGCGCTGCTACAAGTGTCTTGGAGTCGGACACACTCGGGCCCTTTGTCCGTCCGAGGTCGACAGGGCGGACAAATGCTTCCGCTGTGGCAAGGAAGGCCACAAGTCGGCCTCCTGCGAGGCCGCCACGCCGCACTGTGCGGTGTGTGCCGCCAGTGGCTGCCCGGCAGGCCACGTGATGATGGGGAGGAAGTGCAATCCTCCCCCTAAGAAGGGCAAAGCGCAGGCGCTGATCCGGCCTGTCGCTGCCACCGTTGCCGTCCCTGAGGCTGGGACATCGGCGGCGGTTGTGGAAGGGGGTGCGATGTCTGTCGATGGATAGTTCGGTCAAGCATCGCATCCTCCAGGCGAACACCAACCACTGCAGAGCGGCCCAGGATCTGCTGATGCAGACCATGGCCGAGTGGTTGGTGGACGTGGCGGCCGTCGCCGAGCCGTATTCAGTCCCTGGCCGTTGGCTGGGCGATCGGGACGGCTTGGTGGCATTGGTGACGCGGTTTTCCACGGACTCCCCTCCCCTCTCGCTCTTAGAGAGGGGACCGGGATACGTGGCCGCCGCGTGGGGAGAATTAGCCCTGGTGGGCGTCTATTTCTCCCCGAACCGCCCTCTCTCGGATTTCGAGAACTTTCTCGAAATCCTCACCGCGGTGGTCGGGAGGGCGGCGCCACGCCAGGTCGCCGTACTGGGTGACCTGAACGCCAAGTCGACGGCCTGGGGCAACCCGGCCGGGTCCTGCAACGTCCGGGGACGCGCCGTGGAGTTTTGGGCGGCGTCGTGCGGTGTGTCCCTCCTGAACAGAGGGACCGTTCACACGTGTGTGCGGCAACGGGGAGGATCAGTGGTCGACGTCTCGTTTGCCACCCCCGTGCTAGCCGCCCACGTCGTGAACTGGCGGGTGGAGATGGTGGAGACCTTGTCGGACCACCGATATGTGCGGTTCGACATCAGCTCCACCCAGAGCTCCCAGGGAATTGCTCCAGGCTCGGGCCAATCTGCGTTCCCGCGGTGGGCTCTCACCCGCCTGGACCGAGAGGCTGCGGAGGAGGCGGCGTTCGTCCAGGACTGGCTCGCGCCTCCTGTCGAGGTCCTGGACGTGGACACCGCAGCGGTTCAGCTGAGGAGGTCGCTGACTGAGGTGTGCAACTCCAGCATGCCCCGGTCTCGCCGCCCAACTCCCCGCCGCGCCGTCTATTGGTGGTCGGAGGAACTGGCGGGGCTCCGAACCGCCTGCGTGGCGGCCAGGAGGGCCTACACGCGGAGTCGAAGGCGCAGGCACCGAGACCCCACCAACGAGGAGGCCCTCTATGCCGCGTACGTTGACGCAAAGACTGTCCTCAAGTCGGCAATGCGCGCGGCTGAAGATTCGGCGAGAGCCGAGATGTTAGAGGGTCTCGACAGGGACCCATTTGGAAGACCATACAAGGCGGCGCGGAATAAACTGCGCCCCTGTGGTCTTCCACTGACGGAGACCCTCGAGCCGGCATTGCTGGACGGGGTGGTCCGGTCCTTGTTTCCGTCCAGGACCGACTTCACCCCGCCAGTGATGGATCCCCCGCGGGAGGCGGCTCCGCCGGAGGAGGAGGTCCCCCCGGTTACGGCGGTGGAACTTTGCGCGGGGACTCTACACCTCCGCGCAAAGAATACAGCCCCAGGGCCGGACGGCGTTCCCGCACGGGTGGTGGCCATCGCCGCCTCACACATGGAGGAGAGGTTTCGGGACCTCTTCAGCGCGTGTCTTACGACTGGGAGGTTCCCGAAACCTTGGAAGGAGGGGCGGCTATGCCTGCTCCGAAAGGAGGGACGCCCGGCGGACTCCCCCTCGGCTTACCGGCCCATCGTCTTGCTCGATGAGGTCGGTAAGTTGTTCGAGGGGATAATTGCCGACCGGCTAAAGAGCCTGCTGAGAACGGTGGGGCCGGACCTGTCGGACGCCCAATTCGGTTTCCGACGGGGTCGTTCGACGGTCGACGCGCTGGCCCTACTCAAGGGCCAGGTGAGGGAGGCCGTGGAGGCGGGCGACGGAGTGTTGGCGGTGTCATTCGACATAGCCAATGCCTTCAACTCCGTCCCCCACTCGACAATCTTGGAGGCGCTCCGATACCACGGAGTGCCTCAGTACCTGCGCCAACTCTTGGCCAGCTACTTGGAGGACCGGGTGGTCCTCCTCTCGGACAAGACGGCCGCAGTGAGGCGATACGGCGCAGAGTCCGGTGTTCCACAGGGGTCGGTCCTAGGACCACTGCTGTGGAACATTGGATTCGACTGGCTCCTGCGGGGAACCCTCCTCCGTGGCACGAGCGTCATCTGTTACGCGGATGACACCCTCCTCGTCGCCCGGGGGAGGGACTTCAGGGAGGCGGCCAGTCTGGCCTCGGCCGGCGGATCCTTAGTGGCAGGAAGGATTCGCCGCCTCGGACTGAGGGTTGCGCTGCACAAAACCGAGGCCGTGTATTTTCACGGTCCACGGCAGCGCATCCCTCCCGACGGCCACATTATAGTGGAGGGCGTCAGAATCGAGGTCAAGGCCCAGATGAAGTACTTGGGCCTTGTCCTTGACAGCAGGTGGCGCTTCGGCCCACACTTTAGCGGGCTGTCGACGCGCCTGCTGAAGGCCGCGAACGCCTTGTCGTGGCTCCTCCCGAATCTGGGGGGTCCGAAGGCACGATGCCGGCGCTTGTATGCCGGCATCCTCAGGAGCATGGCCCTTTACGGGGCCCCAATCTGGGCAGACTCCCTCCACAGACGGGAGAACGCCACGGCCATCCGCAGGCCCCAAAGGGCCATTGCACTGCGGGTGGCGAGGGCCTACCGCTCGGTGGGCTTCTCTGCGGCGTGCGCTCTGGCCGGCACCCCTCCTTGGGAGCTCGAGGCGTGGGTGCTGACCAGAGTGTACGAATGGACGGCGCGCCGCAAGGCGCTCGGGGAGCCCCCCGTCGCAGAAGAACGGGAGGCCGTGCGGCAAGAGGCGAAGGACGCAATCGTCCATCATTGGACGGAGGACCTCGCCACTGCCGCATTCGGCCGCCGAACACTGGACGCGCTCGGGCCAGTCCTGAAGGATTGGCTCGAGCGGTCCCACGGTTTCCTCTCTTTCCGTCTGGTGCAGGTGTTGTCCGGCCACGGGTGCTTCGGATCGCACCTGCATCGGATCCAAAGGGAGGAGACCCCGTCGTGCCACGACTGTGGCGCGGCGGAGGACACGGCGCAGCACACCCTCGAGGTGTGCCCGGCCTGGTCCGAGCTGCGCCTACCTTTGGTCGCAGCGGTCGGGCAGGACCTCTCGCTTCCCGGCGTCGTCAACTCGATGCTGGAAAGCGAGGGGGCCTGGGCAGCGGTCGCCTCCTTCTGCGAAGAGGTAATGTCACAGAAGGAGGCGGCGGAGCGCGTGCGGGAGGAAGACCCTCTCGCGGCGCCGCTCCGCAGGCGAAGACGGGGCGTGAGACGGCGGTTGTATGATCGTCGTCACGCGCCTCCAGGTGGTGAACAGCGGGAGACAGGCGCGGGGGCGCCTTCGTCTCCTGCATTGCACTGTCCACCACCCACGTCGTCAGTCATTCCTGGGCCCCTCCCCCCCGACGGGAGGGGCCCGCCGGGCCCGCCGTAAAGGCGGGCGGTCGTCGGCGGGGGGCAGGATGGAAAGGCTCTGCCGATTCCCAGTCCCCCTCCACTCAGACGATGCGGGAATGCCGCTGGGTTGTTTAGTGGGTATACCGGTTCTACCGGGGAGTCCCACATACCCCTCCCGTCCCCCGACGGGTGGGCATGCGTAATGCATTTTTCCCAGCGCAAACAAAAAAAAAAAAAAAAAAAAGGTTAGGTTCAGGATGGGGGACCACCCCACAGTGCTTGCGTCCACGTCGCGTCCCCTGGGCAACGACCCGGTTCTGACCACCGTAACGGAGTGGCAGACCGGTGTTCGGCTAAAGTGCACTGTGCAGTCGTAGCGTATTTTATCCTATTATCCAATTTTATTTCATGTCGGCATCTACGACACCTGCGGAGGCTATGCCAAAGCAATTGAGGACCGCCTCCGGGCGTTTTAAAAAAGGCTCTTCTCAGGGCCAACCAAAAGGCCCTTCTCAGGGCCAAGCAAAAGGCCCTTCTCAGGGCCAACCAAAAGGCCCTTCTCAGGGCCAATCTGAGGGTGCCTCGGCATCAGAGGCTAGCCGCGCGCAGTCTGCGACTAGCTTCTATAGCTCGGCGGGCGAGTTGCTGGACTCCGACGACGAGTCCATCATGTCGTGTGGTTCGGCGATTGCTCGCCGGGACACAATGAAGCGGGCTTATCAGCGGAAGGGGTCTGGGGGTTCCTCGGACACTGCGTCACAGCCGAGGGCCAAGAGGCCGGTGTCTGACACCCACGACGTGGGTCTGGCAGAAGCCCAACGCCAGTTGGACCTGTCGCGGCGGGCGCAGGTCCAGCAAGACCTGGAGGAGCGGGTTGCGGCCACGGAGCAACGGACGCACGCCGCCCGGGCCAAGTCCGGGTACGGCGCGTCCCGCGTCCACTATGCGGACCACTCCCTTGCGGAGCTGCAGCTGATGGCTGAGGAGGACGAAGAGGAGATAGTGGCAGTCGCCTCTAAGTCCTCCAATCTTAAAGGGACTTTCCAAAAGTCCCTTAAATGTAGGGCCGCGAGCATGCGCGGCATAGTCGGGGAGCTGGTGCAGCGGAAGGCTACCGACGAAACGCGGCAACTGCAGGCGAAAGTCGATCGCCTGCAGTCAGAGGTCAGCCAGCTTCATCTGAAGCTGGCTGAAGCCACGGCCCGGCCAAACAGCAAAACATCCGAGCCGAAACCAGCGGCTGAGGCCCCGCCCTCCAACCTTGAGGATATAATCCGCAAGGTCGTAATGGAGGAAAGGGCCTTCACGAGAGCCTGTCTTGCGGGCATAGAGGACAGGCTCTTGCCGGAGAAACGCCTGCGACCGCCGCTCGCGGCGGACAGTCGGCCACGCCAGCCTGAGCTGTCCTCCCAGGACGCCCATCTTCCGTCCACCACCCCATCTAACCAGCAGGGGTGGACGAAGGTGAAAAAGGGCAAAAAGAAGTCCAAGACGGTGGCTGCCCCTGCCACCCCCGCCACCACCCCTCCCGGCCCGCCTCAGAAAACAGGCAAGGGAAAGGGGAAGGGGAAGACGTCGGCCCCGAAGCCCAACGCCGCTGCTCCCGCTGCTGCTCCTGCAGCTAATGGGGCCCCCGCCGCCAAGTCAAAGAGGAAGCTGGTTCCTCCGAAGACCGCAGCCGTAGTGGTGACGCTCACCGCTGAGGCTGTGGAGCGGGGGGAGACGTACGCGTCCGTAATGATGCGGGCGCGTGCCAACGCCGATCCCACCCAGCTGGGGATCGGCACAGTATCCTGCCGCCGGACCCAGGCCGGGGCTCGAATGTTCGAGTTCCCGGGGGCTCAGGGCGGCGCCAACGCGGACCTCTTCGCAACCAAGCTGCGAGAGGTCATCGCCGACGCGGCCAAGGTCACCAGGCCCGTAAAGTCAGTGGCCTTGGAGGTGACCGACCTCGACGACTCGGTCACCAAAGAGGAGGTGGTGGCGGCGGTCGCTGCGATGGGGGGCTGTGGCGTCACAGCGGTGCAAGGTCGGGCCATCAGGCCCGGCCGCGGCGGCATGGGCACCATTCGCCTCGAGTGCCCAGTCGCCGCAGCTGCAGCCGTCCTAGCCAAGGGACGGCTGACTGTCGGGTTCAGCTCGGGTGTAGTCCGGGCACTTGCAGCCCAGCCTCTGCGCTGCTACAAGTGTCTTGGAGTCGGACACACTCGGGCCCTTTGTCCGTCCGAGGTCGACAGGGCGGACAAATGCTTCCGCTGTGGCAAGGAAGGCCACAAGTCGGCCTCCTGCGAGGCCGCCACGCCGCACTGTGCGGTGTGTGCCGCCAGTGGCTGCCCGGCAGGCCACGTGATGATGGGGAGGAAGTGCAATCCTCCCCCTAAGAAGGGCAAAGCGCAGGCGCTGATCCGGCCTGTCGCTGCCACCGTTGCCGTCCCTGAGGCTGGGACATCGGCGGCGGTTGTGGAGGGGGGTGCGATGTCTGTCGATGGATAGTTCGGTCAAGCATCGCATCCTCCAGGCGAACACCAACCACTGCAGAGCGGCCCAGGATCTGCTGATGCAGACCATGGCCGAGTGGTTGGTGGACGTGGCGGCTGTCGCCGAGCCGTACTCAGTCCCTGGCCGTTGGCTGGGCGATCGGGACGGCTTGGTGGCATTGGTGACGCGGTCTTCCACGGACTCCCCTCCCCTCTCGCTCTTAGAGAGGGGACCGGGATACGTGGCCGCCGCGTGGGGAGAATTAGCCCTTGTGGGCGTCTATTTCTCCCCGAACCGCCCTCTCTCGGATTTCGAGAACTTTCTCGAAATCCTCACCGCGGTGGTCGGGAGGGCGGCGCCACGCCAGGTCGCCGTACTGGGTGACCTGAACGCCAAGTCGACGGCCTGGGGCAACCCGGCCGGGTCCTGCAACGTCCGGGGACGCGCCGTTGAGTTTTGGGCGGCGTCGTGCGGTGTGTCCCTCCTGAACAGAGGGACCGTTCACACGTGTGTGCGGCAACGGGGAGGATCAGTGGTCGACGTCTCGTTTGCCACCCCTGTGCTAGCCGCCCACGTCGTGAACTGGCGGGTGGAGATGGTGGAGACCTTGTCGGACCACCGATATGTGCGGTTCGACATCAGCTCCACCCAGAGCCCCCGGGGAATTGCTCCAGGCTCGGGCCAATCCGCGTTCCCACGGTGGGCTCTCACCCGCCTGGACCGAGAGGCTGCGGAGGAGGCGGCGTTCATCCAGGACTGGCTCGCGCCTCCTGTCGAGGTCATGGACGTGGACGCCGCAGCGGTTCAGCTGAGGAGGTCCCTGACCGAGGTGTGCAACTCCAGCATGCCCCAGTCTCGCCGCCCAGCTCCCCGCCGCGCTGTCTATTGGTGGTCGGAGGAACTGGCGGGGCTCCGAACCGCCTGCGTGGCGGCCAGGAGGGCCTACACGCGGAGTCGAAGGCGCAGGCACCGAGACCCCACCAACGAGGAGGCCCTCTATGCCACGTACGTCGACGCCAAGACGGTCTTGAAGTCGGCTATGCGCGCGGCCGAAGATTCGGCGAGAGCCGAAATGTTGGAGGGTCTCGACAGGGACCCATTTGGAAGACCATACAAGGCGGCGCGGAATAAACTGCGCCCCTGTGGTCTTCCACTGACGGAGACCCTCGAGCCGGCATTGCTGGACGGGGTGGTCCGGTCCTTGTTTCCGTCCAGGACCGACTTCACCCCGCCAGTGATGGATCCCCCGCGGGAGGCGGCTCCGCCGGAGGAGGAGGTCCCCCCGGTTACGGCGGTGGAACTTTGCGCGGGGACTCTACACCTCCGCGCAAAGAACACAGCCCCAGGGCCGGACGGCGTTCCCGCACGGGTGGTGGCCATCGCCGCCTCACAGATGGAGGAGAGGTTTCGGGACCTCTTCAGCGCGTGTTTTACGACTGGGAGGTTCCCGAAACCTTGGAAGGAGGGGCGGTTATGCCTGCTCCGAAAGGAGGGACGCCCGGCAGACTCCCCCTCGGCTTACCGGCCCATCGTCTTGCTCGATGAGGTCGGTAAGTTGTTCGAGGGGATAATCGCCGACCGGCTAAAGAGCCTGCTGGGGACGGTGGGTCCGGACCTGTCGGACGCCCAATTCGGTTTCCGACAGGGTCGTTCGACGGTCGACGCGCTGGCCCTACTCAAGGGCCAGGTGAGGGAGGCCGTGGAGGCGGGCGACGGAGTGTTGGCGGTGTCATTCGACATAGCCAACGCCTTCAACTCCGTCCCCCACTCGACAATCTTGGAGGCGCTCCGATACCACGGAGTGCCTCAGTACCTGCGCCGACTCTTGGCCAGCTACTTGGAGGACCGGGTGGTCCTCCTCGCAGACAAAACGGCCACAGTGAGGCGATACGGCGCAGAGTCTGGTGTTCCACAGGGGTCGGTCCTGGGACCACTGCTGTGGAACATCGGATTCGACTGGCTACTGCGGGGAACCCTCCTCCGTGGCACGAGCGTCATCTGTTACGCGGATGACACCCTCCTCGTCGCCCGGGGGAGGGACTTCAGGGAGGCGGCCAGTCTGGCCTCTGCCGGCGGATCCTTAGTGGCAGGAAGGATTCGCTGCTTGGGGTTGAAGGTTGCGCTGCACAAAACCGAGGCCGTGTATTTTCACGGTCCACGGCAGCGCATCCCTCCCGACGGCCACATTATAGTGGAGGGCGTCAGGATCGAGGTCAAGGCCCAGATGAAGTACTTGGGCCTTGTCCTCGACAGCAGGTGGCGCTTCGGCCCACACTTTAGCGGGCTGTCTACGCGCCTGCTGAAGGCCGCGAACGCCCTGTCGTGGCTCCTCCCGAACCTGGGGGGTCCGAAGGCGCGATGCCGGCGCTTGTATGCCGGCATCCTCAGGAGCATGGCCCTTTACGGGGCCCCAATCTGGGCAGACTCCCTCCACAGGCGGGAGAACGCCACGGCCATCCGCAGGCCCCAAAGGGCCATTGCACTGCGGGTGGCGAGGGCCTATCGCTCGGTAGGCTTCTCTGCGGCGGGCGCTCTGGCCGGCACCCCTCCTTGGGAGCTCGAGGCGTGGGTGCTGACCAGAGTGTACGAATGGACGGCGCGCCGTAAGGCGCTCGGGGAGCCCCCCGCCGCAGAAGAGCGGGAGGCCGTGCGGCAAGAGGCGAAGGACGCAATCGTCCATCACTGGACGGAGGACCTCGCCACTGCCGCATTCGGCCGCCGAACACTGGACGCGCTCGGGCCGGTCCTGAAGGATTGGCTCGAGCGGTCCCACGGTTTCCTCTCTTTCCGTCTGGTGCAGGTGTTGTCCGGCCACGGGTGCTTCGGATCGCACCTGCATCGGATCCAAAGGGAGGAGACCCCGTCGTGCCACGACTGTGGCGCGGCGGAGGACACGGCACAGCACACCCTCGAGGTGTGCCCGGCCTGGTCCGAGCTGCGCCTACCTTTGGTCGCAGCGGTCGGGCAGGACCTCTCGCTTCCCGGCGTCGTCAACTCGATGCTGGAAAGCGAGGGGGCCTGGGCAGCGGTCGCCTCCTTCTGCGAAGAGGTAATGTCACAGAAGGAGGCGGCGGAGCGCGTGCGGGAGGAAGACCCTCTCGCGGCGCCGCTCCGCAGGCGAAGACGGGGCGTGAGACGGCGGTTGTATGATCGTCGTCACGCGCCTCCAGGTGGTGAACAGCGGGAGACAGGCGCGGGGGCGCCTTCTCCTGCATTGCACTGTCCACCACCCACGTCGTCAGTCATTCCTGGGCCCCTCCCCCCCGACGGGAGGGGCCCGCCGGGCCCGCCGTAAAGGCGGGCGGTCGTCGGCGGGGGGCAGGATGGAAAGGCTCTGCCGATTCCCAGTCCCCCTCCACTCAGACGATGCGGGAATGCCGCTGGGTTGTTTAGTGGGTATACCGGTTCTACCGGGGAGTCCCACATACCCCTCCCGTCCCCCGCCGGGTGGGCATGCGTAATGCATTTTTCCCAGCGCAAACAAAAAAAAAAAAAAAAAAAAAAAGGTTAGGTTAGGTTGGGGGATCCCCCACAGCGCATACTTCCTCGTAGTATCCCCTGGGCAACGCCGTGTCTGACCACCGTAACGGAGTGGCAGACCGGTGGCTAAAGTGCGCTGTGACTCACAGTTATCAATGCGGAAGACTGTGAGTATAAATATAAATATGACGAAGAAACCCGTGCGGGACGCCTCCGGGCGTTTCAGTTTTAACCCGAATCGCCCTTCTCCGGGCGATTCAAACGGCCCTTCTCAGGGCCAACCCAACGGCCCTTCTCAGGGCCAACCCAACGGCCCTTCTCAGGGCCAACCCAACGGCCCTTCTCAGGGCCAACCCAACGGCCCTTCTCAGGGCCAATCCAAAGGCCCTTTTCAGGGCCACGCTGGTGACGCATTAGCGTCGGACGCTGACCGCGCACCGTGTGCGGCCAGAGCAGACGAGTCGGACTCCGACGACTCAAACATCGACACGTCGGCAGCTGAGAGCGACCGCCTCGAGCGAAAGAGGGCCTACCTGCGGCACGGGTCCGAGGGATCCTCGTCGGCTGGAGGCGGGGCGCAGAAGAAGTCAAAGTCCAAAAGGGCTTCGACTTCTTCGAAAGCAGGAGATACCCACGTTGTGGGTTTGGTGGACGCCGAGCGCCAGCTAAATCTGGTAAAACGGGCGCAACTCCAGCAGGACCTGGAGGAGAGGGTCGCTGCCAGAGAGCGCCAGGCGCAGGCCGCCCGGTCGAGGGCCGGCTATGGGGCATCCAGTGTCCTGTATGCTGGCCACTCCTTGGCGGAACTTGAGCGCATGGCGCGGGAGGACAGGGAGGAGGTCCTGGAGGTCGCCTCAAAGTCCTCCAACCTGAAGGGGACCTTTCAGAAGGCCCTCAAATGCCGGGCTGCCAGTCTGCACGGCATTGTGCAGGAGCTGGTGCAGCGGACGGCCACGGATGAGACGCGGCAACTGCAGGCGAAGGTCGATCGCCTGCAGGCGGAGGTCAGCCAGCTGCACCAGAAGCTGGCTGAGGTCACTGCTCGGCCTGCGCAATCAGCCCCTGGACCGGTGGTAGGAGGCTCCACCTCCTCCCCTCACAACCTTGAGGAGATACTCCGAAAGGTTGTCATGGAGGAGAGGGCCTTCACCAGAGCCTGCTTCGCCGGCATCGAGGACCGGCTCTTGCCGGAGAAGCGGCTCCGCCCGCCGCTAGCGGCGGATAAGCCACCACGCAGGGTGCTGGAACCTGCGCCTTTAGCAGGCCCGGCATCGGGTGCGCAGCCCCAGGCCCCGAAGCCCTCCAAGGGCAAAGGCGAGGGCAAGAGGACCAAGGCGGCTCCTCAAACCCTCACCACCAGCTCGGAGGGAGCGTCTGGGTCGGCTGCCACCCCAGCGGCGGCCCCCCAGAGCTCGCAGGAGGAAGACGCCTTTCTTCCCTCCACCACCCCGTCCAACCAGTCGTGGACGGAAGTGGTCAGGAGGGGAAAAGGGAAGGGAGGGCAGAAGTCGGCCCCTAAGCCCGCCGCGACTGCACCGGCAGTGAAAAGGGCTCCAGCTGGCGGGAGGAAGTTAGTTCCTCCCAAGACCGCGGCCGTCGTGGTGACCATCACCCCGGAGGCCGCGGAGCGGGGCGAGACGTACGAGTCCGTCCTAAGACGGGCTCGTACCAATGCTGATCCCTCCCAGCTGGGGATCAGCAAAATAACGTGCCGCCGAACCCTAACCGGAGCTCGAATTTTCGAGTTCTCGGGGGAACAGCGCGGCACAAACGCGGACCTCTTCGCAACGAAGTTGCAAGAGGTCATCGCCGACGCGGCAACGGTCGTCAGGCCCGTCAAGACCGCAGCCTTGGAGGTGGCCGATCTGGACGATTCGGCCACCAAGGAGGATGTGGTGGCGGCCGTCGCGGCGGCTGGAGGCTGCGACGCTGGCGCGGTGAAGGCTGGAGCCATCAGGCTCGGCCGCCGCGGCATGGGCATCGTCCGCGTCGAGTGCCCAGTCGCCGCGGCTGGGGCCGCCCTTGCTGCGACCAAGGGACGGCTGCTGGTGGGGCTCAGCTCGGCTGTGGTCCGAGCACTTGAAGACCAGCCCTTGCGCTGCTTCAAGTGCTTCTCCTTCGGCCACACCCGAGCCACGTGTCCCTCCAAGGCCGACTGGGGAGACACGTGCTACCAGTGCGGGCAAGAGGGCCACAAGAGTGCCACTTGCCGCGCCACCACGCCACACTGCACGGCGTGTGCCGCCAGTGGCCGCCCCGCGGGCCACAGGATGACGGGCAGGAGCTGTAAGCCCCCCGTCAAGAAGGGCATAGTGCCGGCGCAGGTTCGACCTGTCGCCACCACCGCCGCCGCCGTCGTCGCCGCCGCTGCAGCTCCAGCGGCGGTAGCTGAGGAGGAGGGTGCCATGTCGGAATAATGCAGGTTTCCGACTACCGCATCCTCCAGGCGAACACCAACCACTGCAGAGCGGCCCAGGACCTGGTAGTGCAGGTCATGGCCGAGTGGTTGGTGAACGTAGCGGTGGTCGCCGAGCCCTACTCGATCCCCAGCAGCTGGCTGGGTGACGAGGACGACTCGGTGGCACTAGCGGCGCGGTCTTCCACAGACTCCCCTCCCCTCTCGCTATTAGAGAGGGGACCGGGATACGTGGCCGCCGCGTGGGGAGAGGTAGCCCTCGTGGGGGTATATTTCTCCCCAAACCGCCCTCTCCAGGACTTTGAGAATTATCTCGGAGTCCTGGCCGCCGTGGTCGGCAGGGCGGCGCCGCGTCAGGTCTCCGTGCTGGGAGACCTGAATGCCAAGTCGGTGACCTGGGGCAACCGGGCCACCGACGCTCGCGGGCGGGCGGTGGAGATGTGGGCAGCCTCCTCTGGACTCTCCCTCTTGAACAGAGGAAGCGTCCAGACATGCGTGCGGCGTCAGGGTGGCTCAGTAGTGGACGTCACTTTCGCCACCCCTGGGTTAGCCGCGCGCGTGCTGAACTGGCGGGTGGACCTGGTGGAGACTATGTCGGACCACCGCTACGTGCGGTTCGACATCTCCGCCAGTGGCCCCGGAGCGGTGCAGCCCCTCTCGGGGCGATCACCGTTTCCGCGGTGGGCTTTCACCCGCCTGGACAGGGAGGCAGCGGCGGAGGCGGCGTTCATCCAGGACTGGCTGTCGCCGCCTACCACCGGCCTGGATGTGGACACCATAGCGGGCCAGCTGAGGGAGTCTCTGACCGAGGTGTGCAACTCCAGCATGCCCCGGTCACGCCGCCCGGCTCCCCGCCGCGCCGTCTATTGGTGGTCGGAGGAGCTGGCGGGGCTCAGAACCGCCTGCGTGGCGGCCAAGAGGGCCTACACGCGGAGTCGGCGGCGGCGTCGACGCAACCGGCCCGACGAGGACCGCCTCTACGAGGTGTACGTGGAGGCAAAAATGGGCCTCGATCGGGCCATCGCCGCCGCTAAAGACTCGGCGAGAGCCGAGCTGCTGGAGGGTCTCGACAACGACCCATACGGGAGACCGTATAAGGCGGCACGCAACAAATTGCGCCCCTTTGGTCCCCCGGTTGTCGAGACCCTGGAGCCCACATTTCTGGATGGGGTGGTTCAGTCCCTGTTTCCGTGCAGGGACAACTTCACCCCGCCAGTGATGTGTGGAGCCCCGCTGCTGGAGGATGAGGAGGAAGAGGAGGCTCCCTCTCCTGTCACGGAGTCGGAACTTGGCGCGGCGATTGTGCATATCCGCGCCAAGAAGACGGCTCCGGGCCCCGACGGTGTCCCGGCGAGGGTGGTGGCAATTGCCGCCACCCAAATGGAGGAGCGGTTTCGGGACCTCTTCAGCGCATGCCTTGCGTCTGGAAGGTTCCCGAAACCGTGGAAGGAGGGGCAGTTGTGCCTCCTCCGCAAGGAGGGCCGCCCTGCAGACTCCCCCTCGGCATACCGGCCCATCGTTCTGCTCGATGAGATCGGAAAAATGTTCGAGGGGATAATCGCTGCCCGCCTAAAGGGCCATATGCGGCGTATCGGGCCGGACTTGTCGGACGCTCAGTTCGGTTTTCGGGCTGAGCGTTCGACGGTGGACGCGCTGGCCTGCCTTAAGAGGCAGGTAAAGGAGGCGATGGATGTGGGGGACGGATTGTTGGCGGTGTCATTCGACATAGCCAACGCCTTCAACTCTGTTCCCCACAGCACCATCCTAGAGGCACTCCGATTCCACGGGGTGCCTCGATATATGCGGCGTCTACTGGCCAGCTACCTGGAGGATCGGGCGATCGTCCTCGTGAACAGGGCTGGCCAAGTCCGGCGGTACGCAGTCGAGGCCGGCGTTCCACAGGGGTCAGTCCTGGGACCTCTCCTCTGGAACGTCGGCTACGACTGGCTCTTGCGGGGAACTCTCCTCCGAGGTACGAGTGTCGTCTGCTACGCGGATGACACTCTCCTCACCGCCCGGGGGGAGAGTTTCAGGGAGGCGGCCAACTTGGCCTCGGCGGGCGGATCCTTGGTCGCAGGGAGGATCCGCCGCCTAGGATTGACGGTGGCGCTGCACAAGACCGAGGCTGTGTTCTTCCACGGGCCTCGGCAGCGCCAACCACCAGACGCCCACATATTTGTGGAGGGCGTCCGAATCGAGGTGAAGGCCCAGATGAAATATCTGGGCCTTGTACTCGACAGCAGGTGGCGTTTCGGCCCGCATTTTAGCGGGCTGTCGACGCGCCTGCTGAAGACTGCGGGCGCCCTCTCGTGGCTGCTCCCCAATTTGGGGGGGCCCAGCGCGCGATGCCGGCAACTCTACGCCGGCATCTTGAGGAGCATGGCCCTTTACGGGGCCCCTATCTGGGAGGACTCCCTCCAAAGGCGGGAGAACGCCGCCGCCTTGCGGGCCCCCCAAAGGGCCATAGCCCAGCGGGTGTCGCGGGCCTACCGCACGGTGAGTTTCGCGGCAGCGTGTGCTCTGGCTGGCACCCCTCCTTGGGAACTCGAGGCGTGGGTGCTCGCCAGAGTATACGAATGGACGGCTGGGCGGAGGGCGAGAGGAGAACGCCCCGCCCCGGAAGAGCGGGAGGCCGTCCGGCGGGAGGCGAGGGACGCCATCGTCGTCCATTGGACGAGGGACCTCGCCACCGCAGCCTTCGGCCGCCGAACCCTCGACGCGATCGGGCCGGTCCTGCGAGACTGGCTCGATCGGTCGCACGGGTTCCTCTCGTTCCGTCTGGTGCAGGTGCTGTCCGGGCACGGTTGTTTCGGATCGTACCTGCACCGGATCGGACGGGAGGAGACATCGTCGTGCCACGACTGCGGTGCGGCGGAGGACGCGGCGCAGCACACCCTCGCGGTGTGCCCGTCGTGGTCCGAGCCGCGCCGCGGTCTCACTTCGGTGATCGGACCGGACCTCTCACTCCCCGGTTTGGTCAACGCCATGCTGGGCGATGAGAGGTCCTGGGCGGCAGTGGCCTCCTTCTGCGAACACGTCATGTCCCAGAAGGAGGCGGCGGAGCGCGCGCGGGAGGACGATCCTCACGCGGCGGCGCTCCGAAGACGGAGGAGGGGTCGGAGAAGACGTCAGTATGACGGCCATCAGCGACTCCTCCCCGGTGGAGGCCAGCAGGCAACGGGTGCGGGGGCACCCTTGCCTGTATTGCACGGGCCTCCACCAGTGTCGGACGGGAATGGCCAGGTGTTCCCGGCCATTCCCGTAGCCCCCCAGGCTGGGGGGCATGCGGGGCCCGCCAGCTAGGCGGGCATACGCCGGGAGGGCTGTGGAAGCAGAGGCTGAGCCAATTTCCCATAGCCCTCCCATCACGGCGTCGCGGGAACACCGCTGAGTTTTAGTGGGTATACTGCCACTCTGGCAGGGAGTCCCACATACTCTGTCTCGTCCCCCGACGAGCGGAGATGCGTAATGTCATTTCTCAGCGACAAAAAAAAAAAAAAAAAAAAAAAAAAAAAAAAAAAAAAAAAAAAAAAAAGGTTAGGTTGGGGTGGGGTGCATGTTGAAGAGCCTCCTCGTGGCGCACCCTGGGCAACGTCGGCTCCAATTTCTCCCAGTGCGGTTTTGGGGGACAATTGGGGCTGGCGGCTAATCTTCAACAAGCGGGGAAAGGTCACGGTTCCAATCACCGATCATGCTTGATGGTCGGTGAAGGGAACCGGGCTACAGAGGGTACGCCCACTCCTCCTCTGCTTACAGAGGGAGGTGAGTGGGCGTAGACTGGGCAGGGCCGCCGATGCGGAACAGGCGGTCGTGTCCCGGAGGGAGGCAGCGGCGCGCGCGCGGGGGATGATTCTCTCGCGCGGCGCCGCTCCGGAGAGGGGAGGGGTCGAGGAAGACGCCGGTCTGGTAGTCACCTCCGGCTCCTCCCGGGTGGAGGCCAGCAGGCGGTGGGTGCGGGGGCGCCCTTTGCCTGTATTGCACGGGCCTCCACCAGTGTCGGACGGGAGTGGCCGGGTGTTCCCGGCCATTCCCGTAGCCCCCCAGTTGAATGGGGGGCATGCGGGGCCCGCCAACTAGGCGAGCATACGCCGGGAGGGCTGTGGAAGCAGAGGCTGAGCCAATTTCCCATAGCCCTCCCATCACGGCGTTGTGGGAACACCGCTGAGTTTTAGTGGGTATACTGTCGAGTGCGGTTTTCGACAGGAGTCCCACATACCCCGTCTCGTCCCCCACGAGCGGGGATGCATAAAGCATTTCTCAGCGACAAAAAAAAAAAAAAAAAAAAAAAAAAAGGTTAGGTTGGGGTCTGGCCCTACTCAAGGGCCAGGTGAGGGAGGCCGTGGAGGCGGGCGACGGAGTGTTGGCGGTGTCATTCGACATAGCCAACGCCTTCAACTCCGTCCCCCACTCGACAATCTTGGAGGCGCTCCGGTACCACGGAGTGCCTCAGTACCTGCGCCGACTCTTGGCCAGCTACTTGGAGGACCGGGTGGTCCTCCTCGCAGACAAAACGGCCACAGTGAGGCGATACGGCGCAGAGTCTGGTGTTCCACAGGGGTCGGTCCTAGGACCACTGCTGTGGAACATTGGATTCGACTGGCTCCTGCGGGGAACCCTCCTTCGTGGCACGAGCGTCATCTGCTACGCGGATGACACCCTCCTCGTCGCCCGGGGGAGGGACTTCAGGGAGGCGGCCAGTCTGGCCTCTGCCGGCGGATCCTTAGTGGCAGGAAGGATTCGCCGCCTCGGACTGAAGGTTGCGCTGCACAAAACCGAGGCCGTGTATTTTCACGGTCCACGGCAGCGCATCCCTCCCGACGGCCACATTATAGTGGAGGGCGTCAGGATCGAGGTCAAGGCCCAGATGAAGTACTTGGGCCTTGTCCTCGACAGCAGGTGGCGCTTCGGCGCACACTTTAGCGGGCTATCGACGCGCCTGCTGAAGGCCGCGAACGCCTTGTCGTGGCTCCTCCCGAATCTGGGGGGTCCGAAGGCGCGATGCCGGCGCTTGTATGCCGGCATCCTCAGGAGCATGGCCCTTTACGGGGCCCCAATCTGGGCAGACTCCCTCCACAGGCGGGAGAACGCCACGGCCATCCGCAGGCCCCAAAGGGCCATTGCACTGCGGGTGGCGAGGGCCTACCGCTCGGTAGGCTTCTCTGCGGCGTGCGCTCTGGCCGGCACCCCTCCTTGGGAGCTCGAGGCGTGGGTGCTGACCAGAGTGTACGAATGGACGGCGCGCCGTAAGGCGCTCGGGGAGCCCCCCGCCGCAGAAGAGCGGGAGGCCGTGCGGCAAGAGGCGAAGGACGCAATCGTCCATCACTGGACGGAGGACCTCGCCACTGCCGCATTCGGCCGCCGAACACTGGACGCGCTCGGGCCGGTCCTGAAGGATTGGCTCGAGCGGTCCCACGGTTTCCTCTCTTTTCGTCTGGTGCAGGTGTTGTCCGGCCACGGGTGCTTCGGATCGCACCTGCATCGGATCCAAAGGGAGGAGACCCCGTCGTGCCACGACTGTGGCGCGGCGGAGGACACGGCACAGCACACCCTCGAGGTGTGCCCGGCCTGGTCCGAGCTGCGCCTACCTTTGGTCGCAGCGGTCGGGCAGGACCTCTCGCTTCCCGGCGTCGTCAACTCGATGCTGGAAAGCGAGGGGGCCTGGGCAGCGGTCGCCTCCTTCTGCGAAGAGGTAATGTCACAGAAGGAGGCGGCGGAGCGCGTGCGGGAGGAAGACCCTCTCGCAGCGCCGCTCCGCAGGCGAAGACGGGGCGTGAGACGGCGGTTGTATGATCGTCGTCACGCGCCTCCAGGTGGTGAACAGCGGGAGACAGGCGCGGGGGCGCCTTCTCCTGCATTGCACTGTCCACCACCCACGTCGTCAGTCATTCCTGGGCCCCTCCCCCCCGACGGGACGGGCCCGCCGGGCCCGCCGTAAAGGCGGGCGGTCGTCGGCGGGGGGCAGGATGGAAAGGCTCTGCCGATTCCCAGTCCCCCTCCACTCAGACGATGCGGGAATGCCGCTGGGTTGTTTAGTGGGTATACCGGTTCTACCGGGGAGTCCCACATACCCCTCCCGTCCCCCGACGGGTGGGCATGCGTAATGCATTTTTCCCAGCGCAAACAAAAAAAAAAAAAAAAAAAAAAAAGGTTAGGTTGGGGTCAGCAAGGGTGGACGAAGGTGAAAAAGGGCAAAAAGAAGGCCCTGGCTGCCCCTGCCACCCCCGCCACCACCCCTCCCGGCCCACCTCAGAAAATAGGCAAGGGAAAGGGGAAGGGGAAGACGTCGGCCCCGAAGCCCAACGCCGCTGCTCCCGCTGCTGCTCCTGCAGCTAATGGGGCCCCCGCCGCCAGGTCAAAGAGGAAGCTGGTTCCTCCGAAGACCGCAGCCGTAGTGGTGACGCTCACCGCTGAGGCTGTGGAGCGGGGGGAGACGTACGCGTCCGTAATGATGCGGGCGCGTGCCAACGCCAATCCCACCCAGCTGGGGATCGGCACAGTATCCTGCCGCCGTACCCAGGCCGGGGCTCGAATGTTCGAGTTCCCGGGGGCTCAGGGTGGCGCCAACGCGGACCTCTTCGCAACCAAGCTGCGAGAGGTCATCGCCGACGCGGCCAAGGTCACCAGGCCCGTAAAGTCTGTGGCCTTGGAGGTGACCGACCTCGACGACTCGGTCACCAAAGAGGAGGTAGTCGCGGCGGTCGCAGCGATGGGGGGCTGTGGCGTCACAGCGGTGCAAGGTCGGGCCATTAGGCCCGGGCGCGGCGGCATGGGCACCATTCGCCTCGAGTGCCCAGTCGCCGCAGCTGTAGCCGTCCTAGCCAAGGGACGGCTGACTGTCGGGTTCAGCTCGGGTGTAGTCCGGGCACTTGCAGCCCAGCCTCTGCGCTGCTACAAGTGTCTTGGAGTCGGACACACTCGGGCCCTTTGTCCGTCCGAGGTCGACAGGGCGGACAAATGCTTCCGCTGTGGCAAGGAAGGCCACAAGTCGGCCTCCTGCGAGGCCGTCACGCCGCACTGTGCGGTGTGTGCCGCCAGTGGCTGCCCGGCAGGCCACGTGATGATGGGGAGGAAGTGCAATCCTCCCCCTAAGAAGGGCAAAGCGCAGGCGCTGATCCGGCCTGTCGCTGCCACCGTTGCCGTCCCTGAGGCTGGGACATCGGCGGCGGTTGTGGAAGGGGGTGCGATGTCTGTCGATGGATAGTTCGGTCAAGCATCGCATCCTCCAGGCGAACACCAACCACTGCAGAGCGGCCCAGGATCTGCTGATGCAGACCATGGCCGAGTGGTTGGTGGACGTGGCGGCTGTCGCCGAGCCGTACTCAGTCCCTGGCCGTTGGCTGGGCGATCGGGACGGCTTGGTGGCATTGGTGACGCGGTCTTCCACGGACTCCCCTCCCCTCTCGCTCTTAGAGAGGGGACCGGGATACGTGGCCGCCGCGTGGGGAGAATTAGCCCTTGTGGGCGTCTATTTCTCCCCGAACCGCCCTCTCTCGGATTTCGAGAACTTTCTCGAAATCCTCACCGCGGTGGTCGGGAGGGCGGCGCCACGCCAGGTCGCCGTATTGGGTGACCTGAACGCCAAGTCGACGGCCTGGGGCAACCCGGCCGGGTCCTGCAACGTCCGGGGACGCGCCGTGGAGTTTTGGGCGGCGTCGTGCGGTGTGTCCCTCCTGAACAGAGGGACCGTTCACACGTGTGTGCGGCAGCGGGGAGGATCAGTGGTCGACGTCTCGTTTGCCACCCCCGTGCTAGCCGCCCACGTCGTGAACTGGCGGGTGGAGATGGTTGAGACCTTGTCGGACCACCGATATGTGCGGTTCGACATCAGCTCCACCCAGAGCTCCCAGGGAATTGCTCCAGGCTCAGGCCAATCTGCGTTCCCACGGTGGGCTCTCACCCGCCTGGACCGAGAGGCTGCGGAGGAGGCGGCGTTCGTCCAGGACTGGCTCGCACCTCCTGTCGAGGTCCTGGACGTGGACGCCGCAGCGGCTCAGCTGAGGAGGTCGCTGACCGAGGTGTGCAACTCCAGCATGCCCCGGTCTCGCCGCCCAGCTCCCCGCCGCGCCGTCTATTGGTGGTCGGAGGAACTGGCGGGGCTCCGAACCACCTGCGTGGCGGCCAGGAGGGCCTACACGCGGAGTCGAAGGCGCAGGCACCGAGACCCCACCAGCGAGGAGGCCCTCTATGCCACGTACGTCGCGGCAAAGACGGTCCTGAAGTCGGCCATGCGCGTGGCCGAAGATTCGGCGAGAGCCGAAATGTTGGAGGGTCTCGACAGGGACCCATTTGGAAGACCATACAAGGCGGCGCGGAATAAACTGCGCCCACAGGGTCTTCCACTGACGGAGACCCTCGAGCCGGCATTGCTGGACGGGGTGGTCCGGTCCCTGTTTCCGTCCAGGATCGACTTCACCCCGCCAGTGATGGATCCCCCGCGGGAGGCGGCTCCGCCGGAGGAGGAGGTCCCACCGGTTACGGCGGTGGAACTTTGCGCGGGGACTCTACACCTCCGCGCAAAGAACACAGCCCCAGGGCCGGACGGCGTTCCCGCACGGGTGGTGGCCATCGCCGCCTCACAGATGGAGGAGAGGTTTCGGGACCTCTTCAGCGCGTGTCTTACGACTAGGAGGTTCCCGAAACCTTGGAAGGAGGGGCGGCTATGCCTGCTCCGAAAGGAGGGACGCCCGGCGGACTCCCCCTCGGCTTACCGGCCCATCGTCTTGCTCGATGAGGTCGGTAAGTTGTTCGAGGGGATAATTGCCGACCGGCTAAAGAGCCTGCTGAGGACGGTGGGGCCGGACCTGTCGGACGCCCAATTCGGTTTCCGACGGGGTCGTTCGACGGTCGACGCGCTGGCCCTACTCAAGGGCCAGGTGAGGGAGGCCGTGGAGGCGGGCGACGGAGTGTTGGCGGTGTCATTCGACATAGCCAACGCCTTCAACTCCGTCCCCCACTCGACAATCTTGGAGGCGCTCCGGTACCACGGAGTGCCTCAGTACCTGCGCCGACTCTTGGCCAGCTACTTGGAGGACCGGGTGGTCCTCCTCGCAGACAAAACGGCCACAGTGAGGCGATACGGCGCAGAGTCTGGTGTTCCACAGGGGTCGGTCCTAGGACCACTGCTGTGGAACATTGGATTCGACTGGCTACTGCGGGGAACCCTCCTCCGTGGCACGAGCGTCATCTGTTACGCGGATGACACCCTCCTCGTCGCCCGGGGGAGGGACTTCAGGGAGGCGGCCAGTCTGGCCTCTGCCGGCGGATCCTTAGTGGCAGGAAGGATTCGCCGCCTCGGACTGAAGGTTGCGCTGCACAAAACCGAGGCCGTGTATTTTCACGGTCCACGGCAGCGCATCCCTCCCGACGGCCACATTATAGTGGAGGGCGTCAGGATCGAGGTCAAGGCCCAGATGAAGTACTTGGGCCTTGTCCTCGACAGCAGGTGGCGCTTCGGCCCACACTTTAGCGGGCTGTCGACGCGCCTGCTGAAGGCCGCGAACGCCTTGTCGTGGCTCCTCCCGAATCTGGGGGGTCCGAAGGCGCGATGCCGGCGCTTGTATGCCGGCATCCTCAGGAGCATGGCCCTTTACGGGGCCCCAATCTGGGCAGACTCCCTCCACAGGCGGGAGAACGCCACGGCCATCCGCAGGCCCCAAAGGGCCATTGCACTGCGGGTGGCGAGGGCCTACCGCTCGGTAGGCTTCTCTGCGGCGTGCGCTCTGGCCGGCACCCCTCCTTGGGAGCTCGAGGCGTGGGTGCTGACCAGAGTGTACGAATGGAAGGCGCGCCGTAAGGCGCTCGGGGAGCCCCCCGCCGCAGAAGAGCGGGAGGCCGTGCGGCAAGAGGCGAAGGACGCAATCGTCCATCACTGGACGGAGGACCTCGCCACTGCCGCATTCGGCCGCCGAACACTGGACGCGCTCGGGCCGGTCCTGAAGGATTGGCTCGAGCGGTCCCACGGTTTCCTCTCTTTCCGTCTGGTGCAGGTGTTGTCCGGCCACGGATGCTTCGGATCGCACCTGCACCGGATCCAAAGGGAGGAGACCCCGTCGTGCCACGACTGTGGCGCGGCGGAGGACACGGCACAGCACACCCTCGAGGTGTGCCCGGCCTGGTCCGAGCTGCGCCTACCTTTGGTCGCAGCGGTCGGGCAGGACCTCTCGCTTCCCGGCGTCGTCAACTCGATGCTGGAAAGCGAGGGGGCCTGGGCAGCGGTCGCCTCCTTCTGCGAAGAGGTAATGTCACAGAAGGAGGCGGCGGAGCGCGTGCGGGAGGAAGACCCTCTCGCGGCGCCGCTCCGCAGGCGAAGACGGGGCGTGAGACGGCGGTTGTATGATCGTCGTCACGCGCCTCCAGGTGGTGAACAGCGGGAGACAGGCGCGGGGGCGCCTTCTCCTGCATTGCACTGTCCACCACCCACGACGTCAGTCATTCCTGGGCCACTCCCACCCGACGGGAGGGGCGTGCCGGGCCCGCCGTAAAGGCGGGCGGTCGTCGGCGGGGGGCAGGATGGAAAGGCTCTGCCGATTCCCAGTCCCCCTCCACTCAGACGATGCGGGAATGCCGCTGGGTTGTTTAGTGGGTATACCGGTTCTACCGGGGAGTCCCACATACCCCACCCGTCCCCCGATGGGTGGGCATGCGTAATGCATTTTTCCCAGCGCAAACAAAAAAAAAAAAAAAAAAAAAAAGGTTAGGTTGGGGTGCATGTTGAAGGGGTGCATGTTGAAGAGCCTCCTCGTGGCGCACCCTGGGCAACGTCGGCTCCAATTTCTCCCAGTGCGGTTTTGGGGGACAATTGGGGCTGGCGGCTAATCTTCAACAAGCGGGGAAAGGTCACGGTTCCAATCACCGATCATGCTTGATGGTCGGTGAAGGGAACCGGGCTACAGAGGGTACGCCCACTCCTCCTCTGCTTACAGAGGGAGGTGAGTGGGCGTAGACTGGGCAGGGCCGCCGATGCGGAACAGGCGGTCGTGTCCCGGAGGGAGGCAGCGGCGCGCGCGCGGGGGATGATTCTCTCGCGTGGCGCCGCTCCGGAGAGGGGAGGGGTCGAGGAAGACGCCGGTCTGGTAGTCACCTCCGGCTCCTCCCGGGTGGAGGCCAGCAGGCGGTGGGTGCGGGGGCGCCCTTTGCCTGTATTGCACGGGCCTCCACCAGTGTCGGACGGGAGTGGCCGGGTGTTCCCGGCCATTCCCGTAGCCCCCCAGTTGAATGGGGGGCATGCGGGGCCCGCCAACTAGGCGGGCATACGCCGGGAGGGCTGTGGAAGCAGAGGCTGAGCCAATTTCCCATAGCCCTCCCATCACGGCGTTGTGGGAACACCGCTGAGTTTTAGTGGGTATACTGTCGAGTGCGGATTTCGACAGGAGTCCCACATACCCCGTCTCGTCCCCCACGAGCGGGGATGCATAAAGCATTTCTCAGCGACAAAAAAAAAAAAAAAAAAAAAAAAAAAAAGGTTAGGTTAGGTTAGGTTGGGGGAGGGGGACCACCCCACAGTGCTTGCGTCCACGTCGCGTCCCCTGGGCAACGACCCGGTTCTGACCACCGTAACGGAGTGGCAGACCGGTGTTCGGCTAAAGTGCACTGTGCAGTCGTAGCGTATTTTATCCTATTATCCAATTTTATTTCATGTCGGCATCTACGACACCTGCGGAGGCTATGCCAAAGCAATCGAGGACCGCCTCCGGGCGTTTTAAAAAAGGCCCTTCTCAGGGCCAACCAAAAGGCCCTTCTCAGGGCCAAGCGAAAGGCCCTTCTCAGGGCCAACCAAAAGGCCCTTCTCAGGGCCACCCAAAAGGCCCTTCTCAGGGCCAACCAAAAGGCCCTTCTCAGGGCCAATCTGAGGGTGCCTCGGCATCAGAGGCTAGCCGCGCGCCGTCTGCGACTAGCTTCTATAGCTCGGCGGGCGAGTTGCTGGACTCCGACAACGAGTCCATCATGTCGTGTGGTTCGGCGATTGGTCGCCGGGACAAAATGAAGCGGGCTTATCAGCGAAAGGGGTCTGGGGGTTCCTCGGACACTGCGTCACAGCCGAGGGCCAAGAGGCCGGTATCTGACACCCACGACGTGGGTCTGGCAGAAGCCCAACGCCAGTTGGACCTGTCTCGACGGGCGCAGGTCCAACAAGACCTGGAGGAGCGGGTTGCGGCCACGGAGCAACGGACGCACGCCGCCCGGGCCAAGTCCGGATACGGCGCGTCCCGCGTCCACTACGCGGACCACTCCCTGGCGGAGCTGCAACTGATGGCTGAGGAGGACGAAGAGGAGATAGTGGCAGTCGCCTCTAAGTCCTCCAATTTAAAAGGGACATTCCAAAAGTCCCTTAAATGTAGGGCCGCCAGCATGCGCGGCATCGTCGGGGAGCTGGTGCAGCGAAAAGCTACCGACGAAACGCGGCAACTGCAGGCGAAAGTCGATCGCCTGC
Organism: Brachylomia viminalis; assembly: GCA_937001585.2. Classification (NCBI taxonomy): domain Eukaryota; kingdom Metazoa; phylum Arthropoda; class Insecta; order Lepidoptera; family Noctuidae; genus Brachylomia; species Brachylomia viminalis. The sequence goes on along the minus strand of OW443321.2, from coordinate 84,424 downwards.
AGTCAGAGGTCAGCCAGCTTCATCTGAAGCTGGCTGAAGCCACGGCCCGGCCAAACACCAAGGTATCCGAGCCGAGACCAGCGGCTGAGGCCCCGCCCTCCAACCTTGAGGATGTAATCCGCAAGGTCGTAATGGAGGAAAGGGCCTTCACGAGAGCCTGTCTTGCGGGCATAGAGGACAGGCTCTTGCCGGAGAAACGCCTGCGACCGCCGCTCGCGGCGGACAGTAGGCCACGCCAGCCTGAGCTGTCCTCCCAGGACGCCCACCTTCCGTCCACCACCCCATCGAACCAGCAAGGGTGGACGCAGGTGAAAAAGGGCAAAAAGAAGGCCCTGGCTGCCCCTGCCACCCCCGCCACAACCCCTCCCGGCCCACCTCAGAAAACAGGCAAGGGAAAGGGGAAGGGGAAGACGTCGGCCCCGAAGCCCAACGCCGCTGCTCCCGCTGCTGCTCCTGCAGCTAATGGGGCCCCCGCCGCCAGGTCAAAGAGGAAGCTGGTTCCTCCGAAGACCGCAGCCGTAGTGGTGACGCTCACCGCTGAGGCTGTGGAGCGGGGGGAGACGTACGCGTCCGTAATGATGCGGGCGCGTGCCAACGCCAATCCCACCCAGCTGGGGATCGGCACAGTATCCTGCCGCCGTACCCAGGCCGGGGCTCGAATGTTCGAGTTCCCGGGGGCTCAGGGCGGCGCCAACGCGGACCTCTTCGCAACCAAACTGCGAGAGGTCATCGCCGACGCGGCCAAGGTCACCAGGCCCGTAAAGTCTGTGGCCTTGGAGGTGACCGACCTCGACGACTCGGTCACCAAAGAGGAGGTGGTGGCGGCGGTCGCTGCGATGGGGGGCTGTGGCGTCACAGCGGTGCATGGTCGGGCCATCAGGCCCGGCCGCGGCGGCATGGGCACCATTCGCCTCGAGTGCCCAGTCGCCGCAGCTGCAGCCGTCCTAGCCAAGGGACGGCTGACTGTCGGGTTCAGCTCGGGTGTAGTCCGGGCACTTGCAGCCCAGCCTCTGCGCTGCTACAAGTGTCTTGGAGTCGGACACACTCGGGCCCTTTGTCCGTCCGAGGTCGACAGGGCGGACAAATGCTTCCGCTGTGGCAAGGAAGGCCACAAGTCGGCCTCCTGCGAGGCCGCCACGCCGCATTGTGCGGTGTGTGCCGCCAGTGGCTGCCCGGCAGGCCACGTGATGATGGGGAGGAAGTGCAATCCTCCCCCTAAGAAGGGCAAAGCGCAGGCGCTGATCCGGCCTGTCGCTGCCACCGTTGCCGTCCCTGAGGCTGGGACATCGGCGGCGGTTGTGGAGGGGGGTGCGATGTCTGTCGATGGATAGTTCGGTCAAGCATCGCATCCTCCAGGCGAACACCAACCACTGCAGAGCGGCCCAGGATCTGCTGATGCAGACCATGGCCGAGTGGTTGGTGGACGTGGCGGCGGTCGCCGAGCCGTACTCAGTCCCTGGCCGTTGGCTGGGCGATCGGGACGGCTTGGTGGCATTGGTGACGCGGTCTTCCACGGACTCCCCTCCCCTCTCGCTCTTAGAGAGGGGACCGGGATACGTGGCCGCCGCGTGGGGAGAATTAGCCCTGGTGGGCGTCTATTTCTCCCCGAACCGCCCTCTCTCGGATTTCGAGAACTTTCTCGAAATCCTCACCGCGGTGGTCGGGAGGGCGGCGCCACGCCAGGTCGCCGTATTGGGTGACCTGAACGCCAAGTCGACGGCCTGGGGCAACCGGGCCGGGTCGTGCAACGTCCGGGGACGCGCCGTGGAGTTTTGGGCGGCGTCGTGCGGTGTGTCCCTCCTGAACAGAGGGACCGTTCACACGTGTGTGCGGCAACGGGGAGGATCAGTGGTCGACGTATCGTTTGCCACCCCCGTGCTAGCCGCCCACGTCGTGAACTGGCGGGTGGAGATGGTGGAGACCTTGTCGGACCACCGATATGTGCGGTTCGACATCAGCTCCACCCAGAGCTCCCAGGGAATTGCTCCAGGCTCGGGCCAATCTGCGTTCCCACGGTGGGCTCTCACCCGCCTGGACCGAGAGGCTGCGGAGGAGGCGGCGTTCGTCCAGGACTGGCTCGCGCCTCCTGTCGAGGTCCTGGACGTGGACGCCGCAGCGGTTCAGCTGAGGAGGTCCCTGACCGAGGTGTGCAACTCCAGCATGCCCCGGTCTCGCCGCCCAGCTCCCCGCCGCGCCGTCTATTGGTGGTCGGAGGAACTGGCGGGGCTCCGAACCGCCTGCGTGGCGGCCAGGAGGGCCTACACGCGGAGTCGAAGGCGCAGGCACCGAGACCCCACCAACGAGGAGGCCCTCTATGCCACGTACGTCGACGCCAAGACGGTCTTGAAGTCGGCTATGCGCGCGGCCGAAGATTCGGCGAGAGCCGAAATGCTGGAGGGTCTCGACAGGGACCCATTTGGAAGACCATACAAGGCGGCGCGGAATAAACTGCGCCCCTGCGGTCTTCCACTGACGGAGACCCTCGAGCCGGCATTGCTGGACGGGGTGGTCCGGTCCCTGTTTCCGTCCAGGACTGACTTCACCCCGCCAGTGATGGATCCCCCGCGGGAGGCGGCTCCGCCGGAGGAGGAGGTCCCCCCGGTTACGGCGGTGGAACTTTGCGCGGGGACTCTACACCTCCGCGCAAAGAACACAGCCCCAGGGCCGGACGGCGTTCCCGCACGGGTGGTGGCCATCGCCGCCTCACAGATGGAGGAGAGGTTTCGGGACCTCTTCAGCGCGTGTCTTACGACTGGGAGGTTCCCGAAACCTTGGAAGGAGGGGCGGCTATGCCTGCTCCGAAAGGAGGGACGCCCGGCGGACTCCCCCTCGGCTTACCGGCCCATCGTCTTGCTCGATGAGGTCGGTAAGTTGTTCGAGGGGATAATTGCCGACCGGCTAAAGAGCCTGCTGAGGACGGTGGGGCCGGACCTGTCGGACGCCCAATTCGGTTTCCGACGGGGTCGTTCGACGGTCGACGCGCTGGCCCTACTCAAGGGCCAGGTGAGGGAGGCCGTGGAGGCGGGCGACGGAGTGTTGGCGGTGTCATTCGACATAGCCAACGCCTTCAACTCCGTCCCCCACTCGACAATCTTGGAGGCGCTCCGGTACCACGGAGTGCCTCAGTACCTGCGCCGACTCTTGGCCAGCTACTTGGAGGACCGGGTGGTCCTCTTCTCGGACAAGACGGCCACAGTGAGGCGATACGGCGCAGAGTCCGGTGTTCCACAGGGGTCTGTCCTAGGACCACTGCTGTGGAACATTGGATTCGACTGGCTACTGCGGGGAACCCTCCTCCGTGGCACGAGCGTCATCTGTTACGCGGATGACACCCTCCTCGTCGCCCGGGGGAGAGACTTCAGGGAGGCGGCCAGTCTGGCCTCTGCCGGCGGATCCTTAGTGGCAGGAAGGATTCGCCGCTTGGGGTTGAAGGTTGCGCTGCACAAAACCGAGGCCGTGTATTTTCACGGTCCACGGCAGCGCATCCCTCCCGACGGCCACATTATAGTGGAGGGCGTCAGGATCGAGGTCAAGGCCCAGATGAAGTACTTGGGCCTTGTCCTCGACAGCAGGTGGCGCTTCGGCCCACACTTTAGCGGGCTGTCGACGCGCCTGCTGAAGGCCGCGAACGCCTTGTCGTGGCTCCTCCCGAATCTGGGGGGTCCGAAGGCGCGATGCCGGCGCTTGTATGCCGGCATCCTCAGGAGCATGGCCCTTTACGGGGCCCCAATCTGGGCAGACTCCCTCCACAGGCGGGAGAACGCCACGGCCATCCGCAGGCCCCAAAGGGCCATTGCACTGCGGGTGGCGAGGGCCTACCGCTCGGTGGGCTTCTCTGCGGCGTGCGCTCTGGCCGGCACCCCTCCTTGGGAGCTCGAGGCGTGGGTGCTGACCAGAGTGTACGAATGGACGGCGCGCCGCAAGGCGCTCGGGGAGCCCCCCGTCGCAGAAGAACGGGAGGCCGTGCGGCAAGAGGCGAAGGACGCAATCGTCCATCACTGGACGGAGGACCTCGCCACTGCCGCATTTGGCCGCCGAACACTGGACGCGCTCGGGCCGGTCCTGAAGGATTGGCTCGAGCGGTCCCACGGTTTCCTCTCTTTCCGTCTGGTGCAGGTGTTGTCCGGACACGGGTGCTTCGGATCGCACCTGCATCGGATCCAAAGGGAGGAGACCCCGTCGTGCCACGACTGTGGCGCGGCGGAGGACACGGCGCAGCACACCCTCGAGGTGTGCCCAGCCTGGTCCGAGCTGCGCCACACACTGGTCGCAGCGGTCGGGCAGGACCTCTCGCTTCCCGGCGTCGTCAACTCGATGCTGGAAAGCGAGGGGGCCTGGGCAGCGGTCGCCTCCTTCTGCGAAGAGGTAATGTCACAGAAGGAGGCGGCGGAGCGCGTGCGGGAGGAAGACCCTCTCGCGGCGCCGCTCCGCAGGCGAAGACGGGGCGTGAGACGGCGGTTGTATGATCGTCGTCACGCGCCTCCAGGTGGTGAACAGCGGGAGACAGGCGCGGGGGCGCCTTCTCCTGCATTGCACTGTCCACCACCCACGCCGTCAGTCATTCCTGGGCCCCTCCCCCCCGACGGGAGGGGCTTGCCGGGCCCGCCGTAAAGGCGGGCGGTCGTCGGCGGGGGGCAGGATGGAAAGGCTCTGCCGATTCCCAGTCCCCCTCCACTCAGACGATGCGGGAATGCCGCTGGGTTGTTTAGTGGGTATACCGGTTCTACCGGGGAGTCCCACATACCCCTCCCGTCCCCCGACGGGTGGGCATGCGTAATGCATTTTTCCCAGCGCAAACAAAAAAAAAAAAAAAAAAAAAAGGTTAGGTTGGGGGATCCCCCACAGCGCATACTTCCACGTAGTATCCCCTGGGCAACGCCGTGTCTGACCACCGTAACGGAGTGGCAGACCGGTGGCTAAAGTGCGCTGTGACTCACAGTTATCAATGCGGAAGACTGTGAGTATAAATATTAATATGACGAAGAAACCCGTGCGGGACGCCTCCGGGCGTTTCAGTTTTAACCCGAATCGCCCTTCTCAGGGCGATCCAAACGGCCCTTCTCAGGGCCAACCCAACGGCCCTTCTCAGGGCCAAACCAACGGCCCTTCTCAGGGCCAACCCAACGGCCCTTCTCAGGGCCAATCCAAAGGCCCTTTTCAGGGCCACGCCGGTGACGCATTAGCGTCGGACGCTGACCGCGCACCGTGTGCGGCCAGAGCAGATGAGTCGGACTCGGACGACTCGAATATCGACACGTCGGCAGCAGAGAGCGACCGCCTCGAGCGAAAGAGGGCCTACCTGCGGCACGGGTCCGAGGGATCCTCGTCGGCTGGAGGCGGGGCGCAGAAGAAGTCAAAGTCCAAAAGGGCTTCGACTTCTTCGAAAGCAGGAGATGGCCACGTTGTGGGTTTGGTGGACGCCGAGCGCCAGCTAAACCTGCTAAAACGGGCGCAACTCCAGCAGGACCTGGAGGAGAGGGTCGCTGCCAGAGAGCGCCAGGCGCAGGCCGCCCGGTCGAGGGCCGGCTATGGGGCATCCAGTGTCCTGTATGCTGGCCACTCCTTGGCGGAACTTGAGCGCATGGCGCGGGAGGACAGGGAGGAGGTCCTGGAGGTCGCCTCAAAGTCCTCCAACCTGAAGGGGACCTTCCAGAAGGCCCTAAAATGCCGGGCTGCCAGTCTGCATGGCATTGTGCAGGAGCTGGTGCAGCGGACGGCCACGGAAGAGACGAGGCAACTGCAGGCGAAGGTGGATCGCCTGCAGGCGGAGGTCAGCCAGCTGCACCAGAAGCTGGCTGAGGTCACTGCTCGGCCTGCGCAATCAGCCCCTGGACCGGTGGTAGGAGGCTCCACCTCCTCCCCTCACAACCTTGAGGAGATACTCCGAAAGGTTGTCATGGAGGAGAGGGCCTTCACCAGAGCCTGCTTCGCAGGCATCGAGGACCGGCTCCTGCCGGAGAAGCGGCTCCGCCCGCCGCTAGCGGCGGATAAGGCACCACGCAGGGTGCCAGAACCTGCGCCTTTAGCAGGCCCGGCATCGGGTGCGCAGCCCCAGGCCCCGAAGCCCTCCAAGGGCAAAGGCGAGGGCAAGAGGACCAAGGCGGCTCCTCAAACCCTCACCATCAGCTCGGAGGGAGGGTCTGGGTCGGCTGCCACTCCAGCGGCAGCCCCCCAGAGCTCGCAGGAGGAAGACGCCCTTCTTCCCTCCACCACCCCGTCCAACCAGTCGTGGACAGAAGTGGTCAGGAGGGGAAAAGGGAAGGGAGGGCAAAAGTCGGCCCCCAAGCCCGCCGCGACTGCACCGGCAGTCAAAAGGGCTCCAGCTGGCGGGAGGAAGTTAGTTCCTCCTAAGACCGCGGCCGTCGTGGTGACCATCACCCCGGAGGCCGCGGAGCGGGGCGAGACGTACGAGTCCGTCCTAAGACGGGCTCGTACCAATGCTGATCCCTCCCAGCTGGGGATCAGCAAAATAACGTGCCGCCGAACCCTAACCGGAGCTCGAATTTTCGAGTTCTCGGGGGAACAGCGCGGCACAAACGCGGACCTCTTCGCAACGAAGTTGCAAGAGGTCATCGCCGACGCGGCAACGGTCGTCAGGCCCGTCAAGACCGCAGCCTTGGAGGTGGCCGATCTGGACGATTCGGCCACCAAGGAGGATGTGGTGGCGGCCGTCGCGGCGGCTGGAGGCTGCGACTCTGGCGCGGTGAAGGCTGGAGCCATCAGGCTCGGCCGCCGCGGCATGGGTATCGTCCGCGTCGAGTGCCCAGTCGCCGCGGCTGGGGCCGCCCTTGCTGCGACCAAGGGACGGCTGCTTGTGGGGCTCAGCTCGGCTGTGGTCCGGGCACTTGAAGACCAGCCCTTGCGCTGCTTCAAGTGCTTCTCCTTCGGCCACACCCGAGCCACGTGTCCCTCCAAGGCCGACTGGGGAGACACGTGCTACCAGTGCGGGCAAGAGGGGCACAAGAGTGCCACTTGCCGCGCCACCACGCCACACTGCACGGCGTGTGCCGCCAGTGGCCGCCCCGCGGGCCACAGGATGACGGGCAGGAGCTGTAAGCCCCCCGTCAAGAAGGGCATAGTGCCGGCGCAGGTTCGACCTGTCGCCACCACCGCCGCCGCCGTCGTCGCCGCCGCTGCAGCTCCAGCGGCGGTAGCTGAGGAGGAGGGTGCCATGTCGGAATAATGCAGGATTCCGACTACCGCATCCTCCAGGCGAACACCAACCACTGCAGAGCGGCCCAGGACCTGGTAGTGCAGGTCATGGCCGAGTGGTTGGTGAACGTAGCGGTGGTCGCCGAGCCCTACTCGATCCCCAGCAGCTGGCTGGGTGACGAGGACGACTCGGTGGCACTAGCGGCGCGGTCTTCCACAGACTCCCCTCCCCTCTCGCTATTAGAGAGGGGACCGGGATACGTGGCCGCCGCGTGGGGAGAGGTAGCCCTCGTGGGGGTATATTTCTCCCCAAACCGCCCTCTCCAGGACTTTGAGAATTATCTCGGAGTCCTGGCCGCCGTGGTCGGCAGGGCGGCGCCGCGTCAGGTCTCCGTGCTGGGAGACCTGAATGCCAAGTCGGTGACCTGGGGCAACCGGGCCACCGACGCTCGCGGGCGGGCGGTGGAGATGTGGGCAGCCTCCTCTGGACTCTCCCTCTTGAACAGAGGAAGCGTCCAGACATGCGTGCGGCGTCAGGGTGGCTCAGTAGTGGACGTCACTTTCGCCACCCCTGGGTTAGCCGCGCGCGTGCTGAACTGGCGGGTGGACCTGGTGGAGACTATGTCGGACCACCGCTACGTGCGGTTCGACATCTCCGCCAGTGGCCCCGGAGCGGTGCAGCCCCTCTCGGGGCGATCACCGTTTCCGCGGTGGGCTTTCACCCGCCTGGACAGGGAGGCAGCGGCGGAGGCGGCGTTCATCCAGGACTGGCTGTCGCCGCCTACCACCGGCCTGGATGTGGACACCATAGCGGGCCAGCTGAGGGAGTCTCTGACCGAGGTGTGCAACTCCAGCATGCCCGCCGCCGCGGTCACGCCGCCCGGCTCCCCGCCGCGCCGTCTATTGGTGGTCGGAGGAGCTGGCGGGGCTCAGAACCGCCTGCGTGGCGGCCAAGAGGGCCTACACGCGGAGTCGGCGGCGGCGTCGACGCAACCGGCCCGACGAGGACCGCCTCTACGAGGTGTACGTGGAGGCAAAAATGGGACTCGATCGGGCCATCGCCGCCGCTAAAGACTCGGCGAGAGCCGAGCTGCTGGAGGGTCTCGACAACGACCCATACGGGAGACCGTATAAGGCGGCACGCAACAAATTGCGCCCCTTTGGTCCCCCGGTTGTCGAGACCCTGGAGCCCACATTTCTGGATGGGGTGGTTCAGTCCCTGTTTCCGTGCAGGGACAACTTCACCCCGCCAGTGATGTGTGGAGCCCCGCTGCTGGAGGATGAGGAGGAAGAGGAGGCTCCCTCTCCTGTCACGGAGTCGGAACTTGGCGCGGCGATTGTGCATATCCGCGCCAAGAAGACGGCTCCGGGCCCCGACGGTGTCCCGGCGAGGGTGGTGGCAATTGCCGCCACCCAAATGGAGGAGCGGTTTCGGGACCTCTTCAGCGCATGCCTTGCGTCTGGGAGGTTCCCGAAACCGTGGAAGGAGGGGCAGCTGTGCCTCCTTCGCAAGGAGGGTCGCCCAGCAGACTCCCCCTCGGCATACCGACCCATCGTCCTGCTCGATGAGGTCGGCAAAATGTTCGAGGGGATAATCGCTGCCCGCCTAAAGGGCCATATGCGGCGTATCGGGCCGGACTTGTCGGACGCTCAGTTCGGTTTTCGGGCTGAGCGTTCGACGGTGGACGCGCTGGCCTGCCTCAAGAGGCAGGTGAAGGAGGCGGTGGAGGTGGGGGACGGATTGTTGGCGGTGTCATTCGACATTGCCAACGCCTTCAACTCTGTTCCCCACAGCACCATCCTAGAGGCGCTCCGATTCCACGGGGTGCCTCAATATATGCGGCGTTTACTGGCCAGCTACCTGGAGGATCGGGCGATCGTCCTCGTGAACAGGGCTGGCCAAGTCCGGCGGTACGCAGTCGAGGCCGGCGTTCCACAGGGGTCAGTCCTGGGACCTCTCCTCTGGAACGTCGGCTACGACTGGCTCTTGCGGGGAACTCTCCTCCGAGGTACGAGTGTCGTCTGCTACGCGGATGACACTCTCCTCACCGCCCGGGGGGAGAGTTTCAGGGAGGCGGCCAACTTGGCCTCGGCGGGCGGATCCTTGGTCGCAGGGAGGATCCGCCGCCTAGGATTGACGGTGGCGCTGCACAAGACCGAGGCTGTGTTCTTCCACGGGCCTCGGCAGCGCCAACCACCAGACGCCCACATATTTGTGGAGGGCGTCCGAATCGAGGTGAAGGCCCAGATGAAATATCTGGGCCTTGTACTCGACAGCAGGTGGCGTTTCGGCCCGCATTTTAGCGGGCTGTCGACGCGCCTGCTGAAGACTGCGGGCGCCCTCTCGTGGCTGCTCCCCAATTTGGGGGGGCCCAGTGCGCGATGCCGGCAACTCTACGCCGGCATCTTGAGGAGCATGGCCCTTTACGGGGCCCCTATCTGGGAGGACTCCCTCCAAAGGCGGGAGAACGCCGCCGCCTTGCGGGCCCCCCAAAGGGCCATAGCCCAGCGGGTGTCGCGGGCCTACCGCACGGTGGGTTTCGCGGCAGCGTGTGCTCTGGCTGGCACCCCTCCTTGGGAACTCGAGGCGTGGGTGCTCGCCAGAGTATACGAATGGACGGCGGGGCGGAGGGCGAGAGGAGAACGCCCCGCCCCGGAAGAGCGGGAGGCCGTCCGGCGGGAGGCGAGGGACGCCATCGTCGTCCATTGGACGAGGGACCTCGCCACCGCAGCCTTCGGCCGCCGAACCCTCGACGCGATCGGGCCGGTCCTGCGAGACTGGCTCGATCGGTCGCACGGGTTCCTCTCATTCCGTCTGGTGCAGGTGCTGTCCGGGCACGGTTGTTTCGGATCGTACCTGCACCGGATCGGACGGGAGGAGACATCGTCGTGCCACGACTGCGGTGCGGCGGAGGACGCGGCGCAGCACACCCTCGCGGTGTGCCCGTCGTGGTCCGAGCCGCGCCGCAGTCTCACTTCGGTGATCGGACAGGACCTCTCACTCCCCGGTTTGGTCAACGCCATGCTGGGCGATGAGAGGTCCTGGGCGGCAGTGGCCTCCTTCTGCGAACACGTCATGTCCCAGAAGGAGGCGGCGGAGCGCGCGCGGGAGGACGACCCTCACGCGGCGGCGCTCCGAAGACGGAGGAGGGGTCGGAGAAGACGTCAGTATGACGGCCATCACCGACTCCTCCCCGGTGGAGGCCAGCAGGCAACGGGTGCGGGGGCACCCTTGCCTGTATTGCACGGGCCTCCACCAGTGTCGGACGGGAATGGCCAGGTGTTCCCGGCCATTCCCGTAGCCCCCCAGGCTGGGGGGCATGCGGGGCCCGCCAGCTAGGCGGGCATACGCCGGGAGGGCTGTGGAAGCAGAGGCTGAGCCAATTTCCCATAGCCCTCCCATCACGGCGTCGCGGGAACACCGCTGAGTTTTAGTGGGTATACTGCCACTCTGGCAGGGAGTCCCACATACCCCGTCTCGTCCCCCGACGAGCGGAGATGCGTAATGTCATTTCTCAGCGACAAAAAAAAAAAAAAAAAAAAAAAAAAAAAAAAAAAAAAAAAAAAGGTTAGGTTGGGCATGCGGGGGGTGCATGTTGAAGAGCCTCCTCGTGGCGCACCCTGGGCAACGTCGGCTCCAATTTCTCCCAGTGCGGTTTTGGGGGACAATTGGGGCTGGCGGCTAATCTTCAACAAGCGGGGAAAGGTCACGGTTCCAATCACCGATCATGCTTGATGGTCGGTGAAGGGAACCGGGCTACAGAGGGTACGCCCACTCCTCCTCTGCTTACAGAGGGAGGTGAGTGGGCGTAGACTGGGCAGGGCCGCCGATGCGGAACAGGCGGTCGTGTCCCGGAGGGAGGCAGCGGCGCGCGCGCGGGGGATGATTCTCTCGCGCGGCGCCGCTCCGGAGAGGGGAGGGGTCGAGGAAGACGCCGGTCTGGTAGTCACCTCCGGCTCCTCCCGGGTGGAGGCCAGCAGGCGGTGGGTGCGGGGGCGCCCTTTGCCTGTATTGCACGGGCCTCCACCAGTGTCGGACGGGAGTGGCCGGGTGTTCCCGGCCATTCCCGTAGCCCCCCAGTTGAATGGGGGGCATGCGGGGCCCGCCAACTAGGCGGGCATACGCCGGGAGGGCTGTGGAAGCAGAGGCTGAGCCAATTTCCCATAGCCCTCCCATCACGGCGTTGTGGGAACACCGCTGAGTTTTAGTGGGTATACTGTCGAGTGCGGTTTTCGACAGGAGTCCCACATACCCCGTCTCGTCCCCCACGAGCGGGGATGCATAAAGCATTTCTCAGCGACAAAAAAAAAAAAAAAAAAAAAAAAAAAAAAAAAAAAAAAAAAAAAGGTTAGGTTGGGGTGCATGTTGAAGAGCCTCCTCGTGGCGCACCCTGGGCAACGTCGGCTCCAATTTCTCCCAGTGCGGTTTTGGGGGACAATTGGGGCTGGCGGCTAATCTTCAACAAGCGGGGAAAGGTCACGGTTCCAATCGCCGATCATGGCTGATGGTCGGTGAAGGGAACCGGGCTACAGAGGGCAGATACGCCCACTCCTCCTCTGCTTACAGAGGGAGGTGAGTGGGCGTAGACTGGGCACGGCCGCCGCTGCGGAATAGGCGGTCGTGTCCCGGAGGGAGGCAGCGGCGCCCGCGCGGGGGGATGATTCTCTCGCGTGGCGCCGCTCCGGAGAGGGGAGGGGTCGAGGAAGACGCCGGTCTGGTAGTCACCTCCGGCTCCTCCCGGGTGGAGGCCAGCAGGCGGTGGGTGCGGGGGCGCCCTTTGCCTGTATTGCACGGGCCTCCACCAGTGTCGGACGGGAGTGGCCGGGTGTTCCCGGCCATTCCCGTAGCCCCCCAGTTAAATGGGGGGCATGCGGGGCCCGCCAACTAGGCGGGCATACGCCGGGAGGGCTGTGGAAGCAGAGGCTGAGCCAATTTCCCATAGCCCTCCCATCACGGCGTTGTGGGAACACCGCTGAGTTTTAGTGGGTATACTGTCGAGTGCGGATTTCGACAGGAGTCCCACATACCCCGTCTCGTCCCCCACGAGCGGGGATGCATAAAGCATTTCTCAGCGACAAAAAAAAAAAAAAAAAAAAAAAAAAAAGGTTAGGTTAGGTTGGGGGACCACCCCACAGTGCTTGCGTCCACGTCGCGTCCCCTGGGCAACGACCCGGTTCTGACCACCGTAACGGAGTGGCAGACCGGTGTTCGGCTAAAGTGCACTGTGCAGTCGTAGCGTATTTTATCCTATTATCCAATTTTATTTCATGTCGGCATCTACGACACCTGCGGAGGCTATGCCAAAGCAATTGAGGACCGCCTCCGGGCGTTTTAAAAAAGGCTCTTCTCAGGGCCAACCAAAAGGCCCTTCTCAGGGCCAAGCAAAAGGCCCTTCTCAGGGCCAACCAAAAGGCCCTTCTCAGGGCCTCCCAAAAGGCCCTTCTCAGGGCCAACCAAAAGGCCCTTCTCAGGGCCAATCCGAGGGTGCCTCGGCATCAGAGGCTAGCCGCGCGCCGTCTGCGACTAGCTTCTATAGCTCGGCGGGTGAGTTGCTGGACTCCGACAACGAGTCCATCATGTCGTGTGGTTCGGCGATTAGTCGCCGAGACTCGAAAAAGCGGGCTTATCAGAGGAAGGGGTCTGGGGGTTCCTCGGACACGGCGTCACAGCCGAGGGCCAAGAGGCCGGTGTCTGACACCCACGACGTGGGTCTGGCAGAAGCCCAACGCCAGTTGGACCTGTCTCGGCGGGCGCAGGTCCAGCAAGACCTGGAGGAGCGGGTTGCGGCCACGGAGCAACGGACGCACGCCGCCCGGGCCAAGTCTGGATACGGTGCGTCCCGCGTCCACTACGCGGACCACTCCCTGGCGGAGCTGCAGCTGATGGCTGAGGAGGACGAAGAGGAGATAGTGGCAGACGCCTCTAAGTCCTCCAATTTAAAAGGGACATTCCAAAAGTCGCTTAAATGCAGGGCCGCGAGCATGCGCGGCATCGTCGGGGAGCTGGTGCAGCGGAAGGCTACCGATGAAACGCGGCAACTGCAGGCGAAAGTCGATCGCCTGCAGTCAGAGGTCAGCCAGCTTCATCTGAAGCTGGCTGAAGCCACGGCCCGGCCAAACACTAAGGTTTCCGAGCCGAAACCAGCGGCTGAGGCCCCGCCCTCCAACCTTGAGGACGTAATCCGCAAGGTAGTAATGGAGGAAAGGGCCTTCACGAGAGCCTGTCTTGCGGGCATAGAGGACAGGCTCTTGCCGGAGAAACGCCTGCGACCGCCGCTCGCGGCGGACAGTCGGCCACGCCAGCCAGAACTGTCCTCCCAGGACGCCCATCTTCCGTCCACCACCCCATCCAACCAGCAGGGGTGGACGAAGGTGAAAAAGGGCAAAAAGAAGTCCAAGACGGTGGCTGCCCCTGCCACCCCCGCCACCACCCCTCCCGGCCCGCCTCAGAAAACAGGCAAGGGAAAGGGGAAGGGGAAGACGTCGGCCCCGAAGCCCAACGCCGCTGCTCCCGCTGCTGCTCCTGCAGCTAATGGGGCCCCCGCCGCCAAGTCAAAGAGGAAGCTGGTTCCTCCGAAGACCGCAGCCGTAGTGGTGACGCTCACCGCTGAGGCTGTGGAGCGGGGGGAGACGTACGCGTCCGTAATGATGCGGGCGCGTGCCAACGCCGATCCCACCCAGCTGGGGATCGGCACAGTATCCTGCCGCCGGACCCAGGCCGGGGCTCGAATGTTCGAGTTCCCGGGGGCTCAGGGCGGCGCCAACGCGGACCTCTTCGCAACCAAGCTGCGAGAGGTCATCGCCGACGCGGCCAAGGTCACCAGGCCCGTAAAGTCTGTGGCCTTGGAGGTGACCGACCTCGACGACTCGGTCACCAAAGAGGAGGTGGTGGCGGCGGTCGCTGCGATGGGGGGCTGTGGCGTCACAGCGGTGCAAGGTCGGGCCATCAGGCCCGGCCGCGGCGGCATGGGCACCATTCGTCTCGAGTGCCCAGTCGCCGCAGCTGCAGCCGTCCTAGCCAAGGGACGGCTGACTGTCGGGTTCAGCTCGGGTGTAGTCCGGGCACTTGCAGCCCAGCCTCTGCGCTGCTACAAGTGTCTTGGAGTCGGACACACTCGGGCCCTTTGTCCGTCCGAGGTGGACAGGGCGGACAAATGCTTCCGCTGTGGCAAGGAAGGCCACAAGTCGGCCTCCTGCGAGGCCGCCACGCCGCACTGTGCGGTGTGTGCCGCCAGTGGCTGCCCGGCAGGCCACGTGATGATGGGGAGGAAGTGCAATCCTCCCCCTAAGAAGGGCAAAGCGCAGGCGCTGATCCGGCCTGTCGCTGCCACCGTTGCCGTCCCTGAGGCTGGGACATCGGCGGCGGTTGTGGAGGGGGGTGCGATGTCTGTCGATGGATAGTTCGGTCAAGCATCGCATCCTCCAGGCGAACACCAACCACTGCAGAGCGGCCCAGGATCTGCTGATGCAGACCATGGCCGAGTGGTTGGTGGACGTGGCGGCTGTCGCCGAGCCGTACTCAGTCCCTGGCCGTTGGCTGGGCGATCGGGACGGCTTGGTGGCATTGGTGACGCGGTCTTCCACGGACTCCCCTCCCCTCTCGCTCTTAGAGAGGGGACCGGGATACGTGGCCGCCGCGTGGGGAGAATTAGCCCTTGTGGGCGTCTATTTCTCCCCGAACCGCCCTCTCTCGGATTTCGAGAACTTTCTCGAAATCCTCACCGCGGTGGTCGGGAGGGCGGCGCCACGCCAGGTCGCCGTATTGGGTGACCTGAACGCCAAGTCGACGGCCTGGGGCAACCCGGCCGGGTCCTGCAACGTCCGGGGACGCGCCGTGGAGTTTTGGGCGGCGTCGTGCGGTGTGTCCCTCCTGAACAGAGGGACCGTTCACACGTGTGTGCGGCAACGGGGAGGATCAGTGGTCGACGTCTCGTTTGCCACCCCCGTGCTAGCCGCCCACGTCGTGAACTGGCGGGTGGAGATGGTGGAGACCTTGTCGGACCACCGATATGTGCGGTTCGACATCAGCTCCACCCAGAGCCCCCGGGGAATTGCTCCAGGCTCGGGCCAATCTGCGTTCCCACGGTGGGCTCTCACCCGCCTGGACCGAGAGGCTGCGGAGGAGGCGGCGTTCGTCCAGGACTGGCTCGCACCTCCTGTCGAGGTCCTGGACGTGGACGCCGCAGCGGTTCAGCTGAGGAGGTCCCTGACCGAGGTGTGCAACTCCAGCATGCCCCGGTCTCGCCGCCCAGCTCCCCGCCGCGCCGTCTATTGGTGGTCGGAGGAACTGGCGGGGCTCCGAACCGCCTGCGTGGCGGCCAGGAGGGCCTACACGCGGAGTCGAAGGCGCAGGCACCGAGACCCCACCAGCGAGGAGGCCCTCTATGCCACGTACGTCGCGGCAAAGACGGTCCTGAAGTCGGCCATGCGCGCGGCCGAAGATTCGGCGAGAGCCGAAATGTTGGAGGGTCTCGACAGGGACCCATTTGGAAGACCATACAAGGCGGCGCGGAATAAACTGCGCCCACAGGGTCTTCCACTGACGGAGACCCTCGAGCCGGCATTGCTGGACGGGGTGGTCCGGTCCCTGTTTCCGTCCAGGACTGACTTCACCCCGCCAGTGATGGATCCCCCGCGGGAGGCGGCTCCGCCGGAGGAGGAGGTCCCACCGGTTACGGCGGTGGAACTTTGCGCGGGGACTCTACACCTCCGCGCAAAGAACACAGCCCCAGGGCCGGACGGCGTTCCCGCACGGGTGGTGGCCATCGCCGCCTCACAGATGGAGGAGAGGTTTCGGGACCTCTTTAGCGCGTGTCTTACGACTGGGAGGTTCCCGAAACCTTGGAAGGAGGGGCGGCTATGCCTGCTCCGAAAGGAGGGACGCCCGGCAGACTCCCTCTCGGCTTACCGGCCCATCGTCTTGCTCGATGAGGTCGGTAAGTTGTTCGAGGGGATAATCGCCGACCGGCTAAAGAGCCTGCTGGGGACGGTGGGGCCGGACCTGTCGGACGCCCAATTCGGTTTCCGACGGGGTCGTTCGACGGTCGACGCGCTGGCCCTACTCAAGGGCCAGGTGAGGGAGGCCGTGGAGGCGGGCGACGGAGTGTTGGCGGTGTCATTCGACATAGCCAACGCCTTCAACTCCGTCCCCCACTCGACAATCTTGGAGGCGCTCCGATACCACGGAGTGCCTCAGTACCTGCGCCAACTCTTGGCCAGCTACTTGGAGGACCGGGTGGTCCTCCTCTCGGACAAGACGGCCACAGTGAGGCGATACGGCGCAGAGTCCGGTGTTCCACAGGGGTCGGTCCTAGGACCACTGCTGTGGAACATTGGATTCGACTGGCTACTGCGGGGAACCCTCCTCCGTGGCACGAGCGTCATCTGTTACGCGGATGACACCCTCCTCGTCGCCCGGGGGAGGGACTTCAGGGAGGCGGCCAGTCTGGCCTCTGCCGGCGGATCCTTAGTGGCAGGAAGGATTCGCCGCCTCGGACTAAAGGTTGCGCTGCACAAAACCGAGGCCGTGTATTTTCACGGTCCACGGCAGCGCATCCCTCCCGACGGCCACATTATAGTGGAGGGCGTCAGGATCGAGGTCAAGGCCCAGATGAAGTACTTGGGCCTTGTCCTCGACAGCAGGTGGCGCTTCGGCCCACACTTTAGCGGGCTGTCGACGCGCCTGCTGAAGGCCGCGAACGCCTTGTCGTGGCTCCTCCCGAATCTGGGGGGTCCGAAGGCGCGATGCCGGCGCTTGTATGCCGGCATCCTCAGGAGCATGGCCCTTTACGGGGCCCCAATCTGGGCAGACTCCCTTCACAGGCGGGAGAACGCCACGGCCATCCGCAGGCCCCAAAGGGCCATTGCACTGCGGGTGGCGAGGGCCTACCGCTCGGTAGGCTTCTCTGCGGCGTGCGCTCTGGCCGGCACCCCTCCTTGGGAGCTCGAGGCGTGGGTGCTGACCAGAGTGTACGAATGGACGGCGCGCCGTAAGGCGCTCGGGGAGCCCCCCGCCGCAGAAGAGCGGGAGGCCGTGCGGCAAGAGGCGAAGGACGCAATCGTCCATCACTGGACGGAGGACCTCGCCACTGCCGCATTTGGCCGCCGAACACTGGACGCGCTCGGGCCGGTCCTGAAGGATTGGCTCGAGCGGTCCCACGGTTTCCTCTCTTTCCGTCTGGTGCAGGTGTTGTCCGGACACGGGTGCTTCGGATCGCACCTGCATCGGATCCAAAGGGAGGAGACCCCGTCGTGCCACGACTGTGGCGCGGCGGAGGACACGGCGCAGCACACCCTCGAGGTGTGCCCAGCCTGGTCCGAGCTGCGCCACACACTGGTCGCAGCAGTCGGGCAGGACCTCTCGCTTCCCGGCGTCGTCAACTCGATGCTGGAAAGCGAGGGGGCCTGGGCAGCGGTCGCCTCCTTCTGCGAAGAGGTAATGTCACAGAAGGAGGCGGCGGAGCGCGTGCGGGAGGAAGACCCTCTCGCGGCGCCGCTCCGCAGGCGAAGACGGGGCGTGAGACGGCGGTTGTATGATCGTCGTCACGCGCCTCCAGGTGGTGAACAGCGGGAGACAGGCGCGGGGGCGCCTTCTCCTGCATTGCACTGTTCACCACCCACGTCGTCAGTCATTCCTGGGCCCCTCCCCCCCGACGGGACGGGCCCGCCGGGCCCGCCGTAAAGGCGGGCGGTCGTCGGCGGGGGGCAGGATGGAAAGGCTCTGCCGATTCCCAGTCCCCCTCCACTCAGACGATGCGGGAATGCCGCTGGGTTGTTTAGTGGGTATACCGGTTCTACCGGGGAGTCCCACATACCCCTCCCGTCCCCCGACGGGTGGGCATGCGTAATGCATTTTTCCCAGCGCAAACAAAAAAAAAAAAAAAAAAAAAAAAGGTTAGGTTAGGTTAGGTTGGGGGATCCCCCACAGCGCATACTTCCACGTAGTATCCCCTGGGCAACGCCGTGTCTGACCACCGTAACGGAGTGGCAGACCGGTGGCTAAAGTGCGCTGTGACTCACAGTTATCAATGCGGAAGACTGTGAGTATAAATCTAAAAATGACGAAGAAACCCGTGCGGGACGCCTCCGGGCGTTTCAGTTTTAACCCGAATCGCCCTTCTCAGGGCGATCCAAACGGCCCTTCTCAGGGCCAACCCAACGGCCCTTCTCAGGGCCAACCCAACGGCCCTTCTCAGGGCCAACCCAACGGCCCTTCTCAGGGCCAATCCAAAGGCCCTTTTCAGGGCCACGCCGGTGACGCATTAGCGTCGGACGCTGACCGCGCACCATCTGCGGCCAGAGCAGACGAGTCGGACTCGGACGACTCGAATATCGACACGTCGGCAGCAGAGAGCGACCGCCTCGAGCGAAAGAGGGCCTACCTGCGGCACGGGTCCGAGGGATCCTCGTCGGCTGGAGGCGGGGCGCAGAAGAAGTCAAAGTCCAAAAGGGCTTCGACTTCTTCGAAAGCAGGTGATACCCACGTTGTGGGTTTGGTGGATGCCGAGCGCCAGCTAAACCTGCTAAAACGGGCGCAACTCCAGCAGGACCTGGAGGAGAGGGTCGCTGCCAGAGAGCGCCAGGCGCAGGCCGCCCGGTCGAGGGCCGGCTATGGGGCATCCAGTGTCCTGTATGCTGGCCACTCCTTGGCGGAACTTGAGCGCATGGCGCGGGAGGACAGGGAGGAGGTCCTGGAGGTCGCCTCAAAGTCCTCCAACCTGAAGGGGACCTTCCAAAAGGCCCTTAAATGCCGGGCTGCCAGTCTGCATGGCATTGTGCAGGAGCTGGTGCAGCGGACGGCCACGGATGAGACGCGGCAACTGCAGGCGAAGGTGGATCGCCTGCAGGCGGAGGTCAGCCAGCTGCACCAGAAGCTGGCTGAAGTCACTGCTCGGCCTGCGCCATCAGCCCCTGGACCGGTGGTAGGAGGCTCCACCTCCTCCCCTCACAACCTTGAGGAGATACTCCGAAAGGTTGTCATGGAGGAGAGGGCCTTCACCAGAGCCTGCTTCGCAGGCATCGAGGACCGGCTCCTGCCGGAGAAGCGGCTGCGCCCCCCGCTAGCGGCGGATAAGGCACCACGCGGGGTGCCGGAACCTGCGCCTTTAGCAGGCCCGGCATCGGGTGCGCAGCCCCAGGCCCCGAAGCCCTCCAAGGGCAAAGGCGAGGGCAAGAGGACCAAGGCGGCTCCTCAAACCCTCACCATCAGCTCGGAGGGAGCGTCTGGGTCGGCTGCCACTCCAGCGGCGGCCCCCCAGAGCTCGCAGGAGGAAGACGCCCTTCTTCCCTCCACCACCCCGTCCAACCAGTCGTGGACGGAAGTGGTCAGGAGGGGAAAAGGGAAGGGAGGGCAAAAGTCGGCCCCCAAGCCCGCCGCGACTGCTCCGGCAGTCAAAAGGGCTCCAGCCGGCGGGAGGAAGTTAGTTCCTCCCAAGACCGCGGCCGTCGTGGTGACCATCACCCCGGAGGCCGCGGAGCGGGGCGAGACGTACGAGTCCGTCCTAAGACGGGCTCGTACCAATGCTGATCCCTCCCAGCTGGGGATCAGCAAAATAACGTGCCGCCGAACCCTAACCGGAGCTCGAATTTTCGAGTTCTCGGGGGAACAGCGCGGCACAAACGCGGACCTCTTCGCAACGAAGTTGCAAGAGGTCATCGCCGACGCGGCAACGGTCGTCAGGCCCGTCAAGACCGCAGCCTTGGAGGTGGCCGATCTGGACGATTCGGCCACCAAGGAGGATGTGGTGGCGGCCGTCGCGGCGGCTGGAGGCTGCGACGCTGGCGCGGTGAAGGCTGGAGCCATCAGGCTCGGCCGCCGCGGCATGGGCATCGTCCGCGTCGAGTGCCCAGTCGCCGCGGCTGGGGCCGCCCTTGCTGCGACCAAGGGACGGCTGCTTGTGGGGCTCAGCTCGGCTGTGGTCCGGGCACTTGAAGACCAGCCCTTGCGCTGCTTCAAGTGCTTCTCCTTCGGCCACACCCGAGCCACGTGTCCCTCCAAGGCCGACTGGGGAGACACGTGCTACCAGTGCGGGCAAGAGGGGCACAAGAGTGCCACTTGCCGGGCCACCACGCCACACTGCACGGCGTGTGCCGCCAGTGGCCGCCCCGCGGGCCACAGGATGACGGGCAGGAGCTGTAAGCCCCCCGTCAAGAAGGGCATAGTGCCGGCGCAGGTTCGACCTGTCGCCACCACCGCCGCCGCCGTCGTCGCCGCCGCTGCAGCTCCAGCGGCGGTAGCTGAGGAGGAGGGTGCCATGTCGGAATAATGCAGGTTTCCGACTACCGCATCCTCCAGGCGAACACCAACCACTGCAGAGCGGCCCAGGACCTGGTAGTGCAGGTCATGGCCGAGTGGTTGGTGAACGTAGCGGTGGTCGCCGAGCCCTACTCGATCCCCAGCAGCTGGCTGGGTGACGAGGACGACTCGGTGGCACTAGCGGCGCGGTCTTCCACAGACTCCCCTCCCCTCTCGCTATTAGAGAGAGGACCGGGATACGTGGCCGCCGCGTGGGGAGACTTTGCCCTTGTGGGGGTATATTTCTCCCCAAACCGCCCTCTCCAGGACTTTGAGAATTATCTCGGAGTCCTGGCCGCCGTGGTCGGCAGGGCGGCGCCGCGTCAGGTCTCCGTGCTGGGAGACCTGAATGCCAAGTCGGTGACCTGGGGCAACCGGGCCACCGACGCTCGCGGGCGGGCGGTGGAGATGTGGGCAGCCTCCTCTGGACTCTCCCTCTTGAACAGAGGAAGCGTCCAGACATGCGTGCGGCGTCAGGGTGGCTCAGTAGTGGACGTCACTTTCGCCACCCCTGGGTTAGCCGCGCGCGTGCTGAACTGGCGGGTGGACCTGGTGGAGACTATGTCGGACCACCGCTACGTGCGGTTCGACATCTCCGCCAGTGGCCCCGGAGCGGTGCAGCCCCTCTCGGGGCGATCACCGTTTCCGCGGTGGGCTTTCACCCGCCTGGACAGGGAGGCAGCGGCGGAGGCGGCGTTCATCCAGGACTGGCTGTCGCCTCCTACCACCGGCCTGGATGTGGACACCATAGCAGGCCAGCTGAGGGAGTCTCTGACCGAGGTGTGCAACTCCAGCATGCCCCGGTCTCGCCGCCCGGCTCCCCGCCGCGCCGTCTATTGGTGGTCGGAGGAACTGGCGGGGCTCAGAACCGCCTGTGTGGCGGCCAAGAGGGCCTACACGCGGAGTCGGCGGCGGCGTCGACGCAACCGGCCCGACGAGGACCGCCTCTACGAGGTGTACGTGGAGGCAAAAATGGGCCTCGATCGGGCCATCGCCGCCGCTAAAGACTCGGCGAGAGCCGAGCTGCTGGAGGGTCTCGACAACGACCCTTACGGGAGACCGTATAAGGCGGCGCGCAACAAATTGCGCCCCTTTGGTCCCCCGGTTGTCGAGACCCTGGAGCCCACATTTCTGGATGGGGTGGTTCAGTCCCTGTTTCCGTGCAGGGACAACTTCACCCCGCCAGTGATGTGTGGAGCCTCGCTGGAGGAGGAGGAGGAGGAAGAGGAGGCTCCCTCTCCTGTCACGGAGTCGGAACTTGACGCGGCGCTTTGCATATCCGCGCCAAGAAGACGGCTCCGGGCCCCGACGGTGTCCCGGCGAGGGTGGTGGCAATTGCCGCCACCCAAATGGAGGAGCGATTTCGGGACCTCTTCAGCGCATGCCTTGCGTCTGGAAGGTTCCCGAAACCGTGGAAGGAGGGGCAGTTGTGCCTCCTTCGCAAGGAGGGCCGCCCTGCAGACTCCCCCTCGGCATACCGGCCCATCGTTCTGCTCGATGAGGTCGGAAAAATGTTCGAGGGGATAATCGCTGCCCGCCTAAAGGGCCATATGCGGCGTATCGGGCCGGACTTGTCGGACGCTCAGTTCGGTTTTCGGGCTGAGCGTTCGACGGTGGACGCGCTGGCCTGCCTTAAGAGGCAGGTGAAGGAGGCGATGGATGTGGGGGACGGATTGTTGGCGGTGTCATTCGACATAGCCAACGCCTTCAACTCTGTTCCCCACAGCACCATCCTAGAGGCACTCCGATTCCACGGGGTGCCTCGATATATGCGGCGTCTACTGGCCAGCTACCTGGAGGATCGGGCGATCGTCCTCGTGAACAGGGCTGGCCAAGTCCGGCGGTACGCAGTCGAGGCCGGCGTTCCACAGGGGTCAGTCCTGGGACCTCTCCTCTGGAACGTCGGCTACGACTGGCTCTTGCGGGGAACTCTCCTCCGAGGTACGAGTGTCGTCTGCTACGCGGACGACACTCTCCTCACCGCCCGGGGGGAGAGTTTCAGGGAGGCGGCCAACTTGGCCTCGGCGGGCGGATCCTTGGTCGCAGGGAGGATCCGCCGCCTAGGATTGACGGTGGCGCTGCACAAGACCGAGGCTGTGTTCTTCCACGGGCCTCGGCAGCGCCAACCACCAGACGCCCACATATTTGTGGAGGGCGTCCGAATCGAGGTGAAGGCCCAGATGAAATATCTGGGCCTTGTACTCGACAGCAGGTGGCGTTTCGGCCCGCATTTTAGCGGGCTGTCGACGCGCCTGCTGAAGACTGCGGGCGCCCTCTCGTGGCTGCTCCCCAATTTGGGGGGGCCCAGCGCGCGATGCCGGCAACTCTACGCCGGCATCTTGAGGAGCATGGCCCTTTACGGGGCCCCTATCTGGGAGGACTCCCTCCAAAGGCGGGAGAACGCCGCCGCCTTGCGGGCCCCCCAAAGGGCCATAGCCCAGCGGGTGTCGCGGGCCTACCGCACGGTGGGCTTCGCGGCAGCGTGTGCTCTGGCTGGCACCCCTCCTTGGGAACTCGAGGCGTGGGTGCTCGCCAGAGTATACGAATGGACGGCGGGGCGGAGGGCGAGTGGAGAACGCCCTGCCCCGGAAGAGCGGGAGGCCGTCCGGCGGGAGGCGAGGGACGCCATCGTCGTCCATTGGACGAGGGACCTCGCCACCGCAGCCTTCGGCCGCCGAACCCTCGACGCGATCGGGCCGGTCCTGCGAGACTGGCTCGATCGGTCGCACGGGTTTCTCTCGTTTCGTCTGGTGCAGGTGCTGTCCGGACACGGTTGTTTCGGATCGTACCTGCACCGGATCGGACGGGAGGAGACACCGTCGTGCCACGACTGTGGCGCGGCGGAGGACGCGGCGCAGCACACCCTCGCGGTGTGCCCGTCGTGGTCCGAGCCGCGCCACGGTCTCACTGCGGTGATCGGACCGGACCTCTCACTCCCCGGCTTGGTTAACGCCATGCTGGACGATGAGAGGTCCTGGGCGGCAGTGGCCTCCTTCTGCGAACACGTCATGTCCCAGAAGGAGGCGGCGGAGCGCGCGCGGGAGGACGACCCTCACGCGGCGGCGCTCCGAAGACGGAGGAGGGGTCGGAGAAGACGTCAGTATGACGGCCATCTCCGACTCCTCCCCGGTGGAGGCCAGCAGGCAACGGGTGCGGGGGCACCCTTGCCTGTATTGCACGGGCCTCCACCAGTGTCGGACGGGAATGGCCGGGTGTTCCCGGCCATTCCCGTAGCCCCCCAGTTAAATGGGGGGGCATGCGGGGCCCGCCAACTAGGCGGGCATACGCCGGGAGGGCTGTGGAAGCAGAGGCTGAGCCAATTTCCCATAGCCCTCCCATCACGGCGTTGTGGGAACACCGCTGAGTTTTAGTGGGTATACTGTCGGTTGCGGATTTCGACAGGAGTCCCACATACCCCGTCTCGTCCCCCACGAGCGGGGATGCATAAAGCATTTCTCAGCGACAAAAAAAAAAAAAAAAAAAAAAAAAAGGTTAGGTTGGGGTGGGGTGCATGTTGAAGAGCCTCCTCGTGGCGCACCCTGGGCAACGTCGGCTCCAATTTCTCCCAGTGCGGTTTTGGGGGACAATTGGGGCTGGCGGCTAATCTTCAACAAGCGGGGAAAGGTCACGGTTCCAATCACCGATCATGCTTGATGGTCGGTGAAGGGAACCGGGCTACAGAGGGTACGCCCACTCCTCCTCTGCTTACAGAGGGAGGTGAGTGGGCGTAGACTGGGCAGGGCCGCCGATGCGGAACAGGCGGTCGTGTCCCGGAGGGAGGCAGCGGCGCGCGCGCGGGGGATGATTCTCTCGCGCGGCGCCGCTCCGGAGAGGGGAGGGGTCGAGGAAGACGCCGGTCTGGTAGTCACCTCCGGCTCCTCCCGGGTGGAGGCCAGCAGGCGGTGGGTGCGGGGGCGCCCTTTGCCTGTATTGCACGGGCCTCCACCAGTGTCGGACGGGAGTGGCCGGGTGTTCCCGGCCATTCCCGTAGCCCCCCAGTTGAATGGGGGGCATGCGGGGCCCGCCAACTAGGCGGGCATACGCCGGGAGGGCTGTGGAAGCAGAGGCTGAGCCAATTTCCCATAGCCCTCCCATCACGGCGTTGTGAGAACACCGCTGAGTTTTAGTGGGTATACTGTCGAGTGCGGTTTTCGACAGGAGTCCCACATACCCCGTCTCGTCCCCCACGAGCGGGGATGCATAAAGCATTTCTCAGCGACAAAAAAAAAAAAAGGTTAGGTTGAGGTGCATGTTGAAGAGCCTCCTCGTGGCGCACCCTGGGCAACGTCGGCTTCAATTTCTCCCAGTGCGGTTTTGGTGGACAATTGGGGCTGGCGGCTAATCTTCAACAAGCGGGGAAAGGTCATGGTTCCAATCACCGATCATGCTTGATGGTCGGTGAAGGGAACCGGGCTACAGAGGGCAGATACGTCCACTCCTCCTCTGCTTACAGAGGGAGGTGAGTGGGCGTGGACTGGGCAGGGCCGCCGATGCGGAACAGGCGGTCGTGTCCCGGAGGGAGGCAGCGGCGCGCGCGCGGGGGATGATTCTCTCGCGCGGCGGCGCTCCGGAGAGGGGAGGGGTCGAGGAAGACGCCGGTCTGGTAGTCACCTCCGGCTCCTCCCGGGTGGAGGCCAGCAGGCGGTGGGTGCGGGGGCGCCCTTTGCCTGTATTGCACGGGCCTCCACCAGTGTCGGACGGGAGTGGCCGGGTGTTCCCGGCCATTCCCGTAGCCCCTCAGTTAAATGGGGGGCATGCGGGGCCCGCCAACTAGGCGGGCATACGCCGGGAGGGCTGTGGAAGCAGAGGCTGAGCCAATTTCCCATAGCCCTCCCATCACGGCGTTGTGGGAACACCGCTGAGTTTTAGTGGGTATACTGTCGAGTGCGGATTTCGACAGGAGTCCCACATACCCCGTCTCGTCCCCCACGAGCAGGGATGCATAAAGCATTTCTCAGCGACAAAAAAAAAAAAAAAAAAAAAAAAAAAAAAAAAAAAAAAAAAAAAGGTTAGGTTAGGTTAGGTTAGGTTGGGGTGCATGTTGAAGAGCCTCCTCGTGGCGCACCCTGGGCAACGTCGGCTCCAATTGCCCACCACGTCTTGGTGGACAATTGGGGCTGGCGGCTAATCTTCAACAAACGGAGAAAGGTCATGGTTCCAATCACCGATCATGCTTGATGGTCGGTGAAGGGAACCGGGCTACAGACGGTCAATACGTCCACTCCTCCTCTGCTTACAGAGGTAGTTGAGTGGGCGTAGACTGGGAAGGGCCGCCGCTGCGGTGCAGGCGCACCAAAGCGGCGCGTGTTTCTCTCCTTGAGGAGTAGTCCTCGAGGAGAGAATTTTCGGCGGGTTCGCTGAGTCGGGTTAGCCGGACAGCGAACGGAGGCATGTCTAATGCCGCCGCCGAGGGCTTGGCTTAATTGCCTGGCCCAGAGGAAGGCTACCTCTTAGATAAAAAACCACCCAATCCTAAGCTTTGAAGCGCGGTGAGAGGATGAATGGCTGGAGGGAGTCCAGTCGTTAGCGCTTCCCCTGCAGAGCACCTGCCGCACTCTGCAGTATGTAGGCTTACCGGGTATCTAGGCTCTGCCCGGTGGACATTTAGGACCTATATCGACTCGTGGGAATTATATGGATACAGTTAACAAAAATCAAAAAGGGGAATTGCCGATCGTGTTGGTCGAGCAGATGGGTGTCCTGTCAGGTGCGGTGTCAGACTCTGACACCGCATCTGAGAGGATGAGTGTGGCGAGTGTGGCGAGCGTAAGCTCAAAGCGCTCGCGGACTGAGGAGGAGATGTTTGAGCGTCCTTCAAAATTTTGGAGGAAGTGCTCAAACAAAGAGGACGAGAGGCGCGCGGGGTTGACAGGCCTCTCTTCTAGCGAGGAGAACCTGCCAGCCAAGGCGGGCAGAAGAGGGCGAGGTCGCGCAATCGGTGGAGCGTCAGCTCCTTCGGTTTCGCGCGACTCTCTAGGGCGCTTTCTTAAGCGCCCCGACATGCCGGCACCCAGCGGAGGAAGCGACCCGGGGACCAAGCAGGTGGAGTGCGCTTCTAGCCAAAGCTCCACTTCTTTGGTCACCACAAGGGGGAAGAGTGACCTGGAGCCCCTTGAGTCGGACCTAAGCGGGGGCTCCACTATGTCCCTGCTGGGAGCCAACAAGGCGGAGGCGAACGCCGCCAAGCGGGCGCAAAGGAAGGCTGTCGCGGCTGACGAAGTCAGCGAGTTGGCCCGACAGGCCCGAGAGCGGCGATCCACTCGGATGGCTGCCGGGGGGAGCGTATCGGCGGTGGCGCTCAGCCGCCAAGTTATGGACGGCGTGGATGTCGTCCTGAAGGTTGCCACCAAATCGGGCAGCCTGAAGGGCACGTTCACGCGCGCCCTAAAAGAGGCGGCTGAAGATATCAGGGAGGCGGTTGGGGTCCTCGTTACTCGTACGAGCACGGAGGAGACGGCGAAGCTATGGGAGGAGAATGGCCGTCTCCGATCCGAGTTAGAGGACCTCAAGCGGCAGTTCGCTGCCCAGAGGGCAGCTTCCACGGCCTCCTGCTCCTCTTCCTCCGCAGCCTTGCCGTTGGCTTCATCGGTCCCGCTGTCGACACCTGCACTTGCGGATGCGGAGATCGAAAAGATCGCGCGCATCTGCATGATACAGTGTGGAAAGATGGTGGGTGCCCGAATGGAGGGCATAGAGGCAAGGCTCCTCCCGGCTGAGACCCTCCGCCCACCGCTCGCTGCGGACAAGCGGAGGAAGGAGGGGACCAAGAGGCCTGCCGAGGGGCCCAGAAAGCCCGTGGAGCGCACGTCCGCGCCCACTGCCCGGACGGCCGCGCCACCGGCAGCCGGACCCCCGCCGACCGCACCCACGGCGACCGCGCCCGGATCTACCAAGGAGACCTGGACTACGGTCGTCAAGAGGGGCCGCCGCAAGGAGAAGACAGCGCCGCTGGTACCCACTAAAGCACCGGCACCGAAGAAGGCCCAGGGACCGCCTAAGGTCAGAGCCCCACGCTCCGCAGCTGTAGTAATTACGCTGCAGCCCGGAGCCGTCGAAAGGGGCATATCATATAAGGCGGTCCTAACGGAGGCGAGGGCCAAGGTCGCGTTCCCCGACCTTGGCATACCGTCCGGCCTCAGAATGAGGCCGGCGATTACGGGGGCGCGACTGCTGGAGGTGTCGGGTGCCTCTAGCGGCGAAAAGGCGGACATCTTGGCCGCCAAACTGCGAGAGGTCCTCAACCCGGAGGACGTCCGGGTGTCCAGGCCTATGAAGACCGCTGAGCTGCGCATCGATGGCCTGGATGACTCGACGACCCCGGCTGAGGTCGTGGCGGCTGTCGCTCGAGTCGGCGGATGTTCGCCCGATGACGTGCGATCGGGCGAGATTCGCTTTGACGCTTCCGGTCTCGGCGCGATCTGGGTGCGGTGTCCGGTGGCGGCGGCGAACAAAGTCGCCGACGCTGGGCGTCTGTTGGTGGGGTGGGTGGCAGCGAGGGTGAAGCGGCTGCAACCCAGGGCCTTGCGGTGCTACCGTTGCTTTGACATTGGGCATGTCAGAGCACGGTGCACCGCCGAAATAGACCGCAGCGAGCAGTGCTATCGCTGCGGTGAGGCCGGCCACAAGGCGGCCCAGTGCTCCGCGGCGCCAAACTGCAGCCTCTGTACAGCTGCGGGGAGGCCCGCTGGGCACAGAGTGGGTGGAAAGGCTTGTGGCGCGCCCGCCAACAAGAAGAAGAAGAGAGGGGCTGCTAAGGCTGCCGGGGGCTCTTTACCCCCCCCTCAGCCTGGCTGCCCTTCGGCCGACTCCCGGCCTCAGAATGGTGCGGAGGGAATGGATTGCGCATAATTGCGCTCTACCATTTCCTCCAAGGCAATATCAACCACTGTGCCAGAGCTCAGGATCTCTTGCTCCAGAGCATGGCAGAGTGGTCGATTCACGTGGCTGTGGTCGCCGAACCGTACTTTGTCCCCCCCAGGGATAACTGGGTGGGAGACCTGGACGGTTTGGTGGCCATCATTGGCGGGGCTCTTGTCAACCCGTCCCGAGGTCACGGCTGGGTAGCCGCCCTCGTGGACGGCATTGGTATGGTTGGGGCGTATTTTTCGCCCAACAAGAGTCTCGCCGACTTCGAGAGGTTCCTTGTCGCGTTGGGTGCCGTCGTGGGCCGACTCCACCCTCGCCCTGTGCTGTTGCTGGGGGATCTCAACGCCAAGTCTGTGGCGTGGGGATCTCCTGTGACCGATGCTAGGGGCGAGGTGCTGGAGGAGTGGGCGGTCACGACTGGCTTGACCGTCCTAAATCGGGGCTCGGTCCACACATGCGTGCGGCAGCGGGGCGGCTCTATAGTGGACGTCTCGTTCGCTAGCCCTGCTGTCGCGATCCGTGTCCGCGACTGGCGTGTCGCCGTGGAGGTGGAGACGTTGTCGGATCACCGTTACATCCGTTTCGACGTCTCCGCCCAGACCAGCGGCGGCCGCAGTTCGATGGCCCCGCGAATGGACGGTCCGCGCTGGGCGCGTAAGCGCATCGACAGGGAGCTTCTCGAGGAGGCCGCTATTGTCCAGGCCTGGTTCCGGGAGTCGGCAACAAACGGACCCGTCGACGTCGAACAGGAGGCGCTGTGGTTCCGCGGGGCGATGACGCAAATCTGCGACGCGTCCATGCCCCGGGTCCACGCACAGTCAGCAAGGCGCCAGGTGTACTGGTGGACCGCCGAGATCGCGCAGCTGCGCGTCGCGTGCGTGGCGGTTAGACGCCAGTACACCCGATACCGGAGGAGACGTCGTCGGGTCCCTGACGAAGAAGCCGCGCTGTATGAGGTGTACCGCGCGGCGAAGGAGGCTCTGTGGCTGGCCATCGGCGAGGCGAAAACGCGAGCCAGGGAGGAGATGTTGGAGAGTCTAGACGGGGATCCGTGGGGGCGCCCTTATCGCGCGGTCCGAGGGAAACTTCGAGCCGCGGCGCCCCCACTTACGGAGAGTCTCCAACCCGAGCTGCTGGAGGAAGCAGTCGCAGCCCTCTTCCCGGTGAGAGCGGAGCACAGTCCGCCGCCGATGGCTGTGCCCACAGCCGCAGAGCCTACAGGAGAGAACGCCATCAGTGTCCCAGAGGTGACACAGGCAGAGATGGGGGCAGCCGTGATGCGGCTCCGGGCCAAGAACGTGGCTCCGGGGCCCGACGGGATCCACGGCTGCGTGTTAGCCCTCGCTCTGAAGGAGCTTGAGCCCCAACTGAGAGGACTCTACACAGCGTGTCTTGAGCGGGGCCAGTTTCCCACTTTGTGGAAATCTGGTCGTCTGGTCCTGCTCAGGAAGGCGGGGCGCCCTGCTGACTCGCCGTCCGCGTACCGGCCCATAGTGCTGCTAGACGAGGTGGGCAAGCTGTTTGAGCGTATTATCGCAGCCCGCCTCGTCGGCCACTTGTGCAGAGAGGGGCCGGACCTGGACGACAGCCAGTTTGGTTTTCGGCATGGGCGCTCCACCATCCACGCTGTGTCGCGGGTGAGAGTCCTGGCAGAGGAAGCGGTGTCCCGGGGCGGGGTGATGTTGGCGGTGTCCTTGGACATATCCAACGCCTTCAACACCCTGCCCTGGAGTTGTATTCGGGAGGCACTGCGCTATCATCGGGTGCCTCCCTACCTCCGCCACATCGTTGGGGCTTATTTGTCAGAGAGGTGTGTCACCTACGTGGGACGTGATGGCGGAAACCAGCGCCGCATGTCGTGCGGTGTTCCGCAGGGCTCGGTCCTAGGCCCGCTCCTGTGGAACATCGGGTACGACTGGGTGCTGAGGGTTGAGCTCCAACTGGGCGTAGATCTGACGTGTTATGCGGATGACACGCTGGTCACTGCCCGGGGGAGCTCGCACAGGGAGGCAGCGTTGCTGGCGACGGCTGCGGTCTCAGAGGTGGTGGGCCGCATACGTCGCCTAGGCCTGGAGGTGGCCCTCAGCAAGTCGGAGGCCATGGTGTTTCATGGCCCCCGGCGGGCGCCGCCGCCCGGCTCACACATCGTGGTCGGGGGGGCTCGGATCGCTGTCGAGTCCACCATGAAGTATTTAGGATTGGTGCTCGACAGCCGGTGGAACTTCGAGCCCCACTTCCGACGGCTGGCGCCCAAGTTGCTGGGCGCGGCTGGCGCGCTCGCAACGCTGCTTCCCAATCTGGGGGGCCCGAGCGCCGTCTGTAGACGGCTCTACGTGGGGGTCGTGCGATCCATGGCCCTGTATGGGGCCCCGGTGTGGGCCTCTGACCTGACGGCCGGCAGCATCGCTGTTTTGCGAAAGCCGCAGAGGGCGATGGCCGTCAGAGTCATCAGGGGGTATCGCACGATCTCCTACGAGGCGGCGTGCGTACTGGCCGGATCCCCGCCCTGGGACCTCGAGGCGAAAATACTCGCGTCGTTGTATCGGTGGCGCGAGGAAGCGAGGGCGCGGGGCGAGGGACCGATGCAGCGACACATAGAGCTGCGTCGGTCTCAGCTTCGCGAGGTCCTGGTGGCGGAATGGCGGGACAGGCTTTCACGCCCTACCGCCGGCCTCGTCACCATCGAGGCGGTCCGGCCGGTGCTCGAGCGCTGGCTCGGGAGGAGGCACGGCTCCCTGTCGTTTCGGGTGACGCAGGTGCTCTCGGGGCATGGCTGCTTCGGGAAGTACCTGTGTCGCATAAACAGGGAGCCGGACGCCCGGTGTCACCACTGCGTCGACTGCCGGGGGGACACGGCGCGGCATACGCTGGCAGAGTGTGCCGCTTGGGAGGAGCCGCGCCGTGCCCTCATCTCAGAAGTAGGCAGTGACTTGTCGCTGCCGGCCGTAGTTGAGTCGATGGTCGGCAGCGACGAGTCCTGGGACGCGGTGGTTTCCTTCTGCGAGACAGTCGTCTCGCAGAAGGAGGCTGCGGAAAGGGAGAGGGAGATCTCGTCCACTCACCCGGCCCGCAGAAGGCGCACCGGGCGTCGGCGGAGGGCGGACAACGCCCTCTTCCAGCCCCCCTAAATGGGTCCAGGGGCGACGGACTCGGGGACGTCCGTCGCCCCCCACACACTAGGACCCGAGGTGGCGGCGCGTAGTGTTCCACGCGCGCCCCTTTTAGACGTCACGGGGGGAGTCAAACACCTCACTCCCCCCCAGACCCGAAGTGGCCCGCAGCGGCGGGCCGGCACCAGTCGGGGGTTGCGGAAGGATCGTACGTTCCCGCGACCCCCGGCGTAGGTGTGAGATGGAACACCGGGGTGGTTTTTAGTCAGTAAGAGTCTGACAGACCCCGCCGTCCGCCCCAGGGCGGCGGACATCCATGAGGATTTTCCACCCCGGAAACAAAAAAAAAAAAAAAAAAAAAAAAAAAGGTTAGGTTAGGTTGGGGGACCACCCCACAGTGCTTGCGTCCACGTCGCGTCCCCTGGGCAACGACCCGGTTCTGACCACCGTAACGGAGTGGCAGACCGGTGTTCGGCTAAAGTGCACTGTGCAGTCGTAGCGTATTTTATCCTATTATCCAATTTTATTTCATGTCGGCATCTACGACACCTGCGGAGGCTATGCCAAAGCAATTGAGGACCGCCTCCGGGCGTTTTAAAAAAGGCTCTTCTCAGGGCCAACCAAAAGGCCCTTCTCAGGGCCAAGCAAAAGGCCCTTCTCAGGGCCAACCAAAAGGCCCTTCTCAGGGCCTCCCAAAAGGCCCTTCTCAGGGCCAACCAAAAGGCCCTTCTCAGGGCCAATCTGAGGGTGCCTCGGCATCAGAGGCTAGCCGCGCGCAGTCTGCGACTAGCTTCTATAGCTCGGCGGGCGAGTTGCTGGACTCCGACGACGAGTCCATCATGTCGTGTGGTTCGGCGATTGCTCGCCGGGACACAATGAAGCGGGCTTATCAGCGGAAGGGGTCTGGGGGTTCCTCGGACACTGCGTCACAGCCGAGGGCCAAGAGGCCGGTGTCTGACACCCACGACGTGGGTCTGGCAGAAGCCCAGCGCCAGTTGGACCTGTCTCGACGGGCGCAGGTCCAACAAGACCTGGAGGAGCGGGTTGCGGCCACGGAGCAACGGACGCACGCCGCCCGGGCCAAATCCGGGTACGGCGCGTCCCGCGTCCACTACGCGGACCACTCCCTGGCGGAGCTGCAGCTGATGGCTGAGGAGGACGAAGAGGAGATAGTGGCAGTCGCCTCCAAGTCCTCCAATCTTAAAGGGACTTTCCAAAAGTCCCTTAAATGTAGGGCCGCGAGCATGCGCGGCATAGTCGGGGAGCTGGTGCAGCGGAAGGCTACCGACGAAACGCGGCAACTGCAGGCGAAAGTCGATCGCCTCCAGTCAGAGGTCAGCCAGCTTCATCTGAAGCTGGCTGAAGCCACGGCCCGGCCAAACACTAAGGTTTCCGAGCCGAAACCAGCGGCTGAGGCCCCGCCCTCCAACCTTGAGGACGTAATCCGCAAGGTAGTAATGGAGGAAAGGGCCTTCACGAGAGCCTGTCTTGCGGGCATAGAGGACAGGCTCTTGCCGGAGAAACGCCTGCGACCGCCGCTCGCGGCGGACAGTCGGCCACGCCAGCCAGAACTGTCCTCCCAGGACGCCCATCTTCCGTCCACCACCCCATCGAACCAGCAGGGGTGGACGAAGGTGAAAAAGGGCAAAAAGAAGTCCAAGACGGTGGCTGCCCCTGCCACCCCCGCCACCACCCCTCCCGGCCCGCCTCAGAAAACAGGCAAGGGAAAGGGGAAGGGGAAGACGTCGGCCCCGAAGCCCAACGCCGCTGCTCCCGCTGCTGCTCCTGCAGCTAATGGGGCCCCCGCCGCCAAGTCAAAGAGGAAGCTGGTTCCTCCGAAGACCGCAGCCGTAGTGGTGACGCTCACCGCTGAGGCTGTGGAGCGGGGGGAGACGTACGCGTCCGTAATGATGCGGGCGCGTGCCAACGCCGATCCCACCCAGCTGGGGATCGGCACAGTCTCCTGCCGCCGAACCCAGGCCGGGGCTCGAATGTTCGAGTTCCCGGGGGCTCAGGGCGGCGCCAACGCGGACCTCTTCGCAACCAAGCTGCGAGAGGTCATCGCCGACGCGGCCAAGGTCACCAGGCCCGTAAAGTCAGTGGCCTTGGAGGTGACCGACCTCGACGACTCGGTCACCAAAGAGGAGGTGGTGGCGGCGGTCGCTGCGATGGGGGGCTGTGGCGTCACAGCGGTGCAAGGTCGGGCCATCAGGCCCGGCCGCGGCGGCATGGGCACCATTCGCCTCGAGTGCCCAGTCGCCGCAGCTGCAGCCGTCCTAGCCAAGGGACGGCTGACTGTCGGGTTCAGCTCGGGTGTAGTCCGGGCACTTGCAGCCCAGCCTCTGCGCTGCTACAAGTGTCTTGGAGTCGGACACACTCGGGCCCTTTGTCCGTCCGAGGTGGACAGGGCGGACAAATGCTTCATCTGTTACGCGGATGACACCCTCCTCGTCGCCCGGGGGAGGGACTTCAGGGAGGCGGCCAGTCTGGCCTCGGCCGGCGGATCCTTAGTGGCAGGAAGGATTCGCCGCCTCGGACTGAGGGTTGCGCTGCACAAAACCGAGGCCGTGTATTTTCACGGTCCACGGCAGCGCATCCCTCCCGACGGCCACATTATAGTGGAGGGCGTCAGAATCGAGGTCAAGGCCCAGATGAAGTACTTGGGCCTTGTCCTTGACAGCAGGTGGCGCTTCGGCCCACACTTTAGCGGGCTGTCGACGCGCCTGCTGAAGGCCGCGAACGCCTTGTCGTGGCTCCTCCCGAACCTGGGGGGTCCGAAGGCGCGATGCCGGCGCTTGTATGCCGGCATCCTCAGGAGCATGGCCCTTTACGGGGCCCCAATCTGGGCAGACTCCCTCCACAGGCGGGAGAACGCCACGGCCACCCGCAGGCCCCAAAGGGCCATCGCACTGCGGGTGGCGAGGGCCTACCGCTCGGTAGGCTTCTCTGCGGCGTGCGCTCTGGCCGGCACCCCTCCTTGGGAGCTCGAGGCGTGGGTGCTGACCAGAGTGTACGAATGGACGGCGCGCCGTAAGGCGCTCGGGGAGCCCCCCGCCGCAGAAGAGCGGGAGGCCGTGCGGCAAGAAGCGAAGGACGCAATCGTCCATCACTGGACGGAGGACCTCGCCACTGCCGCATTCGGCCGCCGAACACTGGACGCGCTCGGGCCGGTCCTGAAGGATTGGCTCGAGCGGTCCCACGGTTTTCTCTCTTTCCGTCTGGTGCAGGTGTTGTCCGGCCACGGGTGCTTCGGATCGCACCTGCATCGGATCCAAAGGGAGGAGACCCCGTCGTGCCACGACTGTGGCGCGGCGGAGGACACGGCACAGCACACCCTCGAGGTGTGCCCGGCCTGGTCCGAGCTGCGCCTACCTTTGGTCGCAGCGGTCGGGCAGGACCTCTCGCTTCCCGGCGTCGTCAACTCGATGCTAGAAAGCGAGGGGGCCTGGGCAGCGGTCGCCTCCTTCTGCGAAGAGGTAATGTCACAGAAGGAGGCGGCGGAGCGCGTGCGGGAGGAAGACCCTCTCGCGGCACCGCTCCGCAGGCGAAGACGGGGCGTGAGACGGCGGTTGTATGATCGTCGTCACGCGCCTCCAGGTGGTGAACAGCGGGAGACAGGCGCGGGGGCGCCTTCTCCTGCATTGCACTGTCCACCACCCACGTCGTCAGTCATTCCTGGGCCCCTCCCCCCCGACGGGAGGGGCCCGCCGGGCCCGCCATAAAGGCGGGCGGTCGTCGGCGGGGGGCAGGATGGAAAGGCTCTGCCGATTCCCAGTCCCCCTCCACTCAGACGATGCGGGAATGCCGCTGGGTTGTTTAGTGGGTATACCGGTTCTACCGGGGAGTCCCACATACCCCTCCCGTCCCCCGACGGGTGGGCATGCGTAATGCATTTTTCCCAGCGCAAACAAAAAAAAAAAAAAAAAAAAAAAAAAAAAAAAAAAAAAAAAAAAAAAAAGGTTAGGTTAGGTTAGGTTAGGTTAGGTTGGGGTGCATGTTGAAGGGGGTGCATGTTGAAGAGCCTCCTCGTGGCGCACCCTGGGCAACGTCGGCTCCAATTTCTCCCAGTGCGGTTTTGGGGGACAATTGGGGCTGGCGGCTAATCTTCAACAAGCGGGGAAAGGTCACGGTTCCAATCGCCGATCATGGCTGATGGTCGGTGAAGGGAACCGGGCTACAGAGGGCAGATACGCCCACTCCTCCTCTGCTTACAGAGGGAGGTGAGTGGGCGTAGACTGGGCACGGCCGCCGCTGCGGAATAGGCGGTCGTGTCCCGGAGGGAGGCAGCGGCGCGCGCGCGAGGGGATGATTCTCTCGCGTGGCGCCGCTCTGGAGAGGGGAGGGGTCGAGGAAGACTGGTAGTCACCTCCGGCTCCTCCCGGGTGGAGGCCAGCAGGCGGTGGGTGCGGGGGCGCCCTTTGCCTGTATTGCACGGGCCTCCACCAGTGTCGGACGGGAGTGGCCGGGTGTTCCCGGCCATTCCCGTAGCCCCCCAGTTAAATGGGGGGCATGCGGGGCCCGCCAACTAGGCGGGCATACGCCGGGAGGGCTGTGGAAGCAGAGGCTGAGCCAATTTCCCATAGCCCTCCCATCACGGCGTCGCGGGAACACCGCTGAGTTTTAGTGGGTATACTGTCGAGTGCGGATTTCGACAGGAGTCCCACATACCCCGTCTCGTCCCCCACGAGCGGGGATGCATAAAGCATTTCTCAGCGACAAAAAAAAAAAAAAAAAAAAAGGTTAGGTTGGGGTGCACGTTGAAGAGCCTCCTCGTGGCGCACCCTGGGCAACGTCGGCTCCAATTTCTCCCAGTGCGGTTTTGGGGGAAAATTGGGGCTGGCGGCTAATCTTCAACAAGCGGGGAAAGGTCGCGGTTCCAATCACCGATCATGCTTGATGGTCGGTGAAGGGAACCGGGCTACAGAGGGCAGATACGTCCACTCCTCCTCTGCTTACAGAGGGAGGTGAGTGGGCGTAGACTGGGCAGGGCCGCCGATGCGGAACAGGCGGTCGTGTCCCGGAGGGAGGCAGCGGCGCGCGCGCGGGGGATGATTCTCTCGCGCGGCGCCGCTCCGGAGAGGGGAGGGGTCGAGGAAGACGCTGGTCTGGTAGTCACCTCCGGCTCCTCCCGGGTGGAGGCCAGCAGGCGGTGGGTGCGGGGGCGCCCTTTGCCTGTATTGCACGGGCCTCCACCAGCGTCGGACGGGAGTGGCCGGGTGTTCCCGGCCATTCCCGTAGCCCCCCAGTTAAATGGGGGGCATGCGGGGCCCGCCAACTAGGCGGGCATACGCCGGGAGGGCTGTGGAAGCAGAGGCTGTGCCAATTTCCCATAGCCCTCCCATCACGGCGTTGTGGGAACACCGCTGAGTTTTAGTGGGTATACTGTCGAGTGCGGATTTCGACAGGAGTCCCACATACCCCGTCTCGTCCCCCACGAGCGGGGATGCATAAAGCATTTCTCAGCGACAAAAAAAAAAAAAAAAAAAAAAAAGGTTAGGTTAGGTTGGGGTGCATGTTGAAGAGCCTCCTCGTGGCGCACCCTGGGCAACGTCGGCTCCAATTTCTCCCAGTGCGGTTTTGGGGGACAATTGGGGCTGGCGGCTAATCTTCAACAAGCGGGGAAAGGTCACGGTTCCAATCGCCGATCATGGCTGATGGTCGGTGAAGGGAACCGGGCTACAGAGGGCAGATACGCCCACTCCTCCTCTGCTTACAGAGGGAGGTGAGTGGGCGTAGACTGGGCACGGCCGCCGCTGCGGAATAGGCGGTCGTGTCCCGGAGGGAGGCAGCGGCGCGCGCGCGAGGGGATGATTCTCTCGCGTGGCGCCGCTCTGGAGAGGGGAGGGGTCGAGGAAGACTGGTAGTCACCTCCGGCTCCTCCCGGGTGGAGGCCAGCAGGCGGTGGGTGCGGGGGCGCCCTTTGCCTGTATTGCACGGGCCTCCACCAGTGTCGGACGGGAGTGGCCGGGTGTTCCCGGCCATTCCCGTAGCCCCCCAGTTAAATGGGGGGCATGCGGGGCCCGCCAACTAGGCGGGCATACGCCGGGAGGGCTGTGGAAGCAGAGGCTGAGCCAATTTCCCATAGCCCTCCCATCACGGCGTCGCGGGAACACCGCTGAGTTTTAGTGGGTATACTGTCGAGTGCGGATTTCGACAGGAGTCCCACATACCCCGTCTCGTCCCCCACGAGCGGGGATGCATAAAGCATTTCTCAGCGACAAAAAAAAAAAAAAAAAAAAAAAAAAGGTTAGGTTAGGTTCCACGGAGCAACGGACGCACGCCGCCCGGGCCAAGTCCGGGTACGGCGCGTCCCGCGTCCACTATGCGGACCACTCCCTTGCGGAGCTGCAGCTGATGGCTGAGGAGGACGAAGAGGAGATAGTGGCAGTCGCCTCTAAGTCCTCCAATCTTAAAGGGACTTTCCAAAAGTCCCTTAAATGTAGGGCCGCGAGCATGCGCGGCATCGTCGGGGAGCTGGTGCAGCGGAAGGCTACCGACGAAACGCGGCAACTGCAGGCAAAAGTCGATCGCCTGCAGTCAGAGGTCAGCCAGCTTCATCTGAAGCTGGCTGAAGCCACGGCCCGGCCAAACACTAAGGT
The DNA here is from genome assembly GCA_937001585.2 of Brachylomia viminalis. NCBI lineage: Eukaryota > Metazoa > Arthropoda > Insecta > Lepidoptera > Noctuidae > Brachylomia > Brachylomia viminalis. The sequence continues at coordinate 46,403 of OW443321.2, read as the reverse complement.
TTCCGAGCCGAAACCAGCGGCTGAGGCCCCGCCCTCCAACCTTGAGGACGTAATCCGCAAGGTAGTAATGGAGGAAAGGGCCTTCACGAGAGCCTGTCTTGCGGGCATCGAGGACAGGCTCTTGCCGGAGAGACGCCTGCGACCGCCGCTCGCGGCAGACAGTAGGCCACGCCAGCCAGAGCTGTCCTCCCAGGACGCCCATCTTCCGTCCACCACCCCATCCAACCAGCAGGGGTGGACGAAGGTGAAAAAGAGCAAAAAGAAGTCCAAGACGGTGGCTGCCCCTGCCACCCCCGCCACCACCCCTCCCGGCCCGCCTCAGAAAACAGGCAAGGGAAAGGGGAAGGGGAAGACGTCGGCCCCGAAGCCCAACGCCGCTGCTCCCGCTGCTGCTCCTGCAGCTAATGGGGCCCCCGTCGCCAAGCCAAAGAGGAAGCTGGTTCCTCCGAAGACCGCAGCCGTAGTGGTGACGCTCACCGCTGAGGCTGTGGAGCGGGGGGAGACGTACGCGTCCGTAATGATGCGGGCGCGTGCCAACGCCGATCCCACCCAGCTGGGGATCGGCACAGTATCCTGCCGCCGGACCCAGGCCGGGGCTCGAATGTTCGAGTTCCCGGGGGCTCAGGGCGGCGCCAACGCGGACCTCTTCGCAACCAAGCTGCGAGAGGTCATCGCCGACGCGGCCAAGGTCACCAGGCCCGTAAAGTCTGTGGCCTTGGAGGTGACCGACCTCGACGACTCGGTCACCAAAGAGGAGGTGGTGGCGGCGGTCGCTGCGATGGGGGGCTGTGGCGTCACAGCGGTGCAAGGTCGGGCCATCAGGCCCGGCCGCGGCGGCATGGGCACCATTCGTCTCGAGTGCCCAGTCGCCGCAGCTGCAGCCGTCCTAGCCAAGGGACGGCTGACTGTCGGGTTCAGCTCGGGTGTAGTCCGGGCACTTGCAGCCCAGCCTCTGCGCTGCTACAAGTGTCTTGGAGTCGGACACACTCGGGCCCTTTGTCCGTCCGAGGTCGACAGGGCGGACAAATGCTTCCGCTGTGGCAAAGAAGGCCACAAGTCGGCCTCCTGCGAGGCCGCCACGCCGCACTGTGCGGTGTGTGCCGCCAGTGGCTGCCCGGCAGGCCACGTGATGATGGGGAGGAAGTGCAATCCTCCCCCTAAGAAGGGCAAAGCGCAGGCGCTGATCCGGCCTGTCGCTGCCACCGTTGCCGTCCCTGAGGCTGGGACATCGGCGGCGGTTGTGGAGGGGGGTGCGATGTCTGTCGATGGATAGTTCGGTCAAGCATCGCATCCTCCAGGCGAACACCAACCACTGCAGAGCGGCCCAGGATCTGCTGATGCAGACCATGGCCGAGTGGTTGGTGGACGTGGCGGCTGTCGCCGAGCCGTACTCAGTCCCTGGCCGTTGGCTGGGCGATCGGGACGGCATGGTGGCATTGGTGACGCGGTCTTCCACGGACTCCCCTCCCCTCTCGCTCTTAGAGAGGGGACCGGGATACGTGGCCGCCGCGTGGGGAGAATTAGCCCTTGTGGGCGTCTATTTCTCCCCGAACCGCCCTCTCTCGGATTTCGAGAACTTTCTCGAAATCCTCACCGCGGTGGTCGGGAGGGCGGCGCCACGCCAGGTCGCCGTACTGGGTGACCTGAACGCCAAGTCGACGGCCTGGGGCAATCCGGCCGGGTCCTGCAACGTCCGGGGACGCGCCGTGGAGTTTTGGGCGGCGTCGTGCGGTGTGTCCCTCCTGAACAGAGGGACCGTTCACACGTGTGTGCGGCAACGGGGAGGATCAGTGGTCGACGTCTCGTTTGCCACCCCCGTGCTAGCCGCCCACGTCGTGAACTGGCGGGTGGAGATGGTGGAGACCTTGTCGGACCACCGATATGTGCGGTTCGACATCAGCTCCACCCAGAGCTCCCGGGGAATTGCTCCAGGCTCGGGCCAATCTGCGTTCCCACGGTGGGCTCTCACCCGCCTGGACCGAGAGGCTGCGGAGGAGGCGGCGTTCGTCCAGGACTGGCTCGCACCTCCTGTCGAGGTCCTGGACGTGGACGCCGCAGCGGCTCAGCTGAGGAGGTCGCTGACCGAGGTGTGCAACTCCAGCATGCCCCGGTCTCGCCGCCCAGCTCCCCGCCGCGCCGTCTATTGGTGGTCGGAGGAACTGGCGGGGCTCCGAACCGCCTGCGTGGCAGCCAGGAGGGCCTACACGCGGAGTCGAAGGCGCAGGCACCGAGACCCCACCAACGAGGAGGCCCTCTATGCCGCGTACGTTGACGCAAAGACTGTCCTCAAGTCGGCAATGCGCGCGGCCGAAGATTCGGCGAGAGCCGAGATGTTAGAGGGTCTCGACAGGGACCCATTTGGAAGACCATACAAGGCGGCGCGGAATAAACTGCGCCCCTGTGGTCTTCCACTGACGGAGACCCTCGAGCCGGCACTGCTGGACGGGGTGGTCCGGTCCCTGTTTCCGTCCAGGACCGACTTCACCCCGCCAGTGATGGATCCCCCGCGGGAGGCGGCTCCGCCGGAGGAGGAGGTCCCACCGGTTACGGCGGTGGAACTTTGCGCGGGGACTCTACACCTCCGCGCAAAGAACACAGCCCCAGGGCCGGACGGCGTTCCCGCACGGGTGGTGGCCATCGCCGCCTTACAGATGGAGGAGAGGTTTCGGGACCTGTTCAGCGCGTGTTTTACGACTGGGAGGTTCCCGAAACCTTGGAAGGAGGGGCGGCTATGCCTGCTCCGAAAGGAGGGACGCCCGGCGGACTCCCCCTCGGCTTACCGGCCCATCGTCTTGCTCGATGAGGTCGGTAAGTTGTTCGAGGGGATAATCGCCGACCGGCTAAAGAGCCTGCTGAGGACGGTGGGGCCGGACCTGTCGGACGCCCAATTCGGTTTCCGACGGGGTCGTTCGACGGTCGACGCGCTGGCCCTACTCAAGGGCCAGGTGAGGGAGGCCGTGGAGGCGGGCGACGGAGTGTTGGCGGTGTCATTCGACATAGCCAACGCCTTCAACTCCGTCCCCCACTCGACAATCTTGGAGGCGCTCCGGTACCACGGAGTGCCTCAGTACCTGCGCCGACTCTTGGCCAGCTACTTGGAGGACCGGGTGGTCCTCCTCTCGGACAAGACGGCCACAGTGAGGCGATACGGCGCAGAGTCCGGTGTTCCACAGGGGTCGGTCCTAGGACCACTGCTGTGGAACATTGGATTCGACTGGCTCCTGCGGGGAACCCTCCTCCGTGGCACGAGCGTCATCTGTTACGCGGATGACACCCTCCTCGTCGCCCGGGGGAGGGACTTCAGGGAGGCGGCCAGTCTGGCCTCTGCCGGCGGATCCTTAGTGGCAGGAAGGATTCGCCGCCTCGGACTGAAGGTTGCGCTGCACAAAACCGAGGCCGTGTATTTTCACGGTCCGCGGCAGCGCATCCCTCCCGACGGCCACATTATAGTGGAGGGCGTCAGGATCGAGGTCAAGGCCCAGATGAAGTACTTGGGCCTTGTCCTCGACAGCAGGTGGCGCTTCGGCCCACACTTTAGCGGGCTGTCGACGCGCCTGCTGAAGGCCGCGAACGCCTTGTCGTGGCTCCTCCCGAATCTGGGGGGTCCGAAGGCGCGATGCCGGCGCTTGTATGCCGGCATCCTCAGGAGCATGGCCCTTTACGGGGCCCCAATCTGGGCAGACTCCCTCCACAGGCGGGAGAACGCCACGGCCATCCGCAGGCCTCAAAGGGCCATTGCACTGCGGGTGGCGAGGGCCTACCGCTCGGTAGGCTTCTCTGCGGCGTGCGCTCTGGCCGGCACCCCTCCTTGGGAGCTCGAGGCGTGGGTGCTGACCAGAGTGTACGAATGGACGGCGCGCCGTAAGGCGTTAGGGGAGCCCCCCGCCGCAGAAGAGCGGGAGGCCGTGCGGCAAGAAGCGAAGGACGCAATCGTCCATCACTGGACGGAGGACCTCGCCACTGCCGCATTCGGCCGCCGAACACTGGACGCGCTCGGGCCGGTCCTGAAGGATTGGCTCGAGCGGTCCCACGGTTTCCTCTCTTTCCGTCTGGTGCAGGTGTTGTCCGGGCACGGGTGCTTCGGATCGCACCTGCATCGGATCCAAAGGGAGGAGACCCCGTCGTGCCACGACTGTGGCGCGGCGGAGGACACGGCACAGCACACCCTCGAGGTGTGCCCGGCCTGGTCCGAGCTGCGCCTACCTTTGGTCGCAGCGGTCGGGCAGGACCTCTCGCTTCCCGGCGTCGTCAACTCGATGCTGGAAAGCGAGGGGGCCTGGGCAGCGGTCGCCTCCTTCTGCGAAGAGGTAATGTCACAGAAGGAGGCGGCGGAGCGCGTGCGGGAGGAAGACCCTCTCGCGGCGCCGCTCCGCAGGCGAAGACGGGGCGTGAGACGGCGGTTGTATGATCGTCGTCACGCGCCTCCAGGTGGTGAACAGCGGGAGACAGGCGCGGGGGCGCCTTCTCCTGCATTGCACTGTCCACCACCCACGTCGTCAGTCATTCCTGGGCCCCTCCCCCCCGACGGGAGGGGCCCGCCGGGCCCGCCGTAAAGGCGGGCGGTCGTCGGCGGGGGGGAGGATGGAAAGGCTCTGCCGATTCCCAGTCCCCCTCCACTCAGACGATGCGGGAATGCCGCTGGGTTGTTTAGTGGGTATACCGGTTCCACCGGGGAGTCCCACATACCCCTCCCGTCCCCCGACGGGTGGGCATGCGTAATGCATTTTTCCCAGCGCAAAAAAAAAAAAAAAAAAAAAAAAAAAAAAAAAAAAAAAAAAAAAAAAAAAGGTTAGGTTAGGTTAGGTTAGGTTAGGTTAGGTTCCCATCGTCTTGCTCGATGAGGTCGGTAAGTTGTTCGAGGGGATAATCGCCGACCGGCTAAAGAGCCTGCTGAAGACGGTGGGGCCGGACCTGTCGGACGCCCAATTCGGTTTCCGACGGGGTCGTTCGACGGTCGACGCGCTGGCCCTACTCAAGGGCCAGGTGAGGGAGGCCGTGGAGGCGGGCGACGGAGTGTTGGCGGTGTCATTCGACATAGCCAACGCCTTCAACTCCGTCCCCCACTCGACAATCTTGGAGGCGCTCCGGTACCACGGAGTGCCTCAGTACCTGCGCCGACTCTTGGCCAGCTACTTGGAGGACCGGGTGGTCCTCCTCGCAGACAAAACGGCCACAGTGAGGCGATACGGCGCAGAGTCCGGTGTTCCACAGGGGTCGGTCCTAGGACCACTGCTGTGGAACATTGGATTCGACTGGCTACTGCGGGGAACCCTCCTCCGTGGCACGAGCGTCATCTGTTACGCGGATGACACCCTCCTCGTCGCCCGGGGGAGAGACTTCAGGGAGGCGGCCAGTCTGGCCTCTGCCGGCGGATCCTTAGTGGCAGGAAGGATTCGCCGCCTCGGACTGAAGGTGGCGCTGCACAAAACCGAGGCCGTGTATTTTCACGGTCCACGGCAGCGCATCCCTCCCGACGGCCACATTATAGTGGAGGGCGTCAGGATCGAGGTCAAGGCCCAGATGAAGTACTTGGGCCTTGTCCTCGACAGCAGGTGGCGCTTCGGCCCACACTTTAGCGGGCTGTCGACGCGCCTGCTGAAGGCCGCGAACGCCTTGTCGTGGCTCCTCCCGAATCTGGGGGGTCCGAAGGCGCGATGCCGGCGCTTGTATGCCGGCATCCTCAGGAGCATGGCCCTTTACGGGGCCCCAATCTGGGCAGACTCCCTCCACAGGCGGGAGAACGCCACGGCCATCCGCAGGCCCCAAAGGGCCATTGCACTGCGGGTGGCGAGGGCCTACCGCTCGGTAGGCTTCTCTGCGGCGTGCGCTCTGGCCGGCACCCCTCCTTGGGAGCTCGAGGCGTGGGTGCTGACCAGAGTGTACGAATGGACGGCGCGCCGTAAGGCGTTAGGGGAGCCCCCCGCCGCAGAAGAGCGGGAGGCCGTGCGGCAAGAAGCGAAGGACGCAATCGTCCATCACTGGACGGAGGACCTCGCCACTGCCGCATTCGGCCGCCGAACACTGGACGCGCTCGGGCCGGTCCTGAAGGATTGGCTCGAGCGGTCCCACGGTTTCCTCTCTTTCCGTCTGGTGCAGGTGTTGTCCGGACACGGGTGCTTCGGATCGCACCTGCATCGGATCCAAAGGGAGGAGACCCCGTCGTGCCACGACTGTGGCGCGGCGGAGGACACGGCGCAGCACACCCTCGAGGTGTGCCCAGCCTGGTCCGAGCTGCGCCACACACTGGTCGCAGCAGTCGGGCAGGACCTCTCGCTTCCCGGCGTCGTCAACTCGATGCTGGAAAGCGAGGGGGCCTGGGCAGCGGTCGCCTCCTTCTGCGAAGAGGTAATGTCACAGAAGGAGGCGGCGGAGCGCGTGCGGGAGGAAGACCCTCTCGCGGCGCCGCTCCGCAGGCGAAGACGGGGCGTGAGACGGCGGTTGTATGATCGTCGTCACGCGCCTCCAGGTGGTGAACAGCGGGAGACAGGCGCGGGGGCGCCTTCTCCTGCATTGCACTGTCCACCACCCACGTCGTCAGTCATTCCTGGGCCCCTCCCCACCGACGGGAGGGGCCCGCCGGGCCCGCCGTAAAGGCGGGCGGTCGTCGGCGGGGGGCAGGATGGAAAGGCTCTGCCGATTCCCAGTCCCCCTCCACTCAGACGATGCGGGAATGCCGCTGGGTTGTTTAGTGGGTATACCGGTTCTACCGGGGAGTCCCACATACCCCTCCCGTCCCCCGACGGGTGGGCATGCGTAATGCATTTTTCCCAGCGCAAACAAAAAAAAAAAAAAAAAAAAAGGTTAGGTTAGGTTTCGGGCCGGACTTGTCGGACGCTCAGTTCGGTTTTCGGGCTGAGCGTTCGACGGTGGACGCGCTGGCCTGCCTTAAGAGGCAGGTGAAGGAGGCGATGGATGTGGGGGACGGATTGTTGGCGGTGTCATTCGACATAGCCAACGCCTTCAACTCTGTTCCCCATAGCACCATCCTAGAGGCACTCCGATTCCACGAGGTGCCTCGATATATGCGGCGTCTACTGGCCAGCTACCTGGAGGATCGGGCGATCGTCCTCGTGAACAGGGCTGGCCAAGTCCGGCGGTACGCAGTCGAGGCCGGCGTTCCACAGGGGTCAGTCCTGGGACCTCTCCTCTGGAACGTCGGCTACGACTGGCTCTTGCGGGGAACTCTCCTCCGAGGTACGAGTGTCGTCTGCTACGCGGATGACACTCTCCTCACCGCCCGGGGGGAGAGTTTCAGGGAGGCGGCCAACTTGGCCTCGGCGGGCGGATCCTTGGTCGCAGGGAGGATCCGCCGCCTAGGATTGACGGTGGCGCTGCACAAGACCGAGGCTGTGTTCTTCCACGGGCCTCGGCAGCGCCAACCACCAGACGCCCACATATTTGTGGAGGGCGTCCGAATCGAGGTGAAGGCCCAGATGAAATATCTGGGCCTTGTACTCGACAGCAGGTGGCGATTCGGCCCGCATTTTAGCGGGCTGTCGACGCGCCTGCTGAAGACTGCGGGCGCCCTCTCGTGGCTGCTCCCCAATTTGGGGGGGCCCAGCGCGCGATGCCGGCAACTTTACGCCGGCATCTTGAGGAGTATGGCCCTCTACGGGGCCCCAATCTGGGAGGACTCCCTCCAAAGGCGGGAGAACGCCGCCGCCTTGCGGGCCCCCCAAAGGGCCATAGCTCAGCGGGTGTCGCGGGCCTACCGCACGGTGGGCTTCGCGGCAGCGTGTGCTCTGGCTGGCACCCCTCCTTGGGAACTCGAGGCGTGGGTGCTCGCCAGAGTATACGAATGGACGGCGGGGCGGAGGGCGAGAGGAGAACGCCCCGCCCCGGAAGAGCGGGAGGCCGTCCGGCGGGAGGCGAGGGACGCCATCGTCGTCCATTGGACGAGGGACCTCGCCACCGCAGCCTTCGGCCGCCGAACCCTCGACGCGATCGGGCCGGTCCTGCGAGACTGGCTCGATCGGTCGCACGGGTTCCTCTCGTTCCGTCTGGTGCAGGTGCTGTCCGGGCACGGTTGTTTCGGATCGTACCTGCACCGGATCGGACGGGAGGAGACATCGTCGTGCCACGACTGCGGTGCGGCGGAGGACGCGGCGCAGCACACCCTCGCGGTGTGCCCGTCGTGGTCCGAGCCGCGCCGCGGTCTCACTTCGGTGATCGGACCGGACCTCTCACTCCCCGGTTTGGTCAACGCCATGCTGGGCGATGAGAGGTCCTGGGCGGCAGTGGCCTCCTTCTGCGAACACGTCATGTCCCAGAAGGAGGCGGCGGAGCGCGCGCGGGAGGACGACCCTCACGCGGCGGCGCTCCGAAGACGGAGGAGGGGTCGGAGAAGACGTCAGTATGACGGCCATCACCGACTCCTCCCCGGTGGAGGCCAGCAGGCAACGGGTGCGGGGGCACCCTTGCCTGTATTGCACGGGCCTCCACCAGTGTCGGACGGGAATGGCCAGGTGTTCCCGGCCATTCCCGTAGCCCCCCAGGCTGGGGGGCATGCGGGGCCCGCCAGCTAGGCGGGCATACGCCGGGAGGGCTGTGGAAGCAGAGGCTGAGCCAATTTCCCATAGCCCTCCCATCACGGCGTCGCGGGAACACCGCTGAGTTTTAGTGGGTATACTGCCACTCTGGCAGGGAGTCCCACATACTCTGTCTCGTCCCCCGACGAGCGGAGATGCGTAATGTCATTTCTCAGCGACAAAAAAAAAAAAAAAAAAAAAAAAAAAAAAAAAAAAAAAAAAAAAAAAAAGGTTAGGTTAGGTTAGGTTAGGTTGGGGTGCATGTTGAAGAGCCTCCTCGTGGCGCACCCTGGGCAACGTCGGCTCCAATTTCTCCCAGTGCGGTTTTAGGGGACAATTGGGGCTGGCGGCTAATCTTCAACAAGCGGGGAAAGGTCACGGTTCCAATCGCCGATCATGCTTGATGGTCGGTGAAGGGAACCGGGCTACAGAGGATACGCCCACTCCTCCTCTGCTTACAGAGGGAGGTGAGTGGGCGTAGACTGGGCACGGCCGCCGCTGCGGAACAGGCGGTCGTGTCCCGGAGGGAGGCAGCGGCGCGCGCGTGGGGGGATGATTCTCTAGCGCGGCGCCGCTCCGGAGAGGGGGGGGGGGGGTCGAGGAAGACGCCGGTCTGGTGGTCACCTCCGGCTCCTCCCGGGTGGAGGCCAGCAGGCGGTGGGTGCGGGGGCGCCCTTTGCCTGTATTGCACGGGCCTCCACCAGTGTCGGACGGGAGTGGCCGGGTGTTCCCGGCCATTCCCGTAGCCCCCCAGTTCAATGGGGGGCATGCGGGGCCCGCCAACTAGGCGGGCATACGCCGGGAGGGCTGTGGAAGCAGAGGCTGAGCCAATTTCCCATAGCCCTCCCATCACGGCGTTGTGGGAACACCGCTGAGTTTTAGTGGGTATACTGTCGAGTGCGGATTTCGACAGGAGTCCCACATACCCCGTCTCGCCCCCACGAGCGGGGATGCATAAAGCATTTCTCAGCGACAAAAAAAAAAAAAAAAAAAAAAAGGTTAGGTTAGGTTAGGTTAGGTTGGGGTGCATGTTGAAGAGCCTCCTCGTGGCGCACCCTGGGCAACGTCGGCTCCAATTTCTCCCAGTGCGGTTTTGGGGGAAAATTGGGGCTGGCGGCTAATCTTCAACAAGCGGGGAAAGGTCGCGGTTCCAATCACCGATCATGCTTGATGGTCGGTGAAGGGAACCGGGCTACAGAGGGCAGATACGTCCACTCCTCCTCTGCTTACAGAGGGAGGTGAGTGGGCGTAGACTGGGCAGGGCCGCCGATGCGGAACAGGCGGTCGTGTCCCGGAGGGAGGCAGCGGCGCGCGCGCGGGGGATGATTCTCTCGCGCGGCGCCGCTCCGGAGAGGGGAGGGGTCGAGGAAGACGCTGGTCTGGTAGTCACCTCCGGCTCCTCCCGGGTGGAGGCCAGCAGGCGGTGGGTGCGGGGGCGCCCTTTGCCTGTATTGCACGGGCCTCCACCAGCGTCGGACGGGAGTGGCCGGGTGTTCCCGGCCATTCCCGTAGCCCCCCAGTTAAATGGGGGGCATGCGGGGCCCGCCAACTAGGCGGGCATACGCCGGGAGGGCTGTGGAAGCAGAGGCTGTGCCAATTTCCCATAGCCCTCCCATCACGGCGTTGTGGGAACACCGCTGAGTTTTAGTGGGTATACTGTCGAGTGCGGATTTCGACAGGAGTCCCACATACCCCGTCTCGTCCCCCACGAGCGGGGATGCATCAAGCATTTCTCAGCGACAAAAAAAAAAAAAAAAAAAAAAAAAAAAAAAAAAAAAAAAAAAAAAAAAAAAAAAAAAAAAAAAAAAAAAAAAAAAAGGTTAGGTTAGGTTAGGTTAGGTTAGGTTAGGTTGGGGTGGGGTGCATGTTGAAGAGCCTCCTCGTGGCGCACCCTGGGCAACGTCGGCTCCAATTTCTCCCAGTGCGGTTTTGGGGGACAATTGGGGCTGGCGGCTAATCTTCAACAAGCAGGGAAAGGTCGCGGTTCCAATCGCCGATCATGCTTGATGGTCGGTGAAGGGAACCGGGCTACAGAGGGCAGATACGTCCACTCCTCCTCTGCTTACAGAGGGAGGTGAGTGGGCGTAGACTGGGCAGGGCCGCCGATGCGGAACAGGCGGTCGTGTCCCGGAGGGAGGCAGCGGCGCGCGCGCGGGGGATGATTCTCTCGCGCGGCGCCGCTTCGGAGAGGGGAGGGGTCGAGGAAGACGCCGGTCTGGTAGTCACCTCCGGCTCCTCCCGGGTGGAGGCCAGCAGGCGGTGGGTGCGGGGGTGCCCTTTGCCTGTATTGCACGGGCCTCCACCAGCGTCGGACGGGAGTGGCCGGGTGTTCCCGGCCATTCCCGTAACCCCCCAGTTAAATGGGGGGCATGCGGGGCCCGCCAACTAGGCGGGCATACGCCGGGAGGGCTGTGGAAGCAGAGGCTGAGCCAATTTCCCATAGCCCTCCCATCACGGCGTTGTGGGAACACCGCTGAGTTTTAGTGGGTATACTGTCGAGTGCGGATTTCGACAGGAGTCCCACATACCCCGTCTCGTCCCCCACGAGCGGGGATGCATAAAGCATTTCTCAGCGACAAAAAAAAAAAAAAAAAAAAAAAAAAAAAAAAAAAAAAAGGTTAGGTTGGGGTGGGGTGCATGTTGAAGAGCCTCCTCGTGGCGCATCCTGGGCAACGTCGGCTCCAATTTCTCCCAGTGCGGTTTTGGGGGACAATTGGGGCTGGCGGCTAATCTTCAACAAGCGGGGAAAGGTCACGGTTCCAATCGCCGATCATGCTTGATGGTCGGTGAAGGGAACCGGGCTACAGAGGGCAGATACGTCCACTCCTCCTCTGCTTACAGAGGGAGGTGAGTGGGCGTAGACTGGGCAGGGCCGCCGATGCGGAACAGGCGGTCGTGTCCCGGAGGGAGGCAGCGGCGCGCGCGCGGGAGATGTTTCTCTCGCGCGGCGCCGCTCCGGAGAGGGGAGGGGTCGAGGAAGACGCCGGTCTGGTAGTCACCTCCGGCTCCTCCCGGGTGGAGGCCAGCAGGCGGTGGGTGCGGGGGCGCCCTTTGCCTGTATTGCACGGGCCTCCACCAGTGTCGGACGGGAGTGGCCGGGTGTTCCCGGCCATTCCCGTAGCCCCTCAGTTAAATGGGGGGCATGCGGGGCCCGCCAGCTAGGCGGGCATACGCCGGGAGGGCTGTGGAAGCAGAGGCTGAGCCAATTTCCCATAGCCCTCCCATCACGGCGTTGTGGGAACACCGCTGAGTTTTAGTGGGTATACTGTCGGTTGCGGATTTCGACAGGAGTCCCACATACCCCGTCTCGTCCCCCACGAGCGGGGATGCATAAAGCATTTCTCAGCGACAAAAAAAAAAAAAAAAAAAAAAAAAAAAAAAAAAAAAAAAAGGTTAGGTTGGGGTGGGGGATCCCCCACAGCGCATACTTCCTCGTAGTATCCCCTGGGCAACGCCGTGTCTGACCACCGTAACGGAGTGGCAGACCGGTGGCTAAAGTGCGCTGTGACTCACAGTTATCAATGCGGAAGACTGTGAGTATAAATATAAATATGACGAAGAAACCCGTGCGGGACGCCTCCGGGCGTTTCAGTTTTAACCCGAATCGCCCTTCTCCGGGCGATTCAAACGGCCCTTCTCAGGGCCAACCCAACGGCCCTTCTCAGGGCCAACCCAACGGCCCTTCTCAGGGCCAATCCAAAGGCCCTTTTCAGGGCCACGCTGGTGACGCATTAGCGTCGGACGCTGACCGCGCACCGTGTGCGGCCAGAGCAGACGAGTCGGACTCCGACGACTCAAACATCGACACGTCGGCAGCTGAGAGCGACCGCCTCGAGCGAAAGAGGGCCTACCTGCGGCACGGGTCCGAGGGATCCTCGTCGGCTGGAGGCGGGGCGCAGAAGAAGTCAAAGTCCAAAAGGGCTTCGACTTCTTCGAAAGCAGGAGATACCCACGTTGTGGGTTTGGTGGACGCCGAGCGCCAGCTAAATCTCGTAAAACGGGCGCAACTCCAGCAGGACCTGGAGGAGAGGGTCGCTGCCAGAGAGCGCCAGGCGCAGGCCGCCCGGTCGAGGGCCGGCTATGGGGCATCCAGTGTCCTGTATGCTGGCCACTCCTTGGCGGAACTTGAGCGCATGGCGCGGGAGGACAGGGAGGAGGTCCTGGAGGTCGCCTCAAAGTCCTCCAACCTGAAGGGGACCTTTCAGAAGGCCCTCAAATGCCGGGCTGCCAGTCTGCACGGCATTGTGCAGGAGCTGGTGCAGCGGACGGCCACGGATGAGACGCGGCAACTGCAGGCGAAGGTCGATGGCCTGCAGGCGGAGGTCAGCCAGCTGCACCAGAAGCTGGCTGAGGTCACTGCTCGGCCTGCGCAATCAGCCCCTGGACCGGTGGTAGGAGGCTCCACCTCCTCCCCTCACAACCTTGAGGAGATACTCCGAAAGGTTGTCATGGAGGAGAGGGCCTTCACCAGAGCCTGCTTCGCCGGCATCGAGGACCGGCTCTTGCCGGAGAAGCGGCTCCGCCCGCCGCTAGCGGCGGATAAGCCACCACGCAGGGTGCTGGAACCTGCGCCTTTAGCAGGCCCGGCATCGGGTGCGCAGCCCCAGGCCCCGAAGCCCTCCAAGGGCAAAGGCGAGGGCAAGAGGACCAAGGCGGCTCCTCAAACCCTCACCACCAGCTCGGAGGGAGCGTCTGGGTCGGCTGCCACCCCAGCGGCGGCCCCCCAGAGCTCGCAGGAGGAAGACGCCTTTCTTCCCTCCACCACCCCGTCCAACCAGTCGTGGACGGAAGTGGTCAGGAGGGGAAAAGGGAAGGGAGGGCAGAAGTCGGCCCCTAAGCCCGCCGCGACTGCACCGGCAGTGAAAAGGGCTCCAGCTGGCGGGAGGAAGTTAGTTCCTCCCAAGACCGCGGCCGTCGTGGTGACCATCACCCCGGAGGCCGCGGAGCGGGGCGAGACGTACGAGTCCGTCCTAAGACGGGCTCGTACCAATGCTGATCCCTCCCAGCTGGGGATCAGCAAAATAACGTGCCGCCGAACCCTAACCGGAGCTCGAATTTTCGAGTTCTCGGGGGAACAGCGCGGCACAAACGCGGACCTCTTCGCAACGAAGTTGCAAGAGGTCATCGCCGACGCGGCAACGGTCGTCAGGCCCGTCAAGACCGCAGCCTTGGAGGTGGCCGATCTGGACGATTCGGCCACCAAGGAGGATGTGGTGGCGGCCGTCGCGGCGGCTGGAGGCTGCGACGCTGGCGCGGTGAAGGCTGGAGCCATCAGGCTCGGCCGCCGCGGCATGGGCATCGTCCGCGTCGAGTGCCCAGTCGCCGCGGCTGGGGCCGCCCTTGCTGCGACCAAGGGACGGCTGCTGGTGGGGCTCAGCTCGGCTGTGGTCCGAGTACTTGAAGACCAGCCCTTGCGCTGCTTCAAGTGCTTCTCCTTCGGCCACACCCGAGCCACGTGTCCCTCCAAGGCCGACTGGGGAGACACGTGCTACCAGTGCGGGCAAGAGGGGCACAAGAGTGCCACTTGCCGCGCCACCACGCCACACTGCACGGCGTGTGCCGCCAGTGGCCGCCCCGCGGGCCACAGGATGACGGGCAGGAGCTGTAAGCCCCCCGTCAAGAAGGGCATAGTGCCGGCGCAGGTTCGACCTGTCGCCACCACCGCCGCCGCCGTCGTCGCCGCCGCTGCAGCTCCAGCGGCGGTAGCTGAGGAGGAGGGTGCCATGTCGGAATAATGCAGGTTTCCGACTACCGCATCCTCCAGGCGAACACCAACCACTGCAGAGCGGCCCAGGACCTGGCAGTGCAGGTCATGGCCGAGTGGTTGGTGAACGTAGCGGTGGTCGCCGAGCCCTACTCGATCCCCAGCAGCTGGCTGGGTGACGAGGACGACTCGGTGGCACTAGCGGCGCGGTCTTCCACAGACTCCCCTCCCCTCTCGCTATTAGAGAGGGGACCGGGATACGTGGCCGCCGCGTGGGGAGAGGTAGCCCTCGTGGGGGTATATTTCTCCCCAAACCGCCCTCTCCAGGACTTTGAGAATTATCTCGGAGTCCTGGCCGCCGTGGTCGGCAGGGCGGCGCCGCGTCAGGTCTCCGTGCTGGGAGACCTGAATGCCAAGTCGGTGACCTGGGGCAACCGGGCCACCGACGCTCGCGGGCGGGCGGTGGAGATGTGGGCAGCCTCCTCTGGACTCTCCCTCTTGAACAGAGGAAGCGTCCAGACATGCGTGCGGCGTCAGGGTGGCTCAGTAGTGGACGTCACTTTCGCCACCCCTGGGTTAGCCGCGCGCGTGCTGAACTGGCGGGTGGACCTGGTGGAGACTATGTCGGACCACCGCTACGTGCGGTTCGACATCTCCGCCAGTGGCCCCGGAGCGGTGCAGCCCCTCTCGGGGCGATCACCGTTTCCGCGGTGGGCTTTCACCCGCCTGGACAGGGAGGCAGCGGCGGAGGCGGCGTTCATCCAGGACTGGCTGTCGCCGCCTACCACCGGCCTGGATGTGGACACCATAGCGGGCCAGCTGAGGGAGTCTCTGACCGAGGTGTGCAACTCCAGCATGCCCCGGTCACGCCGCCCGGCTCCCCGCCGCGCCGTCTATTGGTGGTCGGAGGAGCTGGCGGGGCTCAGAACCGCCTGCGTGGCGGCCAAGAGGGCCTACACGCGGAGTCGGCGGTGGCGTCGACGCAACCGGCCCGACGAGGACCGCCTCTACGAGGTGTACGTGGAGGCAAAAATGGGACTCGATCGGGCCATCGCCGCCGCTAAAGACTCGGCGAGAGCCGAGCTGCTGGAGGGTCTCGACAACGACCCATACGGGAGGCCGTATAAGGCGGCACGCAACAAATTGCGCCCCTTTGGTCCCCCGGTTGTCGAGACCCTGGAGCCCACATTTCTGGATGGGGTGGTTCAGTCCCTGTTTCCGTGCAGGGACAACTTCACCCCGCCAGTGATGTGTGGAGCCCCGCTGCTGGAGGATGAGGAGGAAGAGGAGGCTCCCTCTCCTGTCACGGAGTCGGAACTTGGCGCGGCGATTGTGCATATCCGCGCCAAGAAGACGGCTCCGGGCCCCGACGGTGTCCCGGCGAGGGTGGTGGCAATTGCCGCCACCCAAATGGAGGAGCGGTTTCGGGACCTCTTCAGCGCATGCCTTGCGTCTGGGAGGTTCCCGAAACCGTGGAAGGAGGGGCAGCTGTGCCTCCTTCGCAAGGAGGGTCGCCCAGCAGACTCCCCCTCGGCATACCGACCCATCGTCCTGCTCGATGAGGTCGGCAAAATGTTCGAGGGGATAATCGCTGCCCGCCTAAAGGGCCATATGCGGCGTATCGGGCCGGACTTGTCGGACGCTCAGTTCGGTTTTCGGGCTGAGCGTTCGACGGTGGACGCGCTGGCCTGCCTCAAGAGGCAGGTGAAGGAGGCGGTGGAGGTGGGGGACGGATTGTTGGCGGTGTCATTCGACATTGCCAACGCCTTCAACTCTGTTCCCCACAGCACCATCCTAGAGGCGCTCCGATTCCACGGGGTGCCTCAATATATGCGGCGTTTACTGGCCAGCTACCTGGAGGATCGGGCGATCGTCCTCGTGAACAGGGCTGGCCAAGTCCGGCGGTACGCAGTCGAGGCCGGCGTTCCACAGGGGTCAGTCCTGGGACCTCTCCTCTGGAACGTCGGCTACGACTGGCTCTTGCGGGGAACTCTCCTCCGAGGTACGAGTGTCGTCTGCTACGCGGATGACACTCTCCTCACCGCCCGGGGGGAGAGTTTCAGGGAGGCGGCCAACTTGGCCTCGGCGGGCGGATCCTTGGTCGCAGGGAGGATCCGCCGCCTAGGATTGACGGTGGCGCTGCACAAGACCGAGGCTGTGTTCTTCCACGGGCCTCGGCAGCGCCAACCACCAGACGCGCACATATTTGTGGAGGGCGTCCGAATCGAGGTGAAGGCCCAGATGAAATATCTGGGCCTTGTACTCGACAGCAGGTGGCGATTCGGCCCGCATTTTAGCGGGCTGTCGACGCGCCTGCTGAAGACTGCGGGCGCCCTCTCGTGGCTGCTCCCCAATTTGGGGGGGCCCAGCGCGCGATGCCGGCAACTTTACGCCGGCATCTTGAGGAGTATGGCCCTCTACGGGGCCCCAATCTGGGAGGACTCCCTCCAAAGGCGGGAGAACGCCGCGGCCTTGCGGGCCCCCCAAAGGGCCATAGCTCAGCGGGTGTCGCGGGCCTACCGCACGGTGGGCTTCGCGGCAGCGTGTGCTCTGGCTGGCACCCCTCCTTGGGAACTCGAGGCGTGGGTGCTCGCCAGAGTATACGAATGGACGGCGGGGCGGAGGGCGACAGGAGAACGCCCCGCCCCGGAAGAGCGGGAGGCCGTCCGGCGGGAGGCGAGGGACGCCATCGTCGTCCATTGGACGAGGGACCTCGCCACCGCAGCCTTCGGCCGCCGAACCCTCGACGCGATCGGGCCGGTCCTGCGAGACTGGCTCGATCGGTCGCACGGGTTCCTCTCGTTCCGTCTGGTGCAGGTGCTGTCCGGACACGGTTGTTTCGGATCGTACCTGCACCGAATCGGACGGGAGGAGACACCGTCGTGCCACGACTGTGGCGCGGCGGAGGACGCGGCGCAGCACACCCTCGCGGTGTGCCCGTCGTGGTCCGAGCCGCGCCGCAGTCTCACTTCGGTGATCGGACCGGACCTCTCACTCCCCGGTTTGGTCAACGCCATGCTGGGCGATGAGAGGTCCTGGGCGGCAGTGGCCTCCTTCTGCGAACACGTCATGTCCCAGAAGGAGGCGGCGGAGCGCGCGCGGGAGGACGACCCTCACGCGGCGGCGCTCCGAAGACGGAGGAGGGGTCGGAGAAGACGTCAGTATGACGGCCATCACCGACTCCTCCCCGGTGGAGGCCAGCAGGCAACGGGTGCGGGGGCACCCTTGCCTGTATTGCACGGGCCTCCACCAGTGTCGGACGGGAATGGCCAGGTGTTCCCGGCCATTCCCGTAGCCCCCCAGGCAGGGGGGCATGCGGGGCCCGCCAGCTAGGCGGGCATACGCCGGGAGGGCTGTGGAAGCAGAGGCTGAGCCAATTTCCCATAGCCCTCCCATCACGGCGTCGCGGGAACACCGCTGAGTTTTAGTGGGTATACTGCCACTCTGGCAGGGAGTCCCACATACTCCTTCTCGTCCCCCGACGAGCGGAGATGCGTAATGTCATTTCTCAGCGACAAAAAAAAAAAAAAAAAAAAAAAAAAAAAGGTTAGGTTGGGGTGATCGACTTCACCCCGCCAGTGATGGATCCCCCGCGGGAGGCGGCTCCGCCGGAGGAGGAGGTCCCCCCGGTGACGGCGGTGGAACTTTGCGCGGGGACTCTACACCTCCGCGCAAAGAACACAGCCCCAGGGCCGGACGGCGTTCCCGCACGGGTGGTGGCCATCGCCGCCTCACACATGGAGGAGAGGTTTCGGGACCTCTTCAGCGCGTGTCTTACGACTGGGAGGTTCCCGAAACCTTGGAAAGAGGGGCGGCTATGCCTGCTCCGAAAGGAGGGACGCCCGGCGGACTCCCCCTCGGCTTACCGGCCCATCGTCTTGCTCGATGAGGTCGGTAAGTTGTTCGAGGGGATAATTGCCGACCGGCTAAAGAGCCTGCTGAGGACGGTGGGGCCGGACCTGTCGGACGCCCAATTCGGTTTCCGACGGGGTCGTTCGACGGTCGACGCGCTGGCCCTACTCAAGGGCCAGGTGAGGGAGGCCGTGGAGGCGGGCGACGGAGTGTTGGCGGTGTCATTCGACATAGCCAACGCCTTCAACTCCGTCCCCCACTCGACAATCTTGGAGGCGCTCCGATACCACGGAGTGCCTCAGTACCTGCGCCAACTTTTGGCCAGCTACTTGGAGGACCGGGTGGTCCTCCTCTCGGACAAGACGGCCACAGTGAGGCGATACGGCGCAGAGTCCGGTGTTCCACAGGGGTCTGTCCTAGGACCACTGCTGTGGAACATTGGATTCGACTGGCTACTGCGGGGAACCCTCCTCCGTGGCACGAGCGTCATCTGTTACGCGGATGACACCCTCCTCGTCGCCCGGGGGAGGGACTTCAGGGAGGCGGCCAGTCTGGCCTCTGCCGGCGGATCCTTAGTGGCAGGAAGGATTCGCCGCCTCGGACTGAAGGTTGCGCTGCACAAAACCGAGGCCGTGTATTTTCACGGTCCACGGCAGCGCATCCCTCCCGACGGCCACATTATAGTGGAGGGCGTCAGGATCGAGGTCAAGGCCCAGATGAAGTACTTGGGCCTTGTCCTCGACAGCAGGTGGCGCTTCGGCCCACACTTTAGCGGGCTGTCGACGCGCCTGCTGAAGGCCGCGAACGCCCTGTCGTGGC